>CM050509.1:65929132-66519132 GCA_027563665.1 Antrozous pallidus | reverse complement strand
ATTCCCCAGTGCTAGGCGAGGTCCGAGGTCCGAGGTCCGGGGGATGCACCTTGGAAGCCGGGCGTAGCAGAGGTCTCCTAGTCTGCGGAGAAACCGGGTAGCTGGGAAAAGAAGTTTGCGGAAAAGTAAACTGTGCGATAGCACAGACGTGGGACTTGCTCCCTGGAAACTAGTCTCCTGGTCCCGGAAACCACCTGTTTTACAACCCTGGGCGAGACTTTGGGTGTGCAGACTCATTTGGGGAGAGCCAGAGTTGTCTGGCAAGGGGAAGAGATTAGCGGCTTTCTCTTGGAGGGGCCTGCAGCCATCCCCATCCAACAGAGACCTGCGCGTGCGAGTGCCACATAGGACATAGCTGACACTGAGGCTGCCTCCTCAGCTCAGAGACTCCGCCCATCCAACCTGAACAGTCTCCCTTCACAGCCAATTGGCCTGGAGGTCAAACCCTCCTAGGGCTAACAACAACAAGCTGGGCTTAAATTCAAAAATACTGTACAACCCATAGAGGATTGCAGTAAGAGTACCAACCTCAAGTAACTGGGGAGGCCACTGACCCTTAGAGGACATCTACCACATAAAGCAGCCACCATGCAGAGATATGGAAAGAAATCAGGTGTGAAAGAAATGGAGGAGAAAAGACGACTAGACATAGAGTTCAAAACCACAGTTATAAGGCTTTTCAAGAGGCTCCTAGACAAAGCCGATGAACTTAATGAGAACTATGAGGAAATAAACAAGACCAACCAGGAAATGAATGAGACCTACAAGAAAATGAATGAGACCCTCAAGGAAATGAACAAGACCTCTGAGGATATGAACGAGACCCTCACAGATATGAAAAAGGACCAAATAGAAATCAAGCATACACTGACTGAAATAAAAAATATTACACAAAGTCCTAAAAGCAGTCCAGAGGGCCACAAGAACCAAGTCAAAGATTTGAAATACAAAGAAGCAAAATCCACTCTGCTGGAAAAGCAAGAAACAAAAAGAATTCAGATAATTGAAGATAGTGTAAGGGGCCTCTGGGACAACCTCAAGCATGCCAACATCCGAATTATTGGGGTGCCAGAAAAAGAGAGAGAGCAAGACAATGAAAACCTACTTGAAGAAATAGTGACTGAAAACTTCCCCCACCTGGTGAAAGAAACTGACTTAAAAGCCCAAGAAGTACACACAACCCCAAAATATAGGAATCTAAAGAGGACCACACCAAGACATATCATAATTAAAATGCCAAGAGCAAAAGATAAAGAGAGAATATTAAAAGCAGCAAGAGAAAAACAGTTGGTTACCTACAGGGGAGCACCCATATGATTGTCAGTGGATTTCCCAACAGAAACGATGCAGGCCAGACGGGAGTGGCAAGAAATATTCAAAATAATGAATAGCAAGAATCTACAACCAAGATTACTCTATCCAGCAAAGCTATCATTCAGAATTGAAGATCAGATAAAGTGCTTCACAGATAAGAAAAAGCTAAAGGAGTTCATCACCACCAAACCAATATTATATGAAATGCTGAAAGATATTCTATAAGAAGAGGAAGAAGAAAAAGGTAAAAATATAAATTATGAACAACAAATACACATCTATCAACAAATGAACACAAAAATCAAGTGAATTGATAGGCTGATGAACAGGATAAACTGGTGAATATAACAGAAACATGGACATAGAGAGGGAATGGACTGACAATTCTTATGAGAAAAGGGTTGTGGGAAGTACAGCAATAGACTGGACAAAAATCTTGCAACAATGGGAGAGGACAGTGGGGAGGGGGAGGAGAGGGTGGAGGGTTGGATAGGTACAGGGTGGACGGGAGCTATAGGGGGATAAAAAGGGGGAAACATGTAATTAATAAACTGAACAATAAAGATAAAAAAATAAAAAAATAAAAATAAAAAACCATGGTATATCTACACAATGGAATACTACGCTGTGGTAAAAAAGGAGTTCTTAATGTTTTCAACAACATCCATGTAGATGGAGAGCATTATGCTAAGTGGAATAAGCTGGCAGAGAAAGATAATTTTCACATGATCTCCCTCATTTGTGGAATACAATGAATAACATAAACTGAGGAACAAAAATAGATCTAGAGACAGAGAAATATCAATCAGAATATCAAACCTCAGGGAACGAGGGAGGTTAGGGGGAGAGATAAACCAAAGGACTTATATTCATGCTAATGGATGTAATCAATGGACACAGACAACAGGGGATGGGGGCATGATTGGGAGGTGGGGATATTAGGGGAATAAAGAAACATATGTAATACCTTAATCAATAAAGAAAAATTTTAAAAATCAATAAAAACATATCCTCAACTGGAAAAAAACACACTACAAAGAAAGAGAATTACAGGTCAATATCCCTGATAAAAACAGATGCTAAAATCCTCAACAAAACATTAGCAAATTGGTTCCAACAATAAATTAAAATATTGAGAGGAACCAAGATGGCGGCATAGGTAAACAGCAATCATGCTGCCCCACACAGCAATTTCAAAACTACAACTTAACGACAGAACAAACATTATCCAGAATCACCAGAAATCTGGCTGAGTGAAAATTCTACAAATAAAAGTAAAGATAGGACACTGTGACTCAGAGGAGCAGCAGAGGGCAGTGTTGAAGATATGCGTGGAGTCAGAGGTTTGGAGCCCTGCACGCCCAAGTGAGTGGAGAGGGCAGGTGGCTGCAAAAAAAAGGCATCCCACTGCACTGATTCCCCAGTTCTGGGTGAGATCCGGGGATCCCACACTCATATGGGGTGAAACTGGACAGTAGGGAAGCACGCTGAAACTCGGGTGCTGCAAAGGTCTGTGAGCTTGTGGAGAGAGTGAGCTTGTGGAGAGTTCAGGTAAACTTGGGAACAGCAGAGTTGGATGAGCGAGCAGAGAGGACTCATGACTTGCTCTCTCGTTTCGGAAACCACAGGACTGCATTGTTTTACAACACTGGGTGAGACTTTGTGTGTGCAGACTCATTTGGGGAGAGGCTGAATTGACCGGCAGTGGGTAGAGCTCAGCGGCAGTTTTCTCTCAGAGGTGCTTGCAGCCATTACCAACTGGGACAGAGACCCAGGTGCCACATAGGGCGGAGCTGATGCTGCCTGCTCAGCCCAGAGACTCCGCCCATCCAACCTGAGCACAGCTGACCCTCACAGCCAAATGGCCTGGAGGTCAAACCCTCCTAGTGCTAACAACAATAATTTAGGCTTAACTTCAACAAGACTGTGCAACCCATAAAGGACTGTACCAAGAGTATCCACCTCAGGTAACTGGGGTGACTGAGCCACTATCCCTTAGAGGACATCTATCACATAAAGCTAATCAACCAACTCAGGAAAGCAGCTGCCATGCAGAGACATGGAAAGAAATCAGATGTGAAAGAAATGGAGGGGAAAAAACGACTGGATATAGAGTTCAAAACCATGGTTATAAGGTTTTTCAAGAGACTCCTAGAAAAGGCCTAGACCTACAAGGAAATAAATAAGACCTACAAAGAAATGAATGAGACCTACAAGGATATGAAAAAGGACCAACTAGAAATTAAGCATACACTGACTGAAATAAAAAAATATGATACAAGGACCTTAAAGCAATCTAGAGGACCGCAAGAACCAAGTCAAGGATTTGAAATACAAACAGGCAAAATCCACTCAGCCAGAAAAGCAAGAAGTCAAAAGAGTTAAAAATAGTGTAATAGGCCTCTGGGACAACCTCAAGCACACCAACATCTGGATTATAGGGGTGTCAGAAAAAGAGAGAGAGGAACATAATGAAAACCTATCTGAAGAAATAGTGACTAAAAACTTCTCCCACCTGGTGATAGAAATTGACTTAAAAGTCCAAGATGCGCACTGAACCCCAAACTATAGTAATCCAAAGAGGACCACACCAAGACACATCATAATTAAAATGCCAAGAGCAAAAGACAAAGAGATAATATTAAAAGCAGCAAGAGAAAAACAGTTAGTTACCTATAAGGGTGCACCCATATGATTGATAGAAGATTTCTCAACAGAAACTATGCAGGCCAGATGGGAGTGGCAAAAAAATATTCAATGTGATGAATAGCAAGAATCTGCAACCAAGATTACTCTAACCAGCAAAGCTATCATTCATAATTGAAGGTCAGATAAAGTGCTTCGCAGATAAGAAAAAGCTAAAGGTGTTCATCACTGCAGAACCAATATTATATGAAATGCTTAAAGATATTCTTTAAGAAGAGAAAGAAGAAAAAGGTAAAAATAAAAATCATGAACAACAAATACACATCTATCAATAAATGAATCTAAAAATGAAGTGAATTAAAAATCTGATGAACAGGATAAACTGGTGAATATAACAGAATCATGAGCGTAGAGAGGGAATGAACTGACAATTCTTGGGGAGAAAAAGAGTGTGGGAGGTGTAGCAAGAGACTGGACAAAAATCATGCACCTATGGGAGATGACAGTGGGGGGGGGGAGTGAGGGAGGAGGGTGGGATGGTTACCGGGTGGAGGGGAGCTATAGGGGGAAAAAGGGAGGATCAATATAATTAATAAACTGAACAATAAAGATTTAATTAAAAAATAAATTAAAATATCATTCACCATGACCAATTGGGATTTATTCCAGGGATGCAAGTCTGGTATAGGATCCAGAAATTAATAAATGTGATATATCACATAAACACAATGAATGACAAAAATTACATGATCATATCAATACATGGAGAAAAAGCATTCAACAAAATCTCACACCCATTTTTTGATAATAGTTCTCAGTAAAATGGGAATAGAGGGATCATACCTCAACATAAAAAGGCCATGAATGACAAACCTACAGCCAACATCATACTGATTGATGCTTCAGGCTTCTTGAGATATATTCCTAGAGTAATATAAACTGTTGTTATTCACAGATGACATGATATTGTACATAGAAAACCCTAAATACTTCACCAAAAAACTAACAGATTTAATAAATGAATTTGGCAATGTTACAGGATACAAACTTAAGACACAGAAAATAATGTAATATTTATATACCAATAATAAATTCTCAGAAAGAGAAACTAACACACACACACACACACACACACACACACACACACACCAATTCCATTTACTATTGCAGTAACAACAAAAAAATTAAGAGACTTAGGAATAACCTTAACTAAAGAGGTAAAAAGCATATACTTGGAAAACTATAGGACATTGAAAAAAGGATATGTAGGAGGATATAAACAAGTGAAAGCATTTAGTGTGTTAATGGACTGCTAGAATTAACATAATTTAAATGTCCATATTATCCAAAGCATTCTATAGATTCAATTCAATTCCTATTAAAATACCATTGGCATATTTCAAAGATGTAGAAGAAATACACCAAAAATTTATAAGGAACCCAAAAAGACCCTGAGTAGCCAATACCAAATATCAAGTTATACTACCAGGCCACCATAATCCGAACTGCCTGAGACTGGCACAAAAACAGTCATATAGGTCAATGGTATTAAAAAGAGAACCCAGAAATTGACCCATTTCATTACACTTAATTAATATTTGGCAATGTAGCAAAGATAGTGCCTTCAATAAATGGTGTTGGCAAAGTGAACAGGGACATGCAAAAAATAAAACTGTACCACCTACTTACACCATATACAAGAATAAACTAAAAATGTATAAAAGACATAAATGTAAGCCTTGAAACCATAAAAATGCTAAAAAAAAAAAAAAAACAACTATAGGCAGAAAAATCACATACATTTCTCATACCCATATATTTGCTGATACATGTCCTAGGGCAAGAGAAACAAAGGGGAAAATAAACAAATGGGACTATCCTATCTAATAAAAGAGTAATATGCGAGAGGAACCAAGATGGCAGCATAGATAAAACACCTATCTTGCCGTCATACACAGCAATTTTAAAACTACAACTTGACGAAAGAACAAACACTTTCCAGAATCACCAGAAAATTGGCAGAGTGAAAATTCCACAAACAAAAGTGAAGATAAGACACTGTGACTCGGAGGAGCGGCTGAGGACAGTATTGAAGATTCGCACGAAGAAAGGTTTGGAGCGCACGCGCCAGCGGATAGGACGGGCGGCTGAAAATCGGCCAGTTTTCTCGCACGGGGAGACAAAGACGTCCCAGTGGACTGATCCTCCAGCTCTGGGCGAAGTCCATGGAACCCACTATCATATGGGGTAAAAAGTGGACAGTGGGAGGGCACGCCAAAGCTCGGGTGCTGCAGGGGTCTGAAGGCTTGTGGAGAAGGCCAGCTTACGCGTGACCTTGGAAGCAGCACAGCTGCATACCTGCGTAGAGAGCACTCTCAACTTGCTCCCTCATTCGGGAAACCGTCAGACTGCTTTGTTTTACGACGCTGGGTGAGAGGTTGAGTGTGCAGACTCATTTGGGGAGAGTTTGAATTCCCCCGTAGCTGGTGGAGCTTGGCAGCGGCTCTCTCTCAGAGGTGCTGGCAGCCATGGCCCCTGGCACAAAGTCCCTGGGGCCACATAGGGCTGAGCTAACGCTGTCTGCTTGGCCCGGAGAATCCGCCCATCCAACTTGAGCACAGCTGATCTTCACAGACAATTGGCCTGGAGGTCAACCCCTCCAAGTGCTAACAATGATTAACCTGAGCTTAACTTCAGCAAGAATGTGCAGCCCATATCCACCTAAGGTAACTGGGGAGGCTGACCCACTGTCTCTTGTAGGACATCTACCACACAAAGCTAATTGGCCAACTCAGGGAAGCAGCCACCATGCAGACATGGAAAGAAATCAGATGTGAAAGAAATGGAGGGAAAAAAAACTACTGGACATGGAATTGAAAACCATGGTTATAGGGCTTCTCAAGAGGCTCCAACAAAAGGTCAAGGCCTATAAGGAAATAAGCAAGACCACAAAGGAAATGAACGAGACCCTCAAGGATATGAACGAGACCTGCAAGGAAATGATCAAGACCAACGTGGAAATGAATGAGTCCTACAAGGAAATGAAGGAGACCCTCAAGGATATGAAGGAGACTCTTAAGGATATGAAAAAGGACCAACCAGAAATTAAGCATACACTCACTGAAATAAAAAATATTATATAAAGACCTAAAAGTGCTCTGGAACACCCCAAGAACCAAGTTAAAGATTTGAAATATAAAGAGGTAAAATCCACTCAGCTGAAAAAGCAAGAAACCAAAAGAATCCAAAAAATTGAAGATAGTGTAAGGGGCCTCTGGGACAACCTCAAGCATACCAACATCCGAATTATATGAGTGCCAGAAAAAGAGAGAGAGCAAGACTATGAAAACCTATTTGAAGAAATAGTGACTGAAAATTTCCCACACATGGTGAAAGAACTAGACTTAGGAGTCCAAGAAGTGCACCGAACCCCAATATATAGGAACCCTAAGAGGACCACACCAAGGCACATCATAATTAAAATGCCAAGAGCAAAAGACAAAGACAGAATATTAAAAGCAGCAAGAGAAAAACAGTTAGTTACCTATAAGGGAGCACCCATATGATTGTCAGTGGATTTCTCAGCAGAAACGATGCAGGCCAGATGGGAGTGGCAAGAAATATTCAAAGTGATGAACAGCAAGAATCTACAACCAAGTTTACTCTATTCAGCAAAGCTATCATGCAGAATTGAGGGTCAGATAAAGTACTTCTCAGATAAGAAAAAGCTAAAGGAGTTCATCACCACCAAACCAATATTATATGAAATGCTGAAAGATATTCTTTAAGAAGAGGAAGAAGAAAAAGATAAAAGTGTAAATTGTGAACAACAAATACACATCTATCAACAAATGAATCTAAAAATCAAGTGAATTAATAATCTGATGAACAGGATAAACTGGTGAATGTAACAGAATCACAGACATAGAGAGGGAATGGACTGACAACTCTTTGGGAGAAGGGGGTGTGGGAAGTACAGCAAGAGACTGGACAAAAATCATGCAACTATGGGAGAGGACAGTGGGGAGGGGGAGGTGAGGGTGGAGGGTGGGATGGGTACCAGGTGGAGGGGAACTATAGGGGGGAAAAAGGGAACAATGTAATAAATAAACTGAACAATAAAGATGAAAAAAAGGGAAGAAAACGGTAATATGCAAATTGACCATACCTTCATACACCCACAAGCCATGCCCACCAGCCAATAAGGAGCTAGGGCAGAACCAGCCTGTGAGTGCGTGGCCCTGGCCAAGGCAACCAGAGCCAAGGGGGTGGGACCGAGGCAGCCTGGGCCGTGGGGTGTGGGGCCGAGGCAGCCAGGGCCTTGGTGGAGTTGGGCCGAGGTGGCCAGGGCAGTGTAGGGCAGGGCCAAGATGCCCAGGATTCCGGGGGGAGCGTCGTCAGGGTGGCCAGGGACCAGGGGGAGTAGGGCCAAAGTAGCCAGGGCTGTGGGAGGGCAGGATTGAGATGGCCAGGTCTATGGGGGTGGGGCTGAGGCAGCCAGGGCTGTGGGGGGTCAGGGGCGAGGTGACCAGGGCTATGGGGGGCGGGGCTGAGGTGATAGGGCCATGAGGGACGTGGTCAAGACAGCCATCTTGCACTGGCCAGGGATAAGGCCTTTGTCAGGGGTCGAGGCCGAGGCCTGTGCTAGCTGGGCTTGAGCTGGCTTGGGCTAAGGCCTGGGCCAGGGGGACAGTTGGGGGGGGAATGGCTGTGATGGAGCCAGCCATTGGCCCCATTGCATGGTGTTGGCTGGGTGCCCAAGGCCTAAAGTCTCAGCCAGAGGCTTTAGGCCTTATGCAGGCTGGGGTGAGTGGTTAGCAGGACATCCCCTGAGGGCTCCCATTATGTGTGAGGGGGCAGGTTGGGCTGAGGGTTCACCCACCCCCAGTGCACGAATTTTGTGCACCAGGCCCCTAGTATATAAATAAAAAGCTTCTGCACAGCTAAAGAAACCAGCATCAAAATGAAAAGGGAGCCCACTGTATGGGAGAACATATTTATCAATGATAAGGGGTTAATTTCCAAAATACATAAAGTACTTATACAACTCAACAAAAAGAAGACAAATAATCCAATTTAAAATGGGCAAAGAACCTAAATAGTCACTTCTACAAAATGACAGATAGAAGATCAAGAGACATATGAAAAATGCTGAATGTCACTAACCATCAGACAGATGCAAACTAAAATGGCAATGAGGTACCACCTCACACCTGCCATAATGGCTATCATCAGTAAAGCAACAAATGACAAGTGCTGGAAAGGATAAAAGGGAGTCCTATACATTGCTGGTGGAAATGTAGACTGATACAGCCACTATGTAAAATAGTATGGAATTTCCTCAAAAAATTAACTATGGTACTTCCCTTTGACCCAGTGATCCCACCTCTGGGAATATATCTTAAGAAGCCTGAAACACCAATCAGAATGAACATATACACTCCTATGTTCATAGTGTTAAGGTTGCCAAAGTAAGAAAGCATGAGGCCAAAACTAATAAAGGATTATAAATTTACTAGCAGCCCAGTACATGAACTCATGCACCAGTGATGTCCCTTGGCCTGGCCTGCAGGATGGGGCTGGAACTGGCTCTCCAACATCCCCTGAGGGGTCCCAGATTGCAAGAGGGCACAGGCCAGGCTGAGGGACCCCATCAGTGCAGGATGTGGGAGGTTGGCCAACTGGAGAGGGACCACAGCCGTGCTCCAGGGCATGTCTGGCCCAGCCCATCTGGCTCAGTCCCAATTAGCTGGACCCTAGCAGCAAACTAACCTAGCAATTGGAGTGTCTGTCCCCTGGTGATTAGTGCACATCATAGCGACTGATCAACCGGCCGACTGTACCATGGTGGTCAGTGCATATCATAGTGCGTGGTTGAGTTGCCTTATCATTAGCATATCATGCTTTGATTGGTTGAACAGATGATTGGGCGACAGGACACTTAGCATATTAGGTTTTTATTATATAGGACTGGAGGCCCAGTGCACAAAATTCATGCATGGGGAAGGGGGGTCCTTCAGCCCAGCCTGCATCATCTCCAATTCAGGGCCCCTTGGGGGATGTCTGACTGCCAGTTTAGATCAGACATCCCTCTCACAATCCGGGACCACTGACTCCTAACCGCTCATCTGCCTGCCTTCCTGATAGCCTCTAACCCCTCTGCCTGCCTGATCACCCCTAACCCCTCTGCCTGCCTGTGGGCCTGATTGTCCCTACCTTGGCCCCTGCTGGCCTGATTGCCCCTAACTTGGCCCCTGCCGGCCTGATCGCCCTTACCTTGTCCCCCTGCCAGCCTGATCACTTCTAACTGCCTCTGCCTCAGCCCATAGCCTAAGCTGCAGTCTGGCCTCCCTCTGTTGGAGGCAACCTGGCCGATCAGAAGAAGGTTCTGCCCCCATCACTCTGCTGCTGCTGCCACTGGCAGCCACCATGGGCCTCGCAGCTGGGCACAGTGGCAGCTGCCATCAGTCATCTGCCACCCAGCACCTGCCACCTGCAGCTTGTCTGAGCCTCAGGCTAGCCCTCCCAGTGTCAGATGCCATCCGCGGCTTGCCTGAGCCTCAGGCAGCCACTGCGGCTTTGTCTGGAAGGACATCCAGATGGTCAACCAGAAGACGTCTTCCTTAATTAGCATATTACCCTTTTATTAGTATAGATTGTTACAACTGTGAGCAGAAGGGCTGAGACCAAAATGGGATCAATGGAGCAGAGTGGGGGGGTGCAGGATATTTATGTATCCTATAAAAGGTCAGAGTAGCCAGTTATACCAGATGGAGGTTGGGGGGTGGATGTAGGCAGTCCAATGAAAACTAGGTGAGGCAGTTTACTGGAAACTGAAGGCTGTTGATCATGTCTCAGGAAACCTATAATAAGAATATCAGGAAAACTACCAGGAGGGCCAGAGCCCCAAGTGGGTCATAATGTATGTGTGTATCTCACAGCTAGCCTCACTCTTCTTTTTCCCCCGAACACATTGTAGCATTATTTACAACAGCTATGACCTGGAAACAGCCCATGTGCGCATCATTAAGTGAGTGGATAAAAAGATGTGATGTATTTACACAATGAAATACTATGCAGCTGTAAAAAATAAGGATCTCTTACCCTTAGAGACAAGATGGAGGGACCTAGGTAGTATTATGTTGAGCGAAATAAGCCAGTCAGAGAAAGGCAAATATCACAAGATCTCACTTATATGCAGAATCTAATTAACAAAATAAACTGACAAACAAAATAGATCCATGGACATGGAAGCATGCAATAGACTGATGGATATCAGAGGGAAAGGATGGGGGTGGGGGGAGGTGGGAACAGATTAACCAAAGATTTTACATGCATACTAGTGGTCCAGTGCATGAAATTCATGCATTGGGGGGGGGGGAATCCCTCAGCCCAGCCTGCATCCTCTCCAATCAGGGATCAAGCCTAAACTAGTAGTCAGACATCCCTCTTGCAATCTGGAACCACTGGCTCCTAACTGCTCACCTGCCTGCCTACCTAATTGCCCCTAACTCCTCTGCCTGCCTGCCTGATCTCCCCTAACCTCTCTGCCTGCCTGCTTGATCATCCTTAACTGCCTCTGCCTGCGTGCATGATCGCCCCTAACTGCCCTCCCCTGCCAGCCTGATCTCTCTCCCAATTGCCCTCCCATGCTGGCTTGATCTCACCTCCAATTGCCCTCCCCTGTTGGCCTGATCTCACCCCCTGCTGGCCAGGCCCTCAGCAAAAGGAAGAGGCAAGTACTGATCAACAGCTGCTACAGAGGCTATGGATCAGACCCTGCTTCTCTATCTAGGCCTCTCTTTGGGCCTGATTACAACCCTCTTGCAGTCAGTGCTGGATTGGGGCACCCACAGTAACAGAAGTCAATCCTGGGTTGCCATAGCAACCCAGCACTGACTTCCAGTCAGTCGAGCCTTTGGTCATTTTGGATGTTATGGACTCTGGGTTTTGATATATCAGGATATGCATAATCTATGGACACAGACAATAGTGTGGTGAATACCTGAGTAGGGCAGGGGTCAATAGGGGTAAAAGAGGGACATCTGTAATACTTTCAACAACAATGATCATTTTTTAAAAGATAAGAAAGAACAAATTTTTGAAATTATGAATTAATAAATAGGAGGTATCTAAATCCCCTCTTAGTGATTGATATGGGAGGAGGAAAGCACTATGGAAGCAGTAAAGTTGGTTGGCCTCAGCAAGGTTTCCAATCCAAGGCTAGAACAACAGTTGGAGGCCTGAAAGGGCAGCAAGAGGAAATTCTGTGCATATACACTTGAGCCAATATCTTGAGAAAGAATGGAACCACTCCAATGGCAAAAAGAAGATTGTAAAACAGGACAGAGTCAAGAGTGAGAGGCAAATGGCAACCCAATTGGAAGAGGAGTAAGTACACTAAGAAATGAGAAGGGCCCTAGACAACTCTCATTACTCAAACATTACTCGAGCCCTAGCTGGTTTCACTCAGTGGATAGAGCATCAGCCTGCAGACTGAAGGGTCCCAGGTTCAATTGTGGTCAAGAACACATGGCCGGGGTTGTGGGTTCAATCCCCAGTAGGGGACATGTAGGAGACAGCTGATCAATTACTCTCTCTCATCATTGATGTTTCTATCTCTCTCTCCCTCTCTCTCCCTTCCTCTCTGAAATCAATAAAAATAAAAAATTTAAAAAGAAATCCAAAGAAATTATATTTAAAGAAAGAACATTACTTGACAGAGGGAGGTTGTTGCCCTACTATAAGCAAAAAAATAATAAAGTACATTACAGACTGACTTTGGGTGGAGGCTTTTAGGACAGGTACACTCCAAGAACAAGTATTGAAAGGGTAAGAGAGCTGGCAAAGTAGAATGGAAATTGGAGTTTAAAGTTTCAGAGATAGACCAGTTCTAAATGATGATGAGGTCCACCATGTGGCTTAAGGCAGTGGCTAAAATGGAGCAAAGCTAAAGATAACCTAAAATTATGGAGTCAAGAAGCCAAAGTTGGTCCTTCTATATAGGGTTCTCAGGCTAATGACAGAATTTGGTGTATAAGGGCATGCCACGATCTTCCATGGATCTGGAATAGTAACTAGAATGCTAATAAATGTTAATAGTGAGGACACATACCAGTAAAGGGTAAATGGTGTGAGGGTCAAAGAAGGAAGGAATGCTGCATGATAGTAAAAGAAGGGCACTATGAAAATGCTGGCTCTCAGGCTTTGGGAAAAAGAAAATTTGCTTCAGAGAAAATATTTTAGTCTGGATTGTCCCCAAAGTAGACTCTGAGATAAATGTTCCAGCATAAGTAGTGTTTTGGGGAAGTGATCATGATAAATACACATAAAGGAGTTAGGGGGTAAGATAAGAGAGGGAAGAAAGCCAATAAAGGGGCATGTGTTTCAATTGGTTGCCTCCTGCAGGAGTGACCGACCAGGGCCAGAGAGGAGTCTGCAACTGAATCAAACCTGGGATTCTTCAGTCTACAGGTTGATGCTCTATCCAGTGAGCCAAACTGTCTAGGGATAAAGAGGCATGGTTTTTGTTTTGTTTTGTTTTGTTTTGTTTTTAAATGTGTTTTATTATTAATTTTTAGGTAGAGAGGAATGGAGAGGGAGAGAGAGATAGAAACATCGGTGAGAGAGACACATTGGTTGGCTGCCTCCTGCACCACCTCTACTGGGGATTGAGCCTGCAATCCAGGCATGTGTCCTGACCGGGAATCGAACTGTGACCTCCTGGTTCAAGGTTAACGCTCAACCACTAAGCCATGCCAACCAGACTAAAGGGGCATATTTTAACGAAAATTACCACTGTGGGTAACTGGAGCTTAAATAATTCTGGAGAATTTCAGGAAGTAGTGTTGAACATGCAATTCAGAGTTATTCCACCTGAGGGACAACTTACTCCTGTCATTAATTGATTCAGAGCTGTTCCAAGGAGATTATTCATCTGGTGGCACTTCTGGCTTCTTCTGTATAGAGGCAAAGAGGTCTTTTAGGGCAAGAGGAAAACCTCTAGGCAAAGAAATGCAGGGGCTGGCAGTTGAAAGTCAGGCTGGCTCAGGCAGAAATGGGAGATTGGGGAAGGGTGGGGGACCAACAGTATCCTATCTAATAAAAGAGTAATATGCAAATTGACCAAACCTCCACTACACCCGCAAGCCATGACCACAAACCATGCCCACAACCCAATTAGAGTGAGTATGCAAATTAACCCAACCAAGATGGTGGTTAATTTGCATATCTGTGCAGAAGACATCGTAGAAGAAAGCCAAGCACTGCAGGTGGGAGCAAAGCTGCAGAGAAGTAAGCAAGCTGGTCAAGGGGGAAGGGAGGGAGCAAGGCAGAGGAGACAGGAGAGAGTGAGGTAGTGGAGAAGGGAGTGAGGCAGCAGAGAAGGGAGGGAGCTTTGCTCAGGCTGAAGGAAGCTCTATTCTTGCAGGAATTTTCCTGCAACGGGTCTCTAGTCTACTATAAGAAGCAACATGTAAGCAGGGATTCAGGATTCTATCAGGACAAATAAATGGAGAGACCATTCTGTAACTAGAAAGAGAGTGATAGACCTAATATACTTTAAAATAGACATTTTAAAAATAATTGATGCTCTACAATGACATGTTGATGTATTCTAGCCAAATACAAAATAATTGTGTTTATTTTTTATTTCAGTGTGCAAATTTTTAATACCTCATAATGCTCAAAGCATATTTAAATTTCCCCCAATTATTCAAGAAATTCCCTTAACAGCTGGTTTGTCCAAATCAGGATTCAATCCAAAATCACACATTCATCTTTTAATGCCCCTTAAATTTCCTTAACTTGAAGACACTTTTTTGTTTGTTTGTTTTTTGTTAATCCTCACCTGAGGATATTTTTCCATTGATTTTTAGAGAGAGTGAAGGAAAGAGGAGAGACAGATAGAGAAATATCCATGTGAGAGACACATCAATTGGTTGCACATGGATGGAGCCTGTAACCAAGGTACCCGCTTGGCTGGAATCAAACCCAGGTCCTTTCAGACCACAGGCTGACACTATCCACTGAGGCAAATTGGCTAAGGTGAAGACACTCTTTTTTAAATTTCATGTTATATTGACTTATTGAAGAAATCAGGCCAGTTGTTTTGAAGAATGTCCCACTTTTTAGATTTGTCTAAGTGCTTAAATGTGGTGTTTAGTTTGTTGCTTAATCTCCTGTATTTCCTATAAACTGGATGTTAGGCCTAAAGGCTTGATCACATTCAAGTTAAAGATGTATTTGGCTAGAATACATCAACATGGCATTGTAGTGCATCAGGACACATGTGTCTAATTGCCCTGCTGGTAGTAATGCTGTGATTGACCACTTGCAACAGCATCATGGTAGTCAGATTATTGTATAATTAGGTTTGCCTCCTGATGCCCAGAAAATAGTCTGTGGGCTGTTACTTTGTTACCATGCGAATGCCCAGCTACCCATCAACTATTCACATGATTGTTTTAATTCCACTTGACAACTCTTGCCTGGATTAATGAATTCATGACAGGCTTAAAAATAATTTTCTAATTCCATCACTCTATATTTACTAGCTGGAATTTACAATTAAAAGTTATTTGTTTAATCAAGGCAACCTAGTGCAGTGGGTCAGAGCATGGAGCTACACTGTCTGGATTTAAGTCCTAGCCCCATCACTTCGTAGATGTGTGATTAAGTCACCTTACCTCCATGTGCCTCAATTTCCTTATCAGTAAAATTTGGTTGCTATGAGAATTAAATGAGGTAATATTATTAAAGCAATCAGAATAAGGCCTGTTTCATGGTAAGTGCTATATAAATGTTAATAAATAAAAAGTAAAATTATGGCTGTTTACTTACCAGTATACTGAAATATAGTTCCTACTGGAAAGGCAGTATAGATGCTTAATTCTTTTTCTTTAATTACCAAGTCTCAAAGTAAGGATTTGGTTTAATAGCTGCCATAAGTGGTGACAAATAAGCGGGATAAACATTAAAGAGCTCAGGAAAAGATTTGCTAGGGAGGGGAGCTGGGAGAAGAGCCTAGAATGAGAACATGTAGAGCAGTACAGTACTGGGAGAAGAGCACTGGAAATAACCTTCTCCAACTTTTTTTTTCTTCATTCTACAGAGCCTCAGTCAAAATCTCACAGGGATGGTCAACTAAAGGAAATAGGAATCAGAGGTCCTGCTTAAAGGACAGGCACTTGGCCATTCATGCACATCTGCACAAAAAAAATTCATATGTTCTCTTCACTTGTTATAATACCATTTCCTTGTTATGATTTGTAAAACATATATATATATATATATATATAATACAAATCATAACAATGAAAGCCTAAAGGACCATTATGACAGAACAACTGGAATGATCAGAACGACCAGTCACTATGATGTGCACTGATCACCAGGGGGGCAGATGTTTAATGCAGGAGCTGCTCACAGGTTTTGATTGCCTATGGGGCCTGTTGGTGAGTCTTCCAGTCCCTCCCCATGGCCGTCAGACCCCTGGGCTGGGATGGGGAACCAGGGGTCAGTGGCAGTGGATGTAACCCCTTTCCCAGGGGCCCAAGGGCCGGCTCCCTCCTCAGGGTCAGTGGCCAACCTCCTGGGTCCTGTCCCAGGTCTCTTTCCCAGCCAGCAGGCCCTAATCACCCACCATGGTGGCAGTTGGCCCCTCACCCTGGCCAGCAGGCCCCAATTGTCTGGCCTGCCAGCCAGCTTCTTAGTCCTTCCCCCTGGCTAGCAGGTCTCAGTCACATGATCAGGGCTAGGGCCCAGGCTGGGATGGGCAACTGGGGGTGGATAGTGGCAGATGTGGGTGATGAGGGAAGGGCGTGGAAGCAAGGAACCATGCAGTGGGGGAGTGCAGGCAGTGAGGGAAGGAGGAGGCAGGAAGGTAGGGAGGCAGGTAACCTGATGGGTCATGATCACTGGCCAGGCCTAGGGACCCCACCTATGCATGAATTTTGTGCACCAGGCCTCTAATTCTATCTAATAAAAGAGTAATATGCAAATTGACTGCACCTCCACTATACCCGCAAGTCACACCTATCAGCCAATCAGGAGCAAATATGTAAATAAACCCCAACCAAGATGGCTGCGGCCACTGAGAGCAGGAGGGAGGCTTGGGTTTCCATGGCAATGGAAGAAGCCAAGCTTTCTGCCTGTCCTTGCCAGCCTAGGCCTCAACTCAATTCTACAAAGTTTCAATTATAGAAGATACATATATCCCAACAGAAATGGCAGCAGCACCACAGAGCTGGAGAGAGCAGAGGCTAGGATTGCCTGGGCAATGGAGGAAGCCAAGCTTCTGCAGCCCTAGCACCTGGGCCTCCACTCCCTGCTACAAAGTTTTAATTATAGAATTTAAATAAACCCCAACAGAAATGGCTTTTGCCACGGAGCAAGCAGAAGGCTTGGCTCCGCTCCAGGCTACAAAGTTTCAACTGTAAAACATAAATAAATCTCAGATACCAGGGCCTTCACTTGGTCGCTAGGGGATGTGGCCAGCTGCAAACCACCAGAGTCCCCTCACCCAGGCCACCCCATGCCCAAAGGGAACGCCCACCCTGATCCAGGACACCCTTCAGGGCAAACCAGCTGGCCTCCACCCATGTACCAGGCCTCTATCCTATCTAATAAAAGAGTAATATGCAGATTGATCATCACTCCAACACAAAAGATGGCTGCCCCCATGTGATCAAAGATCCTGCCCCCATGTGGACATGATATGGTCACCACAAGATGGCCAGCAGGGTAGGGTAGTTGGGAGGGACCAGACCTGCAAGGGAGGGAGGGCAGTTGCTGGTGATCAAGCCTATAGGGGAGGGCATTTAGAAGTGACCAGGCTGGCAGAGGAGAGAAGTTGGGGACAAATAGGCTGGCAGGGGAGCAGTTAGACATCAATCAGGCTGGCAGGGGAGTGGTTAAGGGGTGATCAGGCTGGCAGGTAAAAGTGGTTAGGAACAATCAGGAAAGCAAGCAGGTGAGCAATTGGGAGCCAGCAGTCCTGGATTGTGAGAAGGATGTCTGACTGCCACCCGATCGCATCTAAATAGGCAGTCAAATATCCCTCGAGGGGTCCCAGATTGGAGAGGATGCAGGCTGGGCTGAGGGACACTCCCTCCCCATGCACGAATTTCATGAACTGGGCTTCTAGTACACTATAAAATAATAATAGAAGTTTTAAATTCATAAAACAAAACTTGCAAGACAGCAACACAAAACTTATTCTAGCCCAATGATCTTGATTTGCTAGATAAAATAATGAGCCCACATTTGGAGATCCACTTAAATATGTTCCTAGATAGAGCCAGTGTCATGGGTGTGAAATCTGTGCAGTTGCACAGGAAGCCATGCTCAGTAGAGCCCAAACCTGGTTAAAAGCTATGCTGTCACTGTCTTGAAATTCTTAATAATTTTTGAACAATGGATCCTGCCTTTTTACTTTCCTCTGAGCCCTGCAAATTATGTAAGCCTCTCTTTATAAGGCCTTTCTTGCCCCCTGACTCCGACCCCAAGACAGTGGCCAAACTTCTCCATGCTGAACAGCCTAGGTAGATAGCCATTTGCATTTCTAAGCTCTCTCCTTTTTTAAAAAATCTCACCCAAGGATATTTTTCCATTGATTTTTAGGCAGTGGAAGAGAGAGGGAAAGACAGAGAGAAGCATTGATGTGAGAGAAAAACATCAATTGATTGCTTCCTATGTGAAGTCCAACCAGGGCCTGGGCCAGGAGGAACCTGCAACCAAGGTACCTGCCTTTGACTGGAATTAAACCCAGGACCCATTAGTCTGCAGGCCAATGTTTTATCCACTGAGCCAAAGGGCAAAACTCTCTCCTTTTTAACTCTTTGGCTGCTCTAAGCTTTGCTTTTCTTACTAGCAGCTTTTTTATTTGGTTGCATACACTGTTTGTTCCAGCCTCCACCCACTTCTGGAGTACTTTTTACTCTTCAGAACCATTGATGAAATGCATTTCTCTGTGGGGAGTGCTCCTTCTCCCACCCCCAGAAATATCCCTTTACCAGAACTATAAGGATTGTCTGTCTTGTCTTCTTCTCCCTCAGTCTGAGAATTCTCTGACACATTGCCAATAAAAGAGAATAACCCGCCCCCCACCCTGGATCTACTTAACAAGCATGTTATCAATGTGTGGCCCAGCTCAGCCCTGGGTCCTTGGACATTTGAATACAGGTGGAAGCTTGGTTGGAAAAGAAGGGAAGTAAAAGGATGGCACTCTAAAAATATAGGTTACCCAGTTCTTCAGTCTGCCTCTCCATAGGAGCTGCCTCTGTCTTTATGACAGACAGATGAGGGCTAATTCTTAAGGAGCTCCAGGGAAGACTATGTCATTGGGTTTCTAATTATAAAAGCTTTCATTCTGCCCATTTACAGTTCATTTCCTGATGTCAAATGTCTTCCCACAAGTGATCAGTATCATTTTTTTCAGCACACTGAATTCTAATTTTCATCCTTTCTCCATCTAAGTGTCCACTTACTTGAACTTAATATATGCACCACTACCTTGTTTTATGTATCCTATCTAATAAAAGAGTGATATGCAAATTGACCATACCTCTGCTACACTCACAAGCCATGCCCACCTGCCAATCAGGAGTGGGTATGCAAATTAACCAAACCAAGATGGCTGCAGCCATGGAGCTGCAGCAAGCAGGAGGCTTGGGTTTCCCTGGCAATGGAGAAAGCCAAGCTTCCCTGCCACCCTGGCCAGCCCAGGCCTACACTCAAGGCTACAAACTTTCAATTATAGAAGATAAATAAATCCCAACAAAAATGGCAGCAACCAAGGAACTGGAGAGAGCAGGAGGCTTGAGTTGCCCCCAGCGATGGAGGAAGCCAAGCTCCCACAGCCTTGGCCTGCCTTAGCCTCCATTACAAAGTTTCAATTATAGAAGATAAATAAATCCTAACAAAAATGGCTGTGGCCACGGAGTGAGCAGGAGGTTTGGCTCTGCTCAAGGCTACAAAGTATCAATTATAGAAGATAAAATAAACCCCATATTCCAGGGCCTTCACTTGGGTCACTGGGGGGCATGGCCGGCCTGCAAACCACCACAGGCCCCTCTCCCAGGCTGTCCCAGGCCCCAAGGGAACCCCTACTCTGATCCAGGACACCCTTCAGGGTAAACTATCTGGCCTCCACCCATCCACCAGGCCTCTATTCTATCTAATAAAAGAGTGATATGCAAATTGACATCACTCCATCTGGTCAAAGATTGCTGTCCCCATGTGGACACAAGATGGCCACCACAAGATGGCCAGCAGGGGAGGGCAGTTGGGAGGGACCAGGTCTACAAGGGAGGGAAGTTGTGGACAATCAGACCAGCAGGGGAGGGCAGTTGGGAGGGACCAGGCCAGCAGAGGACGGAAGTTGGGGGCAACTGGGCCTGCAGGGAAGGGCAGTTGGAGAAGACCAAGGCCTGCAGGGAAGAGCAGTTGGGTGGGGGGGGGGGGGGAACCAGGCCTTCAAGGGAGGGCAGGTAGGGGCAACAAGGCTGACAGGGGAACAATTAGGCATCAATCAAGCTGGAAGGGGAGTGGTTAGGGTGTGATCAGGCTGGCAGGCAGAAGTGGTTAGGGACAATCAGGAAGGCAAGCAGGCAATCAGTTGGGAGCCAACAGTCCTGGATTGTGAGAGGGATGTCTGACTGCCCATTTAGGCAGTCGGACATCCCTTGAGGAGTCCCAGATTGGAAAGGGTGTAGTCTGGGCTGAGGGACACACACCCCCTGCATGAATTTTGTGCACCAGGCCTCTAATATCTATATAATTCTCCTATTCAGACAAGGCTTTATCTCTAAGATCATGTTTTTGTCCTTCCTCCTTTGTCCCACTCTTTCTTTACTGTGATTACTAAAGCCCTATTATTAGGGCTAAAATAATCTCCAACAGTGTAATCTATTTGATCATTTATTTTTAAGTAAATAGATGCTTAAATAATAGTAGAATAAGTAGTAGTAGTAGTAGTAGTAGTAGTAGTAGTAGTAGTAGTAGTAGTAGTAGTAAAAGTAGTTGCAGTAGTACTGGTTTCCTCCTATGTGCAAGACACTATTCATGCATTGCTTATCCTAATGATAACCCTGTGGTTTGGGTTTTATTTTCCCCACTTTACAGACAAGAAACTGAGACTGAAAAGTCTAGAGAACTGCCAAAGGTAATTATCTTTTAAATGACAGAACTGTGATGCTAATGCCACTCTGTTGATACCAATGCTTGGTTAACATACTGCTTCATTCTCCTCTCTGTTTAAAATAGATGCACCATAGCATTCTCTTTTGTTTTAACAGGGATCCATTAGCTGAGGAGTCATAGCATTTCCATTCTTTATGTTCATGTAGACACTAAGAGCTAGGGTGCCCCCCCCCCATATGAACACCCTTCTTTCTATCCTGTTACATATTCGTTTTCACTAGCTGCTTGTTATGTAAGATGTTCCACATTACAGCTCTTCTTTGTCCTCTTCTTACATTCCCCCAAGCCTCTCAAAGATATTTTTAATGTTCTCATCCCCTCACCCATCAATGTCTATTTGACGGGCCTAGCCATCCTTTGAGTCCTTTGATATTTATCTGTACATTGCTTTCTTGGTCTTCCCTTTTAGGTCATTGCCCTTTCTCCCACTACCTCTTCTTTTTCATGCCTTATCCACAGGTCACCCTTTCCCAATATTGTATATCTTGAATTCAGTAACATGGGCTCTTCCTATTAGTTTTTCAGTGTTGGCAGAAAGAGTTTGAAGCCTGCCTCTGAGTTTTCCTCTTCTGGTATCTTACTTTGAAAGACAAAAACATTAAATTGTAGATAAATTCTACATTAATAAAAACTGGCTTCCATCCCCACTGCCTGGCTGTGACCCCTGAAAGTTGAAACTGAATATTTTTCTGTGAGTGCTCTACCATTGATACCAAGAAAAGATCCTCATCTACAAAGCTACAACCTGTTGGTAGGAGTCAGGCAGAAAAGCTGGCAGCCAAAATTTTCTCAGTTCTACCTGCCTTTTAAAATAAGTTTAACCTCTAATTGGCTTCCTTTTAAAATTTCCCTACTCCTATTACATCTCATTCTTCTCCCAAGTGCAGTCATGTAGTCTTATATTTCACCTTTACATTTTTCTCTCTCTCTTTCCCTCTTCTTTTGCTCACTTGTCCTTTTCGTTTGACTCTCACCTCAGTCTGTTTGAACTATTCTTTTAGTAGCTTTAAATAATTTAACAAGCAGTATTGAATGCCTACTATGTTCCTGCCCTCAAGGAGTTCATTATTTCAATACTGTGTGATCTCAGGGTGGAAGGGAGGGAGTGATTAAAATAGACAGTTAGTCACCCATATATAAATGGAGTTTAGAAAAATGCACAAAATGATCTTAGTCCCAGTTTAAGTCACATTATTTCAACCAATATGAGTCAAATGAGCATGTAAATATTTGAATGGTTCCTTATTATTCCACTCATTTTCAGTTCTTCAGTGGGCACAAGACCTTTTTTCCAGATTCTTTGGAGTACCCTTCCCTCTTGCAGTCAGTGGGTAAACCCCTTCTGCCTCTTTTCCCCTCCCCGCTGAACTCTGGGAACTCCTTTTTCTGATGTGGGTCTTTAGATTCATGGTCACTCATTATCAGTCTTTCAGCTTCATCCAGTTCCAAAGCTGAATGGATATAGGAGATGAGAAGGGAAGAGATCCTAACCAAAGATTGACCTCAGGGTAAATATATTTGAGAAAACTGAACATTCCACACTGCCAATATTGACATTCTCTTAGCATGCCTTTGGTAGATTCATATGCTAGAATAGTCACTGTCCCTTTACCCACCTTGATTTACAGTAGCAAATTCTACTAACATAGCTTGAATTTTTGTCAAACCGTGGTTGGTAAAATAATGATAAAAGAGAAAAGAAATATCCTTCAATATTGGCCGTATGATGTCCTCTGCATGGGTATGGGTTCTTGCTTCTCAAGAACCCTCCTTTTCCATCCAAGAATTTTGCTCTCCTTCGTTTGACATATATTTCCTTTCTCCAGACTTCACATCTCCATTTGAATATCTAATAGACATCTTAGATATAACTGAACCCACACTAAAGTCATGATTTTTCCAATCACTAAAATTTCATCTCTTCCATTTTTCCCTATTTCAATAAATGCTATCCCAATTCACCTAGTTAGTAAGGCCAAAACACTTGGAGTCATCCTTGACCCCTCTCTCACACTCCACATCCCATCCATCAGTACATTCTATTAGTTTTAACTGGCTTTAAAATATATTCTGAATTCATCTACTTTTCACTGTCTCCACTGCTGCCACCCTAGTTAACACCACCATCATCTCTCAGTTGCACTAATTCCATAATTTCCTGTCTGATCTCCCTGCTACCATCCCCACCCCTTACACTCCGTTATCTATACTACAGCCAGAGGGATGCTTATAAAAGGTCAATCTGACACTGTTGATCTCTAGATCAAGGCACTCTAATGGCATCCCATCACAATTAGAAAAAAATACAAAGTTCTTACTGCAAGACCTTCTGTAGTTTGGCCCTTGGCTGCCTCTCTGGCCTAATCTCTTATCATTCTTCCTTTAACTCACCTCACACTACTGGCATGCCTTTTGAACATGTCAAGCAACTGCAAGACTTTGCACTTTTTGTCCCCCTAGCCTAAAATACTTTTCTCCCAGGTATCAACATAATTCATGTACTCACTTTATCTAGGCCCTTGGAGGGCCTCCCAGTCCACAGAACCTAAAAAAATCACTGAACATTTTCTATCTTATTAACTTGCTCTATTTTATTCACAATACTGATGAGATTATGTTATACATGATCAATTTTTTGTTATCTATTTCTCATGAGAATTCAAGCTTAATGGTGGGAGAAATGCCTGGGTTGTTTTTGTTTGTTGTGTGTGTGTGTATGAATAAATAAATGTGAGAATTGAGAACCATAAATAGCTTGATATTTGGTCTAAATGTGGACTTTATGCACTGTAAACAGTTGTGCTAACATCTATATCCTTTTATAAAATGCTAAAATTCTTACTATTTTTCATTAATGTTTTTATTTTTCAAATAAAGTTTACATTCCATATTATTCTATATTAGTTTCATATATAAAATAAGTGGTTATGAAATAATGTACTTTATAGTACATAGTCCCCCTGCTGCTTCAAGCACCTAGCTGGCTCCATATATATTTATCTAGATATTATTTATTATATTTCCTATGCTATAGTCTGCATCTCTGTGGCTAGTCTGAAACTACCAAGGAAATGTCTATTTTATTCACTTCTATATTCTCAGCTCCTAAAATAGTGTCTAGCACATAGTAAGGACTTGTATGCATGCATATGAGCATAACCAATGAATGAAAGACACTGGGGCGGGGAGGGGGGCAGGTGGGGACATGTGCTGGGGGTAAGGGAGGCTGGGGTGAGGATAATGGGGGAAAAAAGAAAGACATATGTACTACTATTAAATATAAGTTATACTGAAAAAATAATAATAAATTAATTTAAAAAAAACAGAGCATAAGGGATTAAAAATGGTGGGAAAGTAAGTAGATGCTACACAGACAAGCTCCCAAGACCAAACAGGAGTTACAACTAAAATACAAAAAAAAATTCTGAATAATCAACTGAAGACTAGCTAGAGAGAATCCTGATAATTAAGGACCAAAAGTGGAGACTGCATAGAGAATGGTAGGAAGGGGGGAAGCACAAAAGGGCTGGCCAGGATCTCATAGACAGAAGCTGAAGTTCTGAAGAGATATCTCAGCTGTGGGGGCTTCCCTCTGAGAACTCTTGGGTCTAAACCCCAAGCTAGGCCCCCCAAGCAGAGAGCACTAGAACTGATAAAGGTGTCTACTAACATCTGGCTATGAAAAGCAGTAGGGTTGTTGCCTGCCAGGAGAGACAGCTGGAAATATAGGCATCCTCTTAAAGAGGTAATGAAAAAAATTTGTGTGCAGGCACCTACCTTGAGCTCCAGCAGAGGGAGGGCAGAGTGGACTGGAGCTGCATGAACAGAAGACAGGGTTGGTGATTCTGGGATTAGAGCTCAGAAGGCAGACAACCCATTTTCCTATGCTAAATCACTCTTTACATTGCAGAAGACATCTTTCTCAAGTAGACCTCTGCTATCCACGTGGTTTTTGCCTGAGGTAGACAGTTGCCCCACCCTATGGAGTTTCTGAGATCCATTACAAGACTGAGAATAACAATTAGCTTCAAGGCAGAGGAAATTGACCCTCTCTGATGAAAAACCTTTATCCCACCAGTGAACAATTGCCTGAGGCTACTCAACACTTAATCCAATCAGTCCACAGTCAGAAGCATATTTTTTAAGGCTTTACATATTTGCATGACCTAATTAGTCAGAAACAGCATTTGACACTGTCTTGCACTAGAGATTTGAAGGGACAGCAGATCTACCTAATATATAGTCACAAACACAAACAGGAAGCTAAAATGGAGAGACAAAAAAACAACAACAACCCCCAAATGGAAATAAAATAGAATTCTCCAGAAAAAGAGATAAATGAAATGGAGATAGGAAATTTATCAGACACAGAGTTGACAATAAGGATGGCAAAGATGCTCAATAACATGAGAGAAGATATAGTAACTGTGAAGAATAACATAGCACTAATAAAGAACACAGTGGAAGGAATACAAAGAAGATTAGGTGAAGCCAAGGATCATATATGTGAATGAGAAGACAAGCCAGAAAAAAAATCTCTCAAGAAGCAAAAATAAGAAGAAAAAAAAACAAAAAACAGTAGGACAGCTTTAAGGAGCTGCATGACAACTTGAAATGTAAAAATATTTACATAATAGGTGTGCTAGAAGGAGAAGAAAGTGAGAAAGGGCTAGAGAATGTGTTGAAGAAATAATGGCAGAAAACTTCCCTAACCTGGTGAAGGAAAAAGTCATGGAAGTACAGGAGACACAGAGAATCCCAGACAAGAAGAACCCCCAAACAAGCCCACACCCAAATAGATAATAATTAAAAGGCCAAACATTAAAAACAGAGAATTTCAAAGGCAGTAAGAGAAAAGCAATTTATTGCCTACAGAGAAGCTTCCATAAGTATGTCAGTTGATTTTTCAACAGAAACTGCACAGGCCAGAATGGAATAGCATAAAGTACCGAAGGTAATGAAAGGTAGGGATCTAAAACCAAAATAAATATATCCAACAAGGCTATTATTCAAAATAGAGCTTCCTGGGAGGTGGGAAGGGGAAGGCCAATTGCCCTGGAGGTCAATTCCTGACAGTGGCACCAACAATAATCAAGACTCAACTACAATAAGACTATTCTTCACACCCCACAAAGGGTTGCACCTAGAGTCCCCAGCTCAGGTGACTGGGGAGGCTGAGTCACTGAGCCCTATAGGACACCTACTACACAAGGTCACTCTACCAACTCACAGAGACATAGCAGCTCCACCTAATATATAGAAACAAACACAGGGAAGCAGCAAAAATGTGAAGATTAAAAAAAACATTTCACAAATGAAAGAAATGGAATATAGCAAACCATTGGATACAGAGTTCAAAACCACAGTTATAAGGTTACTCAAGAATCTTCTAGAACAACAGTTGCCAATCAGTGGTCCACAGACCACTAGTAGTCCATGAGGTCTGAAATGTTGGCAACCACTGGTTTAAGGAAACCTTTGGAGTAGCAGCTGTCAACTGGTTGTTCATGGACAACTGGTGGTCCAGGAGGTCTGAAAGGTTGGCGACCACTCTTCTAGAAACCTCCAAGGGACTTAGTGAGACTTTCAAAGATCTAAGTGAGAATGCCACAAAAATGTAAATGGATGAGTCAGAAATTAAGCATACATTGACTGAAATAGAGAATAATTTAAAGGGATTCAGCAGTACAGTAGAGGATTGCCCCTAACCACCTCTGCCTGCCTGTTGATGCTCCCAACTGTTCCTCTGCTGGTCTGATCACCCCTAACTGCTCTCCTCTGCCAGCCTGGTCACTCCTAACTGTTCTCCCCTGCTTGCCTGATTGCCCCTAACTGCCTCTGCCTCATCCCTCATCACCATGGCTTTGTCCAGAAGGATATCTGGAAGATGTCCAATCTGTCAGGTCTAATGTTTATTGCAGTTTTGTTCATAATTGGCAAAAATTTGAAGCAAAAAAGGTATATTTCAATAGGCAAATAGATAAACTATGGTACATTGTACAATATATATTATATAGCAATGAAAAGAAATGAGCACTTAAGCTACAAAAGGACATAGATATCACTTAAATGCATATCTCTAATTGAAAGGAGCCAGTCTGAAAAGGCTACAATTGCAATTATAATAGAAAAGGCAAAACCATAATGAATAGAAAGATTAATGGTTGCCAGGGTCTGGGAGGTGAGGAGAAGGCATGAATAAGTATAGGACAGGGTGTGTGTGTGTGTGTGTGTGTGTGTGTGTGTGTGTGTTTTAGGACAATGAAACTATCTGTATGATCCTGTAACTGTGGATACATGTCATACATTTGTCAAAACCCATAGAACCATATAGTACAAGGAGTGAACACTGATATAAACTATGGACTTAATTAATAATAATGTATCATAATTGCTTCATCAATTGTAACTAATGTACCACACTAATTCAATGTGTTAATAATAGAGGCAACTATGTGCAGAGGAAGTTGGGGTAGAATTATCTACACTCTCCATTAAATTTTTCTGTAAATCTAAACTGTTCTAAAAATAGTCTATTAAGTTTTAAAGTGGAGGGAATGTGTGAGCAACAGTTTTGGAAGGTGCAAGTGAGGAGACAGAAACTCCTGATATTGCATGGGAGATAGAAGTTGAACAATGGATACAAGACACTGGGGGAGGGCAGGTGAGGACATGTGCTGGGGGGTAGGAGAGGCTGGTGGGGGAGATCAATGGGGGATAAAGGAGACATATGTACTACTATATGTAATACCTTAAACAATAAAAAAATTAAAAATAAGTTGATATTTAAAGGGACAGCTAAGTCCCAAAAGAGCTGCAAAAAATCTCTTCCTACTAAAACCTATAGCCCGTGCTGGGCTCTAGCACTGGTCTTAACTCCATATGCATTTCAGGCTTCACAAGCAACTGAATCCCATTTGAGACAATCTCAGATAGGCGCAAGAACCCCTCTGCATCTCACAGCCTCTCCTCTCTCTACCACTAAAATCCCACTGAACTGTTATACAGCATTTTGATTCTATTGAAGGAATGTCTCCCATGATAATTCCATTTTTGCTGCCTTCCCAAATGGAAGGGGGGAAGGAAGGAAGGAAGGAAGGAAGGAAGGAAGGAAGGAAGGAAGGAAGGAAGGAAGGAAGGGAGGGAGGGAGGGAGGGAGGGAGGGAGGAAGAAAAATAACTAATGTAAAACTAGAATTCATTTTACAACTACCTTTGGTGAAGTAGATCCATTCCATTAAAGTGTGGGGTATTTGCATGTCTCTTCATTCATATACCCTTCTGTCTCATTGGAAAAAGATATGGGAAATACAGTTTCAATGAGTGACACTATGTGTTCTTCCTATCAGAGCTATTTGTAATTATCTAGGGATCTTGGAATCCCATGTTAGGAAGAAATTAGTCATGGGAGACTTCCAGGCACTAGTGAATGACATGACTAATGGAGAAAATTTTCCCCAGGCTTATTCTTTATTTTAATCATAACTCAAGGATATATTCATTGATTTGAGAGGAAAGTGGGAGAGAAAGAGAGAGAGAGAGAGAGAGAGAGAGAGAGAGAGAGAGAGAGAGAGAGAGAGAGAGAGAGAGAGATAGAGGTGAGAGAAAAACATTGTTCACTTGCCTCCCACATTCGTCCCCACATTGAGGATCAAACCCAAAACTAGATATGTGTCCTGACCTGGAATCAAACCTGCAGCCTTTTGGTGTATAGTACTAGGCTCCATCCAACTGAGCTACCTGGCCAGGACTCCTGAAAGTTTTTTGATCAATCTCATGTTCTGGGCCTTAGGAAACTTAGGAGCAATGGAAGAAAGAGCATGGACAGGTTCAATTTCAAGATTTTCTGTTGTGCTTAATTGGTCATAATTCTAAAAGAAGCCAATCTGAGCATGCTACATACTGCAAAAGTTGCATAGACCAGAGAGGAGAAGATGAGACTTGGTTCTGGTCCCACAGCCCTTAGAAAATTATAAGAGGAGAAAGCTGACTGCTCTGAGGCCCTGCCAAAATTGAGGAGGTGACTGGACTGGCAAAACTGGAAGGCTTTGCTAGGAGCAAGGCAGCTGAATGAGCTTTTTATTCAACAGGCACTAACAACAAAGTTTGGCCCCTTATTTGAGAACTTCCAGCAGTGTGAAGGAAGCTGATTTATTTTTTCAAATAAAACTTAATCACTGTACTGTTTATTTAATTAGTGGTATAATAACATCTTATGTTCATGAACTGTTTTATAGCCAAAAGAAGTCCACGCCACTTTAAAGACTTCAAAATATGAAATAAACTAGACAGGGCCTGTGTCTCCAATCACTGAGAGGCCATCACCACAGGGGCTTGGGACTAGGGTGGGGACGAATTGGCTCAGACAGTAGAGTGGCTTTATAACAAGGATGCTTTCTGGATTAACTTCACATTCTCTTTAGCCCAGCACTCTTGTCCCTAATGGGTGGGGCTACCTCATAGGATTTGGCAGTTTATTCAATGTATGACAACCAGTTGAGGAAGCCAGGGAGATCTGAAGTTCAACTCAAGATCTACTTGCCAAGCTGAGCACCCTGTGAGAGTCTGCATCTGTCTAGAAGAGCTACCTTTTTTTCGTTCATCAAAAGAAATATTTCTAATTCTAATTAATGAAGCATCTAATTCTAATGTATGCTGGCTAACTATGGCCCTGATGAAGGGGTCTTTTGGCATGTGTTGTGAGAGGACCAGGCTGCCTTTGATAACCCAACTTTCATGTCAAGGTAGTGTGGTAAAGGCAAACTAGAGACCCATTCTGATGTGAAATAGCTATGCAACCCAAGTAGTGGGGGAGTCGTGGCAGCTAATTTTTGAGGAGGATTGCTGAGATGCACCACTCCAGGGGGCACCATTTACAATGTTTCTGAAGAACCTTGAGCTTTAAACAGACTACATAGGCCTGACTGTGTGATGATAGGGCTTTCTGTTCCCCTTTTAGTGTGTTTAAGCTAAATGTTGCCACTTACTTTAGGTTCTCTCACATGTGGAGGCCAATTTGCCCTGTCCCAGCCCTGCACAGTATACCCTGGTGGGCTGTGCATAAACTTGTAAACTTTATTATTTTTATGTCCCTTATTAGTCTAGGATCTCTCCAAGGGAAAAATAGGCTCTTTTTATCCATCTTTGCATATCCACCCTCTGCCCAAATCGCCATACTCCAAGCTGTACACACAAAGTCTATGTAGCTCCTTTAGCGAATTAGAGGTTTTTAAGCCTGCTTGGTCTCCTCTCCTCTCCATCTCTAAATACTTAACTTTGAGAAAAATATAAGTAGGGTAGGGTAGGGTTATCTGGAAGACCACTAGGAAGCACTCATTTCCCATTTGGTCCCTTCTTTTGCTCCAGGTGCCTCCTTATGATGCCCCTCGCTGTAGAGGTTGGGGAAGGGGGCTGGAGGGATAGAGATTAGCTGATCTCTAAAGTCTCTTCTGTTTCCAGCTTCCTATGAAATCATTTTAGTTGCCCTTAGTAACCAGCTATGCATAAATTTATGAATGTATCTAATCCTTTTGAAAAGGTATTTATACATCCTTTTAGCTTACACTAACTTTCAAGGATAATGAATTCCATGCATTGTTTTCTCTTGCATAATATCATATTTACTTGTGTTTTTCTAAATGGACCTCTTTCAAAGCCTCAAGTGGGCTCTGATAGAATCTCCTTGATTTTGTGACCACATCTGCATTCACTGTCTCTGTGGACCTCACCCAGTTCTGCTGTGTCTTCCTACATACAGAATTCAGAGGCGGGCGTTCTTTGTGCAAGGGGAGGAGCAGGTCTCTCCAGAATAAGGCCAGTATTTGGTTGCCTGCATTGACCACAGTGGTAGGTGGCTATCTGTATTTTTTTTCAAGTATTTTATGAAAGAGTTCTATTTTCAGTCTTTTCTACTCATCCCTCCCACTTCTTATTTTATAGCCAGTATTGAAGTAGGTTTTGAAAAATGAGAAATATACTGTAAACTAAACAACTATCTATAATCCTAGAAGGGTCTTTGGCTGCATTCCAAGAGCTCCCAACTTTTGGGGAGATGGTATTTTTTCGTGGGATCCTAGAGAAACATGGAGCCTAGGGGATAACAAGACCATTCACCATTCATAAAAGATTCCACATTAGAATATGTAGAATTATAAAACTGCTACAAAGAAAAGAGAGCTCTGAAGAAAAGAGAACCCGTCTAATTATACAAAGGACTTGAACCTACTGCTGATCAACACTGTTGGATTGCTATGTGGATATTACCTCAGTTTTTTCATCTGTCTAATAGAAAAGTATGAGGATAAATGAAGCAGCAAAAATAAATAGCTATTTATAATCCAAGCTTCCTTTTCAAGAGGGTGGCTACTGGCACATGGAAGAAAGGTCCTTAATTCTGTTGAGGCCTTGATGGGTTGACCTATTAGATTCTCTAATAGAGAGAGAAGAAATTGTGGGACAGGTAGGAACACAATCTAGGAGGGAGATGGGTAAAAAGAGGAGAGAAGGAAAGAGAAGAATGCCAGGGAGTTAGTGGAAGGCTCTTTGCCATGATCCCCTCCTTAGTACCACTTCCCCAAATCAGTAAAGTCTCACCAGACATAATGAATACTAGATATGAGTAGATTTTTTTTAGAAATAAAAGAAAGACTGAAGTTTTGCCTGCAGTCTCAGGGAAGCAAGAACAGCATATGTAGCTTCAGAGCCAGAAGTAAAGTCGGGAGGAAAGGAAAAGGAGCCCTCTAGAATGGCTGAGTCCCTTTCCATTTTACTGAACTGCCCCTGGGGTTCTGTGGTGTCCTTCCCTGCTAGGAAACTGCTGTTAGACCTATCTACTTGGACAGATTTCCCTAACCTAAAAAGTTTAGTAAAAGAGCCTGGGGTCCCATTATTTTTTCTTTCATTGGGCCCCTCTCCTCCAACACACACACTGCTTAAAGGAGGGGGAGGGTGCTGAAGAAGCATTAGGCCAAAGATTGTGTAGCAATACCCTTTCTCTTGCACAAAGGTGCACACTGGCCTTAATTTACTTAGCTAACAGGAGCCACTCAAGGGATTTTTTCCATAATAAAATAAAACAAAATCAAATAAATGAAAATCCATAAGCTAAGGTGACATGCAGATTTGGCTCCAATAATTTTTAAATTGCCACCACAAGCCTCCAAACCTCTCAAAGAAACCTGTGTAGTTTTCTAGTTTTGAGGCACCTGTCCCCTGGGTCTATCTTTTCACCTACAGATTTGTTAATTGCTGAGGGTGCTGTGGGGGGCAGGATAGATGGATCAATATTTATGAGGAGATCTCCCATCTTGCTCCCTAGAACAAGCTCCAACGCTTCAGAATCTGATGCTGCATTGCACTCAAGATCTGGACACAGTGGTCCTTCTGGTCTTTCTTTTCTTGTGGGCTATGAATTAGTTACCCTGGTGGCATTTTATATTGCAAAGATTGAGATGTTAAAATAATGTAGTATGGGCCATTCCTGTTATGGAAATCAAAAGCGAAGGATAATTTCAAGCAGAAATGACACAGCAGCCTCAGCAGTCTGCACACCCCCTCCTATCTTCCACTCTCTATTTGCCTCTCCATCCACCTCCATAAGCTTTCCCTAGAATCCTGAACCAAGATGGATGCTGCCACTGCCACACCTGGCCTCTGACAATCCAGTATTTCCCTATCTAAGCTGTCCAGTTGTGGAAAAATCCCTCAGTTAAGCAGAGATAAGGTTGGAATTAGAAATCAAATGCAAACACAGAAATGGAAGGGTTGGCGGCACTGGTATCTTTGGCCAAAGCTACAAAAACCCATCTAAAGCTTATAAGCCAACCAGCCCTTGTCCCTTTTCATCACTAAAACCTTACTTTGCATAAAGGGTGGATGCTTGGCCAAACCGCTCAGACTTGTAACTCAAAAGATTTTTGAGTGTATGCAGCAGTAATTGCATGGAGGAGAGAAGAGGCCTACACAGAAAAGAGATAAAGACACACACAGAGCCCTAGCTGTGTTTGGCTCAATGGATAGAGAGTCAGCCTGCAGACTGAAGGGTCCCAGGTTCTATTCCAGCCAAGGGCACATGCCTGGGTTGCGAGCTCGGTCCCCAGTAGGGGGTGTGCAGGAGGCAGCTAATCAATGATTCTCTCTCATCATTGATGTTTCTATCTCTCCCTCTTCTTTCTTCTCTAAAATTAATAAAATATTTTTTAAAGACACATGCACACACACACACATTTTATATGATCACTAAACAAAGGTATCAATAACAACCATAAATGAGCTATAGTACCTTGGGAACTTAAAGTCATAGTTGAAGTGAGAAATATTTTTTATTCTGATAGTTAAGGGCCCAGTTGACTCCACTAATTTGACTCTGTCTTCTATTCTGTGTGCTGTATAATTCACCCTTGAATTTGCTGATGGATTGGGCTTCATCACAGCTATTGGGCCAGTTTTTAGTTTTGAGCTTTACCTCTGTGACAGAAGATTTAATCTAGTCATAGAAGGTTTGTTTTGGCTTTGAAATAGCCACATTCCTCTTCTCTGAGAATTATGAATTGTTTCAGAAATGGGAGCTTAAAAAAATCTCCTATTGGATCTGGACTTCAGCCTCTCCTGAAACTGTTTATTTCAGCTGGTCTGTGACTCTGCTTGGTGCCACCTACACATACAGGAAACATTGCCTGGGACTGAAATTTATAGGCTCCTGCCCGTCATCCAAAGTGCTAGATCTTATGTTCTGGAAACTGATGTCTACTAATAATCACAATGTTGAGGCATGCACACAAAATCTATAAATGCTGTTGGCCTACTGAAAATAGCCTAGATCTTTGGGATGATATGAGCATGAAGAATATAATGGTTGTAACCTGACTATACCAAGGAAACCCGAAAGATAGCCATGGATCAAAATGAGCCATATGAAACTGAGCAATATTGCCACATTTTAATATGTAAACAACCCATAATCATTGAGCAAGAGTGAAACCAAAGTAAGTTTTCAGTGTGTCTCCTGCAAAACCAGCAGACAGATGTGGCTCTAAAACACCCCTTGCACACCTCATGTGAATCATGCAATGGCATACGTAACCAGCAGGGAAGATAGCGTCATAGTATAGATAGAAGCTTGTGCTTGCTATAAAACTGCCTGGCTTCAAAAACCCCTTGAAACACTAACCACAACTGCTTTTGGAAATTAAAGAAGGGAGTAAAGTTGTGTCTCTCTTACTTAACTTAATAAAATTCTTTGAGTCTCCATCTTCTCATTCAAAAATTGTCATAGCAATAACACCTGCTAGGCATTTCAAAAAGAAATAATTCATATAAATGTTAGCATAGTTCCTGGTACACCAATGACAGTTCAGTAAATATTAGTTTTATTGTTTGTGGGGCTCAGGGGACCCATGAATCCATGGCAGATTTTAACTCCTGTTTCTAATTACAAAGAGTGTGATTCTTGAGCCTTCCAAAATCTTAATATAAAATAATATCTCCTGTCATGGAAATACCGTGCCCAGTCCCTGAGAGAATGGATTTTCAAATCAGATCTGGGGACATATTAGTCAGAGTTCTCCAGACAAATGGCACCAATAAGATAGATATCTAGAGATATAGATCTAGCTAGTTAAAGACAGAGATGAGATAGTGATAGAGCTAGAGATAAAGATAGAGATAGAAATTTAGTATGAGAAATTGGCTCATGTAGTTATGAGTCAACAAGCTGGAGACGCAGGAGTGCCAATTGTGTAGTTCCCGTCTGAGTCCAAAGATCTGAGAACCAAGAAAGTTGACCAAGAAAGTTGATGGTGTAAGTTTCAGTTCAAAACAAAGCAGACTTGAGACCCAAGAAAAGCCAATTTTCAATTTGGGTCCTAAGTCAGAAAAAGATGGATGTCTAAGCTCAACAGTCAGACAGTAAGAGTTTCCTCTTACTGAACCTCTTTATTCCATTCAAGTCTTCAATTGATTGGATAAGGCCCACTACACTGGGGAGGGCAATCTGCTTTGCTTAGTCTAAGTATCTGAATGTTAATCTCATTCAGAAACACCCGTAGAGACACACCTAAAATAATCTTTGACCAAATATCTGACCACTCTGTGGCTCAGTCATAAAATTAACTATTATAGGGGACATAAACTAAACTCACACTAGCCAAAGTGTTATCTGTGGATCAACAACACTGCCACCCCATGAAGCCTGTTGGAAATGCATAGCCTCATGCCCCACCCTACCTGTCAAATCAGAATCTGCATTTTAAGAAGATCCTCAAATCATTTGTCTACACATTAAAACTTGAGAAGTGCTGAGATAACACATTAAAAGCTGTGGTTCTCAAAGTGTGATCCTTGAAGAACCAGTAGCATTGGCAAGACCTGTGAGCATTTCATAAATGCTGATTCATAGGCCCTTCCAAAACAAAACTGAATAAGAATCTATGGGAAGAAAGCCTAGGAAACTGACTTTTAACAAACAAGTTAATATTTGAGAACCTCTTACAAGTAGGTTCTCTTCTTCATAATGGCCAAATGATCTGAAGTCTGAACAACAGAACATTCTTTCAGACCAATGACTTGGTTCTCTTAAGCTGATATATTTGACTTCATAATTTTTCTCCTCTCTTAGCTCTTTGATACTTTCAACCTTTTTGTTAGTCACTAGTTCAGTGAGGATACTGTCATGAAAAGTTGTTTGATATCACAGGTAGTCCAAATTGCCATCAGCTTTAAGCTCTGCAGCCACCTTTTCTGACCAGTCTTCATAAGAGATTTCTGACCTGCCCAAGGAAGGATATTGAGCTCAGTGCTGGAGGCCTGCACTCTTTCCAATATAGGACACTTCGAGGGATGTCCTACTGTGGGATCAGGCCTAAACCAGCAGTTGGACATCCCTCTTGAAATCTGGGACCACTGGCTCCTAATTGCTTACCTACCTGCCCACCTGATCACCCCTAACCACTCTGCCTGCCTGTCTGATCGCTCCTAACCCCTCTGCCTGCTTGCCTGATTGCCCCTAACTGCCTCTGCCTACCTGACTGATGTCCTTAACTGCTCGCCTGTGGCCTGATAACCCCTAACCACTCTCCCCGGTTGGCCTGATTACCCCTAACCACCTCTGCCTTAGTCCCACCACCGTGGCTTTGTCCAGAAGGACATCTGGAAGGACATCCAGAAGATGTCCAGTATATCCAGTCTAATTAGCATATTACCCTTTTATAAGTATAGATTATCAATCACTCATATCTCAGACTTGGTCCATATAAATCCATTCTTCAACCAATTTTTTTGAGCTCTGCCATGCATAAGGTTAAAAACAAGTTAAAATTTAAGGAGAAGAATTAAGAGAGAATCCCAAAGATTTATAATAATGATAATGAAGGTCTGAGTTCCTATGTTCCTTCTTGCCTGGAAATCTCATGTATTTACTCATTCAACAAATATATATATATATATATATATATATATATATATATATATATATATTTTAAATATATTTTATTGATTTTTTACAGAGAGGAAGGGAGAGGGATAGAAAGTCAGGAACATCAATGAGAGAGAAACGTCGATCAGCTGCCTCTTGCACGCCCCCTACTGGGGATGTGCCCACAGCCAAGGTACATGCCCTTGACCGGAATCGAACCCGGGACCCTTCAGTCCGCAGTCCGATGCTCTATACACTGAGCCAAACCGGTCTCAGCTCAAATTTTTTTTTTAGTACAGTACTCCCTCCTTATTCTGTGGTTTTCCTTTCTGTGGCTTCAGTTACCTGTGTTCAACTGTGATCTGAAAATATTAAATGAAGAATTTCAGAAATAAACAATTTATAAGTTTTAAATTATGCAATGTTCCAAATAGTGTGATGAAATCTCATGACATCTGGCTCCTTTACACTTAAGATGTGAATCATCCAGTGAGTCCATGCTGTGTAAGCTCCCTGCTCATTAGTCACTTAATAGTCCTCTTGGTAATCAGATCAACTGTGGTAGTACTTCAGTGTTTGTGTTCAAGTAACCCTGATTTTACTTAATAAAGGCCCCAAAGTGCAAGAGTAGTGAGTGATGCTAACAATTCTGATATGCCAAAGAGAAGCTGTTATGTGCTTCCTTTAAGTGAAAAGATGAAAGTTATCCACTTAATAAGAAAAGAAATGTATGCTGAAGTTGCTATGACCTATCGTAAGAACGAATCTTTTATCCATGAAATTAAAGAAACAGAAAAAATAATTTTTGGCTAATTAGTAGAGAGAGAGGGGTGGTGGAAAGAGATCATATTCACATAACTTTTATTGCAATATATGTGTGTGTGTATATATATATATATATATATATATATATATATATATAACCTTAATACGCAAATAGACCAAATGGCAGAACAACTGAACAACCTAACAACCAGTTGCTATGACATGCACTGACCACCAAGGGGCATGCGTGGAATATGGTGTCAGCAGTAGGTGGCTGAGCATGTAACATGGCAGACATTGGCTGCAGTGGGATGTTGGAGCAGGTGAGCAGGGATGCCAGACCAAGGCAGGGCACTGGTCATTGTCACTGGGGCCGGCCTCTGGTGGTTACTGAAAATTCTTTGCTCCCACATGCTGCAGTCCCACCCAGCACTTGCACCCACTGCCGGCACCTGGTGCTGGTCCCGATCGCTAGCACTGTCAGCAGGTGCAAGCAGTGGCTGCCAAGCCCCATTGCCCCTCAAGGCTTTTCCACCTTTTTCTGCTCCTGAGGGGCAATTGAGGCTGGCAGCTACCTCTTTCACCTGCTGCCTGCACTGGCCCTGCTCACACCCACAGCCGGCGCCACCGCTCATACCTGCTGCTGGCACCCAGCAGTGGTCCTGATTGCTCAGCACCATCAGTGGGTCTGAGCACTGGCTGCCAGCCCTTATTGCCCCTAAGGGCTTCTCCACCTCCCCCTGCTCCTGAGGGGTGATTGGGGTAGCAACTGTGCTCACACCCGCTGACAGCAATGGCCCAACTTCCATCCACTGCTGGCAATGGCCTCAATCATTTGGTTCCATCAGTGGATGCAAGCGGGGCCAGCGCTGTCAGTGCATGGAATTGGAAGAAGCAGGAGCGGGACTGCCAGCAGACAGAAGACTAGAGCCATGGTGTCAGGGGCCTGGCAGGGGCACAGAGGATGGGATGAGACCCGCCCTTGTGCCCACTGCAGCTTTGGGGTGCACAGTTCATTTCAAGGTGCACTAATTTGTGCACTGGGCCTCTGGTATTGTTATAATTATTCTATTTTATTATAAGTTACTAGAGGCCTGGTGCATGAAATTCTTGCATAGGAGGTCCCCTCAGCCCAGCCTGCACCCTCTCCAATCTGGGACCTCTTGGGGGATGTCTCTGTGGGATTGGGCCTAAACTGGCAGTCAGAAATCCCTCTCATAATCCAAGTCCATTGGCTCCTAACCACTCATCTGCCTACCTGCTTGATTGCTCCTAACTGCCCCCCCCCTGCTAGCTTGATTACCCCTAATCACCTTTGCCTGCCAGCCTGATTATCCCTAACTGCACCCCATTCCAGCCTAGTTGCCCTAAGCTGCCCTCCCCCACTGGCCTGGTTTCCCCTTATTGCCCCCCTGCTGGCCTGGTTACCCCCAATTGCCCTTCCCCCACTGGCCTGGGTGCCCCTCACTGCTCCCTCTGCCAGCCTGATCGTCTCACGCAGCCTGCTGTTCAGTTGTTTGATCATCCCTCACTAATCCTTCTGCTGGCCTGGTTGCCCCATGCAGCCTGCTGTTCAGTCATTTTTTTCGTCCCTCACGAACCCCCCTGCTGGTCTTGTCACCCCATGCAACCTGCCTTTTGGTCATTACAGTGAGGGTGTCCTGACCAATTTGCATATTACCCTTTTATTAGTACAGATTATTGTTCATCTCTTACTGTGCCTAATTTATAAATTAACTTAATCATAGTTATGTATGCATAGGAAAAAGCATAGTTCTGTACTAATCTCAGCTTCAGGCATTTACTAGGGTCTTGGAATGTTTCTCTGTGCATAAAGGGGGATGACTGTACATGCTATTTGTGAAACACCAGTCACTACATATAGAACAATGAATAAGAACAAAACAGACAAAACTCCTTATCCTTATGAAACTTACATGATAGTGGAGAGAGACAGGGCATAAAATAGTGAGGAATATATAGGGTCGGGGGAAAGTCGGGTTACAGTTGAGTACATGTAACATAGAGTTTATTCTTGCATTATTATTTTTTTCTGTTCATCAGATTTTTTATTCATTTGACTTTTAGATTCAGTTGTTTTTTTATTTCTTTATTGATTAAGGTATTACATATGTGTCCTTATCCCCCCAATGACCCCGTTTTATTCTTTTTTTTATCTAAATGTTAAGAGAGAAATTTATTTATTTTTTATCTTTATTGTTCAGTTTATTAATTACATTGTTTCCCCTTTTTATCCACCTATAGCTCCCCTCCACCCTGTACCTATCCCACCCTCCACCCTCACCTCCCCTCCCCACTGTCCTCTCCCACTGTTGCAAGATTTTTGTCCAGTCTCTTGCTGCACTTCCCACAACCCTTTTCTCCCCAAGAATTGTCAGTCCATTCCCTCTCTATGTCCATGTCTCTGTTATATTCACCAGTCTATCCTGTTCATCAGCCTATCAATTCACTTGATTTTTATGTTCATTTGATGATAGATGTGTATTTGTTGTTCATAATTTTCATCTTTACCTTTTTCTTCTTCCTCTTCTTAAAGAATATCTTTCAGCATTTCATATAATGTTGCTTTGGTGGTGATGAACTCCTTTAGCTTTTTCTTATCTGCAAAGCACTTCATCTGACCTTCAATTCTGAATGATAGCTTTGCTGGATAGAGTAATCTTGGTTGTAGATTCTTGCTGTTCATCACTTTGAATATTTCTTGCCACTCCCGTCTGGCCTGCATCATTTCTGTTGAGAAATCCGCTGACAATCGTATGGGTGCTCCCTTATAGGTAACCAACTGTTTCTCTCTTGCTGCTTTTATTATTCTCTCTTTGTCTTTTGCTCTTGGCATTTTAATTATGATGTGCCTTGGTGTGGTCCTCTTAGGGTTCCTATATATTGGGGTTCGGTGCACTTCTTGGACTCCTAAGTCAATTTCTTTCACCAGGTGTGGGAAGTTTTTGGTCACTATTTCTTCAAATAGGTTTTCATTGTCTTGCTCTCTCTCTTTTTCTGGCACCCCTATAATTCGGATGTTGGTATGCTTGAGGTTGTCCCAGAGGCCCCTTACACTATCTTTAATTTTTTGGATTCTTTTGGTTTCTTGCTTTTTCAGCTGAGTGGATTTTACCTCTTTGTATTTCAAATCTTTAACTTGGTTCTTGGGGTGCTCCAGCGCACTTTTAGGTCTTTGTATAATATTTTTTGTTTCAGTCAGTGTATGCTTAATTTCTGGTTGGTCCTTTTTCATATCCTTGAGAGTCTCCTTTATATCCTTGAGAGTCTCCTTCATTTCCACGTTGGTCTTGATTATTTCCTTGCAGGTCTCCTTTATATCCTTGAGGGTCTTGTTCATTTCCTTGTAGGACTCATTCATTTCCTTTGTGGTCTTGCTTATTTCCTTATAGGCCTCCACCTTTTGTTGGAGCCTCTTGAAAAACCCTATAAGCGTGGTTTTGAATTCCATGTCCAGTCGTTTTTTTTTCCTCCATTTCTTTCACATCTGATTTCTTTCCATGTCTCTGCATGGTGGCTGCTTCCCTGAGTTGGTCAATTAGCTTTGTGTGGTAGACTTCCTACTAGGGACAGTGGCTCAGCCTCCCCAGTTACCTGAGGTGGATATGGGTTGCACAGTCTTGCTGAAGTTAAGCTCAGTTAATCATTGTTAGCACTTGGAGGGTTGACCTCCAGGCCAATTGTCTGTGAAGCTCAGTTGTGCTCAGGTTGGATGTGCGGAGTTTTCGGACCAAGCAGACAGCGTTAGCTCCACCCTATGCGGCCCCGGGGACTCTGTGCCGGGGGCAATGGCCGCCAGCACCTCTGGGAGAGAGCCGCTGCCGAGCTCCACCAGCTGCCGGGGAATTCAGAATCTCCCCAAATGACTTTGCATGCGCAATGTCTCACCCAGGGTCATAAAACAAAGCAGACTGACGGTTTTCCGAATGAGAGACAAGTCACAGAGAGCTCTCTGCGCCTTCACGCAGCTGAGCTGTTCGCGCACAAGCTGCCTTCTCCACAAGCCAGCAGACCCGGCAGCACCCGAGCTTCGGTGTGCCCTCCCACTGTCCAGTTTTCACCCCCTATGATAGTGGGTTCTCTGGACTTCGCCCAGAGCTGGAGAATCAGTCCAGTGGGACGTCTTTGTCTCCCCGTTCGAGAAAACTGGCCGGTTTTCAGCCGCCAGCCCCCTCCGCGGCGCGCACTCCAAACCTCTCTCCGTGCGAATCTTTCAACGCTGTTTGCCGCTGCTCCTCCGAGTCACAGTGTCTTATCTTCACTTTTATTTGTGGAATTTTCACTCGGCGAGCTTTCTGGTGATTCTGGAAGGTGTTTGTTCTTTCGTTAAGTTGTAGTATTAAAATTGCTGATTATGACGGCAAGATAGGTGTTTTACCTTTGCCGCCATCTTAGTTCTCCCCGACCCCATTTTATTCTTTATAAAAAACTGTAAACCTACTTTTGCCTGAATCTATATATAGTATAATAGATTGTTATTAACACTATGGGAAAAATTAAGCAGGTTATGGGGATAGAGATGTCAGGAGTTGTAATTCTAAATGGGAAAAGGACAGAGGAGAACTTACTAAGAATGCAGCATTTGAGTTAAGAATGAAAGACAGCAAGAGAGTGAGCCATGTGAGTAACTTCAAAGGTAGAGGGAAATATCAAGGGCAAAAGTTGTGAGGTGGGAAACTCTAGCTGGCACATCTATGGAACAGTGTGGAAGCCAGTGTGGCTGACTGGAGCAGAGTAAGTGAGGGAAAGAAAGGCAGGAGATGAGATTGAAGAGCTAATGGCAGAGCTACAGGTCAGATCATGAGGACCTTGCAGGCTATTGGAATGACTTAGGCTTTTATTCAGAATTAAAAGCCTGGTGCACGAAATTCATGCATGGGGGTAGGCAGTCCCCTCAGCCAAGCCTGTACCCTCTCCAATCTGTGACCCCCAAGGGAATGTCAGACTGCCAGTTGGACATCCTTCTCACAATCTGGGACCACTGACTCCTAACTGCTCGCCTGCCTGCCTGTCTGATTGTCCTCAACTGCCCCTGCCCCACTGGCCTGGTCACCCTTAACTGCACCCCCTGCCAGCCTGGTCGCCCCTTAGTGCCCCCCTGCAGGCCTGGTTGCCCCCAACTGACCCCCTCTGCCAGCCTAGTTACCCTCAACTGCTCCTCTTGCTGGCCTGGTTGCCCCTTAATGCCCCCCTCTGCTGGCCTGGTCTCCCCACACAGCCTGCTGGTCAGTCATTTGGTCATCCCTCCTTAATCCCCCTGCCAGCCTTGTCAGTCATTTGGTCTTCTCTCACTAACCCCTCACTAACCCCACTGCCGGCCTGGTTGCCCCACACAGTCTGCTGGTGAGTTGTTCGGTCATCCCTCACTAACCCCCCTGCTAGCCTTGTGGCCCCATGCAGCCTGCTGTTACATTGTTATTGTGAGGGCATCATGACCAATTTGCATATTACCCTTTTATTAGTATAGATTATTAGTATAGATGAGGTGGGAAGCCATTAGACTCAGAAGTTTTAAATTTTTACCTAGTCACATTTATCAATTTTATGATTGTGAAGAGTGATAGGATCAGATCAGATTATTTCTTCAAATTTAAAACACTGGTAAATATGTACATGATGGAAAAAATCAAACCGTGCATAAAAGTATGAAATGAAAACCAAAACTCCCCCTTCCTTCTTTCCATCTATCTCCACCAGACCTTTTCTCCTAAGATAAATACTATTTATAGGATCTTGAATGACCTTTAAGAAGAAAAATACACACAGACATATGTGTATGTCTATAGAGAGGCATATTTCCTTTTTTATTTATAAATATGCAATTATAAGAATTATATATTTTATACAGTTCATAGCTTAGAGATCTTTTTCATATTGATCTATACAAATGTATTTCATCTCATTCTTTTTTTTTTTTGCATAGGTATCCACTTGGACACTTGAATGTTTATTTGTGTGTCTATTGGTTCATTTCAAGATCCACAAACAAAAAATTTTATTGGTAACATACGGGGTTTCTGAGTGTTCATTACATCATTATGCATTACTAGACTCCTGTTGCATGAAGATTCATGCAATAGGCTTTCCTTCCCCTGGCTGCCAAGACCAGTTTTCCTCTGAAACCTGGGACCCAGGCCTTCCCTCTGGCTGTTGCCTTCCGGTTTTTTTTGTTTGTTTCTTTGTTTGTTTGTTTTTTAATATATTTTTATTGATTTTTTTGCAGTATAACTTTTATTTAATAGTAGTACATAAGTTTTCCTTTTTCCACCCCGCTATCATCCCCCCAGCCTCTCTTAACCCCCAGCACATGTCCTCACCTGCCCCTCCCCGCCCCAGTGTCTTTCATTCATTGGTTATGCTCATATGCATTCATACAAGTCCTTTGGTTGATCTCCCCCAGCATCCACTTCCCATACACCCCAGCCTTCCCCCTGTAGCTTGACAGTCTGTTCAATGCCTCACTGCCTCTATATCAATCATTCTCCCCTGTTTCTTTTCTTCAAAAATATCTTGCCTCTGCATACTAGAAATAAATGTATAAGAACAAAAAATGTTTCAGTCTCAGTTTCAATGTCCAACTGTTCTGAGTCCCAGTTTCAATGTCAAATAGTTCTTTATGTGTACATGTCAGCAATGTATCCAGATAGTAGACACATCGTGGCAATGCAAGATCCATCCTCTCTGGTTTGGTCCTGGGCCGCCTGCATCATCTCATTCTTATTAATATTAGGCTGCATAACACTACACTGTCAATCATAATGTACTAAACCAATTACTTATTGATGGCTATTTAGGTATTTCTAGAGTAGATTTTTTGCCATTATAAGCAATACTGCAATGAATATACTAGTAAATGCCTCTTTGGGCAAAATAATAATAATTATAGCTAGCATTTATTGTGTGCTTATTATGTACTAGGGACTGTGCTAAGTATTTTATATGCCCTATCTCATTTTATACCTACAACAACTCTATGAGGTAAGTACTTGCTATAGATTGAATGTTTGTGTGCCACCAAAATTCATATGTTGAAAACCTAATGCTCATATGCCCTAATGTCATTACAGGTATCAGAAAGTGAGGACATTGGGAGGTGGTTAGATCATTAGTGCATAATCTTTATGAATGGGATGTGTCCTTTCAAAAGAAGCCTGAGAGACCTTCATGCCTCTTCAATCATGTTAATTTATAACAAGAAGGAGGCTTCCTGTAACCTGGAAGTCCTTCCCCAGAACCTGACCACCTTCACTTTGGACTTCCCAGACTCTAGAACTGATAAATTAATTTCTGTTGTTTGTTTATAAGCTATTCAGTCTGTGATATTTTGTTATAACAGTCCAAGCAGATTAAGACAATACTATGATTATCCCCATTTTGCAGATAAGGGAACAGGATTAATGATGTTGAGGAACTTTGCCAAGATTGCAAAGTTAAGTCGTATATATAGAACTTAAACATAGGAAGCCTGACTCCAGAATCTGTGCTCTTAATTGCTATGCTATATATGTGGAATTGCTAGGTCAGAGGATATGTACATTAAAAATTATGCAGTGAACCCTTGAACAATATGGGTTTAAACTGTGTAGATTCACTTACGTGTGGATTTTTTTCAACAAATAATACAGTTGGCTCTCTATATATCCAGATTTCACATCCACAGATTCAACCAGCTGTGGATAAAAAACAGCATTTTTTATCCAAAGGTGTGAATCTACGGATGCTTAGAGCAAAGTTACGTTACATATGGATTGTCAACTGTTCATGGGGGTTGGCACCTCTAACCCCCACATTGTTCAAGCGTCAACTGTAATAGCTAAATTGCCTGTTTCCATATACCCTCATCAACACTGGAAATTATAAGTCTTTCAAAATGTTTGCCAGTTTGGCAGGTGAAAAGGGGCATCTTGATGTTTTGATTTACATTCCTTTGTTTAGGAGCAAGGGTGAATAATTTTTATATGTGTATTTCCCATTTGTACTTCATTTTTGGTGAACTGCCTATTCATATCATTTGCTTGTTTGTCTTTGGGTTGTTGACATTTTTCTTGTTGATTTATTTGAGATCTTTGGAAATTAGTCTGTTGTCATAAGTGTTGCAAATACCTTGTTGCAGTTTGTCATTTGTCTTTTGACTTAATTTATGTAATTTTGCTGTGAAGACGTTTTAAATTTTTACATACTCACATTTATCAATTGGTAAGCAGGATTTTTCACCTGCTTACCAAAGGCAAGATTATGTGTATTTAAATGTTCTCATATTTTTATACTTTTAGGGTTTCATTTTTCACATTAAAATCCTGGATTCATCTAGAATTAATTTTGATAAAAAGAGTAAGTTTGAGAATTCAACTAGCCCACTATGCAAATATGCTTTTTGAGTAATCCATCTTTTTCTCCTATGGATTTGAGATGCCATCTTTAAAATATTCTAATTTCCCACATGTATTGAAGATTGTGAATAGACATTGATTTAAGAACCCGTTTTTTTCTATATTCTTTTTTAAAATTTATTGTTGACACTATTACAGATGTCCTCCATTCTCCCCCCACATTTACTCTCCTCCACCCAGCTCCTGCCCCACCTCTGGCCATTACCACACTGTTGTCTGTGTCTATTTGGCTATGCATATATGTTATTTGGACAAACTTTTCACCTTCTCTCATCCAGTCCCTCCACCCCACCCCTGTCCTCTGTCAGTCTGTTCCATTTGTCCATGCCTCTGCTTCTATTTTGTTCATCAGTTTATTTTGTTCATTAGCTTCCACATATAAGTGAATTCATATGGTACTTGTTTTTCTCTGACTGACTTATTTTGTTTAGCCTAATAATATCGAGGTTCATCCCTGCTGTGGCAAAGATAAAAAGTTCCTTCTTTTTATGACCAAGTAGTATACCATTGTGTAAATGTATCACGAGATTTTGTACACTCACCTATTGATGGACATTTGGGCTGCTTCCAAATCTTAGCTATTGTAAATTATACTGCAATGAACATAGTGGTGCATATATTCTTTTGAATGAATGTTTTGGGTTTCTTTAGATAAATTCCCAAAAGTGGAATCACTGGCTCACAAGGCAGTTCCATTTTTATTTTCCACAGTGACTACACCAGTCTGCATTTCCACCAACAGTGCACAAGGGTTCCCTTTTCTCCATATCCTAACCAGCAATTGCTACTTGTTGATTTATTGATAGTAGCCATTCTGGCAGGTGTGAGGTAATACCTCACTGTAATTTCAATTTGCATTTATCTGATGATTAGTGATGCTGAGCATCTTTTCATATGTCTATTGACCATCTGTATGTCCTCCTTGGAGAAGTGTCTATTCAGGTCCATTGTTGTCCATTTTTAAATTGGATTGTGGGTTTTTTGTGTGTGTGTTTATTGTGTTTTGTTTTTTGGGGGGTTTTTGGTGTTGAGTGTTATAACTTCTTTATAAATTTTGATTATTAATCCCTTATCAGATGTATCCTTGGTAAACATGTTATCCCATTCGGTGGGTTGGTGCATTTTTTCCCCCATTTTGTTGATGGTTTTCTTTCTTGTGCAGAAAATGTTTATTTTGATGTAGTCCCATTTGTTTATTTTTAATATAGTTTCCCATGCCCAAGGAGATATATCAGAAAAAATATTGCTATGAGAAATATCTGAGATTTTAGTGCCAATGTTTTCTTCTAGGATCATTATGGTTTTTTGTCTAACATTTAAGTCTTTAATACATTTTTAGTTTATTCTTGTGTATGGTGTAACAATCTAGTTTCACTTTTTTGTATGTACCTGTCCAATTTTTCCAATACCATTTAAAACTTTATCTTTACTTCATTGTATGTTCTTGCCTCCTTTGTCCGATGTTAGTTAATTAAGTATAGATATGTCAGTTGATTTCTGGGCTCTCTATTCTGTTCCATCTACACTAATAAAAGAAAAAGATGCAAATTGACTGTACTTCCGCTATGCCCACCAGTCAATCAGAGCAAATATGCAAATTAACCCAACAAAGATGGCAGCAGCCACAGATCTGAAGCCAGCAGGAGGCTTGGGTAGCCCCCAAAGATGGAGGAAGCCAACCTTCTCTCCTTCCTTGGCCTGCCCTGGCCTTCACTCAAGGCTACCAAGTTTCAATAACAGAAGATAAATAAATCCTAGATACCTGCTTCCAGCCAGCCCTGGCCTCTGCTCAAGGAGGCATCCTACCTAATAAAAGAGTAATATGCAAATTGACCATACCTTCCCTCGCCCAATAAGCCACGCCCACAAGCCACGCCAACCAGCCAATCACAGGGCAAGAGGGCCAGCTGGGTGGGGCTGTGGGCAGGGCCCCATCCGATAGATTGCAGGGCCTTGGAATGGCGCCCAGGGTGCCCAGGGTCAGGAAGGGCCTCTCCCCAGAGGCCCTTTCCAGCTTTGGGGTTAGGCCGGGCCTGGCTGAGGAAGGTGAGGACACAGAAGGGGTGAGCCAGGCGCCTTCTGAACATGAACACCCTCTGAGCCTCGGAGCAGCCGGTAAGATATGTGCCTGAGGTCGCTTGGCTGCAGAGTGGAGGGGTCAGGAGTTGAATCCAGGTGCGTCTCTGCCCGCAGCTCATCACCTCTCCACTGTGCCTGGTCAGGCTTGCCAAATGATGCCACCCCTGTGGATAGTGATGCTTGCCAAGTCTAAGCTGGGTCCTGAGGCTGGAGAGGGCAGCGGAGGGGAGCATCCCAGATCCTGCCTCCCAGAGCTCCCAGACTCCAGTGTGAGGCCCAGCCGTGGGGGCAGGAGAGGAGCCAAGACACAGCCCCTGAGACAGAGGAGACCGAGCCACACAACCCAGCCCGGCCTGTGTGCAGAGCAGGGGCAGGGAGTTCAGGAAAGGGGGTGAGAAAGGTGAGAGCTAACACACAAGCGGCAGGGATGTCTCCATGGGCCAGAAAGGCACTGGACCCAGACTATCTGCAGACCCAGGCCTGGAATTCACCAGGCGTGCGTGGCCCCACTCCTGGGGTAAAGGGACCAGAGTTCCCCTCAGAACAGGACTCTAGAGCTGGGCTCATTGCCTGCCCTTACAGGACGGTGATGGTCTGGGTCCCTGGGCACGCTGTGACCCAGGATCCAGAGCCGCACTCAGCCTGGGCACTGGACCCAAGCACCGGGTGAAGGAGCCCTGTTCGCTGTCCCCAGCCCTGGTTCTGACCCTGGGCCTCCCACCATGTAACATCCAGAAATCTAGGAGACAGAGGGGTGAGCTCAGAGGCAAAAGCAAGCCCCAGGTCTCGGGCTGCCTGAATCAGGAAGAACTCGCAAGCCGACACCTGGGAAACCTGTGGGCCCAGGATGCTAAGGAAGCTGGTAAATAAAAGCCCCTACCTACGTGTAGGATGAATTCAACACAAGTAACGGGACCGTATGGCGTGGTCCGACAGAGACTTTAACACAAATCCACGAAGGAGGTGCCAAGAGCAAAACCAGGAAGCAGGTTTCACTCCCTCATCATTGATGCTTCTATCCCTCTCTCCCTGTCCTTTCCACTCTGGAATAAAATTTTAAAAAATCGATCAATTGCAGGGCCCTGTGATGGCCGGGTGCCAGGCTGGGCTGTAGTCAGAAGAAAGGAGACAGACAATACACAGGTATAAACATAAAGATTACAAAGTATTTCTCATCAGAAACAGTGTAAGGGAGAAGATAGTAGAGCAACATTATTAAAGTACTCACAAGGGGGAAAATCCTCTCAATTTATAATTCTAGATTGAGTGAAAATATTTTTAAAATAGTTTAAAATAGTAAAAATGTATTTTAACTATTTTAAACTATTTTAGAAATAGTTAAAAATATTTTTATGTGTAAAAGATTGATTTTTTTTAATCACCAGCAGATTTGTAGGGTAAAAAATGTTAAAAGAAGTCCTACAAGCAGAAATAAAATGTTTCCAGATACAAATAATGATCTATACCAAGAAATGTAAAACACCAAAGACATTATATGCATAGGAAAAAATATAATAGAAGTTTCTTATTATTGAAATATGTTTAAAGGTAATTACCATAATTATTTAAACAAATAATAATGTAATGTCAGTTTTATAACATCTGTGTAAGTAAAATAGATGGCAACAATAGCACAAAGATTGTCTGGGGGAAATGAAATTTTGTTGCAGTGAAGTTTCTTTTTTTATTTTATTTTTTATTTTTTTTAGGATTTTTCTTTATTATTCAGTTTATTAATTACATTGTTCCCTTTTTCCCCCCTATAGTTCCCCTCCACCTGGTACCCATCCCACCCTCCGCCCTCACCCCCCTCCACTGTCCTCTCCCATAGTTGCATGATTTTTGTCCAGTCTCTTGCTGCACTTCCCACACCCCCTTTCTCCCCAAGAGTTGTCAGTCCATTCCCTCTCTATGTCCGTGATTCTGTTACATTCACCAGTTTATCCTGTTCATCAGCTTATTAATTCACTTGATTTTTAGATTCATTTGTTGATAAATGTGTATTTGTTGTTCATAATTTACACGTTTATCTTTTTCTTCTTCCTCTTCTTAAAGAATATCTTTCAGCATTTCATATAATATTGGTTTGGTGGTGATGAACTCCTTTAGCTTTTTCTTATCTGTGAAGTACTTTATCTGACCCTCAATTCTGCATGATAGCTTTGCTGGATAGAGTAATCTTGGTTGTAGATTCTTGCTGTTCATCACTTTGAATATTTCTTGCCACTCCCATCTGGCCTGCATCGTTTCTTTTGAGAAATCCGCTGACAATCATATGGGTGCTCCCTTATAGGTAACTAACTATTTTTCTCTTGCTGTTTTTAACATTCTCTCTTTGTCTTTTGCTCTTGGCATTTTAATTATGATGTGCCTTGGTGTGGTCCTCTTAGGGTTCCTATATATTGGGGCTTGGTATACTTCTTGGACTCCTAAGACAATTTCTTTCACCAGGTGTGGGAAGTTTTCGGTCACTATTTCTTCAAATAGGTTTTCATTGTCTTGCTCTCTCTCATTTTCTGGCACCCCTATAATTCGGATGTTGGTATGCTTGAGGTTGTCCCAGAGGCCCCTTACACTATCTTCAATTTTTTGGATTATTTTGGTTTCTTGCTTTTTCAGCTGAGTGGATTTTACCTCTTTGTATTTCAAATCTTTAACTTGGTTCTTGGGGTGCTCCAGCGCACTTTTAGGTCTTTGTGTAATATTTTTTATTTCAGTCAGTGTATGCTTAATTTCTGGTTGGTCCTTTTTCATATCCTTGAGAATCTCCTTCATATCCTTGAGGGTCTCGTGCATTTCCTTGTAGGACTCATTCATTTCCACGTTGGTCTTGATCATTTCCTTGCAGGTCTCATTCATTTCCTTGAGGGTCTCATTCATTTCATTTTGAGTCTTGCTTATTTCCTTATAAGTCTCGATCTTTTGTAGGAGCCTCTTGAGAAGCCCTATAACTGTGATTATGAATTCCATGTCCAGTCGGTTTTTTTTCCTCCATTTCTTTCATATCTGATTTCTTTCCATGTCTCTGCATGGTGGCTGCTTCCATGAGTTGGTCAATTAGCTTTGTGTGGCAGACTTCCTATCTCCGTGAGAATCTTCAATGCTGTCCTCAGTGACTCCTCCGAGTCACAGTGTCTTATCTTCACTTTTATTTGTGGAATTTTCACTCGGCCAGCTTTCTGGTGATTCTGGAAGGTGTTTGTTCTTTCGTTAAGTTGTAGTTTTAAAATTGCTGTGTATGACGGCAAGATAGGTGTTTAACCTATGACGCCATCTTGGTTCTCCCATCTACAGTGAAGTTTCTATACAAGATGTGAAGTGGTAAAATATCCACTTGAAGATAGACTGTGACAAGTTAAAATCCTATATAATGAAGAGATAATATGCAAATATTCATCACACCTTCATGCCATCATGCCTTAACGGCTCAGACACTCAACACTGAGGAGAGAGGAATGGGGACCAAACAGGCTACAGACTGGGAGATGAACAAGCCACCCACTGCACGGTCCCAGATGCCAATAGCTGTGCCTGCCTCTCTGGCCCAAGAGAGGGACAAGCCACCTGCCTTGCAGTCCTGGGCACCAGCAGCTGTGCCTGCACCTGTGGCCCAGGAGAGGGACAAGCCGCATGCCCTGTGGTCCTGGGTGCCTGTGGCTGCCTGTGGCTGCAGCCAGCCTGAATGAAGCTGGCCTGGGTTCTGGGTGCCTATAGCTGGCCAGAGGGAGGAAAGCCTGGGTCCCAGGTGTGGGGCAAGGCAGAGGCAGTTAGGGGCAATCAGGCCAGCAGGGGAGCACTTAGGGGCGATCAGGCTGGTAGGGAAGCAGTTAGGGGGCGATCAGGCAGGCAGGCCAGTGAGCAGTTAGGAGCCAGTGGTCCTAGATTGCAAAGGGATATCCAACTGCCAACAGTCAGACTGCCAACAGTCAGATATCCCCAAAGGGGTTCCTGATTGGAGAGGGTGCAGGCTGGGCTGAGGGAACCCCCTCTTCGTGCATGAATTTCATGCACTGGGCCACTAGTTGAAAAAATAAAAAAGAGAAAGGAGGGGCTGGAAGCCTGGGTCACTGGGGGAGCATGGCCAGCCTGAAAATGGCCCTCGGCCCCTTACCCAGGCTGGCCACATCCCCATGGAGTGAGGGTCCCTGCTAGGGGTCTTGGCCAGCCTGCAAACACCCTCAACTGCTTATCCAGGCTGGCCATGTCCCCATGGAGTCAGAGTCCCTGCTGGGGTCATGGCCAGCCTGCAAACAGCCACCAGCTGGGGTGCCTGGCCAACCCCTCATCCAAGTTGGCCCGGCACCCCAGCAGGGACTCCAACCTGAAGGGGGTGTGGCCAACTTGAAAACAGCCTTCAGCCCCTCACCCAGGCTGGCCATGATTCATGCAGCTGGTCCCTCACTCCATGGGGGCATGTCTGGCCTGCAAACCACCACAGGCCCCTTGCCTAGACTGCTCCACACCCCAAGTGAACCCCCACCCCAATCAGGGACACCCTTCAGGGCAAACCAGCTGGCCTCCACCTGTGCATCAGGCCTCTATCTATACTAATAAAAGGATAATATGTTAATTAGACTGGGAGACCTTCCAGTAGACCTTCTGGATGTAATTCTGGGCAAAACCATGGTGGTGGGGCAAAGGTAGATGCGGTTAGAGGCCAAGACGGAGGGGGGGCAGTTTGGGGTGATCAGGCCAGGATAGGATGGCAATTGTGGGTGATCAGGCTGATTGGGAGCAGGGCCGTTGGGGATAAGCAGACCAGCAGGGGAGCCAGTTAGGGGTGAGCAGGCTATCAGTGGGAATCAGTTGGAGGTGATCAGGACAGCGGGAGGGGGGCAGTTTGGAGTGAGCAGGCCAGCAAGGGAGCAGTTTGGGGCAAGCAGGTATGGGTAGGGAAGGTGGGGGTGAGCAGGCCAGCAGGGGGGCAATTTGGGGAGAGCACACTGACATGAGAGGCAGTTGGGGGTCATCAGGCTGGCAGGAGGTCATTTGGGGGTGAGCAGGCCAGTGGCAGGGGGCAGTTATGGGTGAGCAGGCCAGCAAGCAGAGTAGTTAGGGGCAATTAGGCAGGCAGGCAGGTAGGTGAATGGTTAAGAGCTAGCAGTCCCTGATGGCAAGAGGGATGTCTGACTGCCGGTTTAGGCCCAATCTCTGTAAACTGGCAATAGGACATCCTACGAGGGGTCCCGAATTGGAGAGAGTGCAGGCCGAGCTGAGTGATACCTTTCCACCACACAAATTTTGTGCACTGGGCCACTGGTTGATATATATGGCTGTTCTTACGCCAGTACCAGGCTAATTGGATTACAATGGCCTTGTAATACGGTTTGATATTCAATATTGTGATCCCTCCAACATTGTTCTTCTTTCTCAAGATTGCTGAGGTTATTAGGGGTTTTATTTTGGTACCATATACATTTTTGGAATATTTCTTCTAGATTTGTGAATTATGCCATTGGTATTTTAACAGGAATTGTTTTGAATCTATAGAATGCTTTGGGTTGGATGGATATTTTAATTATGTTAATTCTTCCATGAAGATAGTATATATGCTTTCACTTATTTGTATCTTCTTCAATTTCTTTCCTCAGTGTCCTATAGTTTTTCAAGTACAGGTCTCTTATCTCCATGGTTAAATTTATTCTTAAGTACCTTTTTATTGGTGTTGTTGTTGTAATAGTAAATGGGATTACTTTATTAGTTTCTCTTTCTGATAGTTCATTATTGGTGTATAAAAATGCCACTGATTTCTGAATATTAATTTTGTATCCTGCCACTTTGCTGAATGTACTTATTAGCTCTCATCATTTTTGTTGGAGTCTCTAGAATTTTCTATGTACAATATAATGTAATCTGTGAATAATGACACTTTCACTTCTTCTTTTCCAAATTGGATGCCTTTTATTTTTTCTTCTTGTCTGATCACTGTGGCTAGAACTTCCAGTACTATGTTGAGTAAAAGTGATGAAAGCAGACATCTGTGAGTTAGAACTTAATTGGTTTTTAAAAATAGTTTTAATTGAAACCAAGATGGAGGCATAGGTAAACACCTAAACTGCTGCCTCACACACCAATTTCAAAACTACAATTAGGTGGGAGGGAGACGCCTTGGCAGACAAGATGGTGGCAGCTGGACAGGGCGGGAGATCTGGTGGCGGCGGAGGCAGTGGTGGGGCTGGCGGTGGCTCTAGCAGCGGGACAGGCAGTGGCCGCAGCAGCTTGTTGGATAAGTGGAAGATTGATGATAAGCCTGTAAAAATTGACAAATGGGATGGATCAGCTGTGAAAAATTCTTTGGATGATTCTGCCAAAAAGGTACTTCTGGAAAAATACAAGTATGTGGAGAATTTTGGTCTAATTGACGGTCGCCTCACCATCTGTACCATCTCCTGTTTCTTTGCCATAGTGGCTTTGATTTGGGATTATATGCACCCTTTTACAGAGTCCAAGCCTGTTTTGGCGTTGTGCGTCATATCCTATTTTGTGATGATGGGGATCCTGACCATTTATACCTCATATAAGGAGAAGAGCATCTTTCTCGTGACCCACAGGAAAGATCCTAAGGGATGGATCCTGATGATATTTGGCAACTGTCCTCCAGTCTCAAAAGGTTTGATGACAAATACACTCTGAAGCTGACCTTCATCAGTGGGAGAACAAAGCAGCAACGGGAAGCTGAGTTCACCAGGTCCATTGCTAAGTTTTTTGACCACAGCGGGACGCTGGTCATGGATGCATATGAGCCTGAAATATCAAGACTCCATGATAGCCTTGCCTCAGAAAGAAAAATAAAATAGCCAATTCTAAAAGCAGCCATCTTTGTACAAGATCATGCAAAATTATGGGGTGGGAAAGAAAGAAGCAATGTAAAAAATGTTAAATGTTACTGTTTCATCCTGAAATTTAGTCCATTCTGGATAAATAGGATTTTCTATCTGAGATATGAGAAACTATAGCTCTGTTATCTAGCTATAGCTTCCTTGGTCTGCTGATTACACTGTTTTCATTTGCTTTTCTGGAGAAGCATTTTTGCTAAAAACTGAACAGACTTTCTCCTTCATATTTAGCAGAATAGTATAGCATTGTGCCATGCAGCATATTAAGACTCAGTTTTTAAAATTGTCAATCTGTTATTAATTCCTGTTTCAATAGCTGTTTTAATTGTATCCTTAATTCAGGATACAATTACTTGTGTACATCTTCACACACCATTTTTTGTGGTGTGTATATATCTGACAAGGTGAATTGGGGAAAAAAAAACAGCTTTTTAATTTGTTTAAAATAGACCTTCTGCCTGTTACATTTTGTGTGCTCTTAACTGATTAAAGAAGCCAATGACATTTTTAGTTTTATATTGTCTATGCTTTTCACTAGTATTTCCCTGTTGATTTGCTGATTTGTGTCCTTTATTAACTGCCATTTTCTAAAATTTTTTTCAATAAAAAAAGATATTAAAAAAACTACAATTAAAAGACAAAAGGGGGAGAACTAAGATGGCGGCATAGGTAAAACACCTATCTTGCCCTCATACTCAGCAATTTTAATACTACTTAACGAAAGAACAAACACCTTCCAGAATCACCAGAAAGCTGGCCGAGTGAAAATTCCACAAATAAAAGTGAAGATAAGACACTGTGACTCGGAGGAGTGGCGGTGGACAGCGTTGAAAGATTCGCGCACAGAGAAGTTTGGAGCTCGCGCCAGCAGAGAGGGCAGGTGGCTGAAAACCAGCCAGTTTTCTCGAACAGGGAGACAAAGACGTCCCACTGGACTGATTCTCCAGCTCTGAGTGAAGTCCAAGGAACCCACTATAATACGGGGTGAACACTGGATAGTGGGAGGGCACACCGAAGCTCGGGTGCTGCAGGAGTCTCCTGGGTTGTGGAGAAGGCAGCTTGCTCGAACAGCTCAGCTGCGTGACCGCACAGAGAGCTCTCTGTGACTTGCTCTCTCATTCGGAAAACCATCAGACTGCTTTGTTTTATGACCCTGGGTGAGACATTGGGTGTGCAGACTCATTTGGGGAGAGTCTGAATTCCCCGGCAGCCAGTGGAGCTGGCAGCGGCTCTCTCTCAGAGATGCTGGTGGCCATTGCCACCGACACAGACTCCCTGGGGCCGCATAGGGTGGAGATGATACTGTCTGCTTGGCCCGGAGACTCTGCCCATCCAACCTGAGCACAGCTGAGCTTCACAGACAATTGGCCTGGAGGTCCACCCCTCCAAGTGCTAACAACGATTAACCTGAGCTTAACTTCAGCAAGATTGTGCAATCCATATCCACCTCAGGTAACTGGAGAGGCTGAGCCACTGTCCCTTGTAGGACGTCTACCACACAAAGCTAATTGGCCAACTCAGGGAAGCAGCCAGCATGCAGAGACATGGAAAGAAATCAGATATGAAAGAAACAGAGGAAAAAAAACGACTGGACATGGAATTCAAAACCACGCTTATAGGGCTTCTAAAGAGGCTCCAACAAAAGGTGGAGGCCTATAAGGAAATAAGCAAGACCACACAGGAAATGAATGAGTCCAACAAGGAAATGAACGAGACCCTCAAGGATATGAACGAGACCTGCAAGGAAATGATCAAGACCAATGTGGAAATGAATGAGTCCTACAAGGAAATGCACGATACCCTCAAGGATATAAAGGAGACTCTCAAGGATATGAAAAAGGACCAACCAGAAATTAAGCATACACTGACTGAAATAAAAAATATTACACGAAGACCTAAAAGTGCTCTGGAGCACCCCAAGAACCAAGTTAAAGATTTGAAATACAAAGAGGTAAAATCCACTCAGCTGAAAAAGCAAGAAACCAAAAGAACCCCAAAAATTGAAGATAGTGTAAGGGGCCTCTGGGACAACCTCAAGCATACCAACATCCGAATTATAGGGGTGCCAGAAAAAGAGAGAGAGCAAGACAATGAAAACCTATTTGAAGAAATAGTGACCAAAAATTTCCCACACCTGGTGAAAGAAATTGACTTAGGAGTCCAAGAAGCGCACCGAACCCCAATATATAGGAACCCTAAGAGGACCACACCAAGGCACATCATAATTAAAATGCCAAGAGCAAAAGACAAAAGAGAGAATATTAAAAGCAGCAAGAGAAAAACAGATGGTTACCTATAAGGGAGCACCCATATGATTGTCAGTGGATTTCTCAACAGAAACGATGCAGGCCAGATGAGAGTGGCAAGAAATATTCAAAGTGATGAACAGCAAGAATCTACAACCAAGATTACTCTATCCAGCAAAGCTATCATGCAGAATTGAGGGTCAGATAAAGTACTTCGCAGATAAGAAAAAGCTAAAGGAGTTCATCACCACCAAACCAATATTATATGAAATGCTGAAAGATATTCTTTAAGAAGAGGAAGAAGAAAAAGATAAAAGTGTATATTATGAACAACAAATACACATCTATCAACAAATGAATCTAAAAATCAAGTGAATTAATAAGCTGATGAACAGGATAAACTGGTGAATGTAACAGAATCACGGACATAGAGAGGGAATGGACTGACAACTCTTGGGGAGAAAGGGGGTGTGGGAATTGCAACAAGAGACTGGACAAAAATCATGCAACTATGAGAGAGGACAGTGGAGTGGGGTGAGGGCGGACGGTGGGATGGGTACCAGGTGGACGGGAACTATAGGGGGAAAAAAGGGAACAATGTAATTAATAAACTGAACAATAAAGATTTAAAAAAAGAAAAAAAGAAAAGACAAATGGACATCATCCAGAAACACAGGAAAGCTGGCTGACTGGAAATTGTACAACGAGAAGGAAAGAGAAACGCACATGGAGAATCAGAGGACCGGTAAAGCCTGAGGTACAGAGACACGCACATGCAGAGTGGACAGTCCCGAGAGGATGGGGGTTCTGAGTGCCTGGCTGGCATGCTCTAGCAGGAAGGAGACAAAAGCTCCAGACTGTGCTGAACCCCAGTTCCGACTGCACTGAACCTTAGTTCTGAGTGAGACCCGGGGGACCCAGGCTCATACGGGAGGAATCTGGACTGTGAAGCAGAATCTCAGGGGAACAATGAAAGTCAGAGGTCCAGAGGCATGCAGAAAGGATGGACTGTTGACTCTGCCGCTGCCTTGATCTGACAGGAGGAACACAGGAGCTCCAGACGGTACTGAAATCCAGTTCTGACTGCACTGAACCCTGTGTGGGACAAAAATCTGGGAGTCCGGATTCATGGGGGGAGAGACTGGACTATTTGGCAGCAGGCAAGACTCAAGAGAGCCTTTCCCTCAGAGGTGCTTGTAGACACTGAGAACCAGGAATCTCATGGGGTGGGGTTGACTTAAAGCCAAGGCTGTCAGCTCTGCCCTGAAACTCTGCCCTATCTAAGCTGAGCACAGAAGCTTTTACAATTTTGCCAGTCTTATCGCATAAGGCTGTTTCCCAGGGTAGACACAGCTGATCTTCACAGCCAGTTTGCCTGGAGGTCAATTCCTCCCAGTGATACCAACAACAATCAAGACTTAACTGCAGAGAAAATGGCGGCGGAACAGAGGGATTCTATCTGAATCTGCTCACAGGGCAGAGGGAGGGAGCAGCTGAAAGTCGCGCAAGGAGCAATTGTCCGCGACTAGGGGGACAGCTGTGCTCCAGGAGAAGATAGAGGACTGCTGGGCTGACCTCCCTAGCCTGAGCGGCCCAAGTACTGCTGGGTTCTCTCCCTGAGCCAACTGCGCGAGGAGGCGCGCAGAGGCGGACCACGACATCTTGAAGGAGAGGAGCCGGAAAATATACAGCTGCCGTACACGGTACCGGCTGGACCGCTGGGGCTCCCGGAGCACCGGCGCCCAGTTGGCACGGAGGCGCGCAGAGCCCAGGGAGCTCTAAACTCCAGCACGGAAAGGTCAGATTTCCCTGGGGGTACTTTGGGCGCGAAACTGAGGGGGCTGACAATCTGGGAGATCTGCACCTTAGAACTCAAAACCTGGAGATCTGCACCTGAAATAGAATCTGTGGCTGTTGAAGCTGGTAAACGTGGGAGAGGGCCCTTGGAGCTGGTGGCAGAGTTGATCCCTGGAGCGCAATCGGTTTGGACCTGACAGAGGGGGGAAGCCCGGAAGATTTTGGGAGGGTTCTGGCTGCTAAAACAGCAGTCACCATTAGAGAGGCAGTATTGTTTAGTTCAGGATAGAGAGGACCAATAGACCCAGAAGTCAATCTAGAAACACTGCCACCCAGGGGCCAAATCACAAATTGACTCTTATGTGACAGGGAATTGATTATATTTTCTCTTCGACCTTGGGAATACAGTCTATTTTCATCTACACTTTAGTATCTTTTACTCTACCTCAACTTCACCTTTATACCACCACTCTGGCTAACCTTTCCCTATTTAGAGCCTTGTTTCCCTTACACTTTTCCCGCTTTAGATTTACCTAATTCTTTCCCCTTACCTCCTGTTAAAATTTCACCCCACTGATATATCTAATCTCTAACCACCTAATCCAAGTGCATATATACCTCTAGCTTCTCTGACTTCACTATCTTAAAGTGTTTTTAGCCCTGTCCTGTTATTGTTGTTTACTTGACTGTTGATTATATTGATTTTTTAAGCAGGTTTATGAGATTTATTTGCTTATTCTGTTATTTTGGTTTGTCTTGTATGGGGGGTTATTTTTATTTTTGGTGTTGTTTCTTGTTTTGTTGTCCTCATCTGCATTGTTTTTGAGATAGATTTTTGCTTCTGTGTTCCCTCACCTCTCTTGATATTAGTAGTTGTGTGTAATTTGTATCAATCTCCAAGTACTTGTTGCAGGTTTTGGTTCGGATTAGGGGCTGTCCTATAGGAGTTTTCACCCCACATTTATAATTTACTCCTTTTATTTCGTTTTTTTTCTTCTCCCCCTTTTCCCATTATCATTTTGGCATTCCTGTCTTTCTTTTTGTGAGTGGATGTGTGTGGGGGGGTCTCTTTCTTTTTTGTGTGAGTGTGGGTGTGTGAGTGTCTGTGTGAGTCTGGGGGAGGTTCTCTTTGTTTTTTCCCACCTATCACCAAATTTGCCTTTCTCTGGCGGTCACCTTTATTTGGAATTACAATTACTTTGACTACATTCCGGTTCAGTGCCTGGTGCGTTGCACCTGGTTGTGTTGTATTTTGTGCCTTTAAATCAACGCAGGAGAGTGAGAACTACATAACCAGATACACAGAGAAGAGAGACCATGGGAAGACAAAGAAATAGCCCACATATGAAAGAAAAGCAAGGCTCGTCAGAAAAGGAGGTAAACGAAATGGAAGTTAACAACCTGTCAGAGAAAGAATTCAGAGAAATGGTCATAAGGTGGCTGAAAAGAATGGAACAAATTTGATAATATGAGTAAGAACCAAGATGAAATGAGGAAGACCCAGGAATAAATGATGAAGAGCCATGAAGAAATGAAGAGGAGCCACGAAGAAATGAAGAGGAGCCAAGAAGAAATGAAAAGTGACATTGCTGAAGTAAAGAACTCAATAGAAAGTATTAAGAGTAGACTAGAAGAAGCAGAGGATCGCATCAGTGAGCTAGAAGACCAGGTAGGAAAAAATAACCAAGTAGAGCAGCTTCTAGAAAAAAAAATTAAAAAGCAGGAGGAGAGCCCAAGAGAACTTTGGGACAACCATGAAACAAAACAACATCCGTATAATTGGGCTTCCAGAAGGACAGGAAACTGAGCAAGGAATAGAAAACCTGTTGGAAGAAATAATGACAGAAAACTTTCCTGGTATAGGAAAGGAAAAACCCACACAAATCCAAGAAGTTCACAGAGTCCCAAGCAAAATAAACCCCAAAAGACCTACGCCAAGGCACATTATAATTAAATTGGCAAACACCAATGACAAAGTAAGAATCTTAAAAGCTGCCAGAGAGAGACAGAAAGTCACCTACAAAGGAACACCCATCAGACTAACAAGTGATCTGTCAACAGAAAACTATCAGGCCAGAAGGCAGTGGAATGAAATCTACAAAGTCATGCAAAGGAAGGGTCTGAATCCTAGAATACTGTACCCAGCAAGGCTCTCCATCAAAATTAAAGGTCAAATCAGGAGCTTCACAGAAAAAAAGGACTAAGGGAATTCGTCACCACCAAACCAGCAATGCAAGAAATGCTAAAGGATCTGCTGTAAAAAGAAATAGGAAGCGAAGAAGGAACACAGGGGCAAAGAACAAAAATGGCAACATATAAGCACCTATCAATAATAACTTTAAATGTAAACGGGTTAAATGCTCCAATCAAAAGACATAGGGTAATAGACTGGATAAGAAAACACAACCCATGTATCTGCTGTCTACAAGAAACCCACCTCCGAAAAAAAGACGCACACAGACTGAGGATGAAAGGTTGGAAAAAAGTTATTCAGGCGAATAGAAATGAAAAAAAAGCTGGGGTAGCCATACTTATATCTGACAAATTAGATCTCAAAGTGAAGGACATAACAAGAGATAAAGAAGGCCACTTCATAATACTAAAGGGAGCAATTCAACAAGAAGAAATAACTCTGGTAAACATATACGCACCCAATACAGGAGTACCCAAATATATACAAAAACTCCTAGAGGATATCAAGGGAGAGATAGACAGCAATACAATCATAGTAGGAGACTTTAATACCCGTTTATCACCATTGGACAGATCCTCTAAACAAAAAATCAGTAAAGAAACATCAATTCTCAATGACTCACTGGACCAGATGGAATTAATTGACATCTTCAGATCATTTCACCCCAAAGCCACAGAATATACATTCTTTTGAAGTGCCCATGGGTCATTCTCAAAGATAGACCATGTGTTGGGTCATAGGCAAAGTCTCTCCAAATTCAAGAAGATAGAAATCATATCAAGTGTATTCTCAGATCACAGTGGCATAAAGCTGGAAATCAACTACAATAGAAACAATCCAAAGAAATCGAACACATGGAGACTAAACAGCATGCTATTAAACTATGACTGGGTTACTAGAGAGATCAAGGAAGAGATAGAAAACATCATGGAAACAAATGACAATGATAGCACAACAATCCAAAATCTATGGGACACAGTGAAAGCAGTTCTGAGAGGGAAGTTCATAGCTCTACAATCCTACTGCAAAAAACTAGGAAGAACGGCAATAAATTATCTAACCCAACAACTCAAAGAGTTAGAAAGAAAGCAACAAGAAAAGCCCAGTGTAAGCAGAAGGAAGGAAATAGTAAAGATCAGAGCAGAAATAAATGACATAGAGACCAAAGAAACAATACAGAAGATCAACGAAACCAAGAGCTGGTTCTTTGAAAGGATAAACAAGATTGATGAACCTCTAGCCAGACTCACCAAGAAGCAAAGAGAGAGGACCCTAATAAATAAAATCAGAAATGAAAGAGGTGAAATAACAGCAGACCCCATTGAAATACAACGGATTGTTAAAAAATACTATGAACAACTCTACTCCAACAAACTGGACAACCTGGAGGAAATGGATATGTTTCTAGAAAAATATAACCTCCCAAAACTCAATCAAGAAGAATCTAAACAACTCAATAGACCAATAACTGTGGAAGAAATTGAAGCAGTCATCATAAAGCTTCCAGCAAACAAAAGCCCAGGGCCAGACGGCTTCACAGGGGAGTTTTACCGAACATTCAAGGAAGAACTAAAACCTATACCCCTCAAACTATTCCAGAAAATTCAAGAGGATGGAACACTTCCAAACTCCTTCTTTGAAGCTAGCATCACCCTAATACCAAAACCAGATAAAGACGACACAATGAAAGAGAATTACAGGCCAATATCCTTCATGAATATAGATGCCAAAATCCTCAATAAAATTCTATCAAATAGGATCCAGCAGTACATCAGAAAGATCATACACCATGACCAAGTAGGATTTATCCCAGGAATGCAAGGATGGTACAATATCCGCAAATCAATAAATGTGATACATCACATAAACAAATTGAGAGATAAAAATCACATAGTCATATCAATTGATGCAGAAAAAGCATTTGACAAAATCCAACATCCTTTCTTAATAAAAACTCTCAATAAGGTAGGAATAGAAGGATCATACCTCAACATAATAAAAGCCATATATGATAAACCCACAGCATACATCATACTCAATGGGCAAAAACTACAACCATTTCCCTTAAGGACAGGAACAAGACAGGGTTGCCCACTTTCACCACTCCTGTTCAACATAGTACTGCAAGTATTAGCCATTGCAATTAGACAAGAAGAAGAAATAAAAGGCATCCAAATTGGAAAAGAAGAAGTTAAGCTATCCTTATTTGCAGATGACATGATATTGTACATAAAAAACCCGAAAGACTCCATAAAAAGTTAGTAGACTTAATAAATGAGTTCAGCAATGTAGCAGGCTACAAAATTAATGCCAAGAAATCTATGGCATTTCTATACACTAATAGTGAACTTACAGAAAGAGAGACTAAAAAAGCAATCCCATTTACCATCACACCAAAAAAATTAAGATACCTAGGAATAAACTTAACTAAGGAGGTAAAAGATCTATTCGTGGAAAACTACAGGACACTGAAAAAAGAGATAGAGGAAGATGTAAACAGGTGGAAGAACATTCCATGTTCATGGACTGGGAGAATCAACATAATTAAAATGTCCATACTACCCAAAGCAATCTATACATTTAATGCACTCCCCATTAAAATACCAATGGCATATTTCACAGACCTGGAAAGAACTCTCCAAAAATTCATCTGGAACAAAAAAAGGCCCTGAATAGCCACAGCAATCCTGAGAAAGAAGCACAAAGTCGGTGGGATTTCCATACCAGATTTCAAGCTGTATTACAAGGCTACTGTTCTTAAAACAGCCTGGTACTGGCACAAGAACAGACATATAGATCAATGGAATAGAATAGAGAATCCGGATATCAAGCCAATCCACTCTGCTCAATTAATATTTGACAAAGGAGGCAGGAACATAAAATGGAGTCAAGACAGTCTCTTCAATAAATGGTGTTGGGAAAATTGGACAGATACATGCAAAAAAATGAAACTAGAGCACCAACTTACACAATACACAAAAATAAACTCAAAGTGGATACAGGTCTTAAACGTAAGACAGGAAACCTTAAAAATATTAGAGGAATCTACAGGAAGAAAAATCTCAGACATATGCCAAAAGAACTTCTTTGATGATACTGCTCCGAGGGCAATGGAAGCTAAAGAGAAAATAAACAAATGGGCCTACATCAAAATCAAAAGCTTTTGCACAGCTAAAGAAACCATCAACAAAACAACAAGAAAACCAACTGTATGGGAGAACATATTTGCAAATGTTATTAGTGATAAAGGTTTAATGTCAAGCATCTACAGGCAACTCACCCAACTCAATAAAAGGAGGATAAATGATCCAATAAAAAAATGGGCAACAGACCTAAATAGAATCTTCACGAAAGAAGACAAAAGGAAGGCCCAGAGACATATGAAAACTTGCTCAAAGTCACTAATTATCCGAGAGTTGCAAATCAAAACGACTATGCGGTACCATCTCACACCTATCAGAATGGCTTACATCAACAAATCAACAAACGACAAGTGCTGGGGAGGATGCGGAGAAAAAGGAACTCTCGTGCACTGCTGGTGGGATTGTAGACTAGTACAGCCACTGTGGAGAACAGTATGGAGATTCCTCAAAAAACTAAAAATGGAGCTCCCATTCGACCCAGTGATCCCACTTCTAGGAATATACCCCAAGAAATTAGAAAGGCGAATTAGAAAGGATATATGTATCCCTATGTTCATAGCAGCACAATTTACCATAGCTAAGATTTGGAAACAGCCTAAGTGCCCATCAGCAGATGAGTGGATTAAAAAGCTATGGTACATTTACACAATGGAATACTATGCCGCGCAAAAAAAGAAGGAGCTCCTACCATTTGTAACAACATGGATGGATTTGGAGAGCATTATGCTAAGTGAAATTAGCCAGGCAGAGAAAGACAAATATCACATGATCTCACTCATTTGAGAAATACAATCAATGACATAGACTGATGAACAAGAATGGATCCAGAGACTGAGAAAAGTCCTTCAGATTGTCAAACCTCAGAGTAAGTGGCAGGTGGTGGGAGTAAGTGGAAAAATCAATATACTTGAACTCTTGAACTGAGGTAAGTGATTTGTGTTTTTACACCCCTGACAAAGTTTATATAAAATTATAAAAAAATGGCAGCTAGTCTGACATTGAATTCACATGGCCTAGAGCTTGTCATATCCTATGAAGACCAGTCCTTAGGCTAGGCCCTGCTTAACCTCCCATGACACCATAATACCCTTACATGATATTATACTACAATATCATTATAATATTTGATATTTGACAACAGCATATTATACAATTATCCCAAATAAACCTACAAGCTAATTCTTTGAATGTTGGGCAGCAACTTAAAAAAGGATAGAAAAGAAATTAATCCCTTTCAGAAGGAATTAAGGCACTGGGAAGGCATCTGAGCATTCTATATTGGCCCTTCTTGCCCTTTCTGCCAAGAGGGACCTTCTTGTTACTATCCAAATACATGCAGCTGATGCCAGAGTTTTCAGTTCCAGCTGTGGCTGAAGCCTTTGGGCAGCTGGCCCCATGGATCTGTATCTCGACCAATGGTGTGAGCTGGGCCCTCTCTGGAGAAGAAATCTGGGTCCCCCGAGATATGTGATCAGTACCGGGACCCCGCCAGCAGGCGAGGGGACCCCAAGGCACGTACTGGACGTGGAGGCCACAGGGGGGCATAGACTACAAAGGAGACAGAACTGAACCTCACATCATCCTGTTTGGCTCTGGAGGATGGCTGGTTAGCCAGAGACGGGTAAGATTCCTCAGGGAAGGAACAACCTAAGACAGGCACAGTCGCAGAGGGGCCAACAGGAGAGAACTAAAAGGTCAACAGAGGTGGGGCACAGACCCTCATCCACAAACCTTGCAGGGGTTTGAATTCTCAACCCTCCTAAGGGAGGTCTCCTACCCCCACGGCTGCTTCGTCTCCCACACACAACTCATACGGGGACCCAGGTGGCAGACAGAGACTCGGCCAGCAATAGCTGCTCTATATCTAAATGCAGTCTATTACCAGGAATGCTCAGGACCTACTCAAAATTGCAAATATTCCTTTCCACTAGTATTCACAGAGTAAACTAAGATTTCTGCTTGAGTATTAAAATTGACAGGAAAATAGTAATCAAGTTTTCAGATTAATTTAAATTGGCCAAGTGAAATATGTGAATACTCAAGAAAAATATAGTGTACTGGACAAAAAGCTTTTCCTAAAACATTAACTAAAAAATCTATTAGTAGTTCATCTCACTGTAAAATTGCCTAACATCCAAAGAACCTAAAGCTGTCACTTTGTGTGCAAAAATTAAAATTTAAAATTATCAAGACTGCAATATGAAATTTCCAAAAATCCTCATTAATCAAAAAAGGGGAGGGGACAGCTGGGTAATATCATGTAAGGGAAAAAATAATCGAGTAAGTAAAATACATCTAGAAAATTCTTACTCCAGTAAAGTAAATTCCTTTTGTAAAAACAATTGCAGGACACCCATGAAAAAACACACATGGTGTCAAAATAAGCCAAAGGAAAATCATTTAGGCAAAAATTAAAAAGAATCCCAAGTCTATTTTGCATAGAGGATCCCTTTGTTAACTTTTGGTCGAGAATGTGTTTGTGTGTTTTCAGAGAACAACTCCAAGACCATGTGGGTTCCTGCGACTCTGAGGAACTGATGGATCTGTTCCAGTCACGAGGATGGTCCAGAGATGGGGGACACTGACGACACCTTGCCATGCTAGCAGTTGGCAGCTGTGCATGTCTTCAGGCAGCCCAGGACCAAACCAGAGAGGATGGATCTTGCATTGACACGATATGTCCACCATCTGGATACCATTGCTGACTTATACACATAAAGAATTATTTGACACTGAAACTGGGACTCAGAACAGTTGGACATTGAAACTGAGACTGAAACATTTTTTGTTCTTATACATTTATTTCTAGTATGCAGAGGCAAGATATTTTTGAAGAAAAGAAACAGGGGAGAGTGATTGATATAGAGGCAGGATGGCCTTGAACAGGCTGTCACGCTACAGGGGGAGGCTTGTGTGGATGGGAGGCAGATGTGGGGGGAGATCAACTGAAGGACTTGTATGCATGCATATGAACATAACCAACGAATGAAAGACACTGGGGCGGGGAGCGGGGGAAGCTGGGGATATGTGCTGGGGGGTGGGGGAGGCTGGGGGGAGGATAAGGGGGAGGGGGAAAGGAAAACATGTACTATTATACTGCAAAAAATCAATAAAAAATAATTTTAAAAAAAGACTTAACTGCAACAAGGCTGTACACACAGTCCACAAAGGGGTGCACCAAGAGTGTCTATCTCAGGTAACAGAGGAGGCTGAGATACCTAGCACACAAAGCTGCTCTACCAACTCAGGGTAGCACTAAAAATGCAGAGACAAAGAAACAGATCACAAAGGAAAGAAATGGAGGAAAACTAATGACTGGATATAGAGTTCAAAACCACGGTTATAAGGTTTTTCAAGAGGTCCCTAGAAAAGGCCTATAAATTCAGCAAGACTCCTGAGGATACAAAAAAGGACCAACTAGATATTAAACATACACTGACTGAAATTAAAAATATTTTACAGAGAGCCAATAGCATACTAGAGGAATGCAAGAATCAAGTCAAAGATTTGAAATACCAAGAGGCCAAAAATGCTCAACCAAAAAAGCAAAAAGAAAAAAGAATCCAAAAATTTGAAAATAGTGTAAGAAGCCTCTGGGACAACTTCAAGTGTACCAACATCAGAATTATGGGATGCTAGAAAACGAGAGAGAGCAAGATACTGAAAACCTATTTGCAGAAATAATGACCAAAAACTTCCCCCACTTTTTTTAAATAAAAAAATTGTATTTACTTAGAAGCATTCAGAATGTCAACAAAACAGCTGCAACTTTTTTTGCAATTACAGAGTGGTATTCAGTTAACAGAACAATTATTTCGTATAAGCTGCATCAGAGACAACTGAGGATGAAAAAACTACCATCCCCATATATAACTAATTTGTGCTGTGCACCAACAAGAACCTGCTTTAAATTTCCATGCCAATTTACAACCCCCATACTGTACCAGGCAAGGTTAGTGGCTATTGAAAATACCACCAGGACAGGGCTATCTAAAGATACATCCGGTAGTGTGTTAACTATACAAAAAAAGAACACTGTACAATTTAAAAACAAATCTTACACAGCCTTACATTTCAATTTTTTTCTTTAAAAGGAGTGAGTTGTTTACAGGGGGGTTAAATGCTTTATAGACAAGAAAAAAAACTGCTCTAGAACCAACTTATTCATCATCATCATCATCTTCTTCATCTTCTTCTTCATCTTCCTCCTCTTCTTCCTCCTCCTCATCTTCCTCGTCTTCTTCCTCTTCCTTCTTTTTCTTGCTTTTTTCAGCCTTGACAACTCCCTTGTTGGCGGCATCAGGCTTTCCTTTAGCTCGGTAGGCAGCGATATCCTTTTCCTATTTCTCCTCCAGCTTAGCAGCCTTCTTTTCGTAAGGCTGCTTGTCACCTGCAGCGGTGTTACTCCACATCTCTCCCGGCTTCTTTGCAACGTTCACCAACGGATAGGCTGGGATGCTCTCCTTTAATTTTTGGGCGATACTCAGAACAAAACAAGTAAAGGGCCGAAGGAGGCCTCTTGGGTGCATTGGGATCCTTGAATTTCTTTTTTGTTTCCCCTTTAGGAGGAATATAAGTTTTCATTTCTCTCTCATAACGAGCCTTGTCCGCCTTTGCCATGTCTTCAAATTTTCCTTTCTCCTTAGCAGACATGGTCTTCCACCTCTCTGAGCACTTCTTAGAAAACTCTGAGAAGTTGACAGAAGCATCTGGGTGCTTCTTCTTGTGTTCCTCCCGGCAAGTTTGCACAAAGAAAGCATACGATGACATTTTGCCTCTCGGCTTCTTAGGATCTCCTTTGCCCATGTTTAATTACTTTCCCTCAGCGAGCACACAGTCACCCAGTGCCCGGCCGGCTTGTACTTGCCCCCGCGCTGTCTCTATGGAGCTCAATGTACTGCAATGGCTGTCAACTTCCCCCACTTGGTGAAAGAAATAGACTTACAAGTCCAGGAAGCACACAGAATCCCAAATAAAAGGAATCCAAAGAGGACCATACCAGGACACAACATAATTAAAATATCAAGAGCAGAAGACAGAGAATATTAAAAGCAGCAAGTGAAAAACACTTAATTACCTACAAGATAGCACCCATATGTCAGCTGATTTCTCAACAGAAACTATACAGGCCAGAGGGAGTGGCAAGAAATTTTCAAAGTGATGAACAGCAAGAACCTACAACCAAGATTACTCTACCCAGTGAAGTTATTCAGAATTGAAGGTCAGATAAAGAGCTTTACAGATAAGAAGAAGCTAAAGGAGTTCATCAACACCCAACCAGTATTATATGAAACTAGAGGCTCAGTGCATGAATTCATGCACAGATGGGATCCCTCTGGGTGGCCTGCAAGGATCAGGCCGAAACCTACAGTCCAATGTCACCTACAGCTTCTACCTGGCATTTCCACTCATCCCAGCCCCACTGTGCCTGCCACTGGCTCACTCCCAATCAGCCCCTGGTCAGGAGAGGCTGCCACAGTAGTGCCAACCAGCCATGAGCTCTGCATCTGGCACCTTCCCAAGGAGAGTGGCCTGCAGGCCAGGCTGAGGACCACACCAGTGTACAATCATGCCGAGGAGTACTCCAGGGTATGTCTGGCCCATCTCTCTCAGTCCTGATCAGCCAGACACCAACAGCAAGCTAACTTACCAGTTGGATCATTTGTCCCCTGGGGGTCAGTGCACATCATAGCATCAGTTGAGCAGCCTTAGCATATCATTAGCATATTACACTTTGATTGGTTGCTTGGTTGTTTTGCCATTCAGTCTATTTGCATATTACCCTTTTATTATATAGGAATCTGCAAGGTATTCTTTAAGAAGAGGAAAAAGAAGAAAAAGGAGGGAAAGGTGGCTGCTTTAAACTAGAGCATGGATGGAAGTGGAGAGAATTATATTAAGTGAAATAAGCCAGTCAAAGAAAGATAAGTATCACATGATCTCACTCATTTCTGGAATATAATGAACGACATAAACTGATGAACAAAAACAGATCCAGAGACAGAGAAGCATTGACTGTCAAACCTCAAAGGGAAGATAAGGGAGGGTAAGGGGAAGGGGAAGAGATCAACCAAAGGACTTGTATGCATGCATATAAGCCTAATCAATGGACGCAGATACCAGGGAGGTGAGGACATAAGTGGGGAGGCAGGGTTGGAAGGGGTAATGAGGGAAGAGGACACATATGTAATACCTTAATCAATAAAGAAATTTAAAAAATAGATAATATTTTTTAATGATTTCAGAGAAGGAGAGGGAGACGGAAACATCAATGATGAGAGAATTATTGATTGGATGCCTCCTGCATGCTCCACACTAGGGATAGAGCCTGCAACCCAGGCAAATGCCCCAACCCAGAATGAAACCCTGAACCTTTGGTTCACAGGTTGGTGCTCAACCACTGAGCCACAGCAACTGGGCCAAGAACTCAATTGTTCTAAGGTAGCATCATATCATGTTTTAAACTGATAGACCTTATCCTTCCTTAAATGTGCTTTTTTTTCAGAATTTTTCTGATTTTTTTATTCATCCTTTTACAGTTGGTTTTCAATTTCCCTTTTGCAAAGAACAGCAGTTATTCCCCTAGCTTATCCACACCATCTGGGATATTGTTCATTTATTCAACAAATATTTACTGAATATTGCTGATTGACAGATGTTATGTTAGGGACTAGAGTTGTAACAATGCATTATTATACAGTCTTTGCCCTCATGAAACACAAACTCAGTCTATTGGGAGATATAGATAAGAAAACAAGTAATTATGAGACAATATGATTGGTGCATTTCTTGAGAGATGCATAAGTACTGTGGTTGCCTGGCAGAAAAGTAACTAACTTAGACTCAGGAGGAGAGAATGGGTCAAGAAAGACTTGGAGTAGGTGACACATAAGCTGACCCTTAAAAGACTAAGAGGATCAAACTATGTAGAAGGTAAAGAAATTGGAGGGGTCCCAAGGAGAACAAGCCTCTAGTGCAAACAATCAGAAACATTAGTTTGACAAATCACAAGGAGCAATTAGTTTTGGTCAGAGTGTAATATGAGTGGGGAATGTTGGCTTGGGTGGGGGATGACATTTCGGAGATGTAGAAGCTGTATCCTGTCTGGAGAGTTCTGAAAGCTGTGCTAAAAAGGGCTGGACTCTACTCAGCAAGCAATAGAACTCCATTGAAATATTTTAATCAGTGGAGTCAGTGATCACATTCTCCATTTAGAGTGCTCAGCCTGGCTGCAGGATGGAGAATAGGTGGGGAAAAGGTAAAAATGGGAGCAGGAAGATGTGTTAGAAGACTTATGCAGTAAAGTAATTCATATGAGAAGTGTTGTTCGTCTTGACTATGGTAATGGCTATGGAGGTGAAGAGAATTAGAGGGCTTTGAAAGATGTTAAAGTTTAAAACTGAGATGAATTGAGGGAGACCAAGATAGGGTTGTAAGTAAACACCTGTATTCACTGCCTCTCACAACCACATCAAAATTACAACTAAAATACAAAACAACCATTTCTGGGGTTCTTTACCCAGCCTTACAAAGGGCTCAGCATTCTGGGGAAAGGGGCTGAGCATAAGTGATTAATAAGGAGTCCAAAGATAAAAGATAATTGAAAGGCATTGGGGATCAGATGATCTTCAGCTAAAGGAGCTAAAGACTCTCTTCCTTCACTCAGGATCCTGCTTTTATTAATACCATTTATCCTAAGGAAAGGTGGAGATAATACACTTCAAAGGGTAAGGTATCAAAGGATATTGTCAGACTGGGGAATAGCCTACAGCTGTTCAGGTGTTTGGCCAACAGGAGGAACTAAAATGCCCTTAGCTGTCTGGCAGCAAACTATTATCCTGTTCAGGTTTGGGGAAAGTGCCATTTAGCTGTTTCCAACAGGTAAATTACTTATGTGGCTCACCCTTTTTGAGCCCACCAAGTGCCACCAATCTTTGGATGGAACTCTTGTAATTATTACATGCTGGAATTGGTTTTGGGAAAACCGTCATCCAGAACTGCCAGAAACCTGGCTGAATGGAAGTCATACAACTATTGAAGTAGACAGTAAAGCAAACTGAGACTGGTAGGAGATGTGGAGGCATAGAACAGGCTGGTCCAGCACCCAGATGTGCTGCTTTTTTAATCTGGAGGAATATCATCACTGCAGAAGCCACCCAGAGGAGCAAGGGGTCCCAGCCCCACACCAGATCCCCATCTCAATGTCTCAGAGAGAGGAAAAGAAATCCTTGTGACTACTGGCTATAAAAATCAGTGTGGATTGGGGCTCAGTGACACAGAGACTGCTGGAGACTGTTCTGGGCTACAAACATGGCACAGCTCCTCCATTGCCAGGAGGCATAATGCCATGGGACAGAGGGAGGTAGAGTGGGTCACCGAACAATGGGTCGGTTGGAGGTTGGAGGGAGGTGGTGGGTCACGCTCCAGCCAAGCATGCCCAGGCATTGCACCTGTGCCCTGAGTTCCTTGGAAACGGCTGAAATAACTTTTGTAACCTTTAGGTTGTCATCGTAACTGTCCTGACTCCCTCTTGTGGTTTCTGAGTATAAATTTTCTGTAACACCTGTGGTCTGCACTGGAGTTTGGCCTTTACCTCGGTGAATTGCTGCGACTGTAGTCGCTGGCCAGCTTAATAAAGGCTCATAAATTTTGGTCTCTGTCCCTGGTGGTTGTCTCTTGTGGGTCACACCACAACAGAGAACCAGCTGCTCCTCTTAAAAGGCCAGTATCACAAACTGAACTCACAAGGTCCCACTTCCTCTGAGCTCCAATACCAGGGTGAGTCTCTGGGGACACAGACACATACAAGGAGGAACTGGATTGTCTGGCATTAGGGCAGGAACTCGGGGGTGGTTTTCTCCCAGATGGAGGTGCTCACAGGAATCATTGTTCCTTCCTGATGGCAAGGCTGACTGGCAGCCATTCTATCTGCTTCACCCTAGTGATTTCCTGAGACCCCACCTGCTGGAAACTTATCATTGTCTTACTAATTAGAAATGTATGGACAAAACCCAGAAGGCTGGTCAACCTTGAATCTCTGAAAGGTCAGGGCCAACCATTCCCTATCTAATTGAGACAATGGTAGCTGAAACAACTTCCCCACAAAATAATCATGTAAATCCTTACTGATAATCTGATTATTGCCTGCCTAAGGGCAATAGGTATATCCCAAACCTGAATAAAAGAAATGGCAAGGCCAAAGCAAGGCATAGTCCTACCACTAGAGTTGGGCTAATGCCTGGCCCCCATTTTGTAAATTAATACTTTTCTAGTCTCTTTTCATTTGTGCGCAGCTTTCTCCAGAATCTGAACCCTGAACCGGAACACTGAACCATACAGGATGTGAAAGGGGTTTCCACATCTGGAGCCTGACCACGGGACGTCTGAAGGAGATGATATTTTTCGCCAAAGAGTGAAGGAGGAAAAGTTCACCAAGAAAAAGGTGATGGAAGGGAGAAAATGGTGGTGGAACAGTGGGATGCAATCTGAATCTGTTCCCAGGGCAGAAGGAGGGAGCAGCTAAAGGTCACACAGGGAGTGTTTGTTGACCAGTAGGGGGACAGCTGTGCTCCAGTAGAAGATAGGGGACTGCTGGACTGGTCTCCCCAGCCTGAGTGGCCCCAGTACTGCTGGGTTCTCTTGCTGAGCCAACTGCGCGGAGGCAGACCACACCATCTTGAAGGGGAAGGATCTGAAAATATACAGCTGCAGTACCAGCTGGACAGCTGAGACTCCCAGAACATCTGCGCACAGTTGGCACTGACGCACAGAGTCTAAGGAGCTCTGAGCTCAAGCACGGAAAGGTCAGATTTCCCTGGGGGTACTTTGGGCGAGCTGCCAGACTGAGAGATCTGTGCCTTGGAACTCAAAGCCAGGAGATCTGCGCCTGAAATAAAATCTGTGGCTGTTGGAGCTGGTAAACATGGAAGAGGGCCCTTGGAGCTGATGGCAGAGTGAATCTCTGAAGCGCAACCAATTTGGACCTGACAGAGGAGGGAAACCGGGAAGATTTTGGGAGGGTCCTGGCTGCTAAAACAGCAGTCACCATTAGAGAGGCAGTATTGAATACCATAGGTACAGTGAGATTTTAGTTCAGACTAGAGAGGACCAATAAACCCAGAAGTCAATCTAGAAACACTGCCACCCAGGGCCGAATCACAAATTGACTCTTGTGTAACCCAAGGAATTGACTTTATTTTCTCTTTATTCAACTTTGGGAATACAGTCTATTTTCATCCACTCTTTATTTCAATTTCACCTTTATACCACCACTCTCTTGCTAACTTTTCCCTATTTAGTGCCTTGTTTCCCTTACACTTTTCCCGCTTTAGATTTACCTTAATTCTTTCTTTTTACCCCCTGTTAAAATTTCACCCGACTTAGAGAACCAAGATGGCGGCATAGGTAAGCACCTATTTTGCTGCCCACACAACAATTCCAAAACTACAACTTAACAACAAAACAAACATCATCCAGAATCACCAGAAAGCTGGCTGAGTGAAAATTCCACAGATAAAAGTAAAGGTGGGATGCTGTGACTCAGGAGAAGCAGCGGTGCGCAGCTTTGAGGTTAGGAGTGCGAGCGAGCGGTGAGGGACAGGTGGCAGCAAGCCCAGCTGGTTTTCTCCAACGGGGAGGGTGGAGGCCTCCCACAGCACCGACCCCCCCCCCCCCGTTCCAGGAGAGCTCCCAGGTCAGGGAAAGGAAGAACCCGGGCACGGCTGAGGTCTGCGAGTTTGGGGAGAGTGCACGTGTAAATTAGAACAACAGTTCCTGGAGTGCGCGACCGGGCAGAGAATGCGTGACTTGCTCACTCACTCGGAGACCACCGGACTGCTTTGTTTTACAACCCTGAGTGAGACTTTGGGTGTGCAGACCCATTTGGGGAGAGGAAGAGTTTTCAGGCAATGGGAAGACCAGCAGTGGATTTCCATTACCACCCAACACTGAGACCCGCAAGCCGCATAGCTAAGCTGAAGACGTGCGCACCGTAGACGCTGATGCTGTGTGCCATGTAGGGCAGAGCTAATGCTGACGCCGTGCACCCCATAAGGAAGCTGAGCCACTGTCCCTTAAAGGACATCTACCACACACCGCCAAGGGACCAACTCAGGAAAGCATCCACAATGCAGAGTAAAGGAAAGAACTCGGTTGTGAAAGAAATGGAGGAAAAAAGATGACTAGACATAGAGTTCAAAACTGCAGTAATTAGGATAATGAAGAGGGTACTAGAAAAGGCAGAAGAACTTAATGAGAACTACAAGGAAATAAACAACACCTACAAGGAAATGAACAACACCTACAAGGATATGAAAAAGGACCAGCTAGAAATTAAGCATACACTGGCTGGAACAAAAATATTATACAAAGACCTAAAAAGCAGTCCAGATGACCGCAAAAAAACAAGTCAAAGATTTGAAATACAAAGAAGCAAAATCCACTCAGCCGGAAAAGAAAGAAGCCAAAAGAGTCCAAAAAATTGAAGATAGTATAAGGGGCCTCTGGGACAATCTCAAGCATACCAACATCAGAATTATTGGGGTGCCAGAAAAAGAGAGAGCAAGATAAAGAAAACCTAGTAGATGAAATAGTGACTGAAAATTTCCCCCACCTAGTGAAAGAAATTGACTTAAAAACCCAAGAAGTGCACAGAACCCCAAAATATAAGAATCTAAAGAGGACCACACCAAGACAAATCATAAATGCCAAGAGCAAAAGATAAAGAGAGAATATTAAAAGCAGCAAGAGAAAAACAGTTAGTTACCTATAAAGGAGCACTCATACGATCGTCAGCGGATTTCTAAACAGAAACAATGCAGGACAGATGGGAGGGGCAAGAAATATTCAAAGTGATGAATAGCAAGAATCTACAACCAGGATTACTCTATCTAGCAAAGCTATCATTCAGAATTGAAGGTCAGATAAAGTGCTTCGCAGATAAGAAAAAGTTAATGGAGTTCATCACCGCCAAACCAATACTATCTGAAATGCTGAAAGGTATTCTTTAAGAAGAGGAAGAAGAAAAAGGTAAAAATATACATTATGAACAACAAATACACACCTATAAACAAATGAACCTAAAAATCAAGTGAATTAACAATCTGATGAACAGGATAAAATGGGGAATAGAACAGAATCATGGACATAGAGAGGGAATGGACTGATAATTCTTGGTGAGAAAAAGGGTGTGGGAAGTACAGCAAGAGACTGGACAAAAATCATGCAACTATGGGAGAGGACAGTGGGGGGAGGTGGGGGCAGAGAGTGGGATGGGTACTGGGTGGAGGGGAACTATTGGAGGAAAATATAATTAATAAACTGAACAATAAAGATAAAAAATTTCACCCCACTTATATATCTAATCTCCAACCACCTACTCCAAGTCCATATATACCTCTAGCTTCTCAGACTTCACTATCTTAAATTGTTTTTATGCCTGTCCTGTTGTTGTTGTTTACTTGACTGTTGATTATATCGATTTTTTTGCAGGTGTATGAGATTGATTTGCTTATTCTTTTATTTTGGCTTGTTTTGTATGTGTTTTGTTTTTTTTTTGTTTTTTTTTTTTTGGTGTTGTTTCTTGTTTTTTTGTCCTCGTTTGCATGGTTTTTTAGATAGATTTCTGCTTCTATATTCCCTCACCTCCCTTGATATTAGTAGTTGTATGTAGTTTGTATCAATCTCCAGGTACTTGTTGTGGGTTTTGGTTTGGATTAGGGGCTGTCCTACAGGAGTTTTCACCCCACATTTATAGTTTATTCCATTTTTTTAATTCTTCCCCTTTTCCCATTATCATTTTGGCAATCCTCTCTTTCTTTTTGTGAGTGTATGTGTGTGTGTGGGGGGGGTCTCTTTTTTCTCACCTATTCCCTAATTTGCCTTTCTCTGGCGATCACCTTTATTTGGAACTACCATTACTGTGACAACATTTCAGTTCAGTGCCTGGTGAGTTTCACCTGATTGTGTTGTATTTTGTGCCTTTAAATCAACGCAGGAGAGTGAGAACTACATAACCAGATACAGAGAACAAAGACCATGGGGAGACAAAGAAACAGCCCACAAATGAAAGAAAAACAAGCCTCACCAGAAAAGGAGGAAAACGAAATGGAAGTTAACAACCTGTCAGAGAAAGACTTCAGAGAAATGGTAATAAGGTGGCTGAATAGAATGGATGACAGGGGAGCAACCAAGATGGCGGCATAGGTAAACACCTATTGTTCTGCACCGCGCAGCAATTAAAAAACTACAACAAGACAACAAAACAAACATCACCAAGAATCACTGTACAGCTGGCTGAGTGAAAACTCCACAAATAAAAGTAAAGGTGGGACACTGAGACTCAGAAGAGCGGCAGAGCACAGCCTTGAAGATATGTGTGGAAACAGAGGTTAGGAGCTGGGGACGCGCGTGGGCTGTAGGGCTGGCAGCAGCAATCCCGTCTGCATTTCTCCAAAGGGGAGGGCGGAGACGGCCCACTGCACAGATTCCCCAGCGCCAGGCGACGTCCGAGGTCCAGGGCACGCACCCTGGAAGCTCGGTGTGGCAGAAGTCTCCTACTCTGAGGAGAAACCAGGTTGCTTGGAAAAGCAGTTTGCATGCGAAAATTGTGTGACAGCACAGACGTGCGACTTACTCCCTGACAACTTGCCCCCTGGTCCAGGAGACCACCGGACTGCTTCCTTTTACAACCCTTGGCGAGACTTTGAGTGTGCAGACTCATTTGGGGAGAGGCTGGGTTGTCTGGCAAAGGGTAGAGACTAGTGGCTTTCTCTTGGAGGTGCTTGCAACATTTACCACCCAACAGAGACCCGCACAAGAGCGCCACATAGGACATAGCTGAAGCTGAGGCTGCCTGCTCAGCTCAGAGATTCAGCCCATCCAACCTGAACACAGTCTCCCTTCACAGCCAATTGGCCTGGAGGTCAAACCCTCTTAGGGCTAACAACAACAAGCTGGGCTTAAATTCAAAAATACTGTACAACCCATAAAGGATTGCAGTAAGAGTACCCACCTCAGGTAACTGGGGAGGTTGAGCCATTGTCCCTTAGGGGACATCTACCACATAAAGCAGCCCCCATGCAGAGACATGGAAAGAAATCAGGTGTGAAAGAAACGGAGGAAAAAAGACGACTAGACATAGGGTTCAAAACCACGGTTATAAGGCTTTTTAAGAGGCTCCGAGAAAAGGTCGAGACCTATAAGGAAATAAGTAAGACCTACAAGGAAATGAACAAGACGCTCAAGGATATGAACAAGATCTGCAAGGAAATGATCAAGACCAACATGGAAATGAATGAGTCATACAAGGAAATGAAGGAGACCCTCAAAGATATGAAGGAGACTCTCAAGTATATGAAAAAGGACCAACCAGAAATTAAGCATACACTGACTGAAATAAAAAATATTATACAAAGACGTAAAGTGATCTGGAGTACCCCAAGAACCAAGTTAAATATTTGAAATACAAAGAGGTAAAATCCACTCAGCTGAAAAAGCAAGAAACCAAAAGAATCCAAAAAATTGAAGATAGTGTAAGGGGCCTCTGGGACAACCTCAAGCATACCAACATATGAATTATAGGAGTGCCAGAAAAAGAGAGAGAGCAAGACAATGAAAACCTATTTGAAGAAATAGTGATGTAAAACTTCCCACACCTGGTGAAAGAAATTGACTTAGTAGTCCAAGAAGCACAACCGAATCACAATTTATAGGAACCCTAAGATGACCACACTAAGGCACATCATAATTAAAATGCCAAGAGCAAAAGATAAAGAGAGAATATTAAAAGCAGCAAGAGAAAAACAGATGGTTACCTATAAGGGAGAACCCATACGACTGTCAGCACATTTCTCAACAGAAACAATGCAGGACAAATGGGAGTGGCAAGAAATATTCAAAGTGATGAACAGCAAGAATCTACAACCAAGATTACTCTATCCAGCAAAGCTATCAGGCAGAATTGAAGGTCAGATAACGTGCTTCACAGATAAGAAAAAGCTAAAGGAGTTCATCACCACCAAACCAATATTATACGAAATGCTGAAAGATATTCTTTAAGAAGAGGAAGAATAAAAAGTTAAAAATATAAATTATGAACAACAAATACACATCTATCAACAAATGAATACAAAAATCAAGTGAATTAATAATCACATGAATAGGATAAACTATTAAATATTACACAATCATGGACATAGAGAGGGAATGGACTGACAATTCTTGGGGAGAAAAGGCGTGTGGGAAGTACAGCAAGAGACTGGACAAAAAACTTGCAACAATGGTAGAGGACAGTGGGGAGGGAGAGGTGAGGGTGGAGGGTGGGATGGGTACATGGTGGTGGGAGCTATAGGCGGATAAAAAGGGGGAACAATGTAATTAATAAACGGAACAATTAAGATAAAAAATTAAAATAAAAAAATGGAAGACAAATTTGACAATATGAGTAAGAACCAAGAGGAATTGAAGAAGAACCAAGAGGAAATGAGGAAGACCCAGGAAAAAATGAAGAAGAGCCAAGAAGAAATGAAGAAGAGCCAAGAAGAAATAAAAAGTGACATTGCTGAAGTAAAGAACTCAATAGAAAGTATTAAGAGTAGACAGGAAGAAGCAGAGGACAGCATCAGTGAGCTAGAAGACCAGGTAGGAAAAAATAACCTAGTAGAGAAGCTTCTAGAAAAATAAATAAAAAAGCAGAAGGAGAGCCTAAAGGAACTTTGGGACAACATGAAACAAAACAACATCCGTATAATTGGGCTTCCAGAAGGACAGGAAACTGAGCAAGGAATAGAAAACCTGTTGGAAGAAATAATGACAGAAAACTTCCCTGATATAGGAAAGAAAAAAACCCACACAAATCCAAGTAGCTAACAGAGTCCCAAACAAAATGAACCCCAAAGACCTACAAGTAGGTACATTATAATTAAATTGGCAAACACCAATGACAAAGTAAGAATCTTAAAAGCTGCCAGAGAAAGACAGAAAGTCACCTACAAAGGAACCCCCATCAGACTAACAAGTAATCTCTCAACAGAAACATATCAGGCCAGAAGGCAATGGAATGAAATTTACAAAGCTATGCAAAGGAAGGGTCTGAGTCCTAGAATACTATACCCAGAAAGGCTATCAATCAAAATCAAAGGTCAAATCAGGAGCTTCACAGATAAAAAAGGACTAAGGGAATTCGTTACCACCAAACCAGCAATGCAAGAAATGCTAAAGGATCTGCTGTAAAAAGAAATAGGAAGCGAAGAAGGAACACAGGGGTAAAGAACAAAAATGGCAACATATAAGTACCTATAAATAATAACTTTAAATGTAAACGGGTTAAATGCTCCAATCAAAAGACATAGGGTAATAGAGTGGATAAGAAAGCATGACCCATGTATCTGATGTCTGCAACAAACCCACCTCTGAAAAAAAAAAGACGCACACAGACTGAGGATGAAAGGTTGGAAAAATATTATTCATGAGAGAGAAAATGAAAAAAAAGCTGGTGTGGCAATACTTATATCTGAATAATTAGATCTCAAAGTGAAGGGCATAACAAGAGATAAAGAAGGCTACTTCATAATACTAAAGGGAGCAATCGAACAAGAAGAAATAACTCTGGTAAACATATATGCACCCAATACAGGACCACCCAAATACAAAGAAAAACTCCTAGAGGATATCAAGGGAGAGATAGACAGCAATACAATCATAGTAGGAGACTTTAATACCCTACTATCACCATTGGAAAAATCCTCCAAACAAAAAATCAGTAAAGAAACATCAATCCTCAATGACTCACTGGACCAGATGGAATTAATTAATATTTTCAGATCATTTCACCACAATACCACAGAATATACATTCTTTTCAAGTGCCCATGGGTCATTCTCAAAGATAGACCATGTGTTGGGTCATAGGCAAAGTCTCTCCAAATTCAAGAAGATTGAAATCATATCAAGCATATTCTCAGATCACAGTGGCATAAAGCTGGAAATCAAATACAATAGAAACAATCCAAAGAAATCAAACACATGGAGATTAAACAGCATGCTGTTAAACTATGACTGGGTTACTAGAGAGATCAAGGAAGAGATACAAAACATCATGAAAACAAATGACAACGATAGCACAAGAATCCAAAATCCATGGGACAGAGTGAAAGAGTTCTGAGAGGGAAGTTCATAGCTCTACAATCCTACTGCAAAAACCAAGAAACAGTGGCAATAAATTATCTAACCCAACAACTCAAAGAGTTAGAAAGGAAGCAAGAAGAAAAGCCCAGTGTAAGCAGAAGGCAGGATATAGTAAAGATCAGAGCATAAATAAATGACATAGAGACCAAAGAAACAATACAGAAGATCAACAAAACCAAGAGCTGGTTCTTTGAAAGGATAAACAAGATTGATGAACCTCTAGCCAGACTCACCAAGAAGCAAAGAGAAAGGACCGTAATAAATAAAATCAGAAATGAAAGAGGTGAAATAACAACAGACCCTATTGAAATAAAAGGGATTGTTAAAAAATACTATGTACAACTCTACTCCAACATAGTGGACAACCTGGAGGAAATGGATATGTTTCTAGAAAAATATAACCTCCCAAAACTCAATCAAAAAGAATCTAAACAATTCAATAGACCAATAACTGTTGAAGAAATTGAAGCAGTCATCATAAAGCTTCCAGCAAACAAAAGCCCAGGACCAGACGGCTTCACAGGGGAGTTTTACCAAACATTCAAGGAAGAACTAAAACCTATACTCCTCAGACTATTCCAGAAAATTCAAGAGGATGGAACTCTTCCAAACTCCTTCTATGAAGCTAGCATCACCCTAACCAAAACCAGATAAAGATGACACAATGAAAGAGAATTACAGGCCAATATCCCTCATGAATATAGATGCAAAAATCCTCAATAAAATTCTAGCAAATCAGATCCAGCAATACATCAGAAAGATTATACACCATGACCAAGTAGGATTTATCCCAGGAATGCAAGGATGGTACAATATCCGCAAATCAATAAATGTGCTACATCACATAAACAAATCGAGAGATAAAAATCACATAGTCATATCAATAGATGCAGAAAAAGCATTTGACAAAATCCAACACCCTTTCTTGATAAAAACTCTCAACAAGGTAGGAATAGAAGGATCATACCTGAACATAATAAAAGCCATATATGATAAACCCACAGCAAACATCATTCTCAATGGGCAAAAACTACAACCATTTCCTCTAAGAACAAGAACAACACAGGGTTGCCCACTCTCACCACTCCTTTTCGACATAGTACTGGAAGTATTAGCCATTGCAATTAGACAAGAATAAGAAATAAAAGGCATCCAAATTGGAAAAGAAGAAGTAAAGCTATCCTTATTTGCAGATGACATGTTATTGTACATAAAAAACCCGAAAGACTCCATGAAAAAAACTAATAGACTTAATAAATGAGTTCACTAATGTAGCAGGCTATAAAATTAACGCCAAGAAATCTATGGCATTTCTGTACACTAATAGTAAACTTACAGAAAGAGAGACTAAAAAAGCAATCCCATTTACCATCATACCAAAAAAAATTAAGATACCTAGGAATAAACTTAACTAAGGAGGTAAAAGACCTATTTGCGGAAAACTACAGGACACTGAAAAAGTGATAAAGGAAGATGTCAACAGGTGGAAGAACATACCATGTTCATGGATTGGGAGAATCAACTAATTAAAATATCCATACTACCCAAAGCAATCTATAAATTTAATGCACTCCACATTAAAATACCAATGGCATATTTCACAGACCTAGAAAAAACTCTCCAAAAATTCATCTGGAATAACAAAAGGCCCCGAATAACCACAGCAATCCTGAGAAAGAAGCACAAAGTCAGAGGGGATTTCAATACCGGATTTCAAGCTGTATTACAAAGCTACAATTCTCAAAACAGACTGGTACTGGCACGAGAACAGACATATACATCAATGGAATAGAATAGAGAATCCAGATATCAACCCAAACCACTATGCTCAATTAATATTTGAGAAGGAGGCATGAACGTAAAACGGAGTCAAGACAGTCTCTTCAATAAATGGTGTTGGGAAAATTGGACAGATACATGCAAAAAAATGAAACTAGAGCACCAACTTACACCATACACAAAAATAAACTCAAAATTGATAAAGTACTTAAATGTAAGACGGGAAACCATAAAAATATTAGAGAAATATACAGGAAGAAAAATCTCAGACATATGCCAAAAGAACTTCTTCGATGATACTGCTCCTAGGGCTATGGAAGCTAAAGAGAAAATAAACAAATGGGACTACATCAAAATCAAAAGCTTTTGCACAGCTAAAGAAACCATCAACAAAACAATAAGAAAACCCACTGTATGGGAGAACATATTTGCAAATGTTATCAGTGACAAAGGTTTAATCTCAAGCATGCACAGGCAACTCACACAACTCAATAAAAGGGGACAAATGATCCAATAAAAAAATGGGCAACAGACCTAAATAGAATCTTCACAAAAGAAGACAAAAGGAAGGCCCAGAGACATGAAAACTTGCTCAAAGTCACTAATTATCCGAGAGATGCAAATCAAAACGACTATGGGGTACCATCTTACACCTGTCAGAATGGGTTACATCAACAAATCAACAAACGGCAAGTGCTGGTGAGGATCCGGAGAAAAAGGAACTCTGGTGCACTGCTGGTGGGATTGTAGACTAGTGTAGCCACTGTGGAGAACAGTATGGAGTTTTCTCAAAATACTAAAAATGGAGCTCCGATTCGACCCAGTGATCTCACTTTTAGGAATATACCCCAAGAAATTAGAAATGCAAATTAGAAAGGATATATGCACCCCTATGTTCATAGCAGCACAATTTACCATAGCTAAGATTTGGAAACAGCCTAAGTGCCCATCAGCAGATGAGTGGATTAAAAAACTATGGTACATTTACACAATGGAATACTATGCTGCAGTAAAATAGAAGGTCCTCCTACCATTTGAAACAACATGGATGGATTTGGAGAGCATTATGCGAAGTGAAATTAGCCAGGCAGAGAAAGACAAATATCACATGATCTCACTCATTTGAGGATTATAACGAATTGCATAGACTGATGAACAAGAATGGATCCAGATACTGAGAAAAGTCCATCAGAATGACAAACCTCATGTTAATTTGCAGGTGGTGGGAGTAAAGGGGAAAGTCCATATATTTGAACTCTTGAACTAAGTTAAGTAATTTGTGTTTTTACATCCCTGACAAAGTTTATATCAAGTTATAAAAAATTGGCAGCTAGTTTGAGATTGAATTGACATGGCCTATAGCTTGTCATCTCCTATGGACACCAGTCCTTAGGCTCGGCACTCCTTAACCTTGAGTGACACCATAATACCCTTACATGATATTATTCTACAATGTCATTATAATTTTTGATATTTCACAACAGCATATTATACAATTATCACAAATAAGCTTAGAAACTAATTCTTTGAATGTTGGGCAGCAATTTAGAAAAGGATAGGAAAGGTTTTCAGAGAACAACTCCAAGACTATGTGGGTTCCTACGACTGTGAGGAACTGACGGATCTGTTCCAGTCACGAGGATTGTCCAGAGATGGGGGACACTGACGACACCTTGCCATGCTAGCAGTCGGCAGCTATGCATGTCTGCAGGCAGCCCAGGACCAAACCAGAGAGGATGGATCTTGCATTGCCACGATGTGTCCACCATCTGGATACCATTGCTGACATGTACACATAAAGAATTATTTGATACTGGAGAGAGAACTAAGATGGCGGCAAAGGCAAAACACCTATCTTGCCGTCATATTCAGCAATTTTAATACTACAACTTAACGAAAGAACAAACACCTTCCAGAATCACCAGAAAGCTCGCCGAGTGAAAATTCCACAAATAAAAGTGAAGATAAGACACTGTGACTCAGAGGAGCGGCGGCGAACAGCGTTGAAAGATTAGCGCAGAGAGAGGTTTGGAGTGCGCGCTGCGGAGAGGGGGGGCGGCTGAAAACCGGCCAGTTTTCTCGAACGGGGAGACAAAGGCGTCCCACTGGACTGAAGCTCCAGCTCTGGGCGAAGTCCAGAGAACCCACTATCACACGGGGTGAAAACTGGACAGTGGGAGGGCACGCCGAAGCTCGGGTGCTGCCGGGTCTCCCGGCTTGTGAAGAAGGCAGCTCTCCCGCGAACAGCTCGGCTGCGTGACGGCGCAGAGAGCGCTCTGCGACTTGTCTCTCATTGGGAAAACCGTCAGACTGCTTTGTTTTACGATCCTGGGTGAGACATTGCGCATGCAGACTCATTTTGGGAAAGTCTGAATTCCCCGGCAACCAGCAGCCAGTGGAGCTCCGCAGCAGCTCTCCCTCAGAGGTGCTGGTGGCCATTGCCCCCCGGCACAGAGTCCCTGGGGCTGCAGAGGGCAGAGCTAACACTGTCTGCTTGGCCCGGAGACTCCGCTCACCCAACCTGAGCACAGCTGAGCCTCACAGACAATTGGCCTGGAGGTCAACCCTCCAAGTGCTAACAACGATTAACTGAGCTTAACTTCAGCAAGACTGTGCAGCCCATATCCACCTCAGGTAACTGGGGAGGCTGAGCCACTATCCCTAGTAGGAAGTCTACCACACAAAGCTAATTGACCAACTCAGGGAAGCAGCCACCATGCAGCAACATGGAAAGAAATCAGAAGTGAAAGAAATGGAGGAAAAAAAATGACTGGACATGGAATTCAGAACCACGGTTATAGGGTTTTTTAAGAGGCTCCAACAAAAGATCGAGGCCTATAAGGAAATAAGCAAGACCACAAAGGAAATGAATGAGTCCTACAAGAAAATGAACAACACCCTCAAGGATATAAACGAGAGCTGCAAAGAAATGATCAAGACCAACGTGGAAATGATCAAGATCAACGTGGAAATGAATGAGTCCTACAAGGAAATGAAAGAAACCCTCAAGGATATAAAGCAGACTCTCAAGGATATGAAAAAGGACCAACCAGAAATTAAGCATACACTGACTGAAACAAAAAATATTATACAAAGACGTGAAAGTGCCCTGGAGCACCCCAAGAACCAAGTTAAACATTTGAAATACAAAGAGGTAAAATCCACTCAGCTGAAAAAGCAAGAAACCAAAAGAATCCAAAAAGTTGAAGATAGTGTAAGGGGCCTCTGGGACAACCTCAAGCATACCAACATCCGAATTATAGGGGTGCCAGAAAAAGCGAGAGGCCAAGACAATGAAAACCTATTTGAAGAAATAGTGACTGAAAACTTCCCACACCTGGTGAAAGAAATTGACTTAGGAGTCCAAGAAGTGCACCGAACCCCAATATATAGGAACCCTAAGAGGACCACACCAAGGCACATCATAATTAAAATGCCAAGAGCAAAAGACAAAGAGAGAATATTAAAAGCAACAAGAGAGAAACAGTTGGTTACCTATAAGGGAGCACCCATACGACTGTCAGCGGATTTCTCAACAGAAACGATGCAGGCCAGAAGGGAGTGGCAAGAAATATTCAAAGTGATGAACAGCAAGAATCTACAGCCAAGATTACTCTATCCAGCAAAGATATCATTCAGAATTGAAGGTCAGATGAAGTGCTTCGCAGATAAGAAAAAGCTAAAGGAGTTCATCACCACCAAACCAACATTATATGAAATGCTGAAAGATATTCTTTAAGAAGAGGAAGAAGAAAAAGGTAAAGATGAAAATTATGAACAACAAATACACATCTATCAACAAATGAACATAAAAATCAAGTGAATTGATAGGCTGTTGAACAGGATAGACTGGTGAATATAACAGAGACATGGACATACAGAGGGAATGGACTGACAATTCTTGGGGAGAAAAGGGTTGTGGGAAGTACAGCAAGAGACTGGACAAAAATCTAGCAACAATGGGAGAGGACAGTGGGGAGGGGGAGGTGAGGGTGGAGGGGTGGATAGGTACAGGGTGGAGGGAAGCTATAGGGGGATAAAAAGCGGAAACAATGTAATTAATAAACTGAACAATAAAGATTTAAAAAAAATTTTAAAAAATAAAATAAAATATAAAAAAAAGAATTATTTGATACTGAAACTGGGACTCAGAACATTTGCACATTGAAACTGAGACTGAAACATTTTTTGTTCTTATACATTTATTTCTAGTATGCAGAGGCAAGATATTTTTGAAGAAAAGAAACAGGGGAGAGTGATTGATATAGAGGCAGGGTGGCCTTGAACAGGCTGTCAAGCTACAGGGGGAAGGCTGGGTGGATGGGAGGTGGATGCTGGGGGAGATCAACTGAAGGACTTGTATGCATGAATATGAGCATAACCAATGAATGAAAGACACTGGGGCGGGGAGGGGGGAAGTTGGGGATATGTGCTGGGGGGTAGGGGAGGCTGGGGGGAGGATAAGGGGGAGGGGGAAATGAAAATATGTACTACTATTAATTATAAGTTATACTGCAAAAAAAATCAATAAAAATATATTTTTTAAAAAAAGAAAAAAAAGGATAGGAAAGGAATTAATCCCTTTCAGAACGAATTAAGGCACTGAGACAACTGAGACAGCACTCGAGCATTCTATATTGGCCCCTCTTGCCCATTTTGCCAAGAGGGACCCTCTTTTTATAATCCAAATACACACAGTTGTTGCCTGAGCTTTCAGTTCAAGCTGTGGCTGAAGCCTCTGGGCAGCTGGCACCATGGATCTGTCTCCCGACCAATGGTGTGAAATGGGCCCTCTCTAGAGAAGAAACCTGGGTCCCCCGAGATATGTGATCACTACCAGGACCCTGCCAGCAAGCGAGGGGACCCCAAGGCAAGTGCTGGACACGGAGGCCATGGGGACATAGACAGAACTGAACCTCACATCACCCTGTTTGGCCCCGGAAGATGGCTGGTTAGCCAGAGATGGGTAAGATTCCTCAGGGAAGGAACAAACTAAGACAGGCACAGTCTCAGAGGGGCCAACAGGAGAGAACTAAAAGGTCAACAGAGGTGGGGCATAGACCCTCATCCACAAACCTTGCAGGGGCTTGAATTCTCACCCCTCCTGAGGAAGGTTTCCTACCCCCACGGCTGCTTCACCTCCCATGCACAACTCAGGTTGAGACCCAAGTGGCAGACAGAGACTCAGCCAGGAATAGCTGCTCTATATCTAAATTCTGTCTATTACTAGGAATGTTCAGGACCTACTAAAAAATGCAAATATTCCTTTCACTAATATTTACAGGGTAAACTAAGATTTCTGTTTGAGTATTAAAATTGACAGTAAAATAGTAATCAAGTTTTCAGATTAATTTAAATTGGCCAAGTGAAATAAGTGAATACTCAAGAAAATTTTAGTGTACTGGACAAAAAGCTTTTCCTAAAACATTAACTAAAATATCTATTAGTAGTTCATCTCACTGTAAAATTGCCTAACATCCAAAGAACCTAAAGCAGTCATATTTGTGTGCAAAAGTTGAAATTTAAAATTACCAAGACTGCAAAATTTCCAAAAGCCCCCATTAATTGAAAAGGATGGGGGGACAATGGGGTAATATCATGTAAGGAAAAATATCCTGTAAGTAAAATACATCTAGAAAATTCTTACTCCAGAAAAGTAAATTCCATTTGTAAAGCCAACTGCAGGACACCCATGAAAAATACACATGGTGTCAAAATAAGCCAAAGGAAAATCATTTAGGCAAAAATAAAAAGAATTCCAAGTCTATTTTGCAGAGAGGATCCCTTTGTTAACTTTTGGTAGAGAATGTGTTTGTGTGTTTTCAGAGAACAACTCCAAGGTCAAGTAGGTTCCTGCGACAGTGAGGAACTGACGGTCATTTCCAGTCACGAGGATAGTCCAGATATTGGGGACAGTGACGACACCTTGCCATGCTAGCAGTTGGCAGCTGTGTATGGCTGCAGGTGGCCCAGGACCAAACCAGAGAGGATGGGTCTTGCATTGCCATGATGTGTCCACCATCTGGATACCATTGCTGACATGTACACATAAAGAATTATTTGACAATGAAACTGGGACTCAGAACAGTTGGACATTGAAACTGAGACTCAAACATTTTTTTGTTCTTATACATTTATTTCTAGTATGCAGAGGCAAGATATTTTTGAAGAAAAGAAACAGAGGAGATTGATTGATATAGAGGCAGGGAGGCATTGAACAGGCTGTCAAGATACAGGGGAAAGGCTTGGGTGGATGGGAGGTGGATGCTTGAGATCAACCGAAGGACTTTTATGCATGCATATGAGCATAACCACTGAATGGAAGACACTGGGGCGGGGAGGGTGGGTGGTTGGGACATGTGCTGTGGGGTAAGGGAGGCTGGGGAGAAGATAATGGGGGGGGAAGGAAAACATATGTACTACTATTAAATATAAGTTATACTGCAAAAAATAAATAAAGAAAATAAAATGAAGAAAAAAGAAAAAGAAAAAGGTGAGGGAAAATACACCAAGAAAAAGGTGAGGGAAATTTCACCAAGAAAAGGGTGAGGGAAATGTATCACACACAAAGCCCATAATCAAGCTGCAGAGTCTCGATCTGTAAGGTGGGAACGTCTTTTTCAGATAAGCTAATGGGAAAGAATTAGATTATAAAATAATGTGCCTTCTTGTTAAAGTTAAAATCTTAATTGATATTTGAAATTTAAAATTTATAATATGTGAAACTCCACTGCTAACATCACCTCTGGTTCAGAGAAAGTCAAAGGTGACAGGAGATGGCAGTGCTATCTGCTCTCCTGTAATGAGATTACTTAAGGTTTTGTTATGCCCAGATTTCAAGATCCCCAGAGACCACCAGGGAGCCACGTCCAATGCAAAAGCAAAGAGTTTTTATTCAAGCCCATGCTTGGCTCCCCCAGCCTCCTTACTGACACAGCGGTGGGATGAGAGAGAGCCAGCCCCAAGAGAACAAAGGTTTTAAAGGGCTAGTCATTTGGGTGGGCTTAGGTGAGTGCCGTGGGTTACAGAGATTGCTCACTTTGGTCAGGGTTTTATCTCAGGGTTTTTCAGCAGGATCTTACAGCACAATGGTCAGAAAGTGACCAACACATTCTGAGGTTTGAGCCATCCCCTACTATTTCCTGTGAGAAGGCTGTACACAGTGATGCATAGGGAGTATCCTGAGGTATAGCCTTATTAGGACCTTAGCTGTGTTTCTGGCGTTTCATTGGTCCACTCAGGCAGTGGTTGGGGGAGTTAGGATATTTCTGGCACTCCTGTGGTCACTCCCAGTAGCGAGAGGTTGTGGGGGGGCCTCAGGCTGAGGACCCAGCTCTACAAGGTGGAGGATAGTCAGCTCTGCTTTGTTCTTTCATTCCCCCCTTATCTTGGAGCTTACGGCTCAATCATGAGACGGACTGCATTTCTACCTCACCTCCCGTTTCTATTCCTGAATGGTCAACATAAAAACAACTTTCTTCCCCTAGGGCTGTAGATAGGTCTCTTTGCTGCATGAATACAGAAACAGGCCATGGCTATTGCTGGGGAAAAGGGTGGACTCCCGGCACTGTGGGTGACAGCAAAACCCATCTCCCGGTCTGCACTGATGAGGCAAGGGGTCGGGCCAGTCTCATTACAGAGGCGTGGCCAAATGTCCTCGTGCGCCCTCTGGAGCCTTCTTAAGAGACAAATTCAGGAACATGATCTAAAACCCAGGGTGTAGGGAGAGTTCCTTACCAGGTAAAGGGCATACAGAAGGAGAGCCACCCAGCCCCCGCCAGTCTCCATGGTTAATTTGGTAAGGGTCTCTTTTAGAGTTTTATTTATTCCCTCTACCTGTCCTGAACATTGGGGCCTATAAGCACAATGTAATTTCCAAACTGCCCCTATAGCCTTGGCTACTGCCTGTGTTACCTGTGAAATAAAAGCTGGTTTGTTGTCTGACCCTATCATAGCAGGAAATCCATACCTGGGTAGAATGTCTTCTAGCAGTTTCTTGGCCACCACCTGAACTGTTTCATCCTTGGTTGGGTATGCCTCTACCCATCCAGAAAAGGTGTCCTTCTCCTGCTGAACATTTCCTACCTTAGCTAAATTAAATTAATCTGAAAACTTGACTGCTATTTTACTGTAAAATTTAATATTCCAACAATAATCTTAGTTTAGCCTGTAGTTATTAATGGCAAGGATTATTTTGCATACTTGAGTAGGCCATGAGCATCCCTGATGCTAGCTGCTATTAGCCAAGTTTCTGTTTGTTGCCTTGGTTCTGCTTCGACCTCAGCATATACAGAAAACTCAGACAACAGCTGTGGGCAATTGGATTCTGAGAAGAGGATCCCTTCTTGGCAAAAGGGCCAACATAGAATGATCAGTTGCCTATACAAGGGGACTTCCATGCAGTGGAAGGGATTAAATCTTTTTATGTCCCTTTTAAATTGCTGATTTAGTTTATAAGTATGTTAGAAATAATTGTACAATACACTGTTGTAAGGATATTCTTTGCTTTAAGCCATGGCAATTCAATTTCAAACTGGTTGTCAATTTCTTTCTGTATAGACGAGGTCTAATTATATGTTTGTGCACCTTTCCTAGGAGCAAGTAGTGATAGTAGATGTGTTTTAACTTTTGCCTACCCTCCTTTGGTGTCCATGCAAGCCAGAAGTCCTTCTTTAATTTTGCACACAAAGGAGTAGTGGTTTGAATTTGTGTCAATACAAAAGGGAAGCGGGGTGGCGACACCTATGTAATTATATTTTCTTGCCCCACCTCTGTTGCTCCTGGATGAACCAAGGTGTTTGGTATAAGGTGATCAACCTACATAAGGGTTCTTACCCATTAAGGGTCAGGAATATAAGTCCAAAATACTTTCCCATTTTGCCCCAGTTAATATTACCATACAGTTGTATGGCCAGAAAGATGTTCTCAGGCATCTTTACCATCTTTTTTTATCATATCCTGGGTGGTCTCTGGGCTGTTTGTTGTCCAGCTCGTCCTCCTGCTGCTCTTTTAGCTAGTTTCCCTTTTAGGTCCTTGTTGCAGTTTAATATTTCTAGCAGATATTTACACGGTTTTGGAAAAATTTCTCTGAAAATATGCAAGCATACCCTCTGCCAAAGGTTAATAATGGATCGGGTCCCTTCTATAAACCGGATTCGGGATTCTTCTATTTAACTAGACCATTTTCTTTTGTTATATTCTGGTGCCAGTGGGTCTCTCCATAGATGGCTTCCCATTTACTTCCCAAGTGAAGAAATTTAAAGTAATTAAGGCGTAGTGTAGCCTATCCACAGGTCATTTCTCCATTATAATCTGAATCAATGACTCCAGGCAGAACAGTTAATCCGTTTAGAGTGTCTCCACTCCTCCCTAAGATTAATCCTAAAGTTTCCCATGGCACAGGTCCACGAAACTTGCTTTAGGAAATGTCCTGTTTTTTTTTTTTCACATTTAAGCTTGCTGGAAAAGTGCCTGATTCCACATTCTGACAAGCTTGAATCATCTCTGTAATGCAACTATCTTTCCTCAGAGACGTCAGGCATTTCTCACAATCAGCATTGGCATTTTCATTTAGTTGAAAACCTTGACTATAAGTTAACAAGCTAATTTATAAAGTAACTTAAGTAGGTATCTTTAATTAAAAAAACAAAGAAACTTATTCATAAACTTAGTTTAGAGGTCTGACAAAGCACAAGTCCAATTATTAGAGAAAATATAACATATTTTAAAAAAACAAGTTATACTTTAGTCATTTAATTACTATATTTATATAATTTATCTCAATTTAATTTGCATTTTGAACTTCTAAAGCTGAAAAGTCAAACATTTAGCTGTTCTTAGATTAATAATACTTCACATTTCTAAGAAAAATACAAGACATTATCAATTAGTAGCTTCAATTCTGTCCTCTAGGTTTTTCTTTCATGAGGAAGCAATACTCAGATTATTAAACAAGTTTTTTATCATTTGGTTAACAAGCCCAGGCTGCTGCCTGGCTTTTAAAAAGGCCACTTTTTTTCTCTTTGCCTGGGGGGATTCAGTGGCAAGCCTGGAGATATTCAAATGCAAATTATTACATTCTTTCCTTAAGATGGCTACTGGCAGGAAGCTAGGCTACCTGTCACCTGGACTACCCTTCTTCCTCTATTAACAAAGGGATAGCCAGTTACTTGGGCTATTAGATCTTTATAATTAATATATGATTTATCTATATTTCAACAAGTTCTGAGTTTCAAATCCAATTCTAATTATTTTAAGGTATTTACCTTGGATAAATTCTTTTGTAACACATTTTACTGATTTTCTTAAAGGCCTTAAGTTAACTTTTTAACACCATTCATTAACATTTTAAAAACCACTGTTTATTATTGAAATGACAGTCTTCTTTTGGACTAGCTTGAGTTCCTTTTCTCAGGTTCATATCTGCCATCTTTCTTAGGTTAAAAAGTCTTGGGTTTTTATTCTGTACACAGCAAAAGGTTAAGCTCAGTTTAAAAAAAAAACTATCTAAAATGTCTCAACGTGGACACTTACTGGCCTTTACCTTTACATGTGCACAGAAATTCCTGGTGCATTTATAGCTTTTGTAAAAGTTTTAAGTCTCTAGCTGGGGAAAAAAACATGGCAAAGATGAGACCCGGATGCCCTTTGGGGAGTGGCGTCCATATTGGATAGCCAAGTGGCTCCCTTCCCCCATGCCGTCTAGATCCCAGGCCAGGTCCCAGCCGCCCTACGGAGGGTCCCGGCGCTCATGCTTCCCTGGCCCCTGTGACCGTGCCGAGGAGCCCTGCAGGCAGCGGTGGCAGGGCTGGGCCGGTGGCGGTGTACTGTGCCCAGGGGCATTCGTGGGCCCGGAGTGCCCCGCCGCCTCCTCCGCCCATCGCTCCACGGGATTCATTGCCCAGGCCTCCACAGGGCACCACCTGCAACTTCGAGCTTCTATCCAGTACAATTAAATTTCCTAGATTTCCTTTAGCCAAATTAGTTGGCTTACTAGCAGCCATCCAAGGACCCCCCCATTAGAGCCTGGCAGTAGACCCAGAGCCTCCCCTTACCTTCTGCCGTGTTGAAATCCCATTCAGGCCTAGCTAGAGGGAAAAACAGTGTAGGATTCCCATCCATGCCCAGAACCAGCCTCTGGGAAGGATCCTCCCCCGCCCTCGGCAGTGAACAGGACCCGCAAAAGCTGCTGCTCTCTCTGAGCAGGGCGGGCTTGCCAGTTCTGGCTTCCTTTTTGTAAATAGTTAACTTTAGAATTTGATCCCTGCTTAAAATCTCTTTGGACTATAGTTGTTATAACTTTATCAAATTAATAAATATAGACATAAATTTTGGTGGGCTGGTTTTCCCTCTGGCAAAGAGCAAGCATCCCTGGGAAAAAGGAATCCCATGGCCACTTGGGGTGGTTTGCTATCATCTGTCAGAGCACTCAGCCTTAAATAAACCAAATGTTTTCTCTTCCCTTTTTTTCTTACAGACTTCTACATTTACATGAAGAAATAATTATACCTAGACAGACAAACAAAATATTAAACAAGCATCTGTATTTACACCCTTTTCAGTGAATAAGTACTCGTCAGCCTTGGGATCTGAGTGGATAACAGGAACACTGCCCAAGTCCCTGATGGGGGCCTAACAGGAACAGATGTGGGGGCCTCCCTTTCCCACATCCTAGACAGGACTCTCAACCCAGGTTTCAACAAAACAGAAATGGCATTCATGTTGGACAAAGGAAACAAGATTAAAAGGTGCAAAAAAACCAGATAAATGCCCTATCCTACAACCAAGGGAGTTTCTCCGGAGCTAGGAGGAGCTCGTTCTGTGTCCTATAATGAGGGCTGGAGTAGAAGGGGCGGCATAGCCAACACTCTGGGGGAGGGGAAGGGCTTGTAAACTCTGCTGCTGCTGCCGCTGCTGCTGCAGCTGCCGCCAGAGACAGGACCAGTTTGTGAAAGGAAAAAAAAGTTAAAACTGCTCACGGAGTCTGCCAAGGACTCTGAGGGGAAAGGCATCCTGCACTCCTGCGCTAACCCCGAAAAAGAGAGTGCTTAGTCGGGGAGGTACAGGTTGCACATACAAGGTTATTTTTAAAAAGGTGAAATCCTGTAAGGAACCTTGATAAAAAGATCAGTAATTCAGTCACACAGTCAAAGGCCAAACAGGAAGGGAAGAACCACTTAATGTTCTCTAAGAGGATTTCAACAAACCGACAACAAATTGACAAACAAATGATACACACTGGGCCCAATTATGACAACATCAAACAAAAAGTCCTGATATAACTACAACAAACACAAGACAAACAAAGGGACCACAAAAAAAATACTGTCTTCTAACTCCATAAAAGCAAAAACCGAAAGCTAGCTCAGATTTGTGAGAGGATTCCATGTCTCTCCAGATGACGGCCTCATGCCAATCAGTGGGCACAACCCGCCTCATCTCAGATTCTCGAGGGGAACCCACTCTCCTCCCCCCCCGAGGGGATTCCACGTCCCTCCTGGAAGAGTATCTAAATGTCTTCCGACTCCTCCCACCCATGGCCTTCCAGTGTGTCCACCTAGACTGTTTCAGGCACCACAGAATTTCAGAAATGAGCTCACACAGGACAGAACGCACAACAACACAGACACCTACCACGGTCAGTCAGACTCTCCAGATCAGGGTTCCTCGTGGGTTTTGGGGATCCCACACAAGCCCCCAAATGTTATGCCCAGATTTCAAGATCCCCAGAGACCACCAGGGAGCCATGTCCGATGCAAAAGCAAAGAGTCTTTATTCAAGCCCGGGCTTGGCTCCTCCAGCCTCCTTACTGACACAGCGGTGTGATGAGAGAGAGCCAGCCCCAAGAGAACAAAGGTTATAAAGGGCTAGTCATTTGGGTGGTCTTAGGTGAGTGACATGGGTTACAGAGATTGCTCACTTTGGTCAGGGTTTTATTTCAGGGTTTTTCAGCAGGGTCTTGCAGCACAATAGTCAGGAAGTGACCAACACATTCTGAGGTTTGAGCCATCCCCTACTATTTCCTGTTTGGTCAACAGCGATGCATAGGGAGCATCCTATGGTATAGTCTTGTTAGGACCTTAGCTGCATTCCCGGAAATTCATTGGTCCACTCAGGCAGTGGTTGGGGGAGTTAGGACATTTCTGGCATTCCTGTGGTCACTCCCAGTAGCAGGGGGTGGGGGTGGCGTCAGGCTGAGGACTCAGCTCTACAAGATGGAGGTTAGTCAGCTCTGCTTTGTTCTTTCAGTTTCATTTAAAAATTATAGAAAAACTTGCAAGGAAATACAAATCTTGGCTAAATTGGGTGTTAGTTTTTGCGTCAGAAAGCTAAAAAGAGAGAAAAAAATTAAGATCTGTCTTTATCTATTAAGCATGAAAAGAAATTCGGCCAAATCTGTTGCTGAAACTTCCCCCAAGTAAGCAGAATGTGGGGGCAGGGAGACAGGTGAGGAGCCAATATGGACACCCACTCTCCCAGTATGCTAATTTAAAGTTTCCTTTTTGCCATGAAAAAGTCTTTAAAATTTTGAAATGTGTCTTGAATTTCTGTGCTTATGGGAGAGAACTTAGCTGTAAGACAGAATGCATACATGGTACAATTTCAGACATTTAGATTGTCTTCAGCTGGAATTTCTCTGCAAAAGCAATAGAAAATGAGAAACCCAAAACTGGTTCTTTTTCCTAAGAAAATACACTGAAAAAGTCTTCTCAAAAAAAATTCAAGCTAATTTCAGCAACAGGATTTGCATTTCCATAATAAAGATTATTTTTAAAATGCTAATGAACCTCAGTCAAAGCTAACTTTTAAAGTCTTCAAGAAAATAAGTAAATTTTTCTCTGTTATAGAATGTATCCAAATTAAATGCCTTAAATAATTGGAATTGAATTTGAATCTCAAAGAAATCATTGAAATATAGATAAATAATGTATTAATTATAAAAATCTAAGTAGCCTAAATGGAAACTGGCTATGCCTTTTGTTAATGGGGGAAGGGGTAGACACCCTTCCTCCAGCAGACAGATAATCTATTTTCCTGCCAGGAACTATCTTTGAAAATTGTGATAATTTACATTCAAATAAACCAAACCTGGTTTTACAGAGTTACTGGCAAATAAAAAGTAAAATTTAAATTTGCCTCATAAAAACCTAGGGGACAGAATTGAACCTATTAATTGATTATGTCCTGTATTTTTCTTATAAATTTAAAGTATTATTAATATTAGAACTGCTAAATGTTTAAATTAACAGATTTAACTTAGTGCAAATTAAATTGGGAGAAATGTTGTGTTTTCTCTGAAAATAAAGTTGCTTATTGGTCTAATTTAAAAAGAGGATTAATTCATAGATCCCAACCAAATTTTTTCTATGCAAAAACTAGTCCAAATTTTACTGATATCTTAAGATAATTATGAAATATTGTAATCTTTAAATCATACATGGATATATATATATATATATATATATATAATGTTTTTTTCCATGTTAAAAATTTTAAGGCCTTAACAGAGATGATTCTTGGAAAGCTCCAAGGGCCCAGAGTAATACAAGAAATTTATTCTCTCTTATTAAAGGAAATCTTTTGAAATGTAACCAATCTAATATACTTGAAGTTGCATGGAAAGTTTTATCAAATAAAAATTAATAACTGTATATAAAATGTAATGAAGGTTTTGGCCTCTAAGAAGGGCAAAACTAAGGGGTGCAAAAAATGTAACTAAGACTTTGTCTATACAAAAAGAAATTGATAGCCAGTTTGGAAATTGAATTGCCATGGCTTAGAGCAAAGAATATCCTTACATGATATTATTCTACAATGTTGTTATAATTTTTGATATTTTACATCATATTGTACAATTATCCCAAGCAAACTTACAAACTACTTATTTGAATGTTTGGCACCAATTTAATAAAAGGACATGAAAGGAGTTAATCCCTTCCACTGTGTGGAAGACTTCCTGGGAAGGCACTTGAGCATTCTACATTGGCTTCTCTTGCCCTTTTTGCCAAGAAGGACCCTCTTCTCATAATCAAATTGCCCACAGCTGTTTCCTGAGTTTTCTGTTCATGCTGAGGTTAAAACCTCGTAGTGGTTGGTACCATGGATCTGTCTCTTGTCCAATGGTATGAGCTGAGCCTTCCCTAGAGAAGAAACCTGTATTCCCCAAGATATGTGATCAGTGCTGGGGTCCTGCCAGCAGTCAAGGTGCAACCCTGAGGCAGGTTCTGGGCATGGAGGCCACGGGGGCATAGACTACCAAGGAGACAGAAATGAAGCACAAATCACTCTGCTTGGCCCTAGAGGATGGCTGATTAGCCAGAGATAGGCAAGATTCCTAAAAGAAGGAACAACCTAAGACAGGCACAGTCTCAGAGGGGAAATCAGAAGACAACTTGGGGGTCAGCAGAGATGGACACAGACCTTTAGCCCCTCAACCTTCCAGGGGCCTGAACCATAGCCCCTTCTGAGGGAGGTATCCTGCCCCATGGCCGCTTCCCTTCCCATGCCCAGTACAGACTGGGACTCAGGTAACAGACAGAGACTTGGCCATGCTCAGATCAGGACCTAGGCAATAAAGATTTGACCAACAGCAGCTGCCCTATATCTAAATTTAGTATAGCACCAGTAATATTCAGAGCCTACTCAAAATGCAAATAATCTTTTCCAATAAAATTTACAGGGAAAACTAAGATTGTTGTTAGAGTATTAAATTTGACAGTTAAATAGCAGTCAAGTTTTCAGATTAATTTAAATTGGCTAAATGAAATAAGTGAATATTTAAGAAAAATTAATTGTACTGGACAAAAAGCTGTTCCTAAAGTATTAACTAAAATTTCTATTGGTAGTTCATCTCATGATAAAATTGCTTAACATGCAATGAATCTAAAGAAGTCATATCTTTGTGCAAAAAATAAAAATTTAAAATTATCAAGACTGCATTATAATTTTTCCAAAAGCCTCCTAATAATTAAATAAAAAGGGAGGGGGATAGTGCAGTAATATGATGTAAGGATAAAATATCCTGTAAGTAAATTACATCTAGAAAATTTTTTTACTTTGAAAAAATAATTTTCATTTGTAATGCTAACAACAAGATACTCATGAAAAACACACAGGATGTCGAAATAAGTCAAAGGAAAATCATTTGGACAAACAATAAAAAGGATCCCAAGTCAAATTTGCAGAAAAGATTTCTTTATTAACTTTTGGATGAGAATATGTTTGTGTATTTTCAGAAAACAACTCCAAGACCATGTATGGATTCCTGCAACAGAGAGGAATTGACTGGACTGCTCCAGCCATGAAGAAAAAAGGAGAAACAGTACAGAGATAGAAGACACTTATGATGCCTTGCCATGTTAGCAATCAACAGCTGTGCGTTGCTGCAGGTTGCCCAGGACCAAACCAGAGAGGGTCAGACCTGCATTGCCACCATTTGTCCACCATCCAGATATCATTGCTGACATGTACACATAAGGATCTGTTTGACATTGAATTTGGGAATCAAAACTGTTGGGCATTGAAATTGGGACTCAAACATTTTTTGTTCTTATATAGTCTACAGAAGCAAGATTTTTTTTTAAAGAAAAAAAATGGGGGAGATGCTGGAAACCAGTCATTGTCTTACTAATTAGAAGTATGTGGACAAGAAACCTGGAAGGCTGGTCAACCTTGAAATTCTGAAAGGTCAGAGCCAACCACTCCCTATCTAATTGAGACAATGGTAGCTAAATCAACTTCCCCACAAGATAATCATGTAAATCCCTACTGGTAAGATAATTTGATGATTTCCTGCCTAAGGGCAATGGATGATTCCCAAAACTGAATAAAAGAAATAGAAGGGCCATATTCCTGCCACTAGATTTGGGCTAATGTCTGGCCCCCATTTCCCAAAATAATACTTTTCTAGTCTCTTTTCATTTGTGTGCGGCCTTCTCCAGAACCTGAACCCTGAACCAGAACCCTGAACCACATGGGACATGAAAGGAGTTCCCATACCATCCCCATCCAATCTGCAGCCCTACTCAACCTGTGTGCAGCAGATTTTGCATACAGCTAATATCTGGGTCAGGCAGCCCCAAACCTACCAATAAAAGGCCCAAGACCTGGCACCAGCAATAGCCTGTCTTGCTTCACAGCTGGGCCTCATCTGGGCACTTTCAAACCTGATACAAAAGAGGAGGAATCTGTAGAATTCTCTGTAGCTCCTGCTTAGTGGTCTCAGGCAGTGGCTGACTTTGCACCTCCCTGGAGACCCAAGAACCAGTGCACCCAGTGGTCAGTGTCAGACCACACCAGATTACAACTCTACACTCAAGGGGAAGATTCAGTGAGCACCAAAGCCCCACTGAGTAAGTCCTGCTTCATAAGGTTGTCTCCTCCACAGCACCTCTCCCACTGTAGTTGCAGCTGATCCTCACAATCAATTGGCCTGGAGGTCAATTCCTCCCAGTGAAACCAACAGCAATCAAGTCTCAGCTATAGTAAAACTGCTCACAGCCCACAGGGGTGCACTTAGAGCTCCCAGCTTAGGTGACTGTGAAGGCTGAGCCACTGGGCCCTATAGAACGCCTATTACACAAGGCCACTCTACCAACTCAAGGAGACATAGCAGCTCTACACAATATATAGAAACAAACACAAGAAAGTAGCCAAAATATGGAGACAAAGAAACAGATCACATATAAAAGAAATGGAAGAAAGCAAATTACTGGACATAAGAGTTCAAACCCATGGTTACAAGTTTGCTCAAAAATCTACTAGAAACTTCAAAAAAATGGAAAAGGACCAGTCAGAAATTAAGCATCACGGCCTGAAATAAAGGATAATATACAGAGATTTGACAATGGAGTATATGATTCTGAGAATCAAATCAATAATTTGAAATATGAGGAAGCAAAAACACCCAACCAAAGAGCAAAAAGAAAAAAATAATACAAAAATGTGAAGATAGTGTAAGATACCTCTGGGACAACTTCATGCATACGAACATTTGCATTATGAGGGTGCCAGAAGAAGAGAGAAAGCAAGGTATTGAAACCCATTTGAAGAAATAATGACAGAAAACTTACCCTACCTGGTGATACAAATAGACTTACAAGTCCAGGAAGCGCAGAGAGTCCCAAACTAGAGGAACCCAAAGAGGCCCACACCAAGACACATCATAATTAAAATACCAAGAGCAAAAGACAAAGATACAATCTTAAAAGCAGCGAGAGAAAATCAGTTAGTTAACTACAATGGATACCCATATGACTGTCAGCTGATTTCTCAACAGAAACTATGCAGGCCAGAAGGGAGTGGCAAGAAATATTCAAATTGACGAAAAGCAAGGACCTACATCCAAGATTACCCAACAAAGCTATTATTTAGAATTGAAGGTCAGGCAAAGAGTTTCACAGACAAGAACAAGCTAAAAAAGTTATTCACTACCAAACCAGTATTATATGAAATGTTTAAGAAGAGTAAGAAGAAGAAAAAGAAAAAGATAAAAAAATATGAACAACAAAATGGTAACAAATACATGTCTATCAATAATGGAATCTAAACATCAAAATAAATGAATAAGAAATCTAATGAACAGGGCCGGTTTTGTTCAGTATAGAAAGTTGGCCTGGGGACCAAAGGGCCTCAGGTTTGATTCTGGTCAAGGGCACTTATTTTGGTTGCAGGCTCCTTTCCAGCCTAGACCCTGGTTGGGGCTTGCGCAGGAGGCAACCAACTGATGTGTTTCTCTCACATCAATGTTTCTCTCTGTCTTTTCCTCTCCCTTCCACTTTCCATAGAAAATCAATAGAAAATATTCTCAGGTGATGATTTAAAAAAGAGAGAAATCTAATGAACAGAATAAACTGATGAATAAAATAGAATCAGAGGCATGGACTAATGATTCTCAGAGGGAAGGGCAGGTGGAGGGGTGGGAATAGATTAAATAAAGATCTTATATACATAGTAGAGGCCCGGTGCATGTCCCTCAGCTCAGCCTGCACACTCTCCAATCTGGGAGCCCTTGAGGGATTTCCAGCTGCAGTCAGACATCCCTCTCACAATCCAGGACTGCTGGCTCCCAACTGCACGCCTGCCTGCCTTCCTGATTGCCCCTCACCGCTTCTGTCTGCCAGCCTAATCACCCCCTAACCACTCCCCTGCCAGCCTAATTGATGCCTAACTGCTCCCCTGCCAGCCTGTTTGCCCCTAACAGCCCTTCCCTGCAGGCCTGGTCCCCCCAATTGCCCTTCCCTGCAGGCCCAGTCACCCCTAACTTCCCTCCCCTCTGGCATGGTCACCCCTAACTGCCCTCCCCTGCAGGCTTGATCGCCCCAACTGCCCTACCTTGCAAGCCTGGTCCTTCCTAACTGCCCTTCCCTGCTGGCTATCTTGTGGTGGCCATTTTGTGTCCACATGGGGGCAGCCATCTTTGACCACACGGGGGCAGCCATCTTGTGTGTTAGAGTGATGGTCAATCTGTATATTACTCTTTTATTAAATAAGATAGAGTTCTGGTGCATGGGTTGGGGCCAGCTGGTTTGCCCTGAGGGGTGTCCCAGATCAGGGTGGGTGTTCCCTTGAGGCATGGGGTGGCCTGAGTGAGGGGCCTGCAGTGGTTTGCAGTCCAGCCATGCCCCTGGGTGACCCAAGCAGAGGCCCTGGTATCTGGAATTTACTTATCTTCTATAATTGAAAATTTGTAGCCTTGAGTGGAGTCCTGGGCTCGCCAGGGTGTGTGGAAAGCTTGGCTTCCTCCATCACTGGGGAAACCCAAGCCTCCCTCCTGCTTGCTCTGTGGTCACAGCCATCTTGGTTAATTTGCATACTCGCTCCTGGTTGGCTTGTGGGCATGGCATGTGGGCATGGCTTGTGGGTGTAGTAGAGTGATGGTTAGTTTACATATTACTCTTTTATTAGATAAGATATGCATTACCTATAGACACTGACAATAGGATGGCAAAGGCCTGGGTCAGGGTGGGAGCCAGGTGGAGGAGGGCAATAGGGAAATAAAGTGGGACATCTGTTGTAATCTCAACAATAAAGATTTTTTTAAGTTACAAAATAAAAAGTGAAAGTTGAAAAAAATAAAATCGATATGAATTAGTGATTAGAGTGGTGAGAGGGAGGTATCAAGAATGTCTTCCAGGTTTACTGACCTACAACATACTAAAAGGAATAAGCTTTGGAGGAATATGTAAAGCCAGTGAGTACTGAGGCGTGCCCAGTGTTATGAACCTATTCCTTCCCCTTCCTGCATCAAAATTTATTTATGCTTTGTCCTTGTACTTCAATAGTTTTGTCCTCCCTTCTTAACTTACATTAGGGTGTTAGAAGTTAGTTATTCTTATCACATTGCAAACATGTCAAACTCACAGCAGGGAACATTTTCATTTGACAGTACTTTATTTATTTATTTGTTTGTTTATTTATTTATTTATTTATTTATTTATATTTGTTAATCCTCACCAGAGGATATTTTGTCCATTGATTCTTAGACAGAGTGGAAGGGAGAGGGAGAGACACAGAGAGAGAAACATCCATGTGAGAGAGACACGTCAATTGGTTGCCTCTCACACAGGGATTGAGCCTGCAACTGAGGTACATAGCCCTGACCAGAACTGAACCTAGGACCTTTCAGTCCATGGGCCGATGTTCCAACGACTGAGCCAAACTGGCTAGGGCTGACAGCACTTTTGTTTTTTTGACAGCACTTTTTAAAATATATATTTTTACTTATTTCAGAGAGGAAAGGAGAGGGAGAGAGAGCTAAAAATATCAATGAGGAGAGAGAATCTGATTGACTGCCTCATGCACACCCCCCACTGAGGATCCAGCCTGCAACCTGGGCATGTGCCCTGGCTGGGAATCAAACCGTGACCTCCTGGTTCATAGCTCAACATTCAAAACACTGGATGACATAAGCCAGGCTGGCAACACTATTAAACCTGTCATTTATAAAAATGATTCTATCCTGGCTGGTATGACACAGTGGTTGAGCTTCAGACCATGCACCAAGAGATCGCTGGTTTGACTCCCATTTAGGGCACTTGCCCAGGTTGCAGGCTCAATCCCCAGGATGAGTCATGCAGGAGGCAGCCAATTGATGTTGATATGTCTCATCAGTCTTTCTATTTCTCCTTCTCCCTTCCTCTCTTTCTAATATATGTTCACTGAGTGGCCAGATTATGATCTCTGAACGCATAATAATCTGGCCACTCAGTATATATAATAAAAACATATTTTTAAATTATCCTAATAATGGGAGTTTTAGTCAGGACAACTGGGAAAGATATTTTTGGCAGATGGGCTTTGAATTATAGTTTACCTTTGAACAGCATAGGGATTAGAGGCACTGACCTCCCCACAAATACCCACCTATAACTTTTGACTCCCTGAAAATGTAACTACTAATAGCCTTATTAATAACATAAATAGTCGATTAACACATATTTCATATCTATAATAATAAAAGCATAATATGCTAATTAGACAGGACATCCTTCTAGATGAAGCCAGGGCTGTGAGGGAAGCCCCAGGCCCCAGGTGCTTGCCAGCAGCCAGAGGGAAGCTCAGGTCCCAGGTGCCTGTGGGAAGCCTGTGCTGGCAGTTGGGGAAAGGAAGGCCTATTCTTGCATGAATTTCATGCATCAGGCTTCTAGCATTTATATAGTATGTACTATATTTTCACAATAAAGTAAACTAGAGGGGGAAAAGCCATTAAGAAAATCATAAGGAATAGAAACTCCATAGGCAGTATTTACTGAAAATAATCTGCATATAAGTGGACCCATGCAGTTCAAACCTATGTTGTTCAAGAGTCAACTGTATATCTTAGCCCCACAGTCTGCTCCACAAAGCCATTCTTCATTCTATATTACCCTAAAGGCAGATCTGACTTTGTTGCATAGCATGGACAAGTATAAATTGGCGGTAGGATGGGTGTAGACTTTCAACTGGTCAGAGACTGGTCCAGATGTGAGCAGGAATAGGTCATATACTTGACTGAAACAACCTATCCTTGTCTAGCCTGCCAAATGCCAGGCTCACTCTTCCCCAAAAGGAGTGTGACCACAGGGTTCTGGAACAAATAGTCCCGCAAAACAGAAGTTATTAGATAAGCCCATCATTTGAACCCTTGACACTAAGCACAGCATTTACTTCAGAAAGAAAATTGGCATTCTGTATTCTAAGGGAGGGGATTGGCCTGACATCAGATGAGAGAGAGAGAGAGAGAGAGAGAGAGAGAGAGAGAGAGAGAGAGAGAGAGAGATTCGTGTTGTCATGGCAACCATAAGAGTTATACTGTATTGTTTGTACCCATAATTTAAGAGATTTTCTTGAGGCTAAAAAAAAGAAAGTGTCATTCCTTTCACTTCAACATCACCATCTCAGGACACCCACCACTTTCCTGTGTAAGAAATTTTTAGCTGTTTATTTGTTATATGTTACTTGGATACGTATTGATTTACTAATCTTACTTCCTCCATTTTTTCTTCTTTTCTTCCTTACCTGCATCTGACCAACACAGCCAAAAGGGGCCATTTGCCTTCCTGCAGATAGTGCCAGTAAATCAAACTTCTGGCTGGTTTAAACTGGATGTCCTTCCCATGCCTAAGGGCTACTTCTGGTTGGTCCTTAGAGAAAGCTGGGGAGAAGAGAGGGCCTCTGAAAAAGGGCTCTCTGTACAAAACAATGACAGAAAATTAAGTATTTATAGAACCCTGCAGAGATCATTTTCTCAGCTCAAGCCTGTATTGGGTTACTAGGTAAATTGGCATAGTCTTAGTCTATAACCACTAGACAGGGAGCTTACTTGAGTTACAGCCTTAGAAGTGTCAGATCAAGATCAGGAACTTGGTAAATGCGGAAAGTCCTTTTATGAACCTTTACACAAGCAGGAAAGTGTTTCCTCATCACCAGGTATTTCTTACCATGTGAAAGGAGGATAAACTGAGATAGGAAGGATATACCTAGCAAATCTTTAAAAGAGTGAATCAAAGAAGGATCTGGAAACAAAACAGTACTTATTAATTCCCTGGCTCCATTTAAACCCTCTTCCCATTGATAACACTGACATCACCCAGCTTTTTAATTTCAAGGCTTAATTGGCATCCTGTTTATTAAGCTTTAAAAATCCTTTTCTTTCTTTCCCCTTCCTGGCTCAGTAATTCTCATTTTGGAAATCTCTGGAGATTTTAATTTCCCAAAGAGCCTCCTGTAATTTTTTACAGTAAGTCTTTTCATTTCAACTTGTTTAAGTATATTGGCTGGTTTATGGGGCTTAATTTCGATGAAGAAGATTAAGTCCAAATTTAATAAGCATTAAGAATAGAAGAACATCTTTTATTTCCTCTGGCTTCAATAATTATTGCCTTTGTTTTTTCTTTGTAGTGGAAATTTTCAAATGACCCAAACTAGGGGAAGGAGTGAACTAAAGAGAAGGACAAGGATATGTTTAGCTGGCTTTTTCTAAAATCTCTGGTGGTTGCTGCAGTGGCAGCAGACTAATGGTTAGAGGATGATGGATCTGAAAATGATCTGGGAGGAATGCAAGATGAAGCACGCATTGAGGGAGGAAAGAGTGCCTTCAAGGTCTTCTCTGGCCCTAGCCGGTTTGGCTCGTAGATAGAGCATCTACCTGCAGTCTGAAGGGTCCCAGGTTTGATTCCAATGAGGGGCATGTACCTTGGTTCCGGGCACATCCCCAGTAGGGGGCGTGCAGGAGGTGGCTGACCAATGTTTCTCTCTCATCAATGTCTCTAACTCTCTATCCCTCTCCATTCCTTGCTGTAAAAAAAAATCAATAAAATGTATATATTTTTTAAAAAAAGATCTTCTCTGGTTTCAAATGGATACTTTATTTCATCAGCAAGATTGGCTTCCAGAACACTTTAGGTTTTCCAAGTCTCTTGGCATGCGTGTAGACAAATCTCTTTTCCTGTTAGTACTAATTTTTTTAACTATATGAAGGAAAGCACAAAACTAAAAAAATAATGTATAAATGCATAGAAATGAACACAGTCTCAGATAAAATCTAGTCCTAGATGTGCTCACCTGGCATAATCTAACATGTGTGCACACATATAAACACGCACATATATGCATGCATGCACAATCACACCTGGTCCTTTCTCCTCAGTGCTATTTGTGGAACCCTGCTTCAAAAGGCACCCTTTCAGGCATTGGGTGTTTCTCTTATGCATTGTATTCTTGGCTCTCTCCTCTATTACATCATTTATCCTTCGGTTTTCTGATGATCTCAATTCATATTTGACTCTTCCTAGTGGTGTGTAAAGCACTGCAAAGATGAAGACTAATCATAATCATCTTGTACCCATGTCTGGCATGCAAAACCATCCATAAATGATTGTGGAACTGAAGTGCACCAAATCAGATCCTGGCAACCTAGTACCATATCTATCCTTAGAAAGTAGCTCTTGTAAAAGCTGGGTATTCAGAAAAAACAATGCTTTACATTATAATCTTAGGTCTGTTTGACAATCCAAAAAAATAGTATTACCTCATAATTTTACAGGACTGTGCTTTTCAAAACATGTTTGACACAATATTCTATTTGACTTCTTGTAAGCAAATGAAACTTAGGCTAAATAGCTGCCCAAAGTTACATAGCTATATAATAATAGAGTTAGAATTGGATCCCAGTCTTCTGACTCTTAATCCAATAATCATCCCAATTTGGTATGTTATATGCCAAAAGAGAACATTTTTGGTCAGGTTATTAGTAAATCAGAGAATAATTCTAAGGCTTGTCTCCCAGCATCCTCTCAGTCTTCCACCCACCCAGTATAGCACTAGCCCAGGGAGAGAGTTCAGTGATCATTTGGGGCCAAGCAAATAGCAAAGCCTTGCTGAATCAGAACCTAATGCTATGAGACCCGGCAATCTTATTTCTAGGAATATGTCTTAACAAATCATCCAAATTCAAAATAACCTTTTTATTTAAAATAAAAAAGAACAGCAACTATATTATCCAAATAAAACACAAGTGTGAGCAGAAATCAGCCAGTGGTTGACAGTTTGCTTCCTCTGAAAAAAACTAGACAGGTATATAAGATGTATGCATAAGGATATTCATGACAGCTATGTTACAATTTAAAAAAATTGGAAACTACCTACTACCTAATAATATGGAAAAGGTTAAAAAATGAGGGCATATCTATATAATGGACTGTCATGAAAGTCAATAAAACCAATGATGTGACATAAATTTATATTTATTGACATTTAAATATGTCTATGACACTGTAAAGCATTTTTTAAAGCAAGATGCAATTCAACATTAGCATGTAACATCATTTGTGTAAACAGAAAAGGTATTTTTAAATGTTAACAATAGTAGCATGTGTGACCTTGAGATTGGAAGATGGAAGGATATGTGATCATCATTTTTTCTCACATATATTTTTCTGCAATGAATATATATATATTAGAGGTATGGTGCATGAAATTTGTGCACTTGGGGAAAAAGGAGGTCCTTCAGTCCGGCCCATGTCCTCTCACAATCCGGGAGCCCTTGGAGGATGTCCAACTGAAGGCTTAGGGCTGCTCCCTCAGGATATCTTTAGCATTGCTGTGGAAGCACTCACCAGCCATGAGCCCAGTTTATGAGCTTCTGGCTGATTAGTGTTCCCCCTGTGGGAGCTCACTGACCATGAGGGGGCAGTTCCTGCATTGAGGGTCTGCCCACTGCTGGTAAGTGCACATCATAGCTACTAGTTGTTCCACCATTTGGTCAATTTGCATATTAGCCTTTTATTATATAGGATAGATCAAATGATTTTCAAAGGAAAATATGAATTCCAACCCTACCATCTATAATCAAATGATTTTTGACAAGGTATCAATACATTTCATTGGTTTAAGAATAATCTTTTCGATAAATGGTACTGGAACAAGTGGATATTCACATGCAAAAGAATGGCCACTACCTCACACCATATACAAAAATTAACTTAAAACATATCCTTCCATCTTCCAATCTAAATATAATACCTAAAAATAAGGGCTAAAACTATGAAAGTTTATTTATTTTAAATAAAAAGATTATTTTGAATTTGGATGATTTGTTAAGACATATTTCTAGAAATAGAATTGCCGGGTCTCATGGCATTAGATTCTGATTCAGCAAGATTTTGCTATTTGCTTGGCCCCAAATAAGTGTAAATCCTTAATTCTTTGAGCTGGAGTATTGTTTTTCCCTTCGGTGATTTTGTTCAAAAACATGAATATCTTCAGAGTAGTGTGTAAATCAATATTTTTTAGATCCTGGTCTATCATAATCAATAATGTGTGTGTGTGTGTGTGTGTGTGTGTGTGTGTGTGTGTGTGTGTGTATTCTTCTGTCTCTGTGATTGCATGTGTATGTGTCTGTGCCTATGTTTGTGTGTATTAGGAATAGATATGCACAAAGGAAAAAGGAGACTCCACCATCAGCCTTTTGATACTATGGCCATTAACAAAGTGCCATTTTGTGGATTTGGTGGGCCAGGAATTTATTTTCATGAAGAAACAGAAATGAGTGATAATGTAAACTAGATGTCTAAGGCAGGGCCGAGCAGAGGTGAATCTTTCTTAGCTTATGCCTTTAAAAGCACAGACTTCTGTGGGACAATGTGACTCAGTGGTTGAGCATCAACCTATAAACCAATAGGTCATGGTTTGATTCCCTGTCAGGGCACATACCCGGGTTGTGGCTTGATCCTCAGTATGTGGCAGCCGATCAATGATTCTCTCTCATCATTGATGTTCCTATCTCTCTACCCCTTTCCCTTCCCTCTGAAATCAATAAAAATATTTTTTAAAAAAGAAAAGCACAGCCTTCTCAACTTTCTAATCCATTCCCTGATCTGTAGCCATCTTGGTTTTCTTATTGGTAGAGTTGTTCTACTTCCTCCACCTCACCCTAATATTAATACTGATCTCTTTGTATTACAATGAAGTGTTGTCTCTTCCTCCTTAACTTTTTTAGGTAATCACACTTATAGTTTGATATCCTAGACCAGGTTTCCTGGAAACAGACTCTAATACAGGTTGTCATACAGGAAGATTTTTAGGGAGTACACTTGAGACCAATGCCTGTGAGAAAGTCAGGTAAAGAGGACTGAGAGGATGGAGAAGTTGAACTGAAAAGTCACACCTGTTCTGATGGGGAGCTCTAAAACTGTATGCCTTCAGAGTTGTCCAAAATTGATTCAAGGTGTGTGAGCCTTTGTACTTTCATTGGATATGTGCTACTTATTACACCCTCATCTGCCTAAAAAGACATAACCTTGGGAAAGGCCACATTTGGCTAAGAGCAATACCAAGAGAGGGACTTAACTGTGATCCATCAGCAATCAACACTTCCAGTAGCTGGGTGAGATCAAGTTGATGCACCAGAACATTCACTACAGTTATTTATTTGGCCAGATCTCAGAGAAAGTTTCAAAACAGGTTTCTATCAATCTTTTTACCTTCACCTATCTTCCCACATTCTTTCATGGCTAGAATGGACAATTAGAAAGAGAAGTAAAGGATTTCCAGATTTGGGGCCTGAATAACTGGGGAATACAAGAAATTTCCCAGGCTTGAACAAATGGATGGGTTCTGGTGTTATTTACTGATATAGATAAGAAAAAGGTTTGGGTCAGGGAGAAATCAAGATTTTAATCTTAAATAAGTTTGAGATGTTTGTGAAGCATTCAAATGGAGGTATAAATTAGGTGATTGAATATATGGATATCAGCTTAGAGAACTCTGAGATATTGCTATAATTTGGGAGTTAATATATACTAGTATATTATGTTGAAAACCATAGGAATGCATGAGCTCACTTAAGGAGAGAGTGTAGAAAGAGAAGAGCAAACCTAGAGTTCAGCATTCAGGAAACCTTCAATATTTAATAGATGAATAGAAGAAGATGAAACAGATGGAATAGTCAGAGAGGTAAGAAGAATACTGTAAGAGCATGGTGTAACAAAAATCCATGGGAACAGAATATATTTTTAAAATGAGACATGGTCAGTACTAATATTTCTGAGAAGTAACACAAGGTGAAGACAGAAAATTTTACATTTGATTTGACAACATGGAAAACTGTTGCTGATCTTTGTGGAGCTGTTTTAGGAGAATTATGGGAACAGCAGGCCAGATTGGAATGGGTTGAGGAATGAGTGAAATGTGAGGAAATAGCAGAAGTATGTATAGAAAACTCAAGACGTTGGCTGTGATAAGGAAAAGGAAAAAGATACAGTGCAGTTAGCTGAAAGGGTATGTGAGTTTAGGGAGTTCAGAGGGGTCATTGATTGTTTCTTTGTTTTTGATATTTTAATGGCAGTGTAAAAAACATACTGAAAAGCACAAATCAGGTGTACAACTTATTGAATTCCCACAATCTGAACACAGCCATGTAACCAGCATCCGATTTTTTTAAAGAGGGAAGACCAAAAGGCTACATACTGTATAAATCCAACTATAAGACATTTTGGAAAAGGCCTAACCATGGAGACAGTAAAAAGATCAGTGGTTGTCAGGAATAAGTGGGGAAGGAAGGATGAAGAGAACATTTAAAAATATATATTTTTATTGATTTCAGAGAGGGAGGGAGGTATAGAAACATTAATGTTAAGAGAGAATCATTGATTGGCTGCCTCCTGTATGCCCACCCACCTCCATTGGAGATTGAGCCTATAACCTGGGCATGTGGCCTAACCAGGAATCAAACTGTGACCTCCTGATTCAGACATCTATGCTCAACCTCTAAGCCACAATGGCCTAGCTGAATAGCAGATTTTTAAGGCAGTGAAATTACTCTGTGTGATACTATAATGGTCAATACATATCATTATACATTTGTCCAAATCCATAAAATATATAGCACCAAGAATGAACCTTAATTTAAATTAAGGACTTTGGGTGATTATGATGTGTCACTGTAGGCTCATTGATTGTAACAAATGTAACATTCTGGTGGGGGATGTTGATAATAGGTGAGATTTTCTATTGTGTGTGGTAGAGGGTTTATGGGAAATCTCTGTACCTTTTGTTCAATAATGCTGTGAACCTAAAACTGCTCTTAAAGGTAAATATCTTATTTTTAAAAAGAGGGAGAGAGAGCACATTCTGACATATTTCAGTAACTAGCCCCTGGAGAGGTAACCGTTATCCTAACTTCTAATATCATGGAATAATTTTCCTTACACCAGTATGAGCTCTTTTGTGTGTGGCTTTTATCACTACACATTGCCTGTGAGATGCATCCATATTGTTGTGTGTAGTAGCAGTGCATTCAGTCTCATAGCAGTATATTATTTCATTGTGTTAATTTATCCATTCTACTATTAAAGGGCATTAAGTTAATTTCCAGTATGGAGCTATTATAAACTTGTGTGTGTATGTTTTTAAATATTCATATAATATTTAATGTGTTTAAAAAATTACTTTTCAAAAAACACTCAAACATTTTAAAACATAATTTTAAAAAAAAAATACAAATCTTAAAAATAAACCTTGAAGCTTAAAAATAAGATCTATGATCTAATCCTACAAAGTTAACTTCATGAATTTTGGCAACTTATTAAAAAATTTATAAAATATTTCTAGTTATATGCCCATAGATTGAATGTTACAATGAGAAATTTGCTCAAAAACTAATCTGCCCTATCAATCTCAAAACATTTTTCTACTTGAAATAATCCATGAACTCATTTATGTTCACATTCCTTAAATGGCTGCTATAAAATAAGGTTGTAGTTAAATACTGGACAGAAACTTTTAAAAAATATATTTTATTGGTTTTTTTTTACAGAGAGGAAGGGAGAAGGATAGAAAGTTAGAAACATCTATCAACTGCCTCATGCACACCCCCTACTGGGGCTGTGCCCACAACCAAATGTACATGCTCTTGAGCGGAATCAAACCTGGGACCTTTCAGTCCGCAGGCCCATGCTCTATCCACTGAGCCAAACCGGTTTTGGCATGAACGGAAACTTTTATTTCCAGGTCATATGTGGATAGGCAACAAGTCAAATTCAAGCATCCCATTTTTTTTTGTTATTGTTCACTATTAGCAATATCTCTCATTTTCCCCCTTTGCCATCCTCCAGCCAGCCCCTGCCCCATTGCAGGTCTTTACCACATTATTATCTGAGTCCATGGGTTATGATATATCCACAAAAGATCTTTGGTTAATCTCTTCCCATCCTCACACTCCCTTCCCCTCTGATAGCTATTAGTTTGTTCCATGCATTCAAGACTCTGGACTTTTTTTGTTCATTAGTTTAGGTTTTTCATTAGATTCCACATATAAGTGAGATCATATGATATTTGTCTTTCTCTGATTGACTTATTTCTCTTAGCATAATACTCTCCAGGCCCATCCATGCTGTCATCAAGAGTAAGAGATCTTGATGTTTGACCCAGAGATCTCATTTTAGAGAATCACGAAACACCAATCATAAAAAAAATACACCTATGTGTTCATAGCAGCAATATTTACAATAGCTAAGATCTGGAAGCATTCTATTTTTATAAAAAAAATATTCAGGTTAAATTCACATAAGATAAAAATTAACTATTTTAAAGTGAACAACTCAGTGGCACTTGGCATGATCCTAATGTTGTACAACAACAACCTATATCTTGGTTCCAAAACATTTTCATCACCCCAAAAGGAAAGCCTTATGCCCATTAAACAGATGCTCCCAATTATTCTTCCCCCTTCCTCTGCTCCTGACAACCACCAATCTTCCTTCAGTCTTTATAGATGTATTCTAGATATTTCATATAAATTCTGGATGTGGAAATTGTATCATATAATATGTAACCTTTTGTATTTGACTTTTTTCACTTAGCACAGTGTTTCTGAGGTTCATCCATATGATATAGCATGTATTGCTACTTTATTCCTTTTTATGGCCAAATAATATTTCACACACACACACAAACACACACACACACACACACACACACACACACACACACACACACACACACACTACCATTTGTTTGTGCATTGGTGGACATTTAGACTGTTTCCATCTTTTGGCTCTTGTGAATTATATTACTATAAGCATGAATATACCTGTATTTGTTTATCTATTTTTAATTCTTTCACACATATATACCTAGGAATAAAATTGTTGGGTCTATGATAAGTCTACATTTATTTTTTTTTTGTTGGGTCATATAATGATTCTATCTTTAATTTTTTGAGAAACCACTTAAATGTTTAGCATAGTGGTCGGACTATTTTACATTTAAACTAGCAATGTACAAAGCATCCAGTTTCTTTACATCTTTACCAGCATTTGATATTTTTCTATTTTTTTGGTAATATCTATCCCAGTTAGTGTAGCATGGTACCTGATTGTGATCCTTATTTGCATTTCTTTGATGACTAATGATGCTGAGTACATTTTCAGGTGCTTGTTGGCCATTTGGATAAATATCTATTCAAATCCTTTTTCTATTTTTCAATTTGGTTGTTTGACTTTTTGTGATGAGTTATAATAATTTTTTATATATTCTGGACACTAGCCATTATTAGATGCATGATCTGGCACATCTGGCATAACTCAGTGGTTAAGCGTTAATCTATGAACCAGGATGTCATGGTTCGATTCCCAGGGTTGCAGGCTTGATTCCCAGTGTGGGGCATGCAAGAGGTAGACAATCAATGATTCTCTCTCATCATTGATATTTATATATTTCTCTCTCTCCTTTGCTCTTAGAAATCAATAAAAATATATTTTAAAAAGATATATGATCTGAAAATATTCTCCCATTCTGTAGGTTGTTTTTCCATTTCCTTAGTAATGTCCTTTGATGAAATTGAGATGATTACATGAGATTTTTTTTCTTTTCTTCCATTAATTTAGTGGTATACTGATTGATTTTTGTGTGTTGAATCATGCTTGCATTCCTAGAATAAATATCACTTGATCATGGTGTATAATCCATTTGATTCAATTTGCTAGTACTTTCTTTTTTTAATTTCCTTTTTAAATATATTTTATTGATTTTTTACAGAGCAGAAGGGAGAGGGATAGAAAGTCAGAAACATCGATGAGAGAAAAACATCGATCAGCTGCCTCCTCACACTCCCTACTGGGGATGTGCCCAAAGCCAAGGTACATGCCCATGACCGGAGTCGAACCCGGGACCCTTCAGTCCACAGTCCGACGCTCTATCCACTGAGCCAAACCGGTCTCGGCTTTTTTTTTTATTTCTTTATTGATTAAGGTATTACATATGTGTCTTCATCCCCCATTACCACTTCCAACCCTCCCTCCCCACTCATGCCCTCAATCCCCCTTCCCCCAGTGTCTGTGTCCATTGGTTAAGCTTATATGCATGCATACGAGTCCTTTGGTTGATCTCTTCCCCTTACCCCCACCCTCCCCTACCTTCTCTTTGAGGTTTCACAGTCAATGCTTCTCTATCTCTGGATCTGTTTTTGTTCATCAGTTTATGTCGTTCATTATATTCCAGAAATGAGTGAGATCATGTGATACTTATCTTTCTTTGACTGGATTATTTCACTCAGCATAATGCTCTCCAGTTCCGTCCATGCTCTAGTTTAAAGCAGCCACCTTTTCCTCCTTTTTCTTCTTCTTCCTCTTCTTAAGGAATACCTTTCAGCATTTCATATAATACTGGTTGGGTGTTGATGAACTCCTTTAGCTTCTTCTTATCTGTGAAGCTCTTTATCTAAACTTCAATTCTGAATGATAGCTTTGCTAGGTAGACTAATTTTGCTTGTAGGTTCTTGTTATTCATCACTTTGAAAATTTCTTGCCACTCCCTCTGGTCTGTATAGTTTCTGTTGAGAAATCAGCTGACAACCTGCTTTCTTATAGGTAATTAAGTGTTTTTCACTTGCCACTTTTAATATTCTCTTTGTCCTCCATCTTGACATTTTAATTATGATGTATCTTGGTTTGGTCCTCTTTGGATTCCTTTTATTTGGGATTCTGTGCGCTTCCTGGACTTGTAAGTCTATTTCTTTCACCAAGTGGGGGAAGTTTTCAGTCAATATTTCTGCAAATAGGTTTTCAGTATCTTGCTCTCTCTCATCTTCTGGCACCCCTATAATTCTGATGTTGGTACACTTTAAGTTGTCCCAGAGGCTTCTTACACTATTTTCAGTTTTTTGGATTCTTTTTTCTTTTTGTTTTTCTGGTTGAGTGTTTTTTGCCTCTTGGTATTTCAAATCTTTGACTTGATTCTTGCATTCCTCTAGTCTGCTGTTGGGTCTCTGTATAATATTTTAATTTCAGTCACCGTACATTTATTTTCTAGTTGATCCTTTTTCATATTCTCTAGGGTCTCACTAAATTTATTGGCCTCTTCTAGGAACTTCTTGAAAAACCCTATAACCATGGTTTTGAACTCTATATCCAGTCATTTGTTTTCCTCTCTTTCTTTCATTTGTGATCCGTTTCTTTGTCCCCTCATTTTTGCTGCTTTCCTGAGTTGGTAGAGTAGCTTTGTGTGCTAGGTGCCTCAGCCTCCCCTGTTACCTAGGTGGACACTCTTGGTGCACCCCTTTGTGGACTGTGTGTACAGCCTTGTTGCAGTTAAGTCTTGATTGTTGTTGGTATCACTAGGAGGAATTGACCACCAGGCCAATTGTCTGCGAGGATCTGCTGTGTCTACACTGGGAGACAGCCTTATGCAACAAGACTTGCAAAATTGCAAAAGCCTCTGTGCTCAGCTTGGATGGGACCGAATTTCAGGGTGGAGCTGACAGCCTTGGTTTCCAGTCAGTCTCCAGCCATGAGGTTCCTGGGTCTCAGTGTTCTCAGGCAATCACTTCAAGCACCTCTGAGAGAAAGGTACCCTCGCATTTCACCTGCTGCCAAACAGTCCAGTCTCTCTCTCAATGAATCTGGACTCCAAGATTATTTGCCAGTACTGGGGTTCAGTGAAGTCGGAACTGAGTTTCATCGCTGTCCAGAGCTTTTGTCTCCTTCTCACTATATCAAGCCAGCTGCACACTCAATAGTCTGTCCTCTCTGTGCACATTCATGCATGCCTCCAGACCTCTGCCTTTTGCCGCTCCCCTGAGTTTCCACCTTACAGTCCAGATCCCCCCTGTATGAGCCTGGGTCCCAAGTGTCTCACCTGGAACTGGGGTTCAGTGCAGTTGGAACTGGGGTTCAGCACAGTCAGCAGCTTTTGTCTCCTTCCTGATAGAGCATGCCAGCCTGGAACTCACCTGCCACATCCTCTCCAGCCATGTCCTCTCCGCATGCATGTCTCCCTACTTCAGGCTTTGCAGCTCCTCTGATTCTCTGTGTGCTTTTCTCTTTGCTTCAACTTGTAGAATTTCCAGTCAGCCAGCTTTCCTGTGGTTCCAGGTGATGTCCGTTTTGTCTTTTAATTGTATTTTTGAAATTGCTGTGCAAGGCAGCAGTGTAGGTGTTTACCTATGCCATCATCTTGGTTTATCTGCTAGTATTTTCTTGAATATTTTTTATCTATATTCATAAGGAATATCAGTCTATAACAAACATTCCATTTTAAAGAGTAAAAAGACAACAAATGTACCAATGGACTTTAGTCAAGAACAAAATAAGTAAAAGGCAAAATTATATCACAGCAGTTATAACTTTAAATAATATTATTGTTACTGCATTAGGAAACATAATTGGTCATATGTCTTACAGGGAAATTTCCTTCAAAAAGGATCCTGCTTAATCTATCCAAGATAGTTAAAAGCAACTAAAACCTCATCAAATCATCTACAGGCAAGGAAACAGTACTACAAAAGTTAAATGACTCATGTACAGTGACTTTTATAGTAAGCAGGAATTGGCACTTTCATTTTGTAACCATTTACCTGAAGCACTTTCCACTTAACCACTCTATCCTTTACTACCAATCTAATCTCTAAGACTTCAACTTATTCACCAAAAAACTCATACCACAAAAACTTCACTTGCTTCAAACAAAAAGAAAATGTTTCAGTTCCAGAACCACAGGAAGGCTGGCTGAGTGGAAATTCTACAACTATAAGGAAAGAGACAAGCACAGTGAGACACAGAGGAGTGCAGAAGTGAAGTGCAGAGGTACAGAGGCGCTCACAGAAATGGGCTTGAAACTGAGTATGCTATTGTCTTTTTCAACCAGGAGGAGACACAAGCTCCTGAATTGTCTGAACTCCAGTTCCAGGTGAGACTCTGGGGACCCAGACTCATGCAAGGAGAAACTGGACTGCCTGACATCGGTCTGGAAAACAAGGATGGCTTTCTCTCAGAGGTGCTTGCAGTGATTGCCATCAAACACTGAGACCTGGGGGCCTCTGAGGGCAGGGCTGACGGTCAGCTATTGCTGTGTGCTTCACCTGTTGATTCTCTGAGACCCTGCCCCACCCTATTTACAACCCTACCCAAGCTGTGCGCAGAGGCTTTTGCATATTAATGGCCTAGCCATTTGCAATCTAAAATTACCTAAAAAACTGAAGCTGTGCTCAGAAAGCCCCAGAAATCCCAAAAGAAGGCCCAAGGCTGGAGAGCAGCTTGCATTGCTTCACAGCTGGGCCTCATCTGGGCAACTCCAAACCCAAAACAAAGAGGAGCAATCTGCATATCTCTCTGTAGCTCCTGCTGGGTGGTCTCAGGCAGTGGCTGACTTTGCACCTCCTTGGAGATCCAAGAGCCAGTGTATCCAAGGGTCAGAGTGGGACCATTCAGATTACAACTCTTCAGATCCATAAGGAACACACTCAGCGGGCAGACTGAGTGAGCACCAAAGCCCCACTGAAGCAAATCCTGCCCCATAAGGGTGTCTCCAGCACAGAAGTGTTCCCATTGTATACACAACTGATCCTCAGAGCCAATTGGCCTGGAGGTCAATTCCTCCCAGTGATACCAACAACAATCAAGGCTTAACTACAAGACTGTGCACACAGCACAAAGGGGTGCACCAAGAGTGTCAGGTAATTGGGGAGGCTGAGCCACTGGGCTTTATAGAACACCTTGCACACAAAGCCACACTAGAAACACAAGAAATCAGCCAAAATTCAGAGACAAAGAAACAGGTCACAAATGACAGAAATGAAGGAAAGTTAACTAATGGATATAGAGTTCAAAACCATGATTATAAGGTTACTCAAAAATCTTCTAGAAATCTCTGAGAAGTTTAGTGAGATCCTAGAGGATATGAAAAAGGACCAACTAGAAATTAAGCATGCACTGACTGAAATAAAGAAAAATATACAGAGATCCAACAGCAGATTAGAGGATCCCAAGAATCAAGTCAAAGATTTGAAATACGAAGAAGCAAAAAACACCAAACTAGAAAAGCAAAAAGAATCCAAAAATATAAAGATAGTGTAAGGAGCCTCTGGGACAACTTTAAGCATACCAACATTCAAATTATTGGGGTGCCAGAAGAAGAGAGAGAGCAAGATACTGAAAACATATTTGAAGAAATAATGACAGAAAATTTCCTCTAGCTGGTCAAAGAAATAGACTTAGAAGTCCAGGAAGCGTACAGAACCCCAAACAAAAGGAACCTAAAGAGGACCACACCAAGACACATTAAAATTAAAATGCCAAGAGCGAATGACAAAGAGAGAATATTAAAAGCAGCAAGTGAAAAACAGTTATCTGCAAGGGAGTACCCTTATGGTTATCAACAGAAACTATGTAGGGCAGAAGGGAGTGGCAAGAAATATTCAAAGTGATGAACAGTAAAACCTACAACCAATACTATTCTAACCAATAAAGCTATCATTCAGAATTGAAGGTCAGATAAAGAGCTTCACAGATAAGAAAAAGCTAAAGGAGTTCATCACCACCAAACCAGTATTATATGAAATGCTGAAGGGTATTCTTTAAGAAGAGAAAGAAGAAGAAAAAGGTAAAGATAAAAGTTATGAACAACAAATACATGTCTATCAACAAGTGATTCTAAAAATCAAGTGAATAAAAAAATCTTATGAACAGAATAAACTGATGAATATAATAGAATCAGGGGAATAGAAAGGGAGTGGACTGAGAATTCTTGGGGGGAAGAGGGTGTGGAGGGTGCAGGAAGAGACAGGGCAAAATCGTACACCTATGGATTAGGACAGTGGGGGGGAGGGTAAGAGCATGTGGTGGGGTGGTAACTGAATGGAGGGGAGGTATGGGGGGGGAAAGAGGAACAACTGTAATAATCTAAACAATAAAGATTCATTAAAAATAAAATACTACTTGACATTAAAAAAATAAAAGAAAATAAAAAATAAAAGAAAATGTTCCACAAATTTAAGGTGTTTTTTTGTTGGTGGTGGTTTTTTTTTTGTTTGTTTGTTTGTTTTTTGTGAAACTAGAAAACAACCATTTGGTATCCTATATAATAAAAGACTAATATGCAAATAGACCAAACAGTGGATCTGGTCGCTATGACATGTGCTGACCACCAGTGGGCATGTGTGGAACATGGCAGGCATTGGCCTTGGTGGGATGGTGGAGCAGGTGAGCAAGTGCCAAAGGTGGGGCACCAGTCACTGTCATCAAGGCAAGCGTCTGGTGCTTACTGAAAATTCTTTGCTCCTGCGTGCAGCAGACCCGCCTGGCGCTTGCACCAGCAGCCAGTGCCAGAGCCATCGCTCACACCTGCTGTCAGTGCCCAGTGCCAGTAATTATCACTTGGCACCATCAATGACAGCTGCTGGCCCTGATTGCCCCTGAGGGCTTCTCCATCTCCCCCTGCTCCTGAGGGGCTATCAGGGAAACAGCTGCCACTTGCACCTGCTGTTGGCCCCTGCCCCAGTCGCTCCGCACTGTCAGTGTGTGCAAGCAGGGCCGGTGCTGTCATTACATGGGAGAGGGGCTGCCAGCTGACAGGGGCAAAGAGGGGACATGAGGGTGGGCCAAAACCCACCCCTGTGCCTACTGGAGCTCCATGCCCCATAGTTCCTTTCAAGGTACACAAATTCATATACTGGGCCCATAGTCCTAATATATAAAAGATTAGGTTCCGTAACATCCAAAATGACCAAACTCTCGACTGACCAGAAGTTGGTGCTAGGTTGCCAAAGCGACCCAACACTGACTGCCCACCACTGCAGGCATCGTGACCCAGCACTGACTTCCAAAGGGGCTGCGGATAAGGCCCAAAGAGAAGCCTGGAGAGAGAAGCAGGGTCTGATCCATAGCTTCTGTGGCAACTGTTGATCAGCCCTTGCCTCTCTCTTTCTCTTGAGGCCTGGTCAGCAGCTGCACCTCTCTTTCTCTCAGGCCTCCAATGGGGATGCTGACAGCCCTGCCTCTCTGATCAAGTCTAGAGATAGGCCCAGAGATGCTGGCATAGAAACTGACCAATCAGAACCAAATCTGGGTGAAGTATGAGGAGCCAATGGCTGCCTAGAAGACAGAGATTTTGATGCTGACTAGCATAGAAACTGACCAATCAGAACTTAATCTGGGTGAACTGCAAAGGGAGAACCTAAGGTGGAGTTAAGGAGGGGTTGGTTTTAAGGGCAACATCTGTTTGGTGTAAGGTGTAAGAAAGTGGTTCAATTTTTTAATGACCAGTTTGGCAGTATAGTAGTGCATATGGCTGGCCTCAATCCAGATATAGGGATTATGTATTTTTGTCTGCCAAGAGCATCTCCTCCTGATGAAAAAGCCTCCCCGCACTTAAGCAATCTTATCCTATATAATATATCTATACTATTAAAGAGTAATATGCTAATTAGACTGGGCTGACTAGACATCTTCCAGATGTCCATCTTCCTTCCAGACATAGCCATGGTTGTGGAGGCCAAGGAAGAGGCCATTAGGGACAATCAGGTCAGCAGGGGAGGCCAGTTGGGGATGAGATCAGGCCAGCAGGGGAGAGTCATTGGGGGCGAGATCGGGCTGGAATGGGAGGGCAGTTGGGGGCAAGATCAGGCTGGAAGGGGAGGGAAGTTAGGAGTGATAAAGCAGGCAGAGGCAGTTAGGGGTGATCAGGCCAGCAGGGGAGTGCAGTTAGGAACAAGATCAGGCTGGCAGATTAGGGCAGTTGGGAGCGAGATCAGGCCAGCAAGGGAGGGCATTTGGGGGTGAAATCAGTCTGGCAGGGGTGGGCTAAGGGTGATCAGGCAGGCAGGCAGAGAGCTTAGGGGTGATCAGGCAGGCAGGCAGGCAGAGGGGTTAGGTGCAATCAGGCAGGAGGCAGAGGCAGTTAGATCCGGCAGCAGGCAGGTGAGCAGTTAGGAGCCAGAGGTCCCAGATTGTGAGAGGGATGTCCGATTGGAGAGGGTGCAGTGAGCTGATGGAACCCACCCTCCCCCATACAAAATTTTATACACTGTTTTTATTATAAAAACTTTTTGCATACTTGAAGTACAATGAACCAGGTTGCCAAATTCTTTAACATTGTCTTTGTTAATATTATTTCCCAAGCCTTTTGGCCTACATTGTCCAAAAAGGTACATTTTCTCTGTATCTCTCAAGGATATGAAATCAAAAGGATAATATATTGCACTAATAGAGGGAAACTCAGGATAAAGCAACTGTTGGTTGTGAAAGGGGGAGTGGTATTTCAGAGTTTGAAAAACAGCATGGAAATGTCAAACCTATTTGAATGTTAAGGCTGAAATATTTAACTTGAGTAATGTTGAGAGAAAGAAGAATAAGAAGGTGAACAATAAGCATTTAATTCACATGCATGAGTCAATCATATTTAGTGAGTGGAACTGGAAGTGGGTGGAAATAAAATGTTGAAAACTAGAAAAAAACAGCAATAAAAAAAGTAAAGGTCAATTCAAAGTTCAGATGAAGCATAAATGAATCAAGTTAGATTCCTGCAAAATAATTTATGCAATGATCTGCTATATACCAGGCTTAATATGACATGTTGCTTCTGGTATCTGTATGAGGAAGTCCTGAAGGGCCCAACATTTCAGTATTTTCCAGTGGTAATTTCTAGCTCTGTAGCTCCAGCTCTTTTTTTTTTTTTAAATCCTCATCTGAGAATAGGCTTTTCTATTAATTTTAGAGAGAGATAGAAAGAGAAACATTGATGTGATCTGTTGCCTCCCATATGCGCTCCCACTAGGGATCAAACCCATACCTTTTGGAGTATGGGGATGATGCTCCAACCAGCTGAGCCACCAGGCCAGAGCTATAGTTCTGGCTCTTTGACAGTAGTACTCTGCTTCTTTTGTATTTTGTCCTTTTGAACTTTTCCTACTTTTACCCTCCTTTAGTGGTACTTTCTCCTCATTTTTATTCCCTGTGGATGGTACAGCCCATTGCCTTCTCTTGTGCATCCCTCTTCATAGCCATAGTGCCCCCACCCTGGCCACTGTGCCTGCTCAATAGCAGTGACTACACTGATGCCACTATCTAAAGATGGTCAATAGCTCTCTCTTCACTTCCCTTTTCTCAGGCTCCCAGGGACTGTGGCAACAGTGGCAGCTATATACAACATACTTTTGGTAAACCTATTTGCACTTTTGTTGAGTATATGCTTTGAAGTGAAATAACTGGGTCACACAATATAGACATACTAGAGGCTGGGTGCACGACATTCGTGCATGGGGGTTGGGGATGTCTCTTGGTCCAGCCTGCACCCTCTTCAATCTGGGACCCCTCAAGGGATGTCCAACTGCCTGTCTAGGCCCGATCCTAATAGGATCAGGCCTAAACGGGCAATCGGACATCCTTCTCACAATCCAGGACTGCTGGCTCTAAACTGCTCATCTGCCTGCCTCCCTGATTGCCCCTAACTGCTTCTGCTTGCCAGCCTGATCACCTGCTAACTACTACCCTGACAGCCTAATTGATTTTTAACTGCTCCCCTGCCAGCCTATTTGCCCCCAACTTTCCTCCACTGCCGGCCTGGTCACCCCTAACTGCAAGCTTGATCACCCCCAATTGCCCTCCCTTGCAGCCCTGGTCCCTCCTAACTGTCCTCCCTGCTGGCCAGATCTCCCACAACTGCCCTCCCTTGCAGGGCCTGGAACCTCTAACGGCCCTCCCCTGCTGGCCATCTTGTGGTGGCCATCTTGTGTCCATATGGAGGCAGGCTCTTTGACCACATGGAGGCAGCCCTCTTGTGTGTTGGAGTGATGGTCATCTGCAAATTACTCTTTTATTAGATAGGATAGAGGCCTGGTGCATGGGTAGGGGCCACTTGGTTTGCCCTGAAGAGTGTCCCAGATCAGGGAGGGGGTTCCCTTGGGGTGAGGGGCAGCTTGGATGAGGGGCTTGTGGAGGTTTGCAGGGAGGCCATGCCCCCCAGCGACCCAAGTGGAGGCCCTGGGATCTGGGATTAATCTATGTCTAAAATTGAAACTTTGTAGCCTGGAGTGGAGCCAACCCTTCTGCTCACTCTGGGGCGGCAGCCATTTCTGTTTGAAATATTGTAGCCTAGAATGGAGACCTAGGCCAGCAATGGCAGACTGAAAGCTTGGCTTCCTCCATTGCCAGGGAAACCCAAGCCTCTGTTCTCTCCAGCTCAGTGACTGCCACCATTTCTGTATATTTTATAATTGAAACTTTGTAACATTGAGTGGAGGCCTAGGGAGGCAGAAAGCTTGGCTTCCTCTGTTGCAGGGGAAACCCAAGTCTTCCTCCTGCTCTCAGTGGTGGCAGCCATCTTGGTTGGGGTTTATTTGCATAATTTGCTCCTGATTGGCTGGTGGGCATGGCTGTGGGTGTGGCAAGGGTACAAATTTTCATATTACTCTTTTATTAGATAGGATATTCAGCTTTAGAAGATACTGCCAAAGCATTTGCCAAATGTTTGTACCAATTTATAATCCCCAAAACAGTGAATGACAATTCAAGTTTATCTTCATTCTCACCAACAGTGGGTATTTTCTTTTTCTTTTTAATTTTAAGCATTCTGGTGGATGTGTATCTTATTGTGGGTTGTTGGGTTTTGTGTCTTTTAACTATTTTGAAATAATTTGACTTAAGAAAAACATAAAAATAGTACAAAGAATTCCATAAGCTCCTCACCCAGTTTCCCCTAATGTTAACATATTATATACCCATAGTGCCACTATTTAAACCAGGAAATTAACACTGATACATTATTATTAACTAATTAATTGATCTTAATTGAATTTTGCCAATTGTCTCACTAATGTCCTTTTTCTGGTCCTGGATCCAATTGCATTTGATTATCCTGTTTGCTTAGTCTCTTCAAATCCATGAAAGTTATTTAGTCTTTGTCTTTCATGACTGTGGAAAATTGAATAATGGCCCCCAAAGATGTCCGTGTTTTAATCTCTAGAACCTAATCTCTAGGTTATCATATATGCCAAAATGGACTTTTCAGGTATGCTAAGTTAAGTGTTGAAATGGGGTGAATGACCTCATTATCCAAGTAGGCCCAATGTAATCACAAGGATACTTATAAGGGGAGTCAGGCAGGAGTCAGTCAGTAGGATGAGATGTAACAATGGAAGCAAGATGGTGGAGCAATGCAAAGAAGGGACCAAGAACCATGGAATGCAAGCAGTCTCTGGAAGCTGAAAAGACAATCTCCTTAGAGCCCCCAGAAGGAATGCAGCTCTGCTGAAACCTTTGACTTTAGACTTCTTACCTCCTGAATTGTAAGAATATAATTTTTTTTTGCTTCAACCAACTAACCTTGTGATAATATGTTACAGCACCAACAGGAAACCAATACAATGACTTTGACACTTTTGAAGAATACTAGTTTTGTTGAATGTCTAATATGAATCTGTCTGATGCTTTCTCATAATTCAATTGAGGTTATGCTGTTTAGTTTTTGTTTTGCAACACCACAGAGATGATGTTCTGTTCTTTTGTTTATCATGTCAGAGAGTTTGTGATATCAATGTGCTCTATTATTGGTGATGGTAACCTTACGATGGTATCTACTAGGTTTCTCCATTATAAAATTTTTATTTTCCCTTTTGTAACTGATAAATATTTTCCAAGAAATACTTTGAGACTCTAATAAATGTCTTGTTTCTCCTTAAACTTTTGTTCACAAAGTTTAGCATCCATTATTTATTGCTTGCAATAAATATTACTGTGGCATTTGCCCCATTATGCTCATCTATTTCCATTATTGCCTCTACATTTATTAATTGGAATTCTTCTATAAGAAATAGCTATCCCCTAATTTGTTCATTTACTTATATGCTTACATTGGTATGAACCCAGATATATTTATTTTATTGTATGGTTTATAATGTATTTAATCTATTTCTATAATTATTTATTCTGTCATTCAATTTTTCCCAGATTTGGCCACAGAGAGCTCTTTCAAGTTGCCTGCTCTATAAAGATATTCTCACAAGTTTTCTTCTGAAAGTTTTATTGTTTTACCTTTAAAACTTATATATTCAATCCATATGGAATTTATTTTTGTGTGTGGTATGAAGAAGGGATTGAACTATATCTCCTCCTGTGTGGTTAACTAAGTAACCAAACACCATCTGTTGAAAAGACTATTCTTTCCCTTTCTAAACTGCATTGTCATCTTTGATACAAATCTGCTGTGTGTATGTTATTCTGTTCCACTAAACTGTATATCTATTATTACATCATTACTACACTGTCTCTAATAGTAAGATAAGTAAATATTCCATATTCTTTCTTTTTCAAAATATTTTTTATATTCTAGGTCCTTGGAATTTTCATATAAAGTTTAGAACCAACTTGCTGACTTCTACCAGAAAATAAATCTGCTGGGATACAGATCAGGATTGCATTGAATCTATAGGACAATGCACAGAGAATGGACATTTTATAAGAAAGTGGGGAGAGATTAACTAGGGAATTTATATGCATATATACACAGACAATAGTATGGTGAAGACCTGGGAGGGATGGATGCAAAGTTGTGGAATCAATGGGGAAAGGAGGGGTACATCTGTAATACTTTAAACAATAAAGATAAATTCTAATAAAAAGTATACAATTGATTTCTACATACTGATATTGTGCCCTGCAACTTTGCCAAACTCACTTACGTTGCAGAGGAAGTAACTTTTTCCCCCCAGAGATAATAGAAGTAAATATAAACCACTCTGTCAAGATATTTGGCCATGATAAAAAAAAAAAAGTAGGAGATGGAGGGCAGTTAGCTGAAGGGTTGTATGAGTCTGAAGGATTTTTGTTATTGTTTGGTTATATATTCCATTTTGCCTTTTTAAATTTATTTTTATTAAATTTACTAGAGGCCCAATGCACAAATCTGTGCATGGGTGGTGTCTGGCCAGCCCACCCCAATCAAGGCCGATTGGGCCTGGCCAGCTAGGGGAAGGTGCCATGGGTGGTTGGCAGGCTGCCCTACCCAGATCGAGTATGGGGGCAATTGGGGTGGGTCTAATCAGGGGATGGGGCTGTGAGCATTTGATGGACTGGCCTCGTGCCCTGATCAAACTCCCAGTCTAGGGGACAATTTGCATATTACCCTTTTTATTATAAAAGATTGGGGATGACATTGATAAATAAATTATATAGGTTTCAGGTGTACAATTCTATAATACATCATCTGTATAGTGTACTGTGTGTTCAACACCCCAAGTTAAGTCTCCTTCCATCACCATTTATCCCCTCTATATCCTCTTCTACCTCTCCCCACACTTATTTTCCTCTGGTAATCACCATGCTTTTTTCTGTATCTATGAGGGCTTATTTTTATGTTGGATTTTTTTTCTTAATCCCTTCACCTTAAATTTTTTTTAATCCTCACCTGAGGAGTGAGAATATTTTTTCCATTGATTTTTAGAGATAGTGGAATGGAGAAGGGAGGGAGAGAAATGGAGAAAGAGTGAAATATCAACATGAGAGAGACACATTGATTGGTTGCCTCCCACACATGCCCTGGCTGGGGCTGGATATTGAACCTCCAATCAAGTATATACCCTTAACCAGGAATTGAACTGGCAATTCTTCTATTTGAGGATTGATGCTAGGGCTTCCTTCAACTTTTTCCAATTCCCCAACTACTCCTTCCCTCTGACAGCCTGACAGACTGTGCTCTATGAGCCTGTTTCTATTTTGTTTGTTAGTTTAATTTGTTGTATATATACTAGAGGCCTAGTGAATGAATTCATGCACCTTGAAAGAAACTGTGGGTTGCAAAGCTGCTGTAGGCATAGGCGTGGATCTCAGCCCGTCCTCCACATCCCCGGTCCCCTGTCTGCCAGCAGCCTCACTCTTGCTGCCACCGCTCCCAAGTCCCATTCACACCCACTGATGGTATGGAGCAATTGGGGCCGGCACTAACAGTGGGTGTGAGCAGCTGCTGCTGCCCTGATCAACCCTCAGAAGCAGGGGGAGGTGGCGAAGCCTTCAGGAGCAATCAGGTGATGGTGCCAAGTGATCGGGACTGGTGCTGGGTACAGGCAGGGCATGTGAGCCACAGCTCCAGCACCAGCTGTGGGTGCAAGCAGGATCAGTGCTGGCAGTGGGTGGGAGCAGTGGCTCCAGCTCCAGCTCCAGCACCAGGTGTGAGTGGGGCCAGCTCCAGCAAGAGGTGAAAGCACCAAGTGGTACTGCAGCATTCAGGAGCAAAGAATTTTCAGTAACCACGAGAGGCTCACCCCGATGACAGCTACTGGCGCCCTGTCTTGGTCTAGCAGCCCTGTTCACTGCTCCACCATCCCACCATGTCCAAAGCCTGCCATGTTCTGCACATGTCCCCTGGTGGTCAGCACATGTCATAGCAACTGGTTGTTCACTTTTTCTGGTTGTTCCACCATTTGGTCCATTTGCATATTAGCCTTTTATTATATAGGATATATATTTGATTTCAGATAAGAAGGGAGAGATAGAAACATCAACAATGAGAGAATCATTGATTGGGTGCCTCTTGCATGCTCCTCACTGGGAATTGAGCCCTCCACCCAGGCTTGTGCCCTTGACTGAAATCAAACCCAGGACCTGTCAGTTCATACGCCAACACTCTATCCACTGAGCCAAACCAGCTAGGGCTAGTTGACTAGTAATTTGTTCATAAGATTCCACCTATGAGTGAAATTATATGGTATTTGCCTTTCTCTGATTGGCTTATTTCACTTAGCATAATATTCTCCAAGTGCAAAGGAAAAGATTTCCTTCTTTTTTATGACTGAGTAGTATTCGATTATATAAATGTACCACAGGATTTTTATGATTTTTAAAATCTATCTGTATTGTTGAAAGTATTACAGATACTTTCCCCCACTGACCCCTCCTCCCAGCTCCTGCCCCCTCCCCAGGCCCTCACTGCACTATTGTCCATGGGTTATGCATATATGCATGTAAGTTCTTTGGTTAATCACATCCCACACTTCCCCTCTGAAATGGGTGTTCATTTCCAAAATATATAAAGAACTCATACAACTTAACAAAAGGAAGACAATCTAATTAAAAAATCGGTAAAGGACCTAAATAGACACTTCTCCAAAGATGACATACAGATAGCCAAGAGACATGAAAAGATGCTCAAAGTCACTAATCACCAGAAATGCAAATTAAAATAACAATGAGGCCCTAGCCATTTTGGCTCAGTGGTTCAATTCTGGTCAAGGGCTAATGCTCACATTGCAGGCTTGATCCCCAATAGGAGGCATGCAAGAGGCAGCCAGTCAATAATTCTCTTTCATCATTGATGTTTCTATCTCTCTCTCCCTTCTTCTCTGAACTCAATAAAAATATGTTTTTAAAAAATCAATGCAGTATCACCTCACAACTGTCAGAATGTCTACTGCCAACAAATCACAAGTGCTGGTGAGGATGTGGAGAAAAAGGAACCCTATTACACTGTTGGTGGGAATGCAGACTAGAGCAGCCACTATGGAAAACAGTATGGAGTTTCCTCAAAAAATTAAAAATGAAACTGCCATTTTACCCAGTGATCCAACTTCTAAGAAAATATCCTAAGAATCCTGAAATGCCAATCAGAAAGAATATATGGCATCCCTATGTTCATAGCAGCACTATTTATAATAACTAAGATCTGGTAACAGCCCAAGTGCCCACCAGATGAGTGGATAAAACAGTTGTGGTAGAAAATGGTGGCATAATATGTAGTTAGGTCCTGAGCCTTATCCTGGAGCAGATAGAAGGAGCAACTAAATCAAATAATATCCACCCAGAATTAGTGAGGTATACACAGCTGGTGAAACAATTTGCAGCCAGGAAGGGCAGAGGATGCCTGGAGAATTGTAGATATGGGGATCTGGGCTAGAGAGAATTGCAAGACCTCCAATCCCAGAGGATGAGAAGGAAGATGCACAGCACCAAGTCTGTGTCCCTTAGGGACAGGTGTAACATTTGACTGTGGAAAGGGAGTCCACAGGGCTGCTGGTGGCCAGAGATACTAGATCTAAGTTTACAGCCATGAGAGGCTGAGCTGGAGGATGCAGCCTGAACTAACTGCCCAAGTTGCACAGTGAAAGGGGGAGAGGAACTTGAAGTGCTGCAGCTCTTTCTCCTCTTTTTGGTCTTTGCTTTTATTCGCTAAACCCAGTTCATAGGACTTTTCAAATACACTCACTCACCCATGGCTGAGATGCAAGTGGAGGTTCATAATTGCGGTGTCTGGGGGGAGGCTGGGGAGAAGAGCAGGTTATGGAGAGGTGGCCAATAGTTTGACACTGGGACATACCTGACATTCAGGTCTTAAGCATCCATTTGTTCTGAAGAGATATCTCCTCCCTGCAGTTTTTAAACAACCAATACAACCACACTTAGACTACATCCTAAGTGTTACAAGGGATACAAAAAAACCTGAATACTCCCTGAGAGCCCTCAGGGACTGGCCTTAAGAGAGGCTGTTCAGTCCCTGAAAGTGATATGGCAACCTCCTCAACTATAGCCCTGTCAGAAACAGCTGCTTGAAGGATTAAGGTTGACAGTGGGGTGGAGAGGAACCAAGATGGCAGCATAGGTAAACACTTATCTTGCTGCCATACACAGCAATTTCAAAACTACAACTTAGCGAAAGAACAAACATCATCCACAATCACCGGAAAGCAGGCTGAGTGAAAATTCCACAAATAAAAGTGAAGATAGGAAACTGTGACTCAGAGGAGCAGCAGAGGACAGTGTTGAAGATATGTGTGGAGAGAGGTTTGGAGCCGTGCACGCGCCAGCTGATAGGGCAGGTGGCTGCAAACCTAGCCAGTTCTCTCGAACAAGGGAGACAAAGATGTCCCACTGCACTGATTCCCCAGCTCCGGGTGAAGTACGGGGTACCCACAATCATACAGGGTAAAACTGGACAGTGGGGAGGCATGCTGAAACTCAGGCGGTGCAAGGGTCTGCAAGCTTGTGGAGAGAGCGAGCTTGTGCAGAGAGTGCAAAAACTTGGGAAGAGCAGAGCTGCATGACGACACAGAGAGGACTCGTGACTTACTCTCTTGTTTGGGAAACCACTGGACTGCATTGTTTTGCCACCCTGGGTGAGATGTTGGGTGTGCAGACTCATTTGGGGAGAGGCAGAATTGTCTGGCAGGGGGGTGGAGCTCGGCAGCAGCTCTCTCTCGGAGGTGCTTGCAGACATTGCCACCCGGCACAGAGTCCCAGGTGCCACATAGGGCAGAGCTGATGCTGCCTGCTAGGCCCAGAGACTCCACCCATCCAACCTGAGCACAGCTGAACCTCATAGCCAGTTGGCCTGAAGGTAAAACCCTCCTAGTGCTGGCAAAAATAAACTAGGCTTAACTTCAACAAGACTGTGCAACCCATATCCACCTCAGGTAACTGGGAAGGCTGAGCCACTGTCCCTTAGAGGACATCTACCACACAAAGGTAATTGACTAACTCAGGAAAGCATCCACTATGCAGAGACATGGAAAGAAATCAGATGTGAAAGAAATGGAGGGAAAAAAAACAACTGGACATAGAGTTCAAAACCATGGTTATAAGGCTTTTCAAGAGGCTCCTAGAAAAGGCCAAGACCTACAAGGAAATGAAAAAGATCTACAAGGAAATGAACAAGATCTATGAGGATATGAAAAAGGACCAACTAGAAACTAAGCATACACTTACTGAAATAAAAAATATTATACAGAGACATAAAAGTACTCTAGAAGACTGCAAGAACCTAGTTAAAAATTTGAAATACAAAGAGGTAAAATCCACTCAGCTGGAAAAGCAAGAAACCAAAAGAATTCAAAAAATTCAAGATAGTGTTAGGGGCCTCGGGGACAACCTCAAGCATACCAACATCCAAATTATAGGGGTGCCAGAAAAAGAGAGAGAGCAAGACAATGAAAACTTATTTGAAGAAATAGTGACCGAAAACTTCCCACACCTGGTGAAAGAAATTGACTTGGGAGTCCAGGAAGTGCACCAAACCCCAATATATAGGAACCCTAAGAGGACCACACCAAGGCACATCATAATTAAAATGCCAAGAGAAAAAGACAAAGAGAGAATATTAAAAGCAGCAAGAGAAAAACAGTTAGTTACCTATAAGGGATTACCCATACAATTGTCAGCGGATTTCTCAACAGAAACTATGCAGGCCAGACGGGAGTGGCAAGAAATATTCAAAGTGATGAATAGCAAGAATCTACAACCAAGATTACTCTATCCAGCAAAGGTATCATTCAGAATTGAAGGTCAGATAAAGTGCTTCGCAGCTTTAAAAAAAGCTAAAGGAGTTCATCACCACCAAACCAATATTATATGAAATGCTGAAAGATATTCTTTAAGAAGAGGAAGAAGAAAAAGGTAAAAATAAAAATTATGAACAACAAATACACATCTATCAACAAATGAATATAAAAATCAAGTGAATTAAAAATCTGATGAACAGGATAAACTGGTGAATATAATAGAATCATGGGCATAGAGAGGAAATGGACTGACAATTCTTGGGGAGAAAAGGGATATGGGAGGTGCAGCAGGAGACTGGACAAAAATCATGCATCTATGGGAGAGGACAGTGGTGGGGAGGTGAGAGCAGAGGGTGGGATGGGTACCGGGTGGTGGGTAAATAAAAGGGGAAAAAGGAGGAACAATTAATTAATAAACTGAACATTGAAGATGAAAATATTTTAAAAATAAAGAATACTAAAATTAAAAATTTCCAACACACACACACACACACACACACACACACACACACACACACACACACACACAAAGATTGACAGTGGGCAGACAAGTTAAGGGGGCATATTGGTCCTTCTTGCTGGCAGTCAAGGTGGTGGAGATAGACACAAACAGAGGAGAGTGGTTGATCACTTGGAACTTCAACATGTGCTGACTACCTAATAGAAAACTGAGAAGTGGCAGACAGTACAGAAAAATTGGATCTTAAATCAGTCCCCATGGGGCATTAAAATTTGGCAAAAAATGAACGACACTTCATTTTTATTTATTTTGTTTTATTATTATTGTTATCTCTTTTTATTTAATTTTCACTTCTTTCTTTAGTATTTTATTTCTTTTCACATTAATTTTTCATCATTCTATTTTTATCCTATTTTAATTAATTATTTTTCTCTTTCTTCTTATATACTCATCCTCTTTCTACTTCCTCTATACTGAACTGAGGTCCTCCCCATATTCATCCAATTCCTTAACCTTACTTTCTGTATATAAGCTTGGCTTCTACAAATTCTTCCCCCACCCTCCTTTCTGGATGTTTGGTGTTTGCATTTTTTTGTTTTATCTGCTTGTTCTGTGGTGTTTTCTCCATATATATATATATATATATATATATATATATATATATATATATTTCCCCCTTTTCTTCCTTTTTCTTCTTTTTCTTATCTCTATTACCATTTTGTCTCTCCTCAATACCATTTGTGCTCTCTTTTTTCTTCCCTAATTCTCTTTTATCTGGTGGTCACTTATATTGGGGTTATTGGTATCGTGAGTACATTTCTGTTTTGTTCCCTTTGTGTCATGTCTTATCGAGTTGCATTTTGTTTTGTTTGGTCAAAGTGGTAGAGAGTGAGCCACATAACCAAACCCCCAGAGAGGAGACTCCATCCACAAATGAGTTAATAACACTCTAGAACCAACTACAGACGCAGGAAGATGGTGGCAGTGAGAGAGAGAGCATGAGTGAGGAAGTAAAAAGGGAGTGTGTGGATGTGTATGATGTGTGTGTGTGTGTGTTTGTGTGTGTGACAGTTAGTTCCTGCAGGACTTTCAGGGGCTGACAGACTGGGCTCTCCTAGCCAGGCACACTTTGCTGCCATTGCAAACAGTCCTAGGGTGACTGACTCTGCTGCAGAGGCCACACCATCTTGAAGAAGAGAGCTGCTCTGACTGGGAGCCCAGCTTCACCTCCATCAGGATGCCCTCAGACACTTGGGATTCTACAGCCACCCTCTCCATGGACCTGCTGCCTCAGCTGAGGTTACAGAGACACAGAGACTCCAGCCACCCCAGCTACAGGCTCCTGTGAGTTCTGAACCATGATCCCCTCTGGCTGGCCCAACACTTTAGTCCTGGGTGCTGCAATCATGCGAGCAGCAGCCATGCAAGCAACCTGCCCCATCCAAGGAGCATCAGCCAAGTGCAGCCTGCTGTTATCTGAGGAGTAGCAGCTGTGAGCAGCTGGCCCCCATCTGACAAGCAGCAGCCACATGAGTGGCCCCCCACAGTCTGAGGAGCAGCAGCCGTGCAAGCAGCCTGCCCTAGTATGAAGAGCAGCACCCACACCGAGCACATTCCTGTCCAAGGAGTAGCAGCTGTGCAAGCTGCCCACCCCATTCTCAGGAGCAGCAGTTGTGTGAGCAACCTGCCTCTGGCAGCCAGAGGAGCCACCACTGCTGTGAGCAACTGCACGAGCAGTGCCCAACCAAGGAGCCACCAGCAACTGAGGAGCAGCTGCTGTCGCAACCACCTGAGGAGAGGCTCCCACCGCCCAAGGAGCAATCTCCACACAACTTGACACCTAGATCCTTTGGTGAGCGCAAAAATGGGGTGACAAAGAAATGCCCAAAGGAAAGAAAATGAGGAATTGTCAGAAAAAGGAGCTAAGTGAAATGGAGGCATGCAATATATCAGGAAAAGAATTCAGAATAATGGTCATACAATTCATAAACCAGATGAATGAAAAAAATCAGCAACTTATGTAAGAAACAAGAGAAAACAAAGAGTGCCATAGCTACAACTAAAAAAAACCAAACCCACTATGGGAAGTTTCAACAGCAGACTAGGAAAAATGGAGGACCAAATTAGCAAATTAAAAGACAGAAAGCAAAAAAACACCCAAATTAAACCGCAATTGGAGAAAAAAAATAAAACACCAAAGGAGAGCCTAGGGGACCTTTGGGACAACGTGAAAAGAAGGAATATTGGAATAATAAGTGTTCTATAACTACACTAAGAGGAACAAGTGTTAGAAAACCTATTTTAAGAAATAATGTCAAAACACTTCCCTGATGTGGGGAAGAAAAAAGTCACACGCGAACAGAGAGTCCCAAACGAAATGAACCCAAAAAGACCCACATCAAGACATTCATAATTACGATGGTAAGCATTAAGGACAAAGAGAGAATCTTAAAGGCTACAAGAGAGAGGCAGAAAGTTATGTACAAGATATCTCCTATTAGATTATTTAATGATTTCTCAACAGGAACAAATTAGGACAGAAAGGAATAAAAGGCAGTTTACAAAGTGATGCAAAGCCAGGGAATGAATCCAAGGATACTCTATCCAGCAAGGCTATTATTCAACACTGAAGGGGAAATAAGGAGCTTCACAAGCAAACAAAAAAAGGCTAAGGGAGTTTATCACTACCAAGCCAGCAATGCAAGAAATGTTAAAGGGACTGATGTAAAAAGAATAAATAGAAATGAAAGAAGGAACACAGGCACAAAAAATAAAAATGGATAAAAACAAGTACCCATCAAAAGTAACTTTAAACATAAACAACTAAATGCTCCAATCAAAAGATATTAAGTGGCCGAATGAATAAACAAACATGACCCATATATACGCTGTCTACAAGACACCCACCTCAGAACAAGGGACACACACAGACTGAAAGTGAGGAGGTAGAAAAACATCTTCCAGGGAAATTGAAATGAAGAAAAATCTGGGGTAGCAATAATTATATTTGACAAAAATGACCTCAAAGTGAAGGTCATAAGAAGAGATAAAGAAGATCTCTTCATAATACTAAAAAAATCAATAAAACAAGAGGATAGAGAGGAGAACTAAGATGGCGGCAAAGGCAAAACACCTATCTTGCCATCATAATCAGCAATTTTAATACTACAACTTCACGAAAGAACAAACACTTTCCAAAATCACCAGAAAGCTCGCCGAGTGAAAATTCCACAAATAAAAGTGAAGATAAGACACTGTGACTCGGTGGAGTGGCGGCGAACAGCGTTGAAAGATTCACACAAAGAGAGGTTTGGAGTGCGCGCCACGGAGAGGGTGGGCGGCTGAAAACCGGCCAGTTTTCTCGAACGGGGAGACAAAGGCGTCCCACTAGACTGATTCTCCAGCTCTGGGCGAAGTCCAGAGAACCCACTATCACACGGGGTGAAAACTGGACAGTGGGAGGGCACACCGAAGCTCGGGTGCTGCCGGGTCTCCCGGCTTGTGGAGAAGGCAGCTTGTGCGCGAACAGCTCGGCTGCGTGAAGGCGCAGAGAGCGCACCGCGACCTGCCTCTCATTCGGAAAACCGTCAGACTGCTTTGTTTTACGACCCTGGGTGAGACATTGCGCATGCAGACTCATTTTGGGAAAGTCTGAATTCCCTGGCAACCGGCAGCCAGTGGAGCTCCGCAGCAGCTCTCTCTCATAGGTGCTGGCGGCCATTGCCTCCCGGCACAGAGTCCCTGGGGCCGCATAGGGTGGAGCTAACGCTGTCTGCTCGGCCCGGAGACTCCGCCCACCCAACCTGAGCACAGCTGAGCTTCACAGACAATTGGCCTGGAGGTCAACCCTCCTAGGGCTAACAACGATTAACTGAGCTTAACTTCAGCAAGACTGTGCAGCCCATATCCACCTCAGGTAACCGGAGAGGCTGAGCCACTATCCCTAGTAGGAAGTCTACCACACAAAGCTAATTGACCAACTCAGGGAAGCAGCCACCATGCAGCAACATGGAAAGAAATCAGATGTGAAAGAAATGGAGGAAAAAAAACGACTGGACATGGAATTCAGAACCACGGTTATAGGGTTTTTTAAGAGGTTCCAACAAAAGAACGAGGCCTATAAGGAAATAAGCAAGACCACAAATGAATGAGTCCTACAAGAAAATGAACAACACCCTCAAGGATATAAACGAAAGCTGCAAAGAAATGATCAAGACCAACGTGGAAATGATCAAGATCAACGTGGAAATGAATGAGTCTTACAAGGAAATGAAAGAAACCCTCAAGGATATAAAGCAGACTCTCAAGGATATGAAAAAGGACCAACAAGAAATTAAGCATACACTGACTGAAACAAAAAATATTATACAAAGACCTGAAAGTGCCCTGGAGCACCCCAAGAACCAAGTTAAAGATTTGAAATACAAAGACGTAAAATCCACTCAGCTGAAAAAGCAAGAAACCAAAAGAATCCAAAAAATTGAAAATAGTGTAAGGGGCCTCTGGGACAACCTCAAGCATGCCAACATCCGAATTATAGGGGTGCCAGAAAAAGCGAGAGGCCAAGACAATGAAAACCTATTTGAAGAAATAGTGACTGAAAACTTCCCACACCTGGTGAAAGAAATTGACTTAGGAGTCCAAGAAGTGCACCGAACCCCAATATATAGGAACCCTAAGAGGACCACACCAAGGCACATCATAATTAAAATGCCAAGAGCAAAAGACAAAGAGAGAATATTAAAAGCAGCAAGAGAGAAACAGTTGGTTACCTATAAGGGAGCACCCATACGACTGTCAGCGGATTTCTCAACAGAAACGATGCAGGCCAGACGTGAGTGGCAAGAAATATTCAAAGTGATGAACAGCAAGAATCTACAACCAAGATTACTCTATCCAGCAAAGATATCATTCAGAATTGAAGGTCAGATGAAGTGCTTCGCAGATAAGAAAAAGCTAAAGGAGTTCATCACCACCAAACCAACATTATATGAAATGCTGAAAGATATTCTTTAAGAAGAGGAAGAAGAAAAAGGTAAAGATGAAAATTATGAACAACAAATACACATCTATCAACAAATGAACATAAAAATCAAGCGAATTGATAGGCTGTTGAACAGGATAGACTGGTGAATATAACAGAGACATGGACATACAGAGGGAATGGACTGACAATTCTTGGGGCGAAAAGGGTTGTGGGAAGTGCAGCAAGAGACTGGACAAAAATCTAGCAACAAAGGGAGAGGACAGTGGGGAGGGGAGGTGAGGGTGGAGGGTGGGATAGGTACAGGGTGGAGGGGAGCTGTAGGGGGATAAAAAGGGGAAACAATGTAATTAATAAACTGAACAATAAAGATTAAAAAAAAAACAAGAGGATATAACCCTGGTAAACATATATACACCCAATGCAGGAGCACCCAAATACATAAAAAGACTCCTGGAGGATATCAAGGGAGAGATCAACAACAATAAAATCATAGTAGGGGACTTTAATACACCGCTGATATCACTGGATAAATCCTATAGACAAAAAATATCAGCAAAGAAACAGCAATCCTAAATGACTCACTTGATCAGATGGATTTAATTGACATCTTCAGAACATGTCACCCCACAGCCACAGAATATACATTCTTCTCGAGTGCACATGAGGTATTTTCAAAGATATTCCACATATTGGATCACAGGCAAAATCTCCCCAAGTTCAAGAAGATTGAAATCATATCAAGAACCATCTCAGACTACAATGGCATAATATTAGAAATCAACAACAATAAAAACAATTAAAAATTTTCAAACATTTGGAAGCTGAATAGCATGTTATTAAAAAATGATTGGGTCACCAAAGAGATGAAAGATGAAATTGAAAACATTCTGGAAAGGAATGACAATGAAAACACAATAATCCAAAATCTATGAGACACAGTGAAAACAGTTCTGAGGGGGAAGTTTATAGCTCTCCAGATCTACTCCCCCCAAAAAGGTAATAAATTATCTAACTACAATTTAAAGAATTAGAAAGAGAACAATAAGAAAAACCCAGAGTGTGGGAGACCGAAAAAATGGCTGCAGAACGGAGGGATGCCATCTGAATCTGCTCACAGGGCAGAGGGAGGGAGCGGCTGAGGGTCGCGCAGGGAGTGCTTGTTGGCGACTAGGGGGACAGCTGTGCTCTGGGAGAAGATAGGGGACTGCTGGGCTGGCCTCCCCAGCCTGAGTGGCCCCAGTGCTGCTGGGTTCTCTCCCTGAGCCAACTGCGCGAGGAGGCGCAGAGACAGACTGCGACATCTTGAAGGGGAAGGACCTGAAGATATACAGCTTCGGTGCCAGCTGGACGGCTGAGACTCCCAGAACACAGGCGTCCAGTAGGCGCGGATGCGCACAGAGTTCAGGGAGCTCTAAACTCTAGCACGGAAATGTCAGATTTCCCTGGGGGTACTTTGGGGGTGAAACTGAGGGGGCTGGCAGACTGGGATATCTGCACCTTGGAACTCAAAGCCTGGAGATCTGCTCCTGAAATAAAATATGTGGCTGTTGGAGCTGGTAGGCGTGGGAGAGGGCCCTTGGGGCTGGTGGCAGAGTTAATCCCTGGAGGGCAACCAATTTGGACCTGACAGAGGAGGGAGACCCGGAAGAATTTGGGAGGGTCCTGGCTGCTAAAACAGCAGTCACCATTAGAGAGGCAGTATTGAATACCACAGGGACAGCAAAATTTCAGTTCAGGATAGAGAGGACCAATAGACCCAGAGGTCAATCTAGAAACACTGCCACCCAGGGGCTGAATCACAAATTGACTCTTGTGTGACACAGGGAATTGATTACTCTTCGACCTTGGGAATACAGTCTATTTTCATCTACTCTTTAGTATCTTTTACTCTACCTCAACTTCACCTTTATACCACCACTCTCCTGCTGACCTATCCCTATCTGGTGCCTTTTTTCCCTTACACTTTCCCCGCTTTAGATTTACCTTAATTCTTTCCTTTCACCCCCTGTTAAAATTTCACCCCACTTATATATCTAATCTCCAACCACCTACTCCAAGTCCATATATACCTCTAGCATCTCTGACTTCACTATCTTAAAGTGTTTTTATCCCTGTCCTGTTGTTGTTGTTTACTTGACTGTTGATTATATCGATTTTTTATGCAGGTTTATGAGATTGATTTGCTTATTTTTTTATTTTGGTTTGTCTTGTAGGGGGATTATTTTTGTTTTTGGTGTTGTTTCTTGTTTTGTTGTCCTCATTTGCATGGTTTTTTAGATAGATTTTTGCTTCTGTGTTCCCTCACCTCCCTTGATATTAGTACTTGTATGTAATTTGTATCAATCCCCAGGTACTTGTTGCGGATTTTGGTTCGGATTAGGGGCTGTCCTATGGGAGTTTTCATGCCACATTTATAATTTACTCCTTTTTTTTCTTCTTCTTCCCCTTTTCCCATTATCATTTTGGCATTCCTGTCTTTCTTTTTTGTGAGTGTGTGTGTGTGAGTGTCTGTGTGTGTCTGGGGGAGGTTCTCTTTCTTTTTTCCCACCTATCACCGAATTTGCCTTTCTCTGGCAGTCACCTTTATTTGGAATTACAATTACTTTGACTACATTCCGGTTCAGTGCCTGGTGCGTTGCACCTGGATGTGTTGTATTTTGTGCCGTTAAATCAACGCAGGAGAGTGAGAACTACATAACCAGATACACAGAAAAGAGAGACCATGTGAAGATAAAGAAACAGCCCACATATGAAAGAAAAACAAGGCTCACCAGAAAAGGACGTAAACGAAATGGAAGTTAACAACCTGTCAGAGAAAGAATTCAGAGAAATGGTCATAAGGTGGCTGAAAAGAATGGAAGACAAATTTGATAATATGAGTAAGAACCAAGACGAAATGAGGAAGACCCAGGAAGAAATGATGAAGAGCCATGAAGAAATGAAGAGGAGCCAAGAAGAAATGAAAAGTGAAATTGCTGAAGTAAAGAACTCAATAGAAAGTATTAAGAGTAGACTAGAAGAAGCAGAGGATCGCATCAGTGAGCTAGAAGACCAGGTAGGGAAAATAACCAAGTAGAGCAGCTTCTAGAAAAATAAATAAAAAAGGAGGAGGACAGCCTAAGGTAACTTTGCGACAACATGAAACAAAACAACATCCGTATAATTGGGCTTCCAGAAGGACAGGAAACTGAGCAAGGAATAGAAAACCTGTTGGAAGAAATAATGACAGAAAACTTCCCTGATATAGGAAAGAAAAAACCCACACAAATCCAAGAAGCTCACAGAGTCCCAAGCAAAATAAACCCCAAAAGACCTACGCCAAGGCACATTATAATTAAATTGGAAAACACCAATGACAAAGTAAGAATCTTAAAAGCTGCCAGAGAGAGGCAGAAAGTCACATACAAAGGAACCCCCATCAGACTAACAAGTGATCTCTCAACAGAAACCTATCAGGCCAGAAGGCAATGGAATGAAATTTACAAAGTCATGCAAAGGAAGGGTCTGAATCCTAGAATACTATACCCAGCAAGGCTCTCAATCAAAATTGAAGGTCAAATCAGGAGCTTCACAGATAAAAAAGGACTAAGGGAATTCGTCACCACCAAACCAGCAATGCAAGACATGCTAAAGGATCTGCTGTAAAAAGAAATAGGAAGCGAAGAAGGAACACAGGGGTAAAGAACAAAAATGGCAACATATAAGTACCCATCAATAATAACTTTAAATATAAATGGTTTAAATGCCCCAATCAAAAGACATAGGGTAATAGACTGGAAAAGAAAACACAACCCATGTATCTGCTGTCTACAAGAAACCCACCTCCGAAAAAAAAGACGCACACAGACTGAGGATGAAAGGTTGGAAAAAAGTTATTCAGGCAAATGGAAATGAAAAAAAAAGCTGGGGTAGCCATACTTATATCCGAGAAATTATATCTCAAAGTGAAGGACATAACAAGAGATAAAGAAGGCCACTTCATAATACTAAAGAGAGCAATCCAATAAGAAGTAATAACTCTGGTAAACATACACGCACCAATACAGGACCACCCAAATATATACAAAAACTCCTAGAAGACATCAAGGGAGAGATAAACAGCAATACAATCATAGTAGGAGACTTTAATACCCCACTATCACCATTGGACAGAACCTCTAAACAAAACATCAGTAAAGAAACATCAATCCTCAATGACTCATTAGACCAGATGGAATTAATTGACATGTTCAGATCATTTCATCCCAAAGCCACAGAATATACATTCTTTTCAAGTGCCCATGGGTCATTCTCAAAGATAGACCATGTGTTGGGTCATAGGCAAAGTCTCTCCAAATTCAGGAAGATTGAAATCATATCAAGCATATTCTCAGATCACAGTGGCATAAAGCTGGAAATCAACTACAATAAAAACAATCCAAAGAAATCAAACACATGGAGACTAAACAGCACGCTATTAAACTATGACTGGGTTACTAGAGAGATCAAGGAAGAGATAGAAAACATCATGGAAACAAATGACAATGATAGCACAACAATCCAAAATCTATGGGACACAGTGAAAGCAGTTCTGAGAGGAAAGTTCATAGCTCTGCAATCCTACTGCAAAAAAACTAGAATCAGCGGCAATAAATTATCTAACCCAACAACTCAAAGAGTTAGAAAGAAAGCAACAGGAAAAGCCCAGTGTAAGCAGAAGGAAAGAAATAGTAAAGATCAGAGCAGAAATAAATGACATAGAGACCAAAGAAACAATACAGAAGATCAACAAAACCAAGAGCTCGTTCTTTGAAAGGATAAACAAGATTGATGAACCTCTAGCCAGACTCACCAAGAAGCAAAGAGAGAGGACTCTAATAAATAAAATCAGAAATGAAAGAGATGAAATTACAACAGACCCCATTGAAATACAAAGGATTGTTAAAAAATACTATGACCAACTCTACTCCAACAAACTGGGCAACCTGGAGGTAATGGATATGTTTCTAGAAAAATATAACCTCCCAAAACTCAATCAGGAAGACTCTAAACAACTCAATAGACCAATAACTGTGGAAGAAATTGAAGCAGTCATCATAAAGCTTCCAGCAAACAAAAGCCCAGGACCACACGGCTTCACAGGGGAGTTTTACCAAACATTCAAGGAAGAACTAAAACCTATCCTCCTCAGACTATTCCAGAAAATTCAAGAGGATGGAACACTTCCAAACTCCTTCTATGAAGCTAGCATCACCCTAATACCAAAACCAGATAAAGATGTCACAATGAAAGAGAATTACAGGCCAATATCCCTCATGAATATAGATGCCAAAATCCTCAATAAAATTCTATCAAATAGGATCCAGCAGTACATCAGAAAGATCATACACCATGACCAAGTAGGATTTATCCCAGGAATGCAAGGATGGTACAATATCAGCAAATCAATAAATGTGCTACATCACATAAACAAATTCAAAGATAAAAATCACAGTCATATCACTTGATGCAGAGAAAGCATTTGACAAAATCCAACATCCTTTCTTGATAAAAACTCTCAACAAGGTAGGAATAGAAGGATCATACCTCAACATAATAAAAGTCATATGTGATAAGCCCACAGCAAACATCATACTCAATGGGTAAATACTACAACCATTTCCCTAAGAACAGGAACAAGACAGGGTGCCCACTTTCACCAATCCTGTTCAACATAGTACTGGAAGTATTAGCCTTTGCAATCAGACAAGAAGAAGAAATAAAAGGCATCCAAATTGGAAAAGAAGAAGTTAAGCTATCTTTATTTGCAGATGACATGATATTGTACATAAAAAAACCAAAAGACTCCATAAAAAAGTTAGTAGACTTAATAAATGAGTTCAGCAACGTAGCAGGCTATAAAATCAACGCCAAGAAATCTATGGCATTTCTATACACTAATAGTGAACTTACAGAAAGAGAGACTAAAAAAGCAATCCCATTTACCATCACATAAAAAAAATTTAAGATACCTAGGAATGAACTTAACTAAGGAGGTAAAAGAACTATTCGTAGAAAATTACAGGACACTAAAAAAAGAGATAGAGGAAAATGTAAACAGGTGGAAGAACATACCATGTTCATGGATTGGGAGAATCAACATAATTAAAATGTCCATACTACTCAAAGTAATCTATAAATTTAATGCACTCCCCATTAAAATACCAATGGCATATTTCACAGACCTAGAAAGAACTCTCCAAAAATTCATCTGGAACAAAAAAAGGCCCCGAATAGCCACAGCAATCCTGAGAAAGAAGCGAAAAGTCGGTGGGATTTCCATACCAGATTTCAAGCTGTATTACAAGGCTACTGTCCTTAAAACAGCCTGGTACTGGCACAAGAACAGACATATAGATCAATGGAATAGTATAGAGAATCCAGATATCAACCCAAACCACTATGATCAATTAATATTTGACAAAGGAGGCATGAACATAAAATGGAGTCAAGACAGTCTCTTCAATAAATGGTGTTGGGAAAATTGGACAGATACATGCAAAAAAATGAAACTAGATCACCAACTTACACCATACACAAAAATAAACTCAAAATGGATACAGGACTTAAAGGTTAGACACGAAACCATAAAAATATTAGAGGAATCTAAAGGGAAAAAAATCTCAGACATATGCCAAAAGAAGTTCTTTGATGATACTGCTCCGAGGGCAACGGAAGCTAAAGAGAAAGTAAACAAATGGGACTACATCAAAATCAAAAGCTTTTGCACAGCTAAAGAAACCATCAACAAAACAACAAGAAAACCCACTGTATGGGAGAACATATTTGCAAATGTTATTAGTGATAAAGGTTTGATCTCAAGCATCTACAGGCAACTCACGCAACTCAATAAAAGGAGGACAAATGAGCCAATAAAAAAATGGGCAACAAACCTAAATAGAATCTTCACAAAAGAAGACAAAAGGAAGGCCCAGACACATATGAAAACTTGCTCAAAGTCACTAATTATCCGAGAGATGCAAATCAAAACGACTATGCGGTACCATCTCACACCTATCAGAATGGCCTACACCAACAAATCAACAAACGACAAGTGCTGGCGAGGATGCGGAGAAAAAGGAACTCTGGTGCACTGCTGGTGGGATTGTAGACTAGTGCAACCACTGTGGAGAACAGTATGGAATTTTCTCAAAATACTAAAAATGGAGCTCCCATTCAACCCAGTGATCCCACTTCTAGGAATTTACCCTAAGAAACTAGAAACACGAATTAGAAAGGATATATGTATCCCTATGTTCATAGCAGCACAATTTACAATAGCTAAGATTTGGAAACAGCCTAAGTGCCCATCACCAGATGAGTGGATTAAAAAACTATGGTACATTTACACGATGGAATACTACGCCACAGAAAAAAAGAAGGAGCTCCTACCATTTGTAACAACATGGATGGAATTAGAGAGCATTATGCTAAGTGAAATTAGCCAGGAAGTAAAAGACAAATACCACATGATCTCACTCATTTGAGGAATACAATGAATACACAGACTGATGAACAAGAATGGATCTAGAGACTGAGAAAATTCCATCAGAATGTCAAACCTCAGGGTAAGTGGAAGGTGGTGGGAGTAAGGGGAAAGTCAATATATTTGAACTCTTGAACTAAGGTAAGTGATTTGTGTTTTTACATCCCTGACAAAGTTTATATAAAGTTATAAAAAAAATGGCAGCTAGTTTGAGATTGAATTGACATGGCCTGGAGCTTGTCATATCCTATAGACACCAGTCCTTAGGCTAAGCCCTCCTTAACCTCCCGTGACACCATAATACACTTACATGATATTATTCTACAATGTCATTATAATAATTGATATTTGACAACAGCATATTATACAATTATCCCAAATAAACTTACAAACTAATTCTTTGAATGTTGGGCAGCAACTTAAAAAATGATAGGAAAGAAATGAATCCCTTTCAGAAGGAATTAAGGCACTGGGAAGACATCCGAACATTCTATATTGGCCCTTCTAGCCCTTTCTGCCAAGTGGTACCTTCTTCTTACTATCCAAATACACACAGCTAATGCCTGAGTTTTCAGTTCAGGCTGTGGCTGAAGCCTCTGGGCAGCTGTCACCATGGATCTGTATCTCGACCAATGGTGTGAGCTGGGCCCTCTCTGGAGAAGAAACCTGGGTCACCTGAGATATGTGATCAGTCCCGGGACCCCGCCAGCAGGTGAGGGGACCCCAAGGCAGGTACTGGCCTTGGAGGCCACGGGGGCATAGACTACAAAGGAGACAGAACTGAACCTCACATCACCCTGTTTGGACCCGGAAGATGGCTGGTTAGCCAGAGACTGGTAAGATTCCTCAGGGAAGGAACAACCTAAGACAGGCACAGTCGCAGGGGCCAACAGGAGAGAGGTAAAAGGTCAACAGAGGTGGGGCACAGAACCTCACCCACAAACCTTGCAGGGGCTTGAATTCTCACCCCTCCTGAGGGAGGTGTTCTACCCCCACGGCTGTTTCACCTCCCACGCACAACTCATACCAGGACCCAGGTGGCAGACAGAGACTCGGCCAGCAATAGCTGCTCTATATCTAAATTCAGTCTATTACCAGGAATGCTGAGGACCTACTCAAAATTGGAAATATTCCTTTCCACTAGTATTTACAGGGTAAACTAAGATTTCTGCTTGAGTATTAAAATTGACAGGATAATAGTAATCAAGTTTTCAGATGAATTTAAATTGGCCAAGTGAAATAAATGAATACTCAAGAAAATTTTAGTGTACTAGACAAAAAGCTTTTCCTAAAACATTAACTAAAAAATCTATTAGTAGTTCATCTCACTATAAAATTGCCTAACATCCAAAGAACCTAAAGCAGTCATATTTGTGTGCAAAAATTAAAATTTAAAATTACCAAGACTGCAATATAAAATTTCCAAAAGCCCCCATTAATCAAAAAAGGGGAGGGGACAGTGGGTTAATACCATGTAAGGAAAAAAATATCGAGTAAGTAAAATACATCTAGAAAATTCTTACTCCAGTAAAGTAAATTCCATTTGTAAAACCAACTGCAGGACACCCATGAAAAACACACATGGTGTCAAAATAAACCAAAGGAAAATCACTTAGGCAAAAATTAAAAAGAATCCCAAGTCTATTTTGCATAGAGGATCCCTTTGTTAACTTTTGGTCGAGAAAGTGTTTGTGTGTTTTCAGAGAACAACTCTAAGACCATGTGGGTTCCTGCGACTGTGAGGAACTGACGGGTCTGTTCCAGTCACAAGGATGGTCCAGAGATGGGGGACACTGACGACACCTTGCCATGCTAGCAGTCGGCAGCTGTGCATGGCTGTAGGCATCCCAGGACCAAACCAGAGAGGATGGAGCTTGCATTGCCACGATGTGTCCACCATCTGGATACAATTGCTGACATGTACACGTAAGGAATTATTTGACACTGAAACTGGGACTCAGAACAGTTGGACATTGAAACTGAGACTGAAACATTTTTTGTTCTTATACATTTATTTCTAGTATGCAGAGGCAAGATATTTTTGAAGAAAAGAAACAGAGGAGAGTGATTGATATAGAGGCAGAGTGTCCTTGAACAGGCTGTCAAGCTACAGGGGGAAGGCTTGTGTGGATGGGAGGTGGATGCTGGGGGAGATCAAATGAAGGACTTGTATGCATGCATATGAGCATAACCAGTGAATGAAGGACACTGGGGCGGGGAAGGGGGAGGGTGGGGATATGTGCTGGGGGGTGGGGGAGGCTGGGGGAGGATAAGGGGGAGGGGGAAAGGAAAACATGTACTACTATTAATTATAAGTTATACTGCAAAAAATCAGTAAAAATATATTTTTTTAAAAAAGAAAAAAAAAACCCAGAGTGCATAGAAGGAATGAGATAACAAAGATCAGAGCAGAAATAAATGACATAGAGACCAATAAAAAATACAAAAGATCAACGAAACCAAGAGCTGGTTCTTTTAAAGGATAAACAAGATTGATGAACCTCTAGCCAGGCTCACCAAGAAGCAAAGAGAAAGGACAGAAATAAACAAAATCATAAATGAAAGAGGCAAAATAACAACAGACCCACAGAAATACAAAGGATTGTTAAAAATACTATGAACAACTCTATTCCAACAAACTAGATAACTTAGAGGAAATGGAAATATTCTTAGAAAAATACAACCTTCCAAAACTCAATCAGGAAGGAACTAAAAATCTCAATAGGCTGATAACTATGGAAGAAATTGAAACAGTTCACCAAACAGTTTCCAGAAAACAAAAGCTCCGGACCAGATGGCTTCACAGAAGAGTTTTACCAAACATTCAAGGAAGAACTAAAACCTGTACTCCTCAGACTATTCCAAAAAATTCAAGAGGAAAAATCACTTCCAAGCTCATTCTATGAAGCCAGGATTATGCTAATACCAAAATCAGATATAGACAACATAAAGAAAGACAATTAATTACAGGCCAATATATCCCTCATGAACAAAGAAACCAAAATCCTCAACAAAATTCTAGCAAATCAGATCCAGCATTACATCAGAAAGATCGTACACCATGACCACATAGGATTTATCTCAGGGATGCAAGGATGGTACAATACCTACAAATCAATATTCATGATCCATCACATAAACAAATTGAGAGATAAAAATCACATAGTCATATGAATTGATGCAGAAAAAGCATTTGACAAAACCAGTACCCTTTCTTGATAAAAACCCTCAGCAAAGTGGGAATAGAGGGATCATACCTCAACATAATAAAAGCCTTGTGTGAAAAACCTACAGCCAACATCATACTCAATGTCAAAAAACTAAAACCATTTCACATAAGAACAGGAGCGAGACAGGGATGCCCATTTTCACCATTTCTGTTTGACATACTATTGGAAGTACTAGACATAACAATTAGACAAGAAGAGGAAATAAAAGTTATCCAGATTGTAAAAGAATAAGTTTAACTGTCATTATTTGCAGATGACATGATACTGTACATAGAAAAGCCTAAAGACTCCATCAAAGAAGTATTAGACTTAATAACGAATTCAACAATGTAGCAGGATACAAAATTAACACCAAGAAATCTATGGCATTTTTATCTTCCAATAGTGAGCTTAAAGAAAGAGAGGTTTTTTTAAAAAAATTCCATTTACAACTACACCAAAAAATTAAGATTACTAGGAATAAATTTAACTAAGAAGGTAAAAGACTTATACTCAGAAAACTACAGGACACTGAAAAAAGATATAGTGGAAGACACAATCAGATGAGAAATATACTATGTTCATATATTGGTAGAATCAACATCAATATAATGTCCATAGTACCCAAAGCAATCTATGGATTCAATGAAACCCCAATAAAACACCACTGGCATATTTTTCAGACCTGCAACGAATTTTCAAAAATTCATTTGGAATAAAAAAAGACCCTGAATAGCCACAGCAATCCTGAGAAATAAGAACAGAGGAGGGATCTCCATACCAGATATCAAGCTATATTATAAAGTCACTGTTCTCAAAACTGCCAGGTACTGGCACAAGAACAGACATATAGACCAATGGAATCAAATAGAGAACCCAGAAATTGACCCAAACTACTATGTTCAATTAATATTTTACAAAGAAGGCAAGAGCATACAATGGAATCAAGATATTTTCTTCATTAAATGGTGTTGGGAAAATTCATCAGATATATGCAAAAGAATGAAACTAAACCACCAACTTACACCATACACAAAAAATAAACTCAAAATGGATAAAGAACTTAAATATAAGATGGGAAACCATCAAAATCTTGGAGAAATCCACAGGCAGCAAAATCTCAGACAAATGCTGAAGCAATATCTTCACTTACACAGCTCCTAGGGCAATGGAAACTAAAGAGAAAATAAACAAATGGGACTACATCAAAATAAAAAGCTTCTGTGACAGCAAAAGATACCAACAAAAGAACAAGAAATCCCACTGCGTGAGAGAATGCATTTGCCAATGTCATCTCTGATAAGGCTTTAATTTCCAACATTTACAAGGAGCTCATACAACTTAACAAAAGGAATATAAACAACCCAATAAAAAAAATGACAAGTACTGGTGATAATGAGGAGAAAAAGTAACTCTAGTGCATTGCTAGTGAGAATACAGACTGGTGTAGCTACTGTGGAGAACAGTATGGAGTTTCTTTAAAAAACTAAAAACGGAACTTCCATTTGACCCAGTGATCCCACTTCTAGGAATATATCCCAAGAAGCTAGAAACATCAATCAGAAAGGATATATGCACCTCTCTGTTCATAGCAGCAAAATTTACCATAGCTAAAATTTCTAAACAGCAGATGAGTGAATTAAAATACTGAGGTACATCTACACAATTGAATATTATGCTGCTATAAAAAAGAAACTCTTACCATTTGCAACAGCATGGATGGACCTGGAAAGCATTATGCTAAGTGAAATAAGCTAGTCAGAGAAAGATAAATATCACATGATCTCACTCATTTGTGGAATATAATGAGCAACATAAACTAATGACCAAAAACATATCCAGAGACAGAGAAGCATCAATCAGACCATCAAACCTTAGAGAGAAGGCGGGGAAATGTGAGGGGAAGGGGGATAAGTCAACCAAAGGACTTGTATGCATGCATATAAGCCTAACCAATAGACATATACAGTAGGGGGGTGAGGGCATGAGCAGGAGGAGTGAGAGGGCAATGGGAGGATAAGGACACATATGTAATACCTTAATCAATAAAGAAAAAATAGTTGTGGTGCATTTACAGAGTGGAATATTATATAGCTATAAAAAAGAAGGATCTCTTACCCTCTGACACATCATGGAAGGACCTAGAGAGTACTATGCTAAGCAAAATAAACCAGTTAGAGAAATACAATTATCACATGATCTCACTTATATGTGGAATCTAATGAACAAAATAAACTGATGAACAAAATAGACTCTAGAGACATTGAAACATGCAACAGACTGTAGCATAGTTTTTAACCACTCATCCCCTGATGAATACTTGTGCTGCTTCCAAATCTTGGCTATTGTAAATGAACATAGGTGTGCATATATTCTTTTGAATCAATGCTTCAGTTTCTTGGATATTTTCCTAGAAGTGGAATTGCTTTGTTATGAGGCCATTTTATTTTTAATCTTTTGCGGATCCTCCATACTGTTTCCCATGGTGGCTACACCAATCTACATTCTCATCAGCAGTGCACAAGGTTTTATTTTTCTCCACATCCTCACCAACAACTTTTTAAATAGAGGATAAAATTATCAAATCATCAATCATTTAAGGAGGGCATAGAGTTTTACTTTTGAAAACACCACTCACATGCTTACAGACTTCTCTATCTTTCATCCTTCCAAAAGAGTTCCATAACAATCATTATTAAAATTGACTTCTCTACCTTCCATCCTTCCAATAGAGTTACATAACAATCATTGTTAAAATTGATACTCATCATTTCCATTATTATGACTGTGTTAATATAATTTATTGCTGAGCCAAGTAGTGTTCTGTGGTTATATTTCCTTTTGTCTACATCCCATTTTCTCCACAGAGTGAGTTTGTCCTTTTAACAATTTGTTGATTTCCTATTTGTCTATTATCCATATTTTTTAATTCATCTTGTCCCTGAATATTGTTTTTTACATTGTCAATGACATCTGGGATTCTGTCAGTTCCTTTTTTTAAATAGAGACATTTGTATTGCAGGCCTCCACCACCTTCTTGCTTCAATATGGACTAATTGCCCTTTACCCTGCTGCAGAGATATCATCTTAGTGCTTCTTTCATTCCCCTCTTGTGATGAATCTCCTGTTTCTTGGGTCCCAAATGTTGCTGTCTCCAGGATCACTTTCTCTAGTCATTTCTTGAGAAGGGGTGTGCAGAAGTTTTTTCTAACATCTTATATGTCTGAAAACTTATTTACCCCAAATTTTCATTAATAATAGTTTTGCTAGATATAACACTCTTATTTAAAAAGAATTTCCCCTTAGGAGGGAGGGGCTGAGTGGAGATGGGTAAAGAGAGGGGGAAATGGGGACATCTGTAATAGTGTCAATCCTGCATAATAAAAGACTAATATGCAAATTGTCCCTCAAGAGTTCAACCGCTTGATATGATGTGCACTGACCACCAGGGGGCAGCGTGGAACAAAGGAAGGCCCCAATTGGCTCTGATCACCAGCCACATCTAGGGACTCCACCCATTCATGAATTTTGTGAACCAGGCCTCTAGTAATAAATTTAAAAATTCACCTTAAATTTTTAAAACAGTTTTCCATTATATTCTAACTTACAATATGACTGTTGAAAAGTCTCATGCCATTCTGCTTCTCCAACTCTTTTTATGAAGCTTGTTTTTCCTTTCTTAAAGCTTCCATTGTCTTTTTTATCTCCAGTATTCTGAGTTCCCAGGCTGCTTTGTCAAAACCTAGGTAATTTTTCAATATTTAAGCAGGAAACTTTTTGGACCCTAATGTCTTTCATTCCTGAGACACTGTTACTATTTCTTTCTAAATTTTCTCCTAATTATTTTTACTCTCTTTTCTAAATTGATTCTCTAATTTTTATTCTCTTTGATTTTCCATGACTTTATCTTTTTCTTGCTTTTTGGGTAAAAGTCTTTATCCTACAATTCTTCAAGTTATTTTTTTAAATTGAGGTATGGTGTTTAATCACTAATTGTTCTTTCTTGTTTTCTGTTTCTTTTTATTTTTATACAATCTATTTCTGCATATTATGTGAAATATCTTACCTCCCAAAGGATAGTAATTATTGGATTTTTTAAAAATTCCTATTCTATGCATGGCTTGTTTTCTTTGAATTCTCTTGCTCTATCTATGGGGGTGTGTGTGTGTGTGTGTGTGTGTGTGTGTGTGTTCCTTTCTTTCATATTAAAGAATTTTCTCAAATGCTTGGTGATCCTCTGTCATCTATTTATATTTTTAAATTGAAGTTACTTTTCATACAAAATCTATAGGACACAATGAAAGCAGTCCTGAGAGGGAAGATTATAGCTCTGCAAGCCTATCTAAAAAAAATGGTAATAAATAATCTAACTCTACAACTCAAAGAATTAGAAAGACAGCAACAAGAAAAGCACAGGGTGAGCAGAAGGAAAAACAGCATAAAGATCAGAGCAGAAATAAATGACGTAGATACAAAAATAACAATACAAAAGATCAATGAGAAAAGACAGAACCAAGATGGCGGCATAGGTAAGCACCTACTTTGCTGCCCACACAACAATTCCGAAACTACAACTTAAAAACAAAACAAACATCATCCAGAATCACCAGAAAGCTGGATGAGTGAAAATTCCACAAATAAAGGTAAAGGTGGGATGCTGTGACTCAGGAGGAGCAGCGGTGCGCAGTTTTGAGGTTCGGAGTGCGAGCGAGCAGTGAGGGACGGGCGGCAGCAATCCCGGCTGGTTTTCTCCAACTGGGAGGGTGGTGGCCTCCCACAGCATCGACCCCCCCCCCTTTCCAGGCGAGCTCCCAGGTCAGGGAAAGGAAGACCCCGGGTGCAGCTGACGTCTGCAAGTTTGGGGAGAGTGTGCGTGTAAATTGGAACAACAGTTCCTGGAGTGTGTGACCGGACAGAGAACGCGTGACTTGCTCACTCACTAGGAGACCACCGGACTGCTTTGTTTTACAAGCCTGAGTGAGACTTTGGGTGTGCAGACCCATTTGGGGAGAGGCAGAGTTGTCTGGTAACGGGGAGACCAGCAGTGGATTTCCATTACCACCCAACACTGAGACCCGCAAGCCGCATAGCTAAGCTGACACCACATGCCCCATAGATGCTGATGCTGCGTGCCGTGTAGGGCGGAGCTAATGCTGACGCCACACGCCGCATAAGGAAGCTGAGCCACTGTCCCTTAGAGGACATCTACCACACACCGCCAAGGGACCAACTCAGGAAAGCATCCACAATGCAGAGTAAAGGAAAGAACTCAGTTGTGAAAGAAATGGAGGAAAAAAGATGACTAGACATAGAGTTCAAAACCACAGTAATTAGTTTTATGAAGAGGCTACTAGAAAAGGCCGAGGAACTTAATGAGAACTACAAGGCAATAAACAACACCTACAAGGAAATGAACAACACCTACAAGGATATGAAAAAGGACCAGCTAGAAATTAAGCATACACTGGCTAAAACAAAAAAAATATTATACAAAGACCTAAAAGCAGTCCAGAAGACCACAAAAACCATGGCAAATATTTGAAATACAAAGAAGCAAAATCCACTCACCCAGAAAAGCAAGAAGCCAAAAGAGTCCAAAAAATTGAAGATAGTATAAGGGGCCTCTGGGACAATCTCAAGCATACCAACATCAGAATTACTAGGGTGCCAGAAAAAGAGAGAGAGCAAGATAATGAAAACCTACTAGAAGAAATAGTGACTGAAAACTTCCCCCACCTGGAGAAAGAAATTGACTTAAAAACCCAAGAAGTACACAGAACCCCAAAATATAGGGATCTAAAGAGGACCACACTAAGACACATCATAATTAAAATGCCAAGAGCAAAAGACAAAGAGAATATTAAAAGCAGCAAGAGAAAGACAGTTAGTTACCTATAAGGGAGCACCCATATGATTGTCAGTGGATTTCCCAACAGAAACGATGCAGGCCAGACGGAAATGGCAAGAAATATTCAAAGTGTTGAATAGCAAGAATCTACAACCAAGATTACTCTATCCAGCAAAGCTGTCATTCAGAATTGAAGGTCAGATAAAGTGCTTCGCAGATAAGAAAAAGCTAAAGGAGTTCATCACCACCAAACCAATACTATCTGAAATGCTGAAAGGTATTCTTTAAGAAGAGGAAGAAGAAAAAGGTAAAAATACACTTATGAACAACAAATACACATCTATCAACAAATGAATCTAAAAATCAAGTGAATTAACAATCTGATGAACAGGATAAAATGGGGAATAGAACAGAATCATGGACATAAAGAGGGAATGGACTGATAATTCTTGGTGAGAAAAAGGGTGTGGGAAGTACAGCAAGAGACTGGACAAAAATCATGCAACTATGGGAGAGGACAGTGGGGGGGAGGTGGGGGCGGAGAGTGGGATGGGTATTGGGTGGAGAGGAGCTATTGAGGGGAAATGTAATTAATAATCTGAACAATAAAGATTAAAAAAAAGATCAATGAGACCAACAGTTGGTTATTTGAAAAGATAAACAACATTGATTAACTTCTAGCCAGGCTCACAAAGAAGCAACGGTTGTCAAGTTTGTTGGAATAGAGTTGTTGATAGTTTTTTTTTAACATTTTTTTTTATTTCTGTGTTGTCTGTTGTTATTTAGCCTCTTTCATTTCTGATTTTGTTTATTTGTGTCATTTCAGTCTCCTTGGTATCCTATGCTCCTGTGGCCTCCACACCCCGTGCCTGCTTTGGGATCCCCTTGCCTGCTGGTGGACCCCGGCACTTGATCACATATCTTGGGTAACCCAGGTTTTTTCTACAGGGAGGGCCCAGTTCACTTCATTGGGCGAGAGACAGATCCATGGTACCAGCCACTACAAGACTTCAACCTCAGCATGTACAGAAAACTCAGGCAACAGCTGTGGGCAATTAGATTGTGAGAAGAGGATCCCTTCATGGCAAAAAGGGCCAACATAGAATGTTCAAGTATCTATCCAAAAAGGCCTTCCACAAGGTGGAAGGGATTAAATCCTTTCATGTCCTTTTTAAATTGCTGCCAATCATTCAAAGATTTAGTTTATAAGTAAGTTTGAAATAATTGTACAATATGCTGTTGTAAAATATCAAAAATTATAATGATATTGTAGAATAATATCATGTAAGGATATTCTTCCCCTAAGCCATGACAATTAAATTTCCAAACTGGCTGTAAATTTCTTTTTGTATAGACAAAGTATAATTACATGTTTCTGCACCTCTCCTAGGAGCAAGTGGTGATAATAGATGTGTTATAGCTTTTGCCTACCCTCCTTTGGTGTCCATGCAAGCCAGAAGCCTTTCTTTAATTTTGCACACAAAGGAGTAGTGGTTTGAATTTGTGTCATAAAAAAGAGAAGCTGGGTGGTGACACTTATGTAATTACACTTTCGTGCCCCACCCCTGTTGCTCCTGGATGAACCAAGGTGTTTGGTATGTAGGTGATTAACCCACATAAGGGTTCTTACCCATGAACGGTCAGGAACAAAAGTCCAAAATACTTTCCCATTTTGCCCCAGGTAATATTACCGTACAGTTAATTACTGCTATTATGGCCAGAAAGAAGTCCTCAGGCACCTGTAACATCTTCTTTACCATGCCCTGGGTGGTCTTTGGGCTGTTTGTTATACTCCGGCTGCTCTCCATCTTCAGTGGATTGCTTGGAGTCACTACTCTCTGAGTCTGAGGTAGCTGATTGTCTGCAGCCGCATAGTTTGGATCCAGGTGCAAGGTCCTCATAATTCTGCTAGTTTCCCTTTTGGATCCCTGATTCAGTTTAATATTTCTAGCAGGGATCCATGTGGGTTTGGAAAAATTCTCTGGAAATATGCAAGCATACCCTCTGCCAAAGGTTAATAATAGATCAGGTCCCTTCCATAAACCGGATTCGGGATCCTTCCATTTAACTAGACCATTTTCTTTTGTTATATTCTGGTGCCAATGGGTCTCCATAGGTGTTTTCCCATTTTCATCACAAGTGAAAAAAATTTAAAGTAATTAAAGCTTGAGGAATATACTGAATTACATAGACTGATGAACAAGAATGGATCCAGAGACTGAGAAAAGTCCATCAGAATGTCAAACCTCAGGGTAAGTGGCAGGTGGTGGGAGTAAGGGGAAAAGTCCATATATTTGAACTCTTGAACTAAAGGTAAGTAATTTGTGTTTTTACATCCCTGACAACGTTTATATAAAGTTATAAAAAAATTGGCAGCTAGTTTGAGATTGAATTGCCATGGCCTAGAGCTTGTCATCTCCTATGGACACCAGTTCTTAGGCTAGGCCCTCCTTATCCTCCCGTGACACCATAATACCCTTACATGATATTATTCTACAATGTCATTATAATTTTTGATATTTGACAACAGCATATTATACAATTATCCCAAATAAACTTACAAACTAATTCTTTGAAAGTTGGGCAGCAATTTAAAAAAGGATATGAAAGGAATTAATCTCTTTCTGAAGGAATTAAGGCACTGGTAAGGCATCTGAGCATTCTATATTGGCCCCTCTGGCCCTTTTTGCCAAGAGAAATCCTCTTCTTACTATCCAAATATACACAGCTGTTGCCTGAGTTTTCAGTTCAAGCTGTGGCTGAAGCCTCTGGGCAGCTGGCACCATGGATCTATCTCTCAACCAATTGTGTGAGCTGGGCCCTCTCTGGAGAAGAAACCTGCGTCCCCCGAGATATGTGATCAGTACTGGGACACCGCCAGCAGGCGAGGAGACCCCAAGGCAGGTGCTGGACGTGGAGGCCACGGGGGCATAAAGTACAAAGGAGACAGAACTGAACCTCACATCACCCTGTTTGGCCCCAGAGGATGGCTGGTTAGCCACAGACTGGTAAGATTCCTCAGGGAAAGAACAACCTAAGACAGGCACAGTCGCAGAGGTGCCCACAGGAGAGAGGTAAAAGGTCAACAGAGGTGGGGCACAGACCCTCACCAACCAACCTTGCAGGGGCTTGAATTCTGATCTCTCCTGAGGGAGGTCTTCTACCCCCAGGCTGCTTCGCCTCCCACTCACAACTCAGACCGGGACCCAGGTGGCAGACAGAGACTTGGCCAGCAATAGCTGCTCTATATCTAAATGCAGTCTATTACCAGGAATGCTCAGGACCTACTAAAAAATGCAAATATTCCTTTCACTAATATTTACAGGATAAGCTAAGATTTCTGCTTGAGTATTAAAATTGACAGTAAAATAGTAATCAAGTTTTCAGATTAACTTAAATTGGCCAAGTAAAATAAGTGAATACTCAAGAAAATCTAACTGTACTGGACAAAAAGCTTTTCCTGAAACATTAATTAAAATATCTATTAGTAGTTCATCTCACTGTAAAATTGCCTAACATCCAAAGAACCTAAAGCAGTCATATTTGTGTGCAAAAATTAAAATTTAAAATTACCAAGACTGCAATATAAAATTTCCAAAAGCCCCCATTAATCAAAAAAGGGGAGGGGGACAGTGGGGTAATATCATGTAAGGAAAAATATCCTGTAAGTAAAATACATCTAGAAAATTCTTACTCCAGAAAAGTAAATTCCATTTGTAAAGCCAACTGCAAGACACCCATGAAAAACACACATGGTGTCAAAATAAACCAAAGGAAAATCATTTAAGCAAAAATGAAAAGAATCCCAAGTCTATTTTGCAGAAAGGATCTCTTTGTTAACTTTTGGTTGAGAATTTGTGTGTTTTCAGAGAACAACTCCAAGACCATGTGGGTTCCTGCAACGGTGAGGAACTGACGGGTCTTTTCCAGTCACGAGGATGGTCCAAAGAAGGGGGACACTGACAACACCTTGCCATGCTAGCAGTTGGCATCTGTGCAAGGCTGCAGGCAGCCCAGGACCAAACCAGAGAGGACGGATCTTGCATTGCCACGATGTGTCCACCATCTGTATACCATTGCTGACATGTACACATAAAGAACTATTTGACAATGAAACTGGGACTCAGAACAGTTGGACATTGAAACTGAGACTCAAACATTTTTTGTTCTTATACATTTATTTCTAGTATGCAGAGGCAAGATATTTTTGAAGAAAAGAAACAAGGGAGAGTGATTGATATAGAGGCAGGGAGGCATTGAACAGGCTGTCAAGCTACAGGGGGAAGGCTTGGGTGGATGGGATGTGGATGCTGTGGGAGGTGAACCGAAGGACTTGTATGCATGTATATGAGCATAACCAATGAATGGAAGACACTGGGGTAGGGAGGTGGTGGGTGCGGACATGATCCGAGGGGTAAGGGAGGCTCCGGGAGGATAAAGGGGGGTAAAAGGAAAGCATATGTACTGCTATTAAATATAAGTATACTGCAAAAAAATCAATAAAAAATATATATAATTGAAAAAAAGAGATAGAGGAAGACATGAACAGATGGAACATACCGTGTTCATGGATTGGTAGAATCAACATCATTAAAATGTCCATAGTACCCAAAGCAATCTATAGATTCAATGCACTCCCCATTAAAATACCAATGGCATATTTCCCAGAACTAGAACAAAGTTTCCAAAAATTTACTGTAATAAAAAAGACGCCAAATATCTGTAGCAATCCTGAGAAAGAAGAACAAAGTAGGTGGGATCACAATACCAGATATCAAGCTGTATTACAAAGCCACTATTCTCAAAACAGCCTGGTACTGGGCACAAGAACAGACGTATAGATCAATGGAGTAGAATAGAGAACCCATAAATGAGACTCAAACCACTATGGTCAATTAATTTGACGAAGTAGGAATGAAAATACAATGGAGTCAAGGCAGTCTCTTCAATAAAGGCTGTGGTGAAAATTGGATAGATACATGCAAACAAATGAAATTAGACCACTAACTTACACCATACACAAAAATAAACTCAAAATGGATTAAGGACTTAAACATATGATGGGAAACCATAAAAATACTAGAGGAATCTACAGGCAGAAAAATCTCAGACATATGCCGAAAGAAGTTCTTCGATGATACAGCTCCTAGGGCAATGGAAACTAAAGAGAAAATAAACAAATGGGACTACATCAAAATAAAAAGCTTTTGCACAGCAAAAGAAACCATCAACAAAACAACAAGAAAGCCCACTGCATGGGAGAACATATTTGACATTTTTATCACCTATGAGTATCTAATCTCCAACATTTACAGGGAACTCACACAACTTAACAAAAGAAAGATAAACAACCCAATCGAAAAATGGGCAATGGACCTAAATAGATACTTTTAGAAAGAACAGAAGGAAGGACAAAAGATTTATTAATGCATGCTCAAAGTCATTATCTGAGAGATGCAAATCAAAATGACAATACGGTAACATCTCACACCTGTCAGAATGGCTATCATCAACAAGTCAACAAATAACAAATGCTAGTCAGGATGTGGAGAAAAAGGAACACTTGTGCACTGCTAATGGGAATGCAGACTGGTACAACCACTGTGGAGAACAGTATGGAGTTTCCTCACCCCTATGTTCAGAGTGGTACAACCTACAATAGCTAAGATTTGGAAACAGCCTACATGACTATCAGCAAATGAGTAGTTTAAAAAACTGTGGTGTATATTTACACAATGGAATACTACAATGTGGTAAAAAAGAAGGAATTCTTAACATTTGCAGCAGCATGGATGAAACTGGAGACCATTATGTTATGTGAAATTAGCCAGTCAGAGAAAGATAAATATCACATGATCTTACTCAGTTATGGAGTATAATGAACAACATAAACTTATCAACAAAAACAGTTCCAGAGACAGAGAAGCATCAATCAGACCAGCGGTCAGCAAACTGCGGCTCACAAGCCACATGCGGCTTGTGAGCCGAGGTTTGCCACTCTGTTGACTAATGAGTTTGCTGACTACTGAGCTAGTCTAAATGTTACCATGTAGTTGGAAGCTGTGAGATTTAGGCAATTGTGGCATATTTGTGCAAAGAGGTAAAGGGTAGTATATGACAGTGGTCAGAAATCTCATTAGTCAGCAGAGCAGCAAACCATGCTTCACAAGCTACATGTGGCTTGTGAGCCGCAGTTTGCCAATCACTGGATCAGATCATCAAACCTCAGAGGGCAGGTAGGGGAGGGTGGGGGTAAGGGAGAAAAATCAACCAAAGGACTTGTATGCATGCATATAAGCCTAACAAATGGACACAGACAAAAGGGGGGTGAGGGCATGAGTGGGGGGGGGAATGGAGGGATAAGGACACATATGTAATACCTTAATCAATAAATTTTAAAATAAGAAAAAAATTCTTACAGCTTACATTCAATATTACTTTGTATTAATTTGAGGTGTATATCATAGTGGTTAAATAATCATATACTTTAAAAAGTGTTTTCCCAGAGAAACCAAGATGGCAGCATAGGTAAACACCTAAACTTCTGCCTCTCACAACAATTTCAAAACTACAACTAAAAGACAAAACAGACATCATCCAGACCCACTGGAAAGCTGGCTGAGTGGAAATTCTATAACTGGAAGGAAAGAAAAAAGCACACAGAGAATCAGAGGAGCTGCAAAAGCCTGAGGTGCAGAAACATGCATGCGGAGAGGACATGGCAGCTGGGTGCCTGGCTGTCTTTCTCTAGTGGGAAGGAGACAAAAGCTCCTGACTGTGCTGAACCCTAGTTCAGACAGCACTGAACCCCAGCTCTGGGCGAGACTCTGGGTATCCAGGCTCATACGGGGGGAATTTGGACTGTCAGGAGGAAACTCAGGGGATACTCAAAAGGCAGAGTTCTGGAAGCATGCACGTGAGTGCACGCAAAAAGGACTGATTGTTGAGTGTGCCACTGGCTTTCTCTAGTGGGAAGGAGACAAAAGCTCCTGACAGTGCTGATCTCCAGTTCCAGGCGAGAATCTGAGAATCCAGATTCATTGGGAGAGAAACTGGACAGTGGCAGCGGGTGAAACTCGAGAACGGTTTTCTATCAGAGGTGCTTGCAGCAATTACTGAGGGACAGTGAGACCCAGGGGCTTCATAGGCCAGGGATGACAGGAAGCCTAGAGGTCAATTTCTCCCAGTTATACCAACAACAATTAAGACTTAACTAAAACAAGGCTGTACACACAGTCCACAAAGGGGTGCACCAAGAGTGTCCACCTCAGGTAACTGAGTAGGCCAAGAAACGAGACATATAAGACACCAAGCACACAAAGCTACCCTACCAACTCAGGGAAGCAGCGAAAATGCTGAGACAAAGAAACAGATCACAAATGAAAGAAATGGGGGAAAGCAAAGGACTAGATATAGAGTTCAAAACTACAGTTTTAAGGTTTTTCAACAATTTTCTAGAAAAGGCCAATAAATTTAGTGAGACCCTCGAGGATATGAAAAAGGAGCAACTAGAAATTAAACATACATTGACTGAAATTTAAAATATTATACAGAGACCCAACAGCGGACTAAAGAAACACAAGAGTCAAGTCAAAGATTTAAATACCAAGAGGCAAAAAACACTCAACTGGAAAAGCAAAAAAAAAAAAAAAAAAAAAGAATCCAAATATTTGAGGATAGTGTAAGAAGCCTCTAGGATAACTTTAAGTGTACCAACTGCAGAATTATGGGGATGCCAGAAGATGAGAGAGAGCAAGATACTGAAAACCTATTTGCAGAAATAATGACTGAAAACTTCCCACACTTGGTGAAAGAAATAGACTTACAAGTCCAGAAAGAACACAGAACCCCAAACAAAAGGAATCCAAAGAGGACCACAACAGGACACATCATAATTAAAATGCCAAGAGCAAAAGACAAAGAGAGAATATTAAAAGCAGCAAGAGAAAAACAGTTAGTTACCTTATAAAAAAGCACCCATACAATTGTCAGCTATTTTCTCAACAGAAACTATGCAGGGAAGAAGGGAGTGGCAAGAAATATTCAAAGTGATGAATAGCAGGAACCTACAACCAAGATTACTCTACCCAGCAAGGCTATCATTCAGAATTGAAGGTAAGATAAAGAGCTTCACAGATAAGAAAATGTTAAAGGAATTCATCACCACCAAACCAGTATTATATGAAATGCTGAAAGGTATTGTTTAAGAAGAGGAAGAAGAAGAAAAAGGTAAAGATAAAAATTATGAACAAATACATATCTATCAACAAGTGAATCTAAATATCAAGTGAATTAAAAATCTGATGAACAGAATAAACTGGTGAATATAATAGAATCAGGGGCATAGGAAGGGAGTAGATTGACAATTCTCGGGGAGAAAAGGTGTCGGGGGTGTGAGAAGAGACAGGACAAAAATTGTACACCTATGAATGAGGACAGTGTGTGTGGGGGGGGGGGGTAAAGGCAGAAGTTGGAGTGTGAACCGGGTAAAGGGGAGATATGGGTGGGGAAAAGAGAAGCAATTGTAATAATCTGGAAATTAAAGATTTATTAAATTTAACAAAGAAAGTGTTTTCCTGCCTGGCTGGTGTGGCTCAGTTGTTGAACATCGACCTATGAATCAGGAGGTCAGAGTAGGATTCCTGGTCAGGGCACATGCCTGGTTTCCTGCTAAATTCCCAGTTAGGAGCATGTGGGAGGGAGCCAATTCATGATTCTTTCTCATCATTAATGTTTCTTTTTTAATATATTTTTTTATTGTTGACTAGTGGCCTGGTGCACAAAATTTGTGCACGGGAGGGGCATGTCCCTTAGCCCAGCCCGCATTCTCTTAAATCTGGTAACCCTCAGACAACCCTCTCACAATCCGATACCACTGGCTTCTAACTGCTCATCTGCCTGATCACCCCTAATCACTCTGCCTGCCACCCTGTTCACCCCCAACTACCCCCTCTTGCTGGCGTGCTTGCCCCAACTGCCCCCCGCCCTGCTGGCCTGATCACCACCAACTGCCCTCCCCAGCCAGCCTGCTTACTCCCAACTGCTCACCCTTAACCACCCCTGCCTTGGCTCTGCCACCATGAGTTCGTTCAGAAGGATGTCTGGAAGGTCTCCTGGTCTAATTAGCATATAATAACCCTTTTATTAGTATAGATAAAAGCCTGGTGCATTGGTGGGGCCGGCTAGTCTGCCCTAAAGGGGGTTCTGGATCAGGGTGGGGGTCCCCTTGTGGGTTGGGGCTGGCCTAGGTGAGGGGCCTGGTGCAGTTTGCAGGCCAGCCATGCCCCCATCAGGGTAGGGGTCCCCACTGGGAGTGGTGCCAGCCTGGGCGAGGGCCTGGGACAGTTTGCAGGCTGGCCACACCCCCATCATGGTGAGGGTTCCTGTGGGGGTCATGGCTGGCCTGGGTGAGGGGCTGAGGGCCATTTGGGGGAAATTTGCAGGCCAACCAAGGCCCTGGCTTTGTCTGGAAAGTCTCCCAGGCTAATTAGCATGCTATGCTTTTATTAGTATAGATAGTATTACAGATATCTCCAATTTTCCCCTTCCTCCCAACCTCTAACCCTCTAAGTCTTCATTACCCCATTGCCCATATCCATGGGCTATGCATATCTGTATATATAAAAGGCTAAATGACCATCCAACTATCCAACCAGTAGCCATGATGCGCACTGACCACCAGGTGGCAGACGCTCAATGCAAGAGCTCCCAAGCTGTGGTGACTTGGCATCAGCAGTCTCAGGTGATGCATCCCAGAACCAGAGAGGGAGGAGATCAATTCTGGGTGTGTCACCCAAAAACCACCCTCTTGAAATCCAGGACCCCTGAGGGGATGTTGGAGAGCTGGTTTCGGCCCTATTCCCACAGGCCAGGCCGAGGTATTCCACCTGCCAGAAGAACCCTGCTCATTCTAGCAGAAGCACTTCAAGCCACCTCAGGTGCATCTGGCCAGCTGGAGTGGGACTGCGGGAGGTTGGCTCCAGGGCGTGTCCATCTCATCTCACCTAATCCCACCCCATCAGCCACCTTCTAATTAATTTCCTTTCAATGTGCATGAATTCATGCACTAGGGCACTAGTGAGTATAGAAGTTCTTTGGTTTATCATTTCTTATCCCCCGCCCAGCCCACATCTAAGTATGTCAGTTGGTTCCATGCCTCCCTACTTCAGGTCAATTCATTTTGTTCATTAGATTCCACAAATAAGTGGGATCATGTCATATTTTTCTTTCTCAGTTTGGCTTATTTTACTAGCATAATATTTGCCAGATCTATCCATGCTGTCCCAAAGGGTATGAAATCCCTCTTTTTTTAAGCTGCATAGTATTCCATTGTGTAAATGTCCCATGGTGTTTTTATCCATTCATCTACTGATGGGCAGTTGGGCTCTTTCCAAATCTTAGTTATTGTAAATAATGCTACTAAAAACATAAGGCTGCATATATGCTTTCTGATTGGTGTTTTGGAGTTTTTAGGATATATTCCCATGAGTGGGATCACTGGGTCAAATGGAAGTTCCATTTTTAATTTTTTGAGGAAAAGTCATACTGTTTTCCATAGTGGTTGCACCAATCAGCATTCCCACTAGCAGTGAACTAGTGTTCCCTTTTCTCCACATCCTCACCAGCACTTGTTTTTGTTGATTTTTTTATGATAGCTATCCTGACAGGTGTGAGGTGATACCTCATTGTGGTTTTAATTTGCATTTCTCTGATGATTAGTGACTGTGAACACTTTTTCATGTGTCTTTTGGCCATTTGTATGTCCAATATGGAGAAATGTCTATTCAGGTCTTTTGCCCATTATTAATTAAATTGTTTATCTTTTTGTTGAGTTGTATGAGTACTTTATATATTTTGGATATTAACCCCTTATCAGATGTATCATTGGCAAATGTGTTCTCTCATTCAGTGGGTTCTTTTTACAATTTGATGGTGGTTTCTTTTGCTGTGCAGAAGCTTTTTATTTTGATACTAGAGGCCCAGTGCATGGATTCATGCACACTGAAAGGAAATTACTTAGAAGAAATATTTTAATATCATGACTTGCCCTTTATCTATAATAGAAGTATCAACCACATTCATGATTAACAATGACAGATGGAAACACACATGTGCAATTGGCACCAGCAAAAGCTTTATGTGTATGGGGGGGTCCCTCAGCCCAGCCTGGCTCTCTCACAGTCTGGGATCCTTCAGGGGATGCCCAACTGACAGAAGGAGGTGACTGGGCTGATCAGGGGAAGGCGCTACCCCCATCACACCATCACTGCTGCTGCCACTGCTGGCTGTGGTAGCTGTGAGGCCTGTGCCCTGGGCTTCGCAGCCACCAGGGCTCATGGCTGCCTAAGCCCACAGCTGCCTGAACCCCGGGCTTCGCAGCTGCTGGGGATCAAGGCTATTTGAGCTCATGGCTGCCTGAGCCCTGGGCCTTACAGCTACTGTGGCTTTGTCTGGATGGATGCCCACCCTAATAGCATATTACACTTTTATTAGTATATGTATATTTATATATAAACTTGCTTAATTAGACCTATTTTCTGATTTAGCTAAAATTTTTCCAGCCCAGTGAAGCACCTCAACTTCTCTTTCAGGTAATTGTCAGCAACATGGCAGTAAATATCAACAGGCAGCAGATTATTATTGTACATCATGTAGGAAGAACAAGGGTGAAATATTTAACTGTAGCAGTGTTTGACTATATTCTGCATAGTGAGAAAACCTGAAGTCATTTTCAAGATCCACCATTTCTTACTTCTTTTCAGTCAGTTGAACTTTGTAAATTTCTGTTTTCCAGTTAATGAAAAGAAAATAGGATTCTACTGTTCTGGCATAAGGACACTGCCAGGACAGACCCTGGCCATGAAAAGCTAGGCCCCACAGGTGGCTCACAGCCAGAGGTGTGGTTTGATATGCTTTAGCCAAGCATAACTCCTACCCTTCTTCTTTACAGTGACCCCTTTACCACACCCTGCCTAAGGTATCTGCAAGGCTGCACAAACAGAATTGCTTCAAGCTAACTTTATGTACCCACCTTTGATTTTGTAACCTATTGTTTAACTGAAATTTTCCATAGCTGCAAGTAATGTAATTGAGTTTTTGTTAAGAGCTGAATCAATCACAAACTGCCAAGTCCCCCTGTGTTGGGGATAAAAAGTGCTTGCTGTAGGGGCTCAGGGCTCTTGTTGCTCACTGCTGTGACAGTGGAGACTTGAGCCCAAACTCGAGTTTGCAATAAAGGCTTCCTAAATTTCCAATTGGACTGTCTGGTGGTCGTCATTCGCGGGTCACCCCACAACACTACCAAATCTCCTATCTACCTACTCCAGGACTTCTGTGAGGAACAAATGAGATGAGGCATGTGAAAACATTTCACAGACATTTGGTTAAAGTATAAAATGTTTGCACCTTGGTATAAAGCAAGATATGCTCCTGGGCTGAAGAAACTCCAAGGAGGCTAGTCACAGGCATTGTTATGTGACATGATTACCTGGTGCCTACAGTGACAGTTTCCAGGCTGGGCTGGGTTGTGGGCCACATTTTGCACCATGGGGTCTTGGCAGCATTGGATGTGATTTGTTGGGGTGTCACTCCAGGGTGGTGGCAGGGCCTCTGTCCCAGTTGGAGGAAGCTGAGTGTCAGTTTGTTGGTGCAAGGTCTTTATTGCCGTTTATTTTTAAACTAGGGGCCAGGTGCACAAAATTTGTGCACTGGGGGAGGGGTCCCCTCAGCCCAGCCTGCCCCCTCTCACATAATGGGAGCCCTCAGGGGATGTCCTACTGATGGCTTAGGCCCGTTTCCCACAGGGAGCGGGACCAAGCCACAGTCTATCCTCCCTTTGTGGGAGGTGACTGGACTGATCAGGGAAAGGCACCAGCCCCATCACCCTACTGCTGCAGCCACTGCCAGTCCCCAGAGCCATCAAGGTGTTTCCATCAACCCAGACTCCGGTCCCTTTACCATGAAAAAATGACAACTTTCTTTAGGCATTTTCAAGATGTGTCTTTCATAAGATATAACATTTCTTTATTTTTCTTTTTTTATCCTCACCTGAAGATATGTTTCCATTGATTTTTAGAGAGTGTGGAAGAGAAAGGGAAAGACAGAGAGAAACATCAAAGTGAGAGGAACACTTTGATTGGTTACCTCTGTCATGAGCCCTGACCTGGGCCCTAGCCGGGGAGGAGCCTGCAACCTAGGTACATGCCCTTGATCAGAATAAAACCCCTACCCTGCGGTTGGCAAACCTAGGCATTATCCACTGAGCCAAACTGCCTAGGGAAAGGATATGATATTTCTTAGCCCTCCAGCAGCAGAGCTTTGTTTTTTTCTCCAGGAATGTGGTGGAAGAACCCTAGATTAGTTTTTTTGGATTCTTATACCCAAGTTACTAAGAATATTACCAGTGGCGTATGGGGAGCTTAGCCAATGAGCGGTCAGAAAAGGTGTTTCCTCTACAGTTCACATATATCTCCTCTGATCTCCGGCTCCACCCCTGCCAAGGCCTAAAGCCTCTGGCCCTGGGCAGGGGACTCCAGTTAGCTGTGATTGCCCTGCTCCACCCCAGCCAAGGCCCCAAACCTCTGTCCAAGGATCCAAGGCACACGTCTAGGACAGGGGACACCCAGCGCACTTGATCGCTCTACTCCAAGGATGGGGCCCTGGGCAGTTGACCCCCAGCAGGCGTGATCACCCTGCTGCCTCTGTTTGAGGCTCAGGCCCTGGGCGGTTGACCTCCAGGGAGGGAGCAGCTTTGCGACCCACTGCGCTGCCCCGCCCTCCCGCACACCTTGCCGCCTGCTCCCCACTCCCCACTCCTGATTGGCTGGTAGCGTAGCATAGGTACAGTAATTTGCATGTTTCTCTTTTATTAGATAGGATGGCCTGTCACTAGGGTGAGGAAGCTTGGTGTTGCCACATGACATCATTACCATTTCCAGGCTGGGTTGGGCTGTGGACTACATTTTGCACCATGGGGTCTTGGCAACGAAGGCTGTGGTTTGGTGGGCTGTCGCTCCGGGGTGGTGGCAGGACCTTTGTCCCATTTGGGGGAAGCCGAATGTTGGTTTGGCAGCACCAGATCCCCAGTGCTGTTTCTTTTTAAATGGCCAGTGCAAGTCATGACAGCTCATGCGTTGAGCGTCTGCCCCCTGGTGGTCAGTGCACATCATAGATACCAGTTGGACAGTAGGACTGAGATAGTCCCATTTGTTTTTCTCCTTAGTTTCCTTTGCCCTATGAAATGAAGCCATAAACATTGCTACATGAGATGTCTGAGATTTTACTGCCTATGTCTTCTTCAAAGATTATTATGGTTTCATGCCTTACATTTAAGACTTTTATCCACCTTGAGTTTATTATTGTGACGTAAGATGGTGATTTAGCGCCATCTTTTTGCATGTGTTTCTTGAGTTTTCCCAGCACCATTTGTATGTTCTTGTCTCCTTTGTCAAATATTTATTGACCGTAATGGTTTGGGTCAATTTCTGGGGTGGGTGGTCTCTGTTCTGATCAATTGGTCTACATGCCTGTTCTAGTGCCAGTACCAGACTGTTTTGTTTATAATGGCTTTGTAGTATACTTTGATATCCAGTATTGTGATCCCTCCTACTTCGTTCTTCTTTCTCAAGATTGCTACAGCTATTCAGGGTCTTTTATGGTTCCATGTAAATTTTTGGAGTATTTGTTCTGTCTCTGTGAAGTATGCCACTGGTATTTTAATAGGCGTTGCATTAAATCTATAGATTGCTTTGCGTATTGTAGACATTTTAATGATGTTAATTATTTCATTCCATGAACATGGTATATGCTTCAATTTGTTTGTATGTTCCTCTATTTCTTTTTTCAATGTCCTATAGTTTTCCAAGTACAGGTTTATTCCTAAGTATCTTATTTTTTTTCTTGCAATCATAAATGGGATTGCTTTTGTAGTTTCTCTTTCTGAGAGTTCATTATTGGTGTATAAAGATGCCATCAATTTGTGGAAGTTTATTTTTTGTCCTGCCTCCCTTGCTAAATTCATTTACTAAGTCGTAGTTTCCTGGTGGAGTCTGTAGGGTTTTCTATGTACAATATCATATCATCTACAAATAATGGCAGTTTTATTTCCACCTTTCCAATTTGGATGCCTTTAGTTTTTTTTTTCTTCTCTGGTTGCTGTGGCTAGGACTTCCAATACTATGTTGAATAAGAGTGGTAAAAGCAGATGTCCTTGTCTTGTTGCTGTTCTTAAAGGAAATGCTTTCAGTTTTTGCCCATTGAGTATGATGTTGGCTGTAGGTTTGCTGTATATGGCCTTTATTATGTTGAGTCATGATCTCTGTATTCCAACTTTATTGAGAGTTTTTATTTTAAAAAAGGTGTGCTGGATTTTGCTGAATTATTTTTCTGCATCTATTGATATGATCATCTGGTTTCTGTCTTTCAATGTGTTTGTGTGATATATTATGTTTATTGACCTGTGAATAGTGTGCCAGCCTTGCATCCCTGGAATAAACCCCACTTGGTCATTGTGTATGATCTTTTTAATGTATTGTTAGATGCAATTTGCTTATATTTTGTTGAAGATTTTAATATCTGTGTTCATCAGGGATATTGGCCTGTAATTTTCTTTGTAGTGTCTTTATCTGGTTTTGAAATTAGGATAAGGCTGGCTTTGTAAAAAGAGCTTGGAAATGTTCCTTCCTCTTGAATTTTGTGGAATAGTTTGAGGAGGATATGTGTTAGTTCTTTGAATGTTTGTTAAAATTAGCCTGTATATCTATCTGGTCCAGAACTTTTGTTTGCTGGAAGTTTTATTTCCTATGCTGAATTTTACATCCCCATGACTATTCTATAACTACCAATTTGTACTTAATTAATCCCTTCACCATTTTCACTCCCTCCCCCAATCCTCATTCCCCTGGCATCCATCAGTCTGGTATCTGTGTGTGTGTGTGTGTGTGTGTGTGTGTGTGTGTGTGTGTGTATGTGTGTCTTTGAGTCTGTTTTAATTTTGTTTATTTGTTTTGGCTTTTGTTTTGTTGGTGTATTTTTTGAATGCACAATCCAAAAACTTAATGTAAAAAAGTGGTTTCAGGAAAGGGGAAATGAATAGGCAGAGTGCAAAAAAAATTATGACAGTGAAAATATTCTGTATCCTATCTAATAAAAGGGTGATATGCTAATTAATCATCACTCCGCTACACCCAACTGGAAAAGAGAAAAGAAAAAAGAATCCAAAAATATGAAGATAGTGTAAGGAGCCTCTGGGACAACTTGAAATGTGCCAACATCAGAATTTTGGGGGTGCCAGAGGAAGAGAGAGAACAAGATACTGAAAACCTATTTGAAGAAATAATGACTGAAAACTTCCCCCACTTGGTGAAAGAAATAGACTTACACGTCCAGGAAGCTCACAGAACCCCAAGCAAAAGGAATCTAAAGAGGACAACACCAAGTTATATCATAATAAAAATGCCAAGGGCAAAAGGCAAAGAGAGAATATTAAAAGCAGCAAGAGAAAAACAGTTGGTTACCTACAAGGGAGTACCCAAATGACTGTCATCTGATCTCTCAACAGAAACTATGCAGGCCAGACGGGAGTGGCAAGAAATATTCAAAGTGTTGAACAGCAAGAACCTACAACCAAGATTACTCTACCCAGTAAGGCTATCATTCAGAATTGAAACTCAGATAAAGAGCTTTACAGATAAGAAAAAGCTAAAGGAGTTCATCACCACCAAACCAGTATTATATGAAATGCTGAAGGGTAGTCTTTAAAAAGAGGAAGAAGAAAAAGGTAAAGATAAAAACTATGAACAACAATATGAAAACAAATACATACCTACCAACAAGTGAATAAAAAAATCAAGTGAATGAAAAATCTGATGAACAGAATGGACTGATGAATAGAATAGAATCAGGTATATAGAAACAGAGTGGACTGATAATTCTCAGGGGGAAGGAGGTATGAGGGGTGTGGGAAGAGATTGGACAAAGATCTTACACCTATGGATGAAGACAATGTTAGGGGGGTAAGGGCATGAGGTGTAGTGGGGGATTAGGTGAAGAGGAACACCTGTAATAATCTGAACAATAAAGATTTAGATAATAAAAAAAGAAAATATTCTGTATCATATCTAACAAAAGGATAATTTGCAAATTAACCATCACTCTGCTACACCCACCAGCCAATCAGTAATGAGTATGCAAATTAATGCAACCAAGATGACTATAACCACGGAGCAAACAGGAGGCTGGGGTTTCCCCAGCAATGGAAGAAGCCAACCTTTCCACACACTCTGGCTGGCCCAGGCCTCCACTCAAGGTTACAAAGTTTCAATTATAGAAGATAAATAAATCCCAACAAATATGGCAGTAGCCACAAAGCAAGTAGGAGGCTTGAAGATAAATAAATCTCAACAAAAATGGCAGCAGCCACAGAGCAAGCAGGAGGTTTGGCTCTGCTCAAGGCTTCAAAGTTTCGATTATAGAAGATAAGTAAATCCCAGATAACAGGGCCTCCAACACACAAGATAGCTGCCCCCATGTGGGAAAAAGATGGTCACCACAAGATTGCCAGCAGGGGATGGCAGTTGGGAGGGATCAGGTCTGCAAGGGAGGGCATTTGGGGGTGATTAGGCCTGCAGGGGAGGGCAGTTGTTGGAGGCAACTGGGCCTGCAAGGAAGGGCAGTTGTGGGGGGGAAGGACCCAGGCCTGCAGGGGAGAGCAGTTGGGGGGGCTGGCCTGCTGGGGAGGGCAGTTAGGGATGACCAGGCTGGCAGGGGAGCAGTTAGGCATCAATCACCCTGGTAGATGAGTGGTTAGGGGGTTATCAGGCTGGCAGGCAGAAGTGGTTAGTGGCAATCAGAAAGGCAAGCAGGTGAGCAGTTTGGTGCCAGCAGTCCTGGATTGTGAGAACGCCGTCCGACTGCCTATTTAGGCCTGATCCTACTGCAAACCACCACAGGCCCCTCACCCAGGCCACCCCATGCCCCAAGCAAACCCCCACCCTGATCCAGGACTCCTTTCAGAACAAACCAGCCTACTGGGATCCTGCCTAAACGGGCAATTGGACATCCATCGAGGGGTTCCAGATTGGAGAGTGTGCAGGCTGGGCTGAGGGACACACATCCCGTGCATGAATTTCATGCACCAGGCCTCTAGTGATATTATAATAAGGAATGTAGGTCTTTATACATTTGTCCTAATGTATGACAACCCTCAAGAAAAAACAGTCTTAAGAGTCCTATAATCCCATACCTACCTTGTTTTCTCACACCTTCATGAAATGTTCCTTATGTTCCCTTCTTAGTTTCAGATACATAAAAGAAACTGAAAAACTGTTATACTTGGGAGCATTCTAGTCTTGCTCTCTGACATATGTTATTAATTTGACTCAAAAAAAACCTCATAAAAATTCTCTACAGGTGAAACAGAAGGTTCTCACAATTTAGATATACAATGACTGGCCAGATTATTATGACCACCCTATCAATACTTGGTTGGGCCACATTTTGCCTTCAATAATGCTGTGATTCTTCTTAGCATTGACTCCACTGGTTGTTGAAAGGTGATGTGAGGAATCTGACACCATGCCTGATGAATAGCACTGTCCAGTTCTGTGAGATTTGATAGTTGTGGGACCAGCTGCCTGATGGCTCTTTTGACTTCATCCCACAAATGTTCAATTGGATTGAGATCTGGTGATTGTGGGGGCCACCTAAACAAGGTAAAGTCTCCCTCATGTTCTTGAAACCACTCCTGCACAACATTAGCACTGTGGCATGGCACATTGTCTTGTTGGAAGAAGCCATCTCCATTGGGATACACCATTAACATGATAAGATGAATTTGATCAACATCGATACTTAGGTATGTTGTACTATTCAGACGTTGTTCCAAGTGAATTAAAGGGTCCAAATCATGCCAGGAAAACATGCCCCAAACCATAACACTGCTCCCACCAGCTTGAAGGGTTGTACTCATGCATGTGGGGTGCATGCTTTCATGATCTTTCTGTCAAATTTTCACATGATGCATGATGCAACTGAAAACGTGATTCATCAGACCACATGACTTTTTTCCAATGCTCGACTGTCCAATCCTTGTGTTCCTGTGCAAATTTGGGACATTTTTACCTTGGTAACTGCAGACAGCAAAGGCGTTTGAACAGACCTTTGGCTTCCATATCCCATACGATGCAGTGTACGGCTAATTTGCCTACAACTGTCAGGCGGTCATAATAATCTGGCAACTCAGTGTAAATGTGACTATAGATTTAGGAATTAATTTTTTTCCTCTCTTAATACACCTCTGAAACTTTCCTTTTCCCTAGATAATCAGAAACACTCTAGGTAGTAGCAGACAGTAGCTGTATCTGACTAATGGTCACATGGTCTGAACCTCTGGCAGGCTAAAAATAACATAATGACCTAAATTATGTTTCAGTTCCTGAGCCCTGGTGTGGAACTACCCCCTGGATACTTTTTCATAAAACCATATAAAGGGCCCCAGACAGTTTGGCTTAGTGCTGTGGTTCTCAACCTTTCTAATGCTATGACCCTTTAATACAGTTCCTCATGTTGAGGTCACCCCCAACCATAAAATTATTTTCTTTTTTTTTAAATATATTTTATTGATTTTTTACAGAGCGGAAGGGAGAGGGATAGAAAGTCAGAAACATCGATGAGAGAGAAACATCGATCAGCTGCCTCTTGCACGCCCCCTACTGGGGATGTGCCCGCAGCCAAGGTACATGACCTTGACCGGAATCGAACCCGGGACCCTTCAGTTCGCAGTCCGACGCTCTATTCACTGAGCCAAACCGGTCTCTGCCCATAAAATTATTTTCATTGCTACTTCATAACTGTAATTTTGCTACTGTTATTAAATCATAATGTCATGACCCACAGGTTGAGAACCTCTAACAGCGTTGCCTAAGACCATCATAAAACACAGATATTTACATTACCATTCATAACAGTAGCAAAACCACAGTTATGAAGTAACAATGAAAATAATTTTATGGTGGGGGGTCACCACAATATGAGAAACTGTATTAAAGGGTCGAGGCTTAATGGATAGAGTGTCAGCCCTCAGACTCAAGGTTCGCAAATTTGATTCTGGTCAAGGGCACATACTTTGGTTGCAGGCTCAATCCCTACCCCTGGTTGATACAAGTGGGGGGCAATCAATTGATGTGTCTTTCTCACATTGATGTTTCTCTATCTCTGTCTCTCCCCCTCCCTTCCACTCTCTCTAAAAATCAATGGAAAATACCCTTGGGGGATGATTAACAATAACAACAACAACAACAACAAAACAACAACAAGAGATAAAGGGAAACTGGAACAGACCTCAGAAATTTCTTCAAGACCCTTATCGACCCTGATTCATCACCTTTATCTCACCTCCATCCAATCAGCTCCCAACACAACTCCAAACGCCTAACCCATGATGTCTTTTGATTTACCCAATATAATCAATAAACTATAGGCCATCAGTAAATTGGGTCTTTTAGAGTATTAGTTTGCATGCACTCTAGATTGGCTAATTCTATAAAATTCTTTCTACATTGTAAATTCAAGTGTTTATTTTGTCCAGTGCACATAAAGAGACAAACTCAGGGTTGAATGTTTCTTACTTGAACATTTACTTTGCATACTATGGCAGGATTCTGAAGAAGGCCACCCAAAACTGTTACTGGACAGGAACTGGGCCTGAAGTGGGTCTGCCTTGGGCTGGCCTGTAGTGTATGGGTTCTTGACTTTGTGCAGGAAAGATTTCACAATATGAGTCCAGGTGGTTTTAAGAGTACAGTTATTAAAGCTATGGGCAGTGAGACAAGGACGGGCTTAGGAACGAAGAAGTAAAAGAAGAGAGCCTAAGTAGGGCTGCTTTGGATTTCTATAAATTTTATAAGAAATAAATGAACCTAAGCAGGGCTGCTTTGGCTCACCGGAAAGTCAGAGAAAATGGGGGTTTAGCCTGATAAAAGCTACCTCTGTCCCTGGTTTCAAGTCTCATGAGGACCCTTAAAGTTTAAGAGATGCATGCCTCAGATGGAACAAAAGTATAGGTATGCTCCCAGGAAGGAGAGTATTCTTGTCAGTTTTTATTTTGTTCTGTAGATTTCACATATAGGTGAAATCATATGCTTTTTGCCTTACACTGACTGATTTCACTTAGCATAATGCTGGGAACCAGCCATTACTTCACCAATAGAAAGGTGTGGACAAGGAATCCAAAAGGCTTAGTCAACCTTGAAGCTCTGAAAGGTCAGAGCTTACCACTCCCTATCTAATTGAAATAAGGGTGGCAAGGGCAACTTCCCCACCAGATAATCGTGTAAATCCTTCCTGACAAGATAATCTGCTTATTTCCTGCCTAAGGGTAATGGGTGTATTCCCAGAACCTAAATAAAAGGAATGGCAAGGCCAAGGCAAAAAGTAGTCCTTCCACTAGAGGTAGGCTGCTGCCTGGCCCCCCATTTTTCCAAATTTATGTTTTTCTGGGTCTTTGTTCATTTGCGTGCAGCCTTCTCCAGAACCCAAACCCTGAACTGGAACCCTGAACACCCTGGATGTGAAAAGGATTCCAACATCTGGCGCCCGAACTCGGCGAGTCTGGAGAAGAAGATATTTTCGCCTAAAAAGAGCGAAGGAGGAAATGATGTTTTTCGCCTAAAAAGAGCGAAGGAGGAAATACACCGGTGTGGAATTTCAAAGCCCATGGACTAACTGCAGAAGCCATGGTCTGTAAGTAGGGTGGGGAACGTCTTTTTTAGCCAGGCTAATTGGGGAAGAATTAGAATTTTGGTTCGTTCTAAGGAATTAAAACTTTATAGTTTTTGTTTCATGTTCTAGAACATAACCTTTTGTTTTCTAGAGAAGGTACATTTAAATCTTGAGTGTTGGGCAAAAAAGGTAGTCAAAATTTGAAAAAAGCTCAGCACCAGGTAAAAATTTAACAAAAACAAAAAACAAAAAAACAAACAAAAAAAACTGTTTAAAAGGTAGTCAAAATTTTAAAAAAGCTCAGCAACTGGTAAAAACTTAACAAAAATAAAAAACAAAAAACAAAAACTGTTTCTCCATGGGTAACATAATATCTCATTCATCAGAGCCTTCTAGAGAGGCTGAGGAGGAGTCTCCTCCCCTGGTTCCTTCTGCTCCTCTTAGAGAAGAGCAGGAAAATTTGGAGGAATGGCCTTTATGGCCCCCTCCACCCTCATGTCCTAATCCCAAAACATTTAATTTGCCACCAATAGAATCATCTATTCAGAGAGCCATCAAAGAAGGGATGAAGGACATGTCGGTGGAAGAAAAGCTTGCTTTTCCTGTTATACAGGTAGCTGATCCACAGCTACCAGATCACGTAATAAGACAACATGAAAAACTTGATTTTAAAGTGATAAAAGCTTTAAGAGAAAGCATTGTTCAAAATGGTCCAACTGCTCCTTTTACGGGAAAAATTATGAATAATATTTCCGAAGCATTCTTAACTCCTTGTGATTGGTATTCCCTGGCTTGTGCAACTCTGGATGGAGGAGATTATTTATTATGGAAGGGAGAATATTTGGAGAAATGTCAGGAGCAAGCCCGTGTAAATGGAGAGCCAAATGCTCAAATAACTTATGAAATGCTGGCAGGATTGGGACAGTATGAGGATATACAAAATCAATTACATTATGTACAACAGGCATATGAGCAAATTAGACTTTGTGGGAGGAAAGCCTGGTAGGCTTTATCAGCAAAAGAAAACCCTCAGGGAGCTTTTAGCAAATGTATGCAAGGACCTACAGAGTCATTTTCTGATTTTGTGGCTCACCTCACTCAAGCAATGAGACGACAGATTCAACATGAGATGGCAGGAGATATTTTAATTCAGCAATTGGCTTATGCAAATGCCAATGCTGTTTGTAAGAAATGCCTGACACCTCTGAAAGAAGATAGTACCATTACAGAGATGATTCGAGCTTGTCAGAATGTGGAATCAGGCACTTTTCAAGCAAGTCTATTCGCTGCTGCAGTAACAGCGGGGAATATGAGTTGTTATAAGTGTGGAAAAACAGGACATTTCCTAAAGGAATGTAGGCAACCGAGAAGGGCACAAAGTAGCACTCAAGGGAGAGGTATAAACGCTCAATCTCCAGATTCAATCCCTCGGCGCCCTAGATGTCAAAAAGGGAACCATTGGGCCAGTCAGTGTGGATCAAAATTTCTTAGAGACAGGCAATCTCTAGATCAATATAGAAGGTATGGTCAACGGCCGGGAAACAGCCAGAGGGGCGCCCCCAAGCCCCGTCATCAATAGGGGAAATCTGCCCCATAAGGCCCACAGTGGATTCCCTCATCCGAGCAACTCCAGGAAGCACAGGTGTGGATCTTAACAGCACTATAGAGGTCACCTTGACCCCAGATAATGCTCGGCAAGCTATTCCTACAGGAATTTGTGGACCTGTGCCACAGGGAACTTTAGGATTAATCCTAGGGAGGAGTGGAAGCACTCTAAAAGGATTAACTGTTCTGCCTGGAGTCATTGATTCAGATTATGAAGAAGAAATTAAAGTTATACTAGAATGTAATCATGTTATGCAAATTACTCCAAAGCAAAGAATTGCTCAGATACTACTTCTACCTTATGTTAAGCAAGGTGAGGCTATAAATAGAAAAAGAGGAATACAAGGATTTGGAAGCTCAGACATTTATTGGATACATGAAATTAGCAAAACCCATCCTATGATTAATCTAAGAATAGAAGGAAAACAATTTAGGGGTCTAGTAGACACTGGAGCTGATGTTAGTGTTATCAGCAAAGAATTCTGGTCTCCAAGTTGGCCCACAACAGAAGCTATGGGCTCAGTTAAGGGGGTAGGAGTCCCTGATGACACACAGCTTAGTGCTGCAGTGCTAAGGTGGCAAGATGAGGATGGACAGACAGGATGGTTTCAGCCTATATCATCTCTGGAATTGTAACCAATTTATGGGGCCGGGATGTCTTAGAAGATTTACAGGCATGTATTATTACAGGCAAAGGACAACAGTTAAAAACTCAGAAAGAATATCAGATAGGATATCAACCTTTTTAGGAGTGGTCACTGCTCAGTCTCCTCACCCTCATGCTGATCCTATACAATGGAAAGATAATAAACCTGTATGGGTGGATCAGTGGCCATTAACCAAGGAGAAATTAAGTCATATTCATGAATTAATACAAGAACAAATAGAAGCTGGCCACATAGAACCTTCCAATAGCCCTTGGAATACGCCTATATTTACATTCCCAAAAAAGGCGACAGGAAAATGGCGATTGTTACATGACCTTAGAGCAGTTAATGCTACTATGCATACCATGGGAACTTTACAACCTGGACTCACAGCGCCTTCACAAATCCCTTTAAATTGGTTTCTTATTGTAGTAGATCTTAAAGATTGTTTTTTCACCATTCCCTTGGCACCTCAAGATAAACAAAGATTTGCATTTTCAATGCCATCTATTAATAATATAGAACCCATGAAAAGATACCAATGGAAGGTTTTGCCTCAAGGAATGGCCAATAGCCCTACTTTGTGTCAAAAATATGTGGCTCAAGCTGTTCAGCCTTTAAGAGACAAATACTCCCAATGTTATATTATTTATTATATGGATGACTTGCTCTTAGCAAGCCCACGGGAAGAACATACTTTGGCTGTTTTCCCAATTAGAAGAAGAGCTCCCTAGATGGGGCTTAAGAATTGCTCCAGAAAAGGTACAAAAAGAAACGCCTTTTCAATATCTGGGAATGATAATTGATAACCAATGCATTAGGCCTCAAAAGGAGGAGATAAGAAAAGATTGTCTTAAAACTTTAAATGACTTTCAGAAATTATTAGGGGACATTAACTGGTTAAGACCTTATCTGAAAATCTCCTCAGGAGAATTGACAAATTTATTTAATTTACTTAGAGGTGACTCCAGTCTATCCTCTCCCTAGATGAAGCTAGGAAGGAGTTGCTAAGAGTTGAGCATGCAATCTCCTCAGCCCAAGTAGCATGGGTCCAACCCGAATTGCCTTTATTGGGACAAATTAATCCTACTGCATATAGTCCCACTGGAGTCATCTTTCAAAATGAAAATTATCCTACCATTGTTGAATGGGTCCACCTAGGACATCAATCCTCTAAAACTGCAATTACATATGTAGAACTAATAGCTCAATTATTATTTCAAATTACAAAACCCTGCAAACAGCTTAGAGGGGAAGAGCCCCAGTGTCTCTACCTCCCCTTCACTAGGAAGCAATTAGAAATGTTATTTCAGATTGATATGAATTGGCAAATTGCGTGAAGTGGAATTTCAGGGAAACTTAGTTGTCACCTATTAAAAGATAAATTACTACAATTTTTATATAATACCTCCATCATTAAACCAAAAATTACTAAACAAGAACCTATTCCTGGAGCTTTAACTGCTTTTACTGATGGGTCATCTAATGGGAATGCTGCCTATCACACAATAAATTCAGACCGAGTCATATCGACCAGTCATACTTCTGTACAAAGAATTGAACTAGAAGCTATTAAGGCCACATTGCAGGACTTCCAAGAGCCTCTTAATATTGTCTCTGATTCCTCTTATGCTGCAAACTTAGTGAATAGAATTGAAACTGCCCGGTTGTAATGGCTTAGTGACCAAAGTTTATTTTTATTATTTAAACAAGTTCAGCAGGTTGTATTACAAAGACAGTATCGCTTTTATATCACTCACATCAGGGCTCAGAGTGTCCTGCCTGGTCCTTTAACAAAAGGAAATGCACAGGCTGATCAATTGGTTGCTTTATTAAAAGAAGCCTCAGAATCTCATTAGCTTTTACATCAGCCTGCCAAAATGCCGTCTAAACAATTTTCAATCACTTGACAACAGGCAAAACATATTATTAAGGAATGACCACTCGTATGTTACCTCAAGGGCCTAACACAGGAGTCAACCCTAGAGGTTTGTTAAGAGACCATATCTGGCAAATTTATGTAACCTATTATACTCCCTTTGGACGCCTTGGAGGATTACATATCTCTGTAGATACCTTTTCAAAAGTCCTATGGGCTACTGCATCTACAGGAGAAATGGCAAAACAGGTTATTAATCATTGCCTAGCTGCTTTTGCCATCATGGGAGTTCCAAAAATGATTAAAACTGATAATGGGGCCTGCTTATACAAGCTATCAATTCCAGGAATTTTGTAAAAAGTGGAAAATTCAACACATTACAGGGATAGCATATAATTCCCAAGGACAGGCCATTGTTGAATGACAGCATCAGCGGTTACAATCCCAACTTGAAAAACAAAAAGAGGGGATTATGGAAAAATCACCTGTGTGTAGCCTGCGCCACGCCTTAATTACTTTAAATATTTTCACTTGTGCTGAAAATGGAAAAAACTCCTATGGAGACCCATTGGCACCAGAATATGACAAAAGAAAATGGTGTAGTTAAATGGAAGGATCCCGAATCCAGTTTATGGAAGGGACCTGATCCATTATTAACCTTTGGTAGATGGTATGCTTGCATATTTCCAGAAAATTTTTTTCCAAACCCATGTGGATCTCTGCTAGAAATATTAAACTGCATCAGGGATCCAAAAGGGAAACTAGCCAGAATTATGAGGACCTTGCATCTGGAGCCACACCATGCAGCTGCAGACAATCAGCTACTTCAGACACAGAGAGCAGCGACTTCAAGCGATTCACTGAAGATGAAGAGCAGCAGGAGGATGAGCTCGACAACAAACAGCCCAGAGACCACCCAGGGCATGGTAAAGAAGATGGTACAGATGCCTGAGAACATCTTTCTGGCCATAATAGCAGTAATCAGGTGTACGGTAATATTAATTGGGGCAAAAATGGGAAAGTATTTTGGACTTATGTTCCTGACCCTTCATGGGTAAGAACCCTTCTGTAGGTTGATACCTAATACCAAACACCTTGGTTCATCCAGAAGCAACAGGGTTGGGGCAAGAACGTAAAATTACATAGGTGTAACCACCCAGCTTCCCCTTTTGTATTGAAACAAATTCAAACCACTACTCCTTTGTGTGCAAAATTAAAGAAAGGCTTCTGGCTTGCATGGACACCAAAGGAGGGTAGGCAAAAGCAAAAGCATTTATTATCACTACTTGCTCCTAGGAGAAGTGCAGACAATTCCAGTTTGAAATTGAATTGCCAAAGCTTAAAGCAAAGAATATTCTTACATGATATCATTCTACAATGTCATTATAATTTTTGATATTTTACAACAGCATATGGTACAATTATTTCAAACATACTTAAAACTAATTCTTTGAATGATTGACAACAAATATAAAAGGATTTAATCCCGTCCACTGTATGGAAGGCCCCTTGGGTAGGAAGCACTTGAGCATTCTATGTTGGCCCTTTTACCAAGAAGGGATCCTCTTCTCACAATCCAATTACCCACAGCTGTTGCCTGATTTTTCTGTTCATGCTGAGGTTTAAGCCTCGTGGTGACTGGGACCATGGATCTGTCCAAAAATCTGGATTTCCCAAGCAATGCCAGGGCCCCACCAGTGGCTGAGGTGGGATCCCAAGACAGGCACTGGGCGTGGAGGCACATCACCCTGATTGGCCCCGGAGGATGGCTGGTTAGTCAAAGACGGGTCAGATTCCTCACGGGAGAAACAACCTAAGACAGGCACAGTCGCAGAGGGGCCATCAGGAGAGAACATGGGGGCCAACAGGTGGGGCATAGAACCTCACCCCCCCCCCAGCATTAGAGGGGCTTGAACACTCGCCCCTTCTGAGGGAGGCCTCCTGCCTCGTGGCTGCTTCATTTCCCACGCCCAGCTCAGATCAGGATCCAGGTAATAGACAGAGACTTGGACCAGCCCAGATCAGGACCAAGGCATCAAACAGAAACTTGGCTAACAGCAGCTACCCTATATCTAGCATCAGGGATGCTCAGGGCCTACTCAAGAATGTAAAGCAAGCCTTTCCATTAATGTTTACAGGATAAACTAAGATTGTTGTTAGAATATTAAATTTGACAGTAAAATAGCACTCAAGTTATTAGATTAATTTAATTTGGCCAAAGGATATAAGTGAATATTCTAGGAAATGTAATTGTACTGGATAAAAAGCTGTTCCTAAAGTATTAACTAAAATTTCTATTGGTAATTCATCTCATGGTAAAATTGCTTAACATGTGAGGAACCTATTGTGCAAAAAATTAAAAATTTAAAGTTATCAAAACTGCATCATATGGGAGTAAGGGGAAAAGTCAATATATTTGAATGCTTGAACTAAGGTAAGTGATTTGTGTTTTTACATCCCTGACAAAGTTTATATAAAGTTATAAAAAAATTGGCAGCTAGTTTGAAATTAAATTAACATGGCCTAGAGCATGTCATCTCTTATGGACACCAGTTCTTAGGCTAGGCCCTCCTTAACCTCCTGTGACACCGCAATACCCTTACATGATATTATCCTACAATGTCATTATAATATTTGATATTTGACAACAGCATATTATACAATTATCCCAAATAAACTTACAAACTAATTCTTTGAATGTTGGGCAGCTAATTAAAAAAAGGATAGGAAAGGAATTAATCCCTTTCAGAAGGGATTAAGGCATCTGAGCATTCTATATTGGCCCCTCTGGCCCTTTTGCCAAGAGGGACCCTCTTCTTATTATCCAAATACACACAGCTGATGCGTGAACTTTCAGTTCAAGCTGTGGCTGAAGTCTCTGGGCAGCTGGCACCATGGATCTATCTCTCGACCAGTGGCGTGAGCTGGGCCCTCTCTGGAGAAGAAACCTGGGTCACCCGAGATACGTGATCAGTACTGGGACCCCGCCAGCAGGAGAGGGGACCCCAAGGCAGGTGCTGGACGTGGAGGCCACGGGGGCATAGACTACAAAGGAGACAGGACTGAACCTCACATCACCCTGTTTGGCCCCGGAGGATGGCTGGTTAGCCAGAGACGGGTAAGATTCCTCAGGGAAGGAACAACCTAAGACAGGCACAGTCGCAGAGGGGAGAGAACTAAAAGATCAACAGAGGTGGGGCACAGACCCTCATCCACAAACCTTGCAGGGGCTTGAATTCTCACCCCTCCTGAGGAAGGTCTCCTACCCCCACGGCTGCTACGCCTCCCAGGCACAACTCAGACTGGGACCCAGGTGGCAGACAGAAACTTGGCCAGCAATAGCTGCTCTATATTTAAATTCAGTCTATTACCAGGAATGCTCAGAACCTACTAAAAAATGCAAATATTCCTTTCCACTAGTATTTACAGAGTAAACTAAGATTTCTGCTTGAGTATTAAAATTGACAGTGAAATAGTAATCAAGTTTTCAGATTAACTTAAATTGGACAAGTGAAATAAGTGAATACTCAAGAAAATCTAACTGTACTGGTCAAAAAGCTTTTCCTAAAACATTAACTAAATTATCTATTAGTAGTTCATCTCACTGCAAAATTGCCTAACATCCAAAGAACCTAAAGCAGTAATATTTGTATGCAAAAATTAAAATTTAAAATTACCAAGACTGCAAGATAAAATTTCCAAAAGCCCCTATTAACCAAAAAAAAGGGGAGGGGGACAGTGGGATAATATCATGTAAGGAAAAATATCCTATAAGTAAAATACACGTAGAAAATTCTTACTCCAGAAAAGAAAATTCCATTTGTAAAACCAGTTGCAGGACACCCATAAAAAAAAAAAACACATGGTGTCAAAATAAGCCAAAGGAAAATCATTTAGGCAAAAATAAAAAGAATCCCAAGTCTATTTTGCAGAGAGGATCCCTTTGTTAACCTTTGGTCGAGAATGTGTTTGTGTGTTTGCAGAGAACAACTGCAAGACCATGTGGGTTCCTGCAACAGTGAGGAACTGATGGGACTGTTCCAGCCACGAGGACGGTCCAGAGATGGGGGACACTGACGACACCTTGCCATGCTAGCAGTCGGCAGCTGTGCGTGGCTGCAGGCAGCCCAGGACCATACCAGAGAGGATGGATCTTGCATTGCCACGATGTGTCCACCATCTGGATACCATTGCTGACATGTACACATGAAGAACTATTTGACATTGAAACTGGGACTCAGGACAGTTGGACATTGAAACTGACACTCAAACTTTTTTTGCTCTTATACGTTTGTTTTCAGTATGCAGAGGCAAGATATTTTTGAAGAAAAGAAACAGGGGAGAGTGATTGATATAGAGGCAGGGAGGCATTGAACAGGCTGTCAAGCTACAGGGGGAAGGCTGGAGTGGAGGGGAGGCAGATGCTGGGGGAGATCAACCGAAGGACTTGTATGCATACATATGAGCATAACCAATGAATGAAAGACTCTGGGGTGGGGAGGGAGGCAGATGGGGACATGTGCTGGCGGGTAGGGGAGGCTGGGGGGAGGATATTGCGGGGGGAGGAAAATATATGTACTACTATTAAATATAAATTATATTGTAAATAAAATTAAAAAAAACTGCATCATAAAATTTCCAAAAGCCTCCATTTAATTCACAAAAAAGGGAGATAGTGGAGGAATATCATGTAAGAAAATTATTCCTGTAAGTACATTAAAATTTTTTTTACTTTAAAGTAATTTTCATTTGAAGGAAAAATAAATAGGATCCCAAGTCAAAAGATTCCTTTATTAACTTTTGGTCGAGAATATGTTTGTGTATTTTCAGAAAACAACCTCGAAACCATGTGGATTCCTGCAACAAAGAGGAATTGACACATCTGCTCCAATCACGAAGACAGGAGGAGAAATAGTCCAGCGATGGAGGACACTGATGATGCCTTGTCATGCTGCTGGAAGTCAGCAGCTGTGTGTCACTGCAGATTGCCTAGGACCAAACCAGAGAGGGTCGCACCTGCATTACCACCATTTGTCCACCATCCGGATACCATTGCGAACATGTATACATAAGGAACTGTTGAACATCAATATTGGGACTTAAAACTGTTGGACATTGAAACTGGGACTCTAGTCTACAGATGCAAGATTTTTTAAGAGTAGAGAAAAAAGGGGAGATGCCAGGAACCAGCCATTACCTCACCAATAGAAAGGTGTGGACAAGGAATCCAAAAGGCTTAGTCAACCTTGAAGCTCTGAAAGGTCAGAGCTTACCACTCCCTATCTAACTGAAATAAGGGTGGCAAGGGCAACTTCCCCACCAGATAATCATGTAAATCCTTCCTGACAAGATAATCCGCTTATTTCCTGCCTAAAGGCAATGGATGTATTCCCAGAACCTAAATAAAACGAATGGCAAGGCCAAGGCAAAGAGCAGTCCTTCCACTAGAGATAGGCTGCTGCCTGGCCCCCCATTTTCCCAAATTTATGTTTTTCTGAGTCTTTGTTCATTTGCATGTGGCCTTCTCCAGAACCCGAACCCTGAACTGGAACCCTGAACACACGGGATGTGAAAAGGATTCCAACAGCATAATATCCTTTAGGTCCATCTATGCTGTCACAAATTGTAAGATTTCATTCTTTTTAATGACCAAATAATATTCCACTATGTATATGTACCACAGTTTTATTCAGTGGACATGCTGAATATCCACTGGTCTATTGATGGGCACTTAGGTTGCTTCTGTATCTTGGCTATCCTATCAAATAAAAGAGTAATATGCAAGTTGACCATAGCTCAGCTATACCACAAGCCACACCCACCAGCCAATCAGGAGAAAATATGCAAATAAACCCCAACCAAGATGACTATGGCCACTGAGCAGGAGGGAGGCTTGGGTTTCCCTGGAAATTGAGGAAGCCAAGCTTTCTGCCTGACCTTGCCAGCAGAGGCCTCCACACAATGCTACAAAGTTTCAATTATAGAAAATACATAAATCCCAACAGCAATGGCAGCAGCCATGGAGCTGGAGAGAGCAGAGGCTAGGGTTGCCCCCCAGCAATGGAGGTAGCCAAGTTTCTGCAGCCCTGGCCAGCCTAGGGCTCCACTCCAGGCTACAAAGTTTCAATTATAGAAGGTAAATAAATTCCAACCAAAATGGCTGCCACCACTGAGCGAACACAAGGCTTATCTCCACTCCAGGCTACAAAGTTTGAATTATAGAACATAAATAAATCCCAGATATCAGGGTCTCCGCTTGGGTCACTTGGGGCATAGCTGGCCTGCAAACCACCACAAGCCCCTCGCCCAGGCCACCCCATGCCCCAGGCGAACCTCCACCTTGATCCGGGACACCTTTCAGGGCAAACCAGCTGGCCCCCACCCATGCACCAGTCCTCTACCTATCTAATAAAAGAGTGATATGCAGATTGACCATCACTCCAACACACAAGATAGCTGCCCCATGTGGTTAAAGATCCTTCCCCCATGAGGACACAAGATGGCCACCACAAGATGGTCAGCAGGGGAGGGCAGCAAGGGAGGGCATGGGTGATCAGGCCAGCAGAGGAGGGCAGTTGGGAGTGACAGGGCCTGTAGGGAATGGCAGTTGGAGGAACCCAAGGCTACAGGGGAGAGCATTTGGGAGGAACCAGGCCTGCAGGGAAAGGCAGTTAGGGGTGACCAGGCCTGCAGGGGAGGGCAGTTGGGAGGGACCAGGCCTGCAAGGGAGGGCAGTTGGGGGTGATCAAGCCTGCAAGGGAGGGAAGTTAAGGCTGCCCCAGCCAGCAGAGGAGAGAAGTTGGGGGCAAACAGGCTGGCAGAGGAGCAGTTAGACATCAATCACTATGGCAGGGGAGTGGTTAGGGGGTGATCAGGCTGGCAGGTAGAAGCAGTTAGGGGCAATCAGAAAGGCAGGAAGGTGAGCATTTGGGAGCCAGCAGTCCTGGATTGTGAGAGGGATGTTCAACTGCCCATTTAGGCCCGATGCCACCAAGATTGGGCCTAAATGGGCAATTGGGCATCCCTTGAGGGGTCCCAAATTGGAGAGGGTGCAGGCTGGGCTGAGGGACATCCCCACCCCCTCATGCATGAACGAATTTCATGCACCAGGCCTCTAGTTGTAAATAATGTTGCAATGAACATAGGGGTGCATATATTATTTCAAATTAGTGTTTCAGATTTTTTCAGATATATACCCAGAAGTAGAATCATTGGGTCATACAAGTTTTATTTTTAATTTTTTGAGTATCCTCTACACTATTTTCCATAGTTGTTGTACCAATCTGCATCCCCCCCAACAGTGTATGAGAGTTCCCTTTCTCCACGTCCTTGTCAACACTTGTTTGTTGAATTATTGATGATAGTCATTCTTAAATGTTGAGGTGATATCTCCCTGTGGTGTTAATTTGCATTTCTCTGATGATTAGTGTTATTGAGCATCTTTTTATATGTCTATTGGCCACTTGAATGTCCTCTTTGGAGAAGTGTCTATTCAGGTCCTCTGTCTAAAATAGAAGTTCTTCTAAGGTTTAGTAACTGGTAGCCTTTGCTGTAGATGATTAAACAGGAGTCCAAAACTTTGTTGGAGGGATGAAAATAGTCAGTATAACCAATCTTCATTTATCATGATTCCTACATGAACAAATTTCAGTTACCACTAGTATCCCAACAGCACAGTTCAAATTTCAGTTTACACAATATATTAACCATGAGTAATTGCATAAAGTATAAACTGCACTGTTAGCTCTTCAGTCCACAAATCACTATGTAAATAACAGATGTACATCAAGACCATGTCACTTTTTTCATATTCTTTTGGTGATTGGTCACTGAATCTACATGACATTTTAAACCCACGTGACATTTTTTTAAAAAATGGATAATCAAAACAGGAAATTTGTTAACAAAGATGAAAGTACAGTAAATAAATGAAAAGTGAAAATGCTGGAAATAAAACTGGGACTTATTTGAAAATAGCAACAGCAAAGCAAATATAGGATGAGATCTAAGGCCTGCATGAACAAAATTGGACAAATTCAGTTAATATTACCAAAAACAAAGTAAAGTTGTATGAACATATTTTTAAGTTGCACTAAAAACAGGAAGCTTCTCATGATTGAAATAAAGTTTTACTTCTGCTTTGAAATAAAGACTTTGATTTAAAAATAAAATCCCAATCAGTTTGGCTTGTGTTCAGGCCAAAGCATTGAGTTATTGCCAGTAAATGCTGCTTTAATCATTTCAAAAGTTGGCATAAATTGTCTAATGTTAATCTATCAGTTGAAGCTACTAGCACAGTTGAGAATAATGCTATAAAATTTGCATCCAGCCGAAACTGGTTTAGCTCAGTGGATAGAGCGTCGGCCTACAGAGTGAAAGGTCCCAGGTTCGATTCCGGTCAAGGGCATGTACCTTGGTTGCGGGCACATCCCCAGTGGGAGGTGTGCAGGAGGCAGCTGATCGATGTCTCTCTCTCATTGATGTTTCTGACTTTCTATCCCTCTCCCTTCCTCTCTGTAAAAAATCAATAAAATATATTTTTAAAAATTTGCATCCAGATTTCAAATATTAGTTAAAGGAGGTGTTTATAATTATTATTAACCATTTAATGTTGATGAGACTCATCTTTTTTTGAAAGGCAATTCCATTAGTAATTAATATGACAAAAGATGAAGGATCATGAAGTGGCCATTAAGGAGATATTCTAGGTATGTAGCCATAGAAACTTAGTGAAGAACAAGTTACTGACATAAACGATGAAATTAGTTTTGACAAAAAAGATGAAGGTGCTCCAGAGGAAGTGCTGCTGGCATAAAACTTCACATCAAAGGAACTCTGAATCTGAGATGTTTCTTTGAAAGTGCAAAGGCTAAAATATTGGAAGCTGATCCAAATTTAGAAGAGTTTGATAATTTCTATGTGAAAGCATAAAAAGGGTACTTGTTCTGTGTCATAAATTATCCTATCTAATAAAAGGGAAACATGCAAATTGACCATACCTTCACCATGCTACCAGCCAATAGGAGCAATATGCAAATTAACCCCCAAGCAAGATGGCTGACGGGCCCTCTCTGCCTGGAGTCAGCCATGGTGGCACTGCAGGAGGCAGGGTCCCCGATGGCAGCCCCAGCCCCAGCAGGGGCTCCGGTCCGGCCCCCTGCCACCCACAGCGAGGCCCGGCCAAAACAGCATTTCTCACTGCGGGTGGCTAGGATTTTGATTGCAGCCCCAGCACCACCATGGAGGACTGGGCAGGCCAGGTGGGCAGTACTGAGGCCATGATCAGTAACCGGGCAGGCAGGGGAGTGGGTGGTGGCAGCACCTGACACCTACCACCGGATCCAGGCTGTCACTGGGGACAGGCAGGGCAGACTGGCTGCCCTGACACTGCCCACTGGGTCAAGGCCGAGATCAGTAATAGGACAGTCAGGGCAAGATGGGGTGGTTACCCCTGACTCTGCCCTCAGGGTCCAGGCAGCCATCAGGTATGTGGGTAGGGAAGGGTGGCCAGGGTCTCTGGGATCACTGTATGCCCCTGGGCTGCCTGTGCACACTGTTGGAGCAGGCCAGGGTTGAACATTTTAATGAAAATGGGATGCCTGTGCCCCCATCTACCAAGCCCAGTCCCTGGAGAGGAGAGGGCAATGGGCACTTAGCAGGCACCAGGGCTTTGAAGCGACTGGGAGCAACCTGCAGGCATGCTACCAAGAAGAGGTGCTGAACCATGATGCGGGAGAGGGCTGGCTGATGGAGGCATGCAAAGGTGCAGATGAAGTGGCTCTCGCTGGTGCTGAGCTTGAAAAGTGCGTTGACAGCCTGATGGACTAAATCGCCTTTCTGAAGAAGGTACTTGAAGAGGAGATCGCTGAGCTGCAGGTGAAAATCCAGTAAGCTCAGATCTCCATGGAGATGGACGTGTTCTCCAAGTCCTACCTCTCTGCCTGCTCAACGACGTCTGTGCCCAGTACAAGAAGCTGGCTGCCAAGAATATGCAGAATGCTGAAGAATGGTACAAGAGCCGCTTCACCATGCTGACTGAGAGCACTGTCAAGAACTTGTATGGGGTGCGTGAAGCCAAGAAGGAGTTGTCTGAAGCCGCTGCCTGCTCAAGGCCAAGATCGACCCTGGAGAAGGAAGCATGCCAGGGCATGAACTAAGCTTTGGGAAAACAGCTGGGAGAGCTGGAGGATAAGCAGAACTCAGGTGTTAGTGCTATGCAGGACACAATCAACAAATTAGCAAATGAGAGAACTACAAAGAGTGAAATGGCATGATATTTAAAAGAATACCTGGACCTCCTCATTGTGGCTTTGGACATTGACATTGCAGCTCACAGGAAACTCTTGGAAGGTGAGGAGACCCGGCTCAGTTTCACCAGCATGGGAAACATAGCCAGCGGCTACTCCCACATTTCTCAGGTCTTTGGTTGATCTGTCTACAGTGGTTTATAAACCAGCTTCTACTTGATGTGCGCTGGCTCCTTCCCTTCTTAATACACCAGCCACATCCAGGAGGAGTAGATCAAGGTGGAGGAGACCTTGGAAGTTTCAAAAGCCAAAGAAGTGAAGGATGAACCCCCCTCTGAAGGAGAAGCTGAAGAGGAGGAGAAGGAGAGGAAGTGGCTGACGAAGAGGAAGGAGAGAAAGAGGAAGAAAGTGCCAAGAAAGAATTTGCAGATGCAAAGGGGGAAGAAGAAGGAGGTGAAGGTGAAGGAGGAGATGCCCAAGAAGCTGAGGATGAGAAGAAAAATGAAGGTGCTGGGGAGGAGCAAGCAACCAAGCAAAGATTGAGCCCCCCTTTCCTTAATTATTTCAGGAGCAATCCTCCTAAAACCAGGTCAACCCTATCACCAATGAAGCTGTTGAGTTCCAGATATTGTAGGAATTAAGAAGTCAACATATATATATATAACATTCTGAGGTGACTGAGGTTGGACATTAAATGTTGTGCAATGAGTTTTCTCCTTATGCAGAGTATCTGTTTGCTGCCAGCCTGTGCATGGTCCATGCTTATGAGTTCAGGATCTATGACAATGTGAATAATTCAGATGTTTATAATAAAAACACATGAAAACATGAATTCCCTGATGTTAATGTTAAACTTCATGGAAAATTTGATTTCTTTTATTTTTAAATATATGTTTTACTTATTTTTTGCACTATACCTTAGATTTAATAGTAGTACATATGTTTCCTTCCCCCCCATTGTCCTCCTCCCAGCCTCCCTTACGCCCTAGCACATGTCCCCACCTGCCCCCCATCCCCACCCCAGTGTCTTGCATCCACTGGTTATGCTCACATGCATGCATACAAGTCCTTCGGTTGATCTCTCACAGCACTCACCCCCCACCCTCCCCAGCCTTCCCCCTGTAGCTTGACAGCCTGTTCAATGCCTCCCTGCCTCTATATCAATCACTCTCCCCTGTTTCTTTTCTTCAAAAATTTCTTGCCTCTGCATACTAGAAATAAATGTATAAGAACAAAAAATGTTTGAGTCTCAGTTTCAATGTCCAACTGTCCTGAGTCCCAGTTTCAATGTCAAATAGTTCTTTATGTGTACATGTCAGCAATGGTATCAAGATGGTGTACACATGGTGGCAATGCAAGTTCCATCCTCTCTGATTTGGTCCTGGGCCGCCTGCAGCAAGGCACAGCTGCCGACTGCTAGCATCTTGGTGGTTAGAAATTAAAGACCTCAAATCATGTGCAATAAATAAAGTTACACTGAATGACAAAAAAAAATACATTAGGGCCCAGGACACATTCAAAGAACTGGGGAACCATTCCCAGATTAGGAAGGGAACTCACAGGATATATATTATTGCTATGAATACAGTATTTCCTACCACTTACAACATATACAATGTAATGTATTAGATGCCTTCCTACCTCATGAATGTATTTTCATAGAGTAATACTGGTACATATGTTATAGTACATATGGCAGTATATCATATCTTATCTATATTAATAAAAGGGTAATATGCTAATCAGACCATGAGACCTTCCAGAATTCCTTTGGGACAAAGCCATGGTGGTAGGGCCCAGGCAGAGGCGGTTAGGGGTGATCAGGCCAAGAGGGGAGGGCAGTTGAGGGTGATCAGGCTGGTGGGGGGGCAGTTGTGGCCTAGCAGACTGGCAGAGAGGACCAGTTGGGGCAATAAGGCCAGCAGGAAGAGTGGTTAGGGGTGATCAAGCAGTTAGGCAAGTGAGTGGTTAGGAGCCAGCAGTCCCAGATTCCGAGGGGGTTGCCTGACTGCCAGTATAGGTCCGATCCCACAGGGATCTCAGATTGGAGAGGATGCAGGCCGGGCTGAGAGACAACTCCCCGATGCATGAATTTTGTGCACTGGGCCACTAGTACTACAATAAGAAGGCAAGCATTGTTCAAGCTACTTCTTGAGTACTTTTACAAATAAAATACTTTAATTCTCAATGTCCCTAACGTTTTAAATTTCAGTGTATTAAATAAGTATCAGTTTTAGTATTTCATCATTTCCCTATGCTTTTATACCTTAGAGTAAGAGATATTTTAATTTTTTGACCAAAAAAAATGTAATGGTCATGGAATAGATGTTATTTTTCGCATTGATTATTAAGATGACTTTGTAGGGACTCAGCTTGCAGTTGTCATTTTTATGGTCCCACCCTACTATGAAAACAGGACTGCCTGTGTCCTCAGATCTCTTCTCTGAGTCATCTGGTTTCTCTGGAGAGCAATACTCCACTCTTTAAAAAAAAAAAAATATATATATATATATATATATATATATATATATATATATATATATTGATTTCAGAGTAGAAGGGAAAGGGAGAGAGAGATAGGAACATCAGTGCTAAGAGAGAATCATTGATTGGCTGCCTCTTGCATGCCCCACACTGGGGATTGAGCCCACAACCCGGGTATGTGCCCTTGACTGGAATCAAACCTGAGACCCTTCAGGCTGCAGGCCTATGCTTCATCCACTTAGCCAAACTGGTTAGGGCAGTAATCTCCACTCTTACTTGGTGACTATAGTAGTCACACCTTATCTACAAGGAATATGTTCCAAGACACCAACTGGATGGCTGTAACCCCACATAATACAGAACCCTATATATAGGATGTATCTATGTTGAACTTTAACTTATAAATTAGGCACAGTAAGAAATTATTGATAATAAATACTAATAAAATAGAACAATTATAAGTATATACTGTCATAAAAGTTATGTGAATGGTTTTGAGCTATTATTAAGTAAAATTAAGGTAAATATTTTATCATAAGCACTGTGATACCTCAACAGTCAATCTGACAACCATGACAGCTACTAGATGACTAATAAGCAGGGATTGTGTGAAGCAAAGAGATGCTGGAAAAAGACATTATCCATGTCTTAGGTGAGACAGAGTGGAATGTCCAAGATTTCATCTCAATATTAAGAATGGCCAAAATTTAAAACTTATGAATTGTTTATTTCTGGAATTTTCCATTTAATATTTTCAGACTGCAGTTGACCATGAGTAACTGAATACACAATAAGTAAAGCCACATATCTGCTAACATACTTGAAGCTAAATGGCACAAGAGGTATGGGATTCTCACCACTGAATATGTAGACTTGTTTAATCCCATTTTTTTTCCTAATGGTACCATGCTCTGTGCATGATATCTCCAAAAATAAATTATCTCTGGTTCAGTTTCTTCATGGAATAAATCTCGTGTCTACTATCAGGATGGGGATGAGATTCAAAGGTGTTAATCTTTCTTATACAGGTTTTCAGGCAAACTTTTTCTTCACAGATTTACACAATTTCCACCTCAACTTTATTCATTAACTAGCACCTCCAAGTCCTGAGCTTCTCTGGGATTATAGAGGTGATTTGGCTCACTTCTCACCATCCTTTACATGGGATTTCTAGTTAGCCTTTTCAGCTCTGGTAAATCCTCCACCTGCTTTTTTGTTTGTTTGGTTGGTTTTTGTTTATTTATTCATTTATATTCATTTATTCTTTTTTAAAAAACATATGAGAACATGAAATGTTTGAGTCCCAATTTCAATTGTTGTAGAGTGGGAATTTTTTAGCACTACTGAGACTGTGGACTATTCCCCAGATAGAGTTGTCAGTGCTGACACCAGGCCAGGCCTTGAGATACGGTCTTATGGCCCCTTCCCAGCATGTAGGCCTTGGAAGATATAACACTGTCAGCTTTCTGAAGAACAGGATGACCCTGTGGGTGGCATGGTCGTCAATGGCATGACTCTGATGTTGCTTGGGAAAAACGGTTTTATCTTGGGTTGCTTGTTGTACAAAAACAGGATGTGGCTAATATGCTTAAAAGTGGTCTTGTACAAAGGGTAAAGGCTGTTCTCTGGTCTTCTGTGTGGAGAATGGCAGAGCAATCCCCAGGATGGCTAATAAAGGCTCCCTAAATTTTAATTTGGTCTGGGCTCCCGTGGTCATTCATTAGCCTCTGCTCCACAACATCTGGAGATGCCCCAGCGAGATGCACCAGCCTTTGACTGGTCCTGTGACTGGTATACCCAGAGAGCCACCCATGAACTGATTTGAAATGCACTGCCAGTGCCCACTGTAGACCCTGTACATCCCTTCCAGCCCAGAGACACAGCGTGGGTAAAGAAGTTCACTGCCCAAGGACTCACCCCAACCTGAAAGGGATGCTACACTGTTATCCTGAGCATGCCCACAGCTGTTAAAGTAGACAGCGTCAAGACCTGGCTCCACCACTCCCAGCTCCTGCACCAGGAAACAACCTGGATCCTGGCAACCAGTGGCTTCACCTGTGAGATCCCTAACTTGGGCTCCACAGCAGGCCAGGAGGAGACTTGATGCCTTCAGAAGGGAACTGGACTTCAGTGGGGACAGTACTAATGGGGACCGTGGGTCTAAGGGTCTTGGTAACTCTGAGAACATTTTTGCTATCCAGTGAAAAAGTCCAGGACCAAGTAGGGCTAGATGTACTAGGAACAGGAGAGCAGAAACAGAAAATTCCCTTAAAAAGTAAGATAAGCAAATAGAAAACTAATTATGCCAAGCAGACAATTTACAAAAATCAATACAGTCAAACTACTTAAAGTTAAGAAACAGTACAATCCCCAAACTAATAAGGTGGAGTCCATGATTTGACTCATGCACATAAAATCAGTGGGGAATGAAATATGGTAGCATTCACCTCGGATAAAACTGTTGTTTGAATTTTGATCCTGCTTGCTTACTTAAAACAGAACTTCCAGATTTAGACCTTGAGGGCTGCAAAAGTCCCTTTGAAGACCAGACCAGAACTCAGAGGAGTGACTGGTCGGCACCAGAAGTTGAGCTGCACCACCTGCTTTTGCAAGATAGGACCACTTTCCCACATCTAGTAGGAGGTATGGTTAGAGATAAGGAGAAGGCAACAGGGTCAATCGTAGTGCACTGGCAACTCCCTTGGATACGACTTTGACAGCTGTTCTTGGAATTCAAAACAATGAAAATTTATGGTTCAGATCCCTTTAAAAGGACTGCCTGCACCCGGGGAAGGACAGTTGTGGGTGTTTGGTCTCTGCGTGGTGCCCTTGCGACCATCCTGGCCAGTTTTCAATAAATCCTTGTTTGCTTAATACTAACTTAACTGCTTCCATGGTCATTTGCAACTGGTCGTGGAAGTTGTTCCACAACACAATGACCAACAGTTCTGGGTCCCAGCTTCAATGTCAAACTGTTCCTTATGTGTGCATGCCAGCAATGATATCTGGATGGTGGACAAATGTTGGCAATGCAGTCTGACCCTCCCTTGTTTGGTCCTGGGTAACTTGCAATGACGCACAGCTGCTGACTGGCAGCATGGCAAGATGTTGTCAGCATCTTCTATCTCTGGGTTGTTTCTCCTCTTGCCTTCGTGGTTGGAGCAGACCTGTTAACTCTTCTCTGTTGCAAGAATCCACATGGTCTTGGAGTTGTTTTCTGAAAATATACAAACATATTCTCGACCAAAAGTTAATAAAGGAATCTTTTCTATAAATTTGACTTGGGATCCTTTTTAATTTTGCCCAGACGATTTTCCTTTGGCTTATTTTGACACCGTGTGTGTTTTACATGAGTGTCTTGCTGTTAGTATTACAAGTAAAAATTAATTTTCTAAAGTAAAAATTTTCTAGGTGTAATTTACTTACAGGATTTTTTCCTTGCATGATATTACCTCACTATCCTTCTTTTTTGATTAATTGAGGCTTTTGGAAATTTAATAATGCAGTCTTGATAACTTTAAGTTTTAATTTTTTGCACAAAAATATGATTGGTTTAGGTTCAATGCATATTAAGCAATTTTACCATTAGATGAACTACCAATCAATATATTTGGCCTTTTGAACTAAGGTAATTTGTGTTTTTGCCCTCTTACAAAGTTTATACAAAGTTACAAAAAGAAATTGATGGACAGTTTGAAATTGAATTGACATGGCCTAGAGCAAAGAATATCCTTACATGATATTATTCCACAATGTCAGTAAAATTTTATATATTCTACAACAGCTTATTGTACAATTATCCCAAACAAACATATAAAACAATTCCTTAAATGTTTGGCAACAATTTTAAAAAGGACATGAAAGGACTTAATCCTTTGCAGAAGGAACTAAGGCACTGAGACGGCACTTGAAGATTCTATATTGGCCCCACTTGCCCTTTTTGCCAAGAGGGATCCTCTTGTCACAATCCAATAGCCCACAGCTATTGCCTGAGCTTTCTGTTCATGCTGAGGTTGAAGCCTTGTGGTGGCTGGTGCCATGGATCTGTCTCTCCCCCAATGGTGGGGGCTGGGCCCTCCCTGGAGAAGAAACCTGAGTCCCCCGAGATGTGTGACCAGTGCCAGTGCCCTGTCAGCAAGCGAGGGGGTCCCATGGCAGGTGCTGGGCATGGAGGTCATGAGGGCATAGGCTACCAAGGAGACAGAACTGAACTTCACACTACCCTGCTTGGCCCTGAAAGATGGCTGGTTAGCCAGAAACGGGTAAGATTCCTCAGGGAAGGAACAAACTAAGACAGGCACAGTCGCAGAGGGGCCATCAGGAGAGAACTTGGGGGTCCACAGATGAGGGGCACAGAACCTCATCCCCCAACCTTGCAGGGGCTTGATCCCTTACCCCGTCTGAGGGAGGTCTACTACCCTCATGGCTGCTTTGCTTCCCATGCCCAGCACAGATTGGGACCCAGGTAACAGACAGAGACTTGGCCGCCAGCAGTTGCCCTATATCTAAAGCCAGCCCAGCACCAGGGATGCTCAGGGCCCACAGAAGAATGCAAACAATCCTTTCCACTAATATTCACAGGGTAAACTAAGATGGTTGTTAGATTATTAAATTTGACAGTAAAATAGTAATCAAGTTTTCAGATTAATTGAAATTTGCTAATTGAAATAAGTGAACATTCAAGAAAATTTAATTGTACTGGACAAAAAGCTGTTCCTAAAGTATTAACTAAAATTTCCACTTGCTTTCCATCTTCCAAAAACGTGTTCACATCATTTTCTCTGTTTTTGTTGTTTTTTCTTTCTGCGCTTTGGTCTCGTGAATTTATACTTTTTAAAAAATTACTCCCGGGGGAACACCAAAATGGCATCATAGGTAAACACCTATTGTTCTGCCCCGCACAACAATTAAAGAACTACAACATAACAGCAGAACAGACATCACCCAGAATCGCCAGAAAGCTGGCTGAGTGAAAACTCCACTAATAAGAGTAAAGGTGGGACACTGAGACTCACAGGAGCTGCAGGAGTGCAGCCTTGAAGACGGAAACAGGTTAGGAGCCTTCCAGGTCACGCGCGTGCGGGCTGTAGGGCTGGAGCAGCAACCCCTGCTGGATTTCACCAACGGGGAGGGCGGAGACGTCCCACTACACGGATTCCCCAGCACCAGGCAAGGTACGAGGTCCGGGGGACGCACCCTGGAGGCAGGGCGCGGCAGAGGCCTCCTAGTCTGAGGAGAAACCCAGAGACTGGGAAAAGAAGTTTGCACACAAGTGTAGCACAAACCTGCTACTTGCCCCCTAGAAACTTGTCTCCTGGTCCCAGAAACCATCTATTTTACAACCCTGGGCTAGACTTTGGTTGTGCAGACACATTTGGGAAGAGGCAGAGTTGTCTGGCAAGGGGATGAAACTAGCGGCTTTCTCTTGGAGGAGTCTGCAGCCATCCACATCCAACAGAGACCCATGCGTGAGCACCACATAGGACGCAGCTGACACTGAGGCTGCCTGCGCAGCTCAGAGACTCTGCCCATCCAACCTGAACACAGTCTCCGTTCACAGCCAATTGGCCTGGAGGTCAAACCCTCCTAGGGCTAACAACAACAAGCTGGGTTTAAATTCAAAAATACTGTACAACCCATAAAGGATTGCAGTAAGAGTACCCACCTCAGGTAACTGGGGAGGCTGAGCCACTGTCCCTTTGAGGATATCTAACACATAAAGCAGCCACCATGCAGAGATATGGAAAGAAATCGGGTGTGAAAGAAATGGAGGAGAAAAGACGACAAGACACAGAGATCAAAAACACTGTTATAAGGCTTTTCAAGAGGCTCCTAGAAAAGGCCGATCAACTTAATGAGAATTACGAGGAAATAAACAAGACCAACTAGGAAATGAATGAGACCCTCAAGGAAATGAATGAGACCCTCAAGGAAATGAACAAGACCTCTGAGGATATGAACCAGACCCTCACGGATATGAAAAACGACCAACTAGAAATCAAGCATACACAGACTGAAATAAAAAATATTACACAAAGTCCTAAAAGCGGTCCAGAGGGCCACAAGAACCAAGTCAAAGATTTGAAATACAAAGAAGCAAAATCCACTTGGCTGGAAAAGCAAGAAACAAAAAGAATTCAGATAATTGAACATAGTGTAAGCGGCCTCTGGGACAACCTCAAGCATGCTAACATCCGAATTATTGGGGTGCCAGAAAAAGAGAGAGAGCAAGACAATGAAAACCTATTTGAAGAAATAGTGACCGAAAACTTCCCACACCTGGTGAAAGAAATTGACTTAGGAGTCCAAGAAGTGCACCGAACCCCAATATATAGGAACCCTAAGAGGACCACACCAAGGCACATCATAATTAAAATGCCAAGAGCAAAAGACAAAGAGAGAATATTAAAAGCAGCAAGAGAAAAACAGTTGGTTACCTACAGGGGAGCACCCATACGATTGTCAGTGGATTTCTCAACAGAAACGATGCAGGCCAGACGCGAGTGGCAAGAAATATTCAAAATAATGAATAGCAAGAATCTACAGCCAAGATTATTCTATCCAGCAAAGCTATCATTCAGAATTGAAGATCAGATAAAGTGCTTCGCAAATAAGAAAAAGCTAAAGGAGTTCATCACCACCAAACCAATATTATATGAAATGCTGAAAGATATTCTTTAAGAAGAGGAAGAAGAAAAAGGTAAAAATATAAATTATGAACAACAAATACACATCTATCAACAAATGAACATAAAAATCAAGTGAATTGATAGGCTGATGAACAGGATAAACTGGTGAATATTACAGAAACATGGACATAGAGAGGGAATGGACTGACAATTCTTGGGGAGAAAAGGGGTGTGGGAAGTACAGCACGAGATTGGACAAAAATCTTGCAACAATGGGAGAGGACATTGGGGAGGGGGAGGTGAGGATGGGATAGGTACAGGGTGGAGGGGAGATATAGGGGGATAAAAAAGGGGAAACAATGTAATTAATAAACTGAGCAATAAAGATAAAAAATTAAACATAATTACTCCCATTTTGATGGGTTTTAATAAGGTAATAAATATTCAATGTGCTATGTTTCACTGGAATAATCTATTATCATAAATGTATAGTGATGCCAGTTTGCCTTATTCTGTAACTTTTTGGCAGTGCTTGGGTTCTTTAGTTTAAAACAAAACAAAACAAAACAAAACAAAACAAGAAAATAGATAATAAGGTTCGTCCAGCATTAGGGCTTCACCAGGCAGGTGCAGCAAAAAGTCATAGGGATAAGAGTTTGGTACAGTAAAAAAAAAAAAAAAAAAAAAAAAAATCATGTAATATAAGCTGAGTACAAATAGAAAAAAATATATAGAGTTAATGGATTGAGAGAAAAGTAAGGCCTTAATATACTAAGATGCTGATTTGGTCCAAAAAAGGTCATAGTAGGAATAGTTGAATAAATAATCAAGAAGAGGAAGAAGCTGTTGGTCATACAGTGAGATGTTTAAGTTACTTATTTTGGAGATGTAAAAGTCATGGGTGGCTAGGTCTGGTCAGATGGCTCAGATGGTTGGAATGCTGTCCCCTACACCAAAAGGCTGGGGACTCTATTCCCATCTGTGCACATACCTAGGTTGTGGGTTCAGTTCCTAGTCAGGGCTCGTACGGGGTGCAACCAATTGATGTTTCTCTATCATATTTCTCTCTCTCTCTCTCTCTCTCTCTCTCTCTCTCTCTCTCTCTCTCTCTCTCTCTCTCTCTCTCTCTCTTCCCCTCTCTAAAACATATCCTCAGGCGAAGACTCAAAAAAGAGTCATGGGTGGCTGAACTTGTATAGAGAACACAGTTATTGGAATTAAGTACCAAAGAACTAAGAGGCTTTGGTACCCTTAGTTCTTATGGATGTTGAAGTCATACAGGATAATGAGCAAAGGTCATAGTATCTGAATTCTCTTAGCAAGTGAGCCTTTTGGAGAATAACAACAATGTCAACCAGAAAGGAAGAGGAGGGAGAGGAAGAGAAAGAGAAGGATAAAATTCTGTTTCAGTCAGAATCAACTTCTACTGTCAGAAAAACCCAAATAATAAAGTAGTTTATTTCTCTCTCATATGTCAGTTTCATGGATCAAGGCTACTTCAGCTCAATATTCTGCCTGCCATTCCTACAGTGTTGCCCTTGTTCTTAGTCCAAGGTGATGATCTAAATCTCCAACCATCACATCTGCATTCTAGTTAGTATGATGAGGAAAGTTTAAAGAAGAGGCGAAATATATGGGCAGCTTCCTTACAGAAGTTTCCTAGAAGCTTACATATCACTTAAGCTTATACCCCCTGGCCTGAATGTTACATACTACACCCATAGCCACTTCTAATTAGAAGGGAAACTAGGAAATAGATTATTTTTTCTGGGAAGTCATGTACGTAGCTAACATTTTTATTGATATAGAAGAAAAGGAGAATTTACATGAGAGTACAAACAACAGACTCTGCCACAGCCCTGAAAATCAGGTATGAGGAGAGAACTGGAAAAAGATGTATTAATTAGAGAAGACTATTGCCACCATTAAGTGGTTTTCAAAAATAACTTTAATCCTTTATGTCTCAATTTCCTTTTAAATTTTTTTGGTTAGGTTCTTAGTATTCCTTAATGGAAAAATCAACAAGAACTCAAAGATGTACTGAATTAAATAATCAGAGTTCATTTGTAAAATTTTACTCTGTTTAATAATAATAAAGGCTACTGTGGTAGGCTAAAAATGCACCCCCCAAAATGATTTTCACTTCCTGCTCTCTAGAAACTGTGAATATCACCTTATATTACAAAAAGTGTGTGGGGGGAGGAGAGATGTCTTTGAAGATGTGATTAAATTAAGCATCTTGAGATAGGGATATATTTTTTTTCTTCTTAACCCCAATGATGTGGAAAGGACTAGCAGTCTAGGGTTCTAGGGATGGTCAAACACATGACACCTGACACTGGACACATGAGGTGAACAGCAGTTTATTAGTCACATACACTCACAGCTTAGGGGAGGAGGACACTACATGCCATGTAGGGCCACACAAGAGTTACACTTGGGAACAGGGTAAACCAGAAAGGCTGTTGGAGGCAGACTTTGTAGTAACAGGGGGGGGGGGGTTGTTTCCCTAGGATCCCGAGCGAGAATGTGATTGGCTTGTTTGAATAATTTCACAGGCTGTCAGGGAAGTTGAGGACTTGTCCCGGTATGATGCAGATGATCTGACTGATAGGTGAACTAACTGGGTATAGAGCCTTTCCCACTAGCAAGAGTAAAGGAAAGCACAGTCAAAACTTTGAGGCCCCGTGAGACTCAAAGATGTTAAAGCATACATGAAATTTTGGGTCTTACATTACACAAAATTATTCTGGATTATCTAGGTCCTCATTAGAGAAATTAAGAGGAATATTAAACACACAGACACCCGGAAGAGGAGAAGGTAATGTGACTATAGCAGCAGAGATTGGAGTGATGCAGCCACAAGCCACAGAATGCTGCTAGTCACTAGAAGTTGGAAGAGGCAAGGAATAAATTTTGCCCTTAGAGCTCCAGAGGGAATGAGATACCTTGATTTTAGCCTGCTTTTAACTGTCTTGCCTCCAGAACTGTAAGAGAATAAATTTGTGTTGTTTGGGGGTCCCAAGTTCAATCCCAGGTCCAGGACATGTACCTTGATTGTAGGCTTGATTCCCAATAGAGGGAGTGAAGGAGGCAGCTGACTGGTCTTTCTCTCTCATCCATGTTCCCAACTCTCTATCCCTCTCACTTCCTCTCTGTAAAAAAAAAAAAAAAGACACAGCCAGAAAGAGCTGTTTATGAATCAGAGGGCAGGCTTTCACCACAATCCAAACATGCTGACACTCTGATCTTGAACTTCCAAAATCCAAGATCATAACTATGAGAAATTAATGTCTATTTTTTATATGCTACCTAATCTGTGTTGTTTTATCATAGCAGCCACAGTGCTCGCCATATGCCAGGTATTTTGCTAAATTTTTTACATGTGGTATCTCATTTAATCTTCACAACAACCTGCAAAGGTAAATACTATTGTTAAGCCCATTTACAGATAGAGAAACTGAAATTTAGAAATGGTAAATAACTTGCCCAATATCACACACCATTCAATGGTAAATTGAGGATGCTACCTCAAATCTACATGGCCTTAACACCTACTCAATGTTACAATTTGAATATCCAATTTCAGGACCTTAAGAAAGGCTTCCTGGATAAGGACTCATCTAGGAGGATAAGCCAAGATGGTGGCATAGGTAAACACCTAAACTGCTGCCTGGCACAACAATTTAAAAACTGCAACTAAAAGACAAAACATCTATCACCCAGAACCACAGGAAGCTGGCTGAGTGGAAGATCTGCAACTAGAAGGAAAGAGAAGAGCAATGAGACGTGCACAAGCACTGAAAAGCTGAGGTACAGAGGCGCATGAACTGGGCTGGTGGTGGGCGAAGGGGTACTGCTTTTTTCAACCAAAGGTAAACAAGCTCCTGATTACTCTGAAATCCAGTTTCTGGGGAGAAGCTGGCAACCCAGACTCCTACAGGGAGAACCTGGATGGTCTGCCATCAGGACGGAAAGTAGGATGGCTCCCTTGCAGAGGTGCCCACAGCAATCATTGTTCACTGCTCTGGGGAGCAGGACATGGGGACTTGGAAACTCGGAGACACAGAAATGGCTGAGTGGCAGCCATTGCTGTTTGCCACACCCTAGCCTAGTGTACTCCCTGAGACCCCGCCCCACACAATCTGCAAACCCGCCCAAGCTGTGCCCAGCAGCATTTGCATATAAATGGCCTGCACTATCGCAGCTTAACCTAAACAAACTCCAGCTCTGGTCAGACAAGGAGAAATCTGCAGATCTTGCTGGAGCTCCTGCTGGGTCACCTCAGACAGTAGCTGACCTGCACCCACCCCATTGGAGATCCAGAAGCTAGTGTATCTAGAGGTGGGTGTGAGATGACACCAGAATTCAACTACTCACATCCATAAGTGACACATTCAAGAAGCAGACTCGGTAAGCACCAGAGCCCAACTGAAGCAAATTCTGCCCCATAGGCGTGTCTCCAGTATAGCAGTTCTTCCACTCCATCAGCACAGAGAAGCAGCAAAATGTGGGGACAAAGAAACATGTCATGAATGAAAGAAATGGAGGACATAGAGTTCAGGACACATTTATAAGGTTACTCAAGAATCTTCTAAAAACCACTGAGAAACTTGATGAATCCTTGAAGGACCTTAAGGAGAATGCCAAGAAAATGGAAAAGGACCAGTCAGAAATTAAGCATACACTGTCTGAAATAAAGAATATACAGAAATTCAACGGTAAGTCAAAGGATTCCAAGAATCAAACCAAAGATCTGAAATATGAGGAGACAAGAAACACCCAATCAGAAAAGAAAAAAGAAAAAAGAAAAAAATATATGAAGACAGTGTAAGGAGCCTCTGGGACAACTTTAAGCATACCAACATTCAAATTATTGGGGTGCCAGAAGAAGAGAGAGAGCAAAATATTGAGAACCTATTAGAAGAAATAATGACAGAAAACTTTCTCTACCTGGTGAAAGAAATAGACTTACAAGTCCAGAAAGTGCAGAGAACCCCAAACAAGAGGAATCCAAAGAGGACCACACCAAGACACATCATAATTAAAATACCAAGGGCAAAAGACAAAGAGAGAATCTTGAAACAGCAAGAGAAAAACAGTTGGTTACCTACAAGGGAGTACCCAAATGACTGTCAGCTGATTTCTCAACACAAACTATGCAGGCCATACAGGAGTGGCAAGAAATATTCAAAGTGTTGAATAGCAAGAACCTACAACCAAGATTATTCTACCCAGCAAGGCTATCATTCGGAATTGAAGGTCAGATAAAGAGCTTCACAGACAAGAAAAAGCTAAAGGAGTTAATATAATACCAAACCAGTATTATATGAAATGCTGAGGGGTAGTCTTTAAGAAGAGGAAGAAGAAAAAGGTAAAGATAAAACTATGAACAACAAAATGACAACAAATACATACCTACTAACAAGTTAATCTAAAAATCAAGTGAATGAAAAATCTGATGAACACAATGGACTGATGAATATAATGGAATCAGGTACATAGAAAAGGAGTGGACTGATAGTTATCAGGGGGAAGAGGGTGTGAGAGGTGCGGGAAGAGATTGGACAAAAATCTTACACCTGTGGATGAAGGCAGTGGTGGGGAGAGTAATGGTATAGGGTGGGGTGGGGGATGGAGTGGAGGGGAGTTCTGGGTAAAATAAAGAGGATCACCTGTAATAATTTGAACAATAAAGATTTATTTAAAAAATAGGGAAGTTTTGATAGTAAAGGAGGAAGTCAGACATAGAAAATGCTAGGGAGTGGACAAGAAATTCTCTGGATGCAAAGACTAACAAAGCAAATGTTAATTTTTTGAGTCATTCATTTTACAAATATTTACCAAGCATCTATTATGGGGTTAGCACTCTGCCAGATGTTGTAGGGATCAATATGATCAATTTCTGAACTTTTTTAAAATTTTAATTATTTTTTAAGAAATCTTTATTTATTTGTTGTTGTTAATCCTTACCTGAGGATATTCTTCCATTCATTTTTAGAAAGAATGGAAGGGACTGGGAGAAACACAGAAAATCATCCATGTGAGAATTGGTTGCCTCTCACATACACCCAGACTAGGGCCTGGGATCAAGCCTGCAACCGAGGTACATGTCCTTGATCGGAATTGAACCCAGAACCCTTTACTCTATGGGCCAATGCTCTGTCCACTGAGCCAAACTGGCTAGGCTGACTGAACTCTTTTTGAATCTCTCTTACCTCCTTTGTCCCAGAGTGAGCCACACATGGCTTTCTTGGGCAACATTGGCCAGAGACATTGTTGTACCTTCTTGCTGGAGGCCAGCTTGAGCTTTATTCATTACAAAATCCATCCATCCAGCTCTCAAGTCACTCGAGACTCTCAGTTAAGGAAGGTCAGACTCAAGGGCAAACTTTTCTAAAATGCTTATTACTCTCCAGTATCTTCTTAAGATAAGAATAATCCTTCCCTAGCAGGTTTGGCTCAGTGGATAGAGCACTGGCCTGTGGACTGAAGGGTCTTGGGTTCAATTCCAATCAAGGGCACATGCCAAGATTGTGGGCTCAATTCCCCAATAGGGGGCGTGCAGGAGGCAGCTGATCAACGATTCTCATCATTGATGTTTCTATCTCTTTCTCCCTTTCCCTTCCTCTCTGAACTTAATATATATGTTTTAAAAAGAATAATCCCAGGCTTTCCTTAGGCCTACCATCCACCCACTGGTGGAATCGCTATAAACCGCAGGGCTGTTTCAGCTGTGGAAAGGGATTTTCTGTACTAAGTTTGCTTGAAAAGTAGTATCCAATAAAGACATGGGAACCATGAAGATGCAAGTCTTGCTCTTCCCTGTATACCCTGCAGTATTGCTTTTGGAAGACTGATACTTCACCTCTTGCTGCCTTTACCCATATATTCATTAGATTCTTCTGATGAAACCAATCAAGTTGGAGTGGATGAATACAACCATGTGTATGCATGCACTTGGTCCACTTCCCAATATGTACACCATCTTATGACAAAGCTTCCATAAATACATTGCATTGTAAAAACAGGACCTGCAAACAAATTGACCTTTTATCATTTTGAAAGATCTTCCCTGAGGACTTTCTAAGCCTAAAAGCAATGGAAAAAGTCACAAAGAAAAGATAAAAATAGATTTGACAAAGTCAAAATAAAAAAGATAAGCATAAAAAAAACATAGACACTGCTGGTGGATGAGTAAATTGGTAAACTTTCATGGAGTTCAGTCTGGTATATGTATTTAGAGTCTTTCAAATGTGCTTACTGTTAGGTGCAGGCAGTGGGGGGAAGTCCAGAGCCGATGCATGCATCAACAAGGTAGATGGTGACAGAGATACAGAGATAACTGGTGCCTTCTTAGATCCCCGGCCCAAGACAAAAATTCAACACCTCTCATGCCCTCCTCCGGGCCCCCACTAAACAGCTGTATAAAAGAAATGCCAGTGCCCCCTTTTGGCACGAACTTCCCTGGCCCACCCTTGGATGAGCGAATTTCACCCAGAAGTGCAGGATTAAAACCTCCCCTACCAATCGCCTGGACTCTCTGTGTGTTTTGTCTCCTGCATTGCAAACTTTACACTTACCATGTCATTCAGGAATCCCACTAACAATTTATCCAAAGCAAATAAACATGTATGGGCAAAAATATTTTGCTATGAAGATGCTTACCTGTTTTAACTATTATAGTAGAAGTTTTGGAAGCAACACAAATGTCCAATAATAAAGGGCTGATACAATTGAAGTGATGAAATACAATGGAGACATTAAAAATCTAATTCTTAAAGAATACTTAATGTCATAGGAAATACTCAGGTTGTCCTATCTAATAAAAGAATAATATGCAAACTGACAGTACCTCCAATAAAGCCACCCCCACAGCCATGCCCATCAGCCAATAAGGAGCAAATTATGCAAATAAACCCCAACCAAGATGGCTGCAGCCACTGAGAACAGGAGGGAGGCTTGGGTTTCCCCAGCAATGGAGGAAGCCAAGTTTTCTGCCTGCCCTTGCCAGCCTAGGCCTCCATTCAATGCTACAAAGTTTCAATTATAGAAGATATATCCCAACAGAAATGGTGGCAGCCATGGAGCTGGAGAGAGCAGAGGCTAGGGTTGCCCCTGGCGATGGAGGAAGCCAAGCTTCTGCAGCCCTAGTGCCTAGGCCTCCACTCTAGGCTACAAAGTTTCATTTATAGAATTTAAATAAACTCAAGGAGAAATGGCTGTTGCTATGGAGCAAGCAGAAGGCTTGGCTCCACTCCAGGCTACAAAGTTTCAATTGTAGAACATAAATTAATCCCAGATCTCAGGGCCTCCACTTGGGTCCCTGGGGGTGTGGCTGGCCTGCAAACCACTACAAGCTCCTTGCCCAGGCTTCCCCACACCCCAAGGGAACCCCCACCCTGATCTAGGACACTCTTCAGGGCAAACCAGCTGGCCCCCACCCATGCACCAAGACTCTATCTTATCTAATAAAAGAGTAATTTGCAGATTGACCATCACTCCAACACACAAGATGGCTGCCCCCATGTGGTCAAAGATCCTGCCCCCGTGTGGACACAAGATGGCCGCCACAAGATGGCCAGCAGGGGAGGGCCGTTGGGAGGTTCCAGACCTGCAAAGGAGGGCAGTTGTGGGTGATCAGGCCAGCAGGGGAGGGCTGTTGGGAGGGACCAGGCCTGCAAGGGAGGACAGTTGGGGGCAATCAAGCCTGCAGGGGAGGGCAGTTAGGGGTGACCAGGCTGGCAGAGGATGGAAGTTGGGGGCAAACAGGCTGGCAGGGGAGCAGTTAGACATCAATTAGGCTGGCAGGGTAGTGGTTAGGGGGTGATCAGGCTGGCAGGTAGAAGGGGTTAGGGGTAATCAGGGAGGCAGGCAGGCGAGCAGTTTGGAGCCAGCAGTCCTGGATTGTGAGAAGGATGTCCGACTGCCCGTTTAGGCCTGTTCCTGGTAGGATCGGGCCTAAATGGGCAGTGGGACATCCCTCGATGGGTCCCAGATTGGAGAGGGTGCAGGCTGGGCTGAAAGACATCCCCCTGCTTCCCATGCATGAATTTCGTGCACTGGGCCTCTAATAATTAGATAAAGAAAGAAGGGTATAAAATTGTGCACACAGATAGTTTTCTATTAAAATAAGTAGATTTACTCATTAATTCAATAAGTACTTATTGAAGAGCTAATGTATACTGGGAACAGTGTTAGATTCTAGGAATATAACAGTGGGCCAAATAGGTAGAGCTTTTGCTCTTCTGGGTGAAAAGAGACTGGAATGAAATATACCAAAATCCAAATCATCAAAGGTATCTATGTCTGGGTGGGATTAAGGATCATTTTAATTTTTTTATTGATACCTCTCTATATTTTGTAATTACATAATGCTTTCTTAATCAAAAGATTAGTTTTTCAAAATCTTCTTTTTTTCATTTTTTCATCTTTATTGTTCAGTTTATTAATTACATTGTTCCCTTTTCCCCCCCTATAGTTCCCCTCCACCTGGCACCCATCCCACCCTCTGCCCTCACCTCCCCCTCTCCACTGTCCTCTCCCATAGTTGCATGATTTTTGTCCAGTCTCTTGCTGCACTTCCCACACCCCCTTTCTCCCCAAGAGTTGTCAGTCCATTCCCTCTCTATGTCTGTGATTCTGTTATATTTGCCAGTTTATCCTGTTCATCAGCTTATTAATTCACTTGATTTAGATTCATTTGTTCATAGATGTGTATTGGTTGTTCATAATTTATACTTTTATCTCTTTCTTCTTCTTCTTCTTAAAGAATATCTTTCAGCATTTCATATAATATTGGTTTGGTGGTGATGAACTCCTTTAGCTTTTTCTTATCTGCGAAGCACTTTATCTGACCATCAATTCTGAATTATAGCTTTGCTGGATAGAGTAATCTTGGTTGTAGATTCTTCCTATTCATCACTTTGAATATTTCTTGCCACTCCCGTCTGGCCTGCATCGTTTCTGTTGAGAAATCCACTGACAATCGTATGGGTGTTCCCTTATTGGTAACTAACTGTTTTTCTCTTGCTGCTTTTAATATTCTCTCTTTGTCTTTGCTCTTGGCATTTTAATTATGATGTGCCTTGGTGTGGTCCTCTTAGGGTTCCTATATATTGGGGTTAGGTGCGCTTCTTGGACTCCTAAGTCTAGTTCTTTCACCATGTGTGGGAAGTTTTCAGTAACAATTTCTTCAAATAGGTTTCCATTGTCTTGGTCTCTCTCTTTTTCTGGCACCCCTATAATTCGGATGTTGGTATGCTTGAGGTTGTCCCAGAGGCCCCTTACACCATCTTCAATTTTTTGGATTCTTTTGGTTTCTTGCTTTTTCATCTGAGTGGATTTTACCTCTTTGAATTTCAAATCTTTAACTTGGTTCTTGGGGTGCTCCAGAGCACTTTTAGGTCTTTGTATAATATTTTTTATTTCAGTCAGTGTATGCTTAATTTCTGGTTGGTCCTTTTTCATACCCTTGAGAGTCTCCTTCATATCCTTGAGGGTGTCATTCATTTCCTTGTAGAACTCATTCATTTCCACGTTGGTCTTGATCATTTCCACGTTGGTCTTGATCATTTCCTTGCAGGTCTCGTTCATATCCTTGAGGGTCTCCTTCATTTCCTTGTAGGACTCATTCCTTTCCTTGTCAGTCTTGCTTATTTCCTTATAGGCCTCGACCTTTTGTTGGAGCCTCTTGAGAAGCCCTATAACCATGGTTTTGAATTCCATGTCCAGTCGTTTTTTTTCCCTCCATTTCTTTCACATCTGATTTCTTTCCATGTCTCTGCATGGTGGCTGCTTCCCTGAGTTGGTCAATTAGCTTTGTGTGGTAGACGTCCTACAAGGGACAGTGGCTCAGCCTCCCCAGTTACCTGAGGTGGATATGGGTTGCACAGTCTTGCTGAAGTTAAGCTCAGGTTAATCGTTGTTAGCACTTGGAGGGGTTGACCTCCAGGCCAATTGTCTGTGAAGTTCAGCTGTGCTCAGGTTGGATGGGCGGGGTCTCCGGGCCAAGCAGACAGTGTGAGCTCCACCCTATGTGGCCCCAGGGACCCTGCACCGGGGGCAATGGCTGCCAGCACCTCTGAGAGAGAGAGCCGCTGCCAAGCTCCACCAGCTACCGGGGAATTCAGACTCTCCCCAAATGAGTCTGCACGCCCAATGTCTCACCCAGGGTTATAAAACAAAGCAGTCTGAGGGTTTCCCGAATGAGGGAGCAAGTTGAGAGCGCTCTCCATGCAGTCACACAGCTGCGCTGTTCCCAAGGTCACGCGCAAGCCCGCCCTCTCTACAAGCTGGGAGACCTCCGCAGCACCCGAACTTCAGCGTGCCCTTTCACTGTCCAGTTCTCACCCCGTATGATAGTGGGTTCCCTGGACTTTGCCCAGAGCTGGAGAATCAGTTCAGTGGGACGTCTTTGTCTCCCCGTTTGAGAAAACTGGCCAGTTTTCAGCCGCCCGCCCTATCCGCTGGCGCGCGCACTCCAAACCTCTCTCTGCACGAATCCTCAATGCTGTCCTCGGCAGCTCCTCCAAGTCACAGTGTCTTATCTTCACTTTTATTTGTGGAATTTTCACTCGGCCAGCTTTCTGGTGATTCTGGAAGGTGTTTGTTCTTTTGTTAAGTTTCAATTTCAAAATTGCTGTGCATGACGGCAAGATAGGTGTTTTACCTATGCCGCCATCTTGATTCCCTCTCAAAATCTTCTTAATACATAAAAATATCTTATAGTTAAAGAATGCTTTATAATTTGGGCCCCTCCCATGGCCACCAATTCATTTGATCTGCACAATCATTTGGAGATTTTTAAGGCAGGCATTACCACACCCATTGTATGGATAAAAATACTAAGGCAAGTGATTGCCCTGGAAAGTAGTGTGAGTTGTTGGGGCTAGAATCATAGCCGTAAGGTCAGGTGTCAGGGCTCTCTTAACTCTATCTGTTTGGATAAAGGTTTTGTGAAGGAAAAGGGCTTTTCAGGGCTTTGCCCCCAATTCTCTTCCAGATATTTCACCCACTCTCTGGGCTTGGTTGTCTTTCTCCCTTTTTTCAAGTGACTGGATACTATGGAATCCCCAAATAAGCAAGAGGAATATGTCAAATCATTTCACCTTTTTGCCTCTACAAAATGTGAAATCAAGGAAGAGAAAGGACCTTGGAAAGCATTCCAGCCTCCCATCCAAGCTGAGATTGCCTGCAGGGTACCTCTGTTTCTAATTTGCCTTTCCATCTCACTCTGCCAGGTGCAGGCATGCCATCTTCCCCTCCTTACTCTTTCCACCTCTGCCTCTTTTGAGAAGTCTGCTAGGTGCTGTTTAACTGAAGAAACAAATTAGAACTAATGTCTTCAAGCTGGTAATGGACCCATGCCTGAATACTACACTTCCATGATGTTTGCATTTTAACTAGGAACTCTGAAGACACCAACCCCAAAGAAACTATGAAATGTCACCCAGAACAGTAGGCTAGTGATGGAGGTATCTTTGATCAGGATCATGTTTTGGCAGTTCTGCTAAAGATTTTACAAAACCCAGGCAAGCTTCATTTTCCTGCTTATTGCATGTAAGGTCAACCCCATCCTTAGGGAACTGGCTCTGCTGGAGGGGAGGCCTGAAGATCCAGGCCTACAGTGATCTGCCTTTCTGGCCTCTGTCAAAGGTTAGTGGGTGCAGCCAGGTGCAGTGTCCTCAGAAAGAAGCAAGGGAGCCTGATGAATGGGGAAAGGAATGATTTGCTAGTGGGAAGATTTCTAATCTTTCCCAGAGAAAAACATATCCAATTCCTATGCATTCGCCTTCCGGTTCCAGCTTCCATCCACCCTGGTTTCCTTGGGTCAATGGAAAATCTGAGTCCTTTGTTATCAGCTTCCTGGCTTTGGTCTGATCTCTACTTGAGCTTGCTGCTGCTGTTGATGCTGAAGACCACCCTCCATCAGTACAGCTGGCTCTCAATTTGATTGCAAGGGAAAAATTGAGATTTTGTGGCTCTGGTTCTGCTTCTCTGCTTCCATTTCAGGGCTTTCTCCCCAGGTCATGCAGACCTTCACTGCACCCACCATTCTACTCCCATGGATTCTCCCCAAACTTAAAGCTATTTCCTGAAGCATCATTTTTAGGACCAAAGGCACTGAAATTCAAATTTAGGCCAGGCCTGACTAGATGGTGACTGCAATGGTCACCTGCTTGGTATCATTTCAAATGACATTAGGAAAAGATTCCCTGTCCAGAACTTTATTCCACAATTGCTTGCTCTTGATTGGAGCTCAAGGGGACAGTCTTTCACGATTGGCTAACTCAAAGGAAGGGGTTGGTCTTTGTGATTTCAAGATGGCAGCCCCCAGGTAAGCCTACACATCACATGGCCCACATGGTGGCTGCCGAGTGAATGGCAGCTGTCCTTGCAGTCCTGCTCTGCCCTTTCATTAATAATAATAATAACAATAATGTTTATAAATAATCAAATGCATTTTAGGCACTGTGACAAGCAATTTACTTTCATAAATCATTTAATCCTCAAAGAGCCCATGCAATAGGCACCACTATTCTCCCCATTGACCATTTTTTCAGTTCAAGATGGTAAGCTGAACACAAACACTTAAGTCATTTTCCTTCAGAGACCTCATTAAAATAATAGTACAGAAATTTTAAAATGCATAAACCTACCACAATAAAGAGAACAGGAGGGGAGCTGTCAGTGGATGAGAAATTTAAATAAATTTCCAAAGTCAGAAAGCATCTGGAGGAGTGCTAACTGATGAAGCACAGTGAAGCAAACAATCAGTTTAAAGTATGTGTGAAAGTGCTGCAGCTAAAGAGGCAGCCCACCTACCTTGCAAACTCTAGCAGCATCTGGCCTTAGAGACTACAGGTGTGACACAAAGTAGAAATGAGAAGTGAGGCTGACAACAATGCCTCACAGCTAAAGGTCTGTCTAGACAAGTAAGAGTGGACTCTCAACTCCTACATGGATACAATCTAGCAGCCAAATATGCACCTGCTGGCCTGAAAACAAAGGATTTCTTCTGTACAGAAATTGAACAAAATATCTAGAGAGAATTAGAGCAAGTAGTTGGGTGTTAGTGCCTCAGAGTTAAATCTTCTGCAGTCAGGTATTTGGACCTGTCTCCTCAAGCCCTGTCAATACACAGAAAATTCATAATCACCTTCCCTGTCATCATCCTTAAGCAAAATATGCCCATTGACAAGGTCTACTCATACACCTAGCTCCCATTCAGACTCTCTATTGCCTCATTTTAAAAGATGACCAGGAAACAGGAGCATCAGATGTACAAGGAAAGGTTGAAACATTAAAAAGAAATTACAAGATAAATGGAACAAGGGAATTAATTTAGGGAACTCCCAAAGTACGTATTTACAGAGAACTTTGAGAATGTATTTACATTCTGTATATCAAGAATAGAAGGGTATAAAAAATAAAAAGAAGACAATTGAACTCTGTAACACTTGTTAATACAAACCTTTGTATATTGCTTTGATTTTTTGAACCACATGGAATATATTGCTCATATGAAATAAATAAGTTTATTTTTAAATGATGAGCTCTGGGAAATAAAAATATATAATGGGCAAAGTAAATAAGTCATAGAAGGTGCATTAGTTTTTTTTTATTGCTGTGTAACAAATTGCCACAAGCTTACGGGCTAAAATAACACATTTATTATCTCAGTTTCTGTAGGGAAGAAGTCCAGACACAGCATTCAATCAAGAATTCAATCAAGGTTTCCCCAAGGTATGTTTTTGTCTAGATTTCAGAGTTCTTTTCCAGGCTCAATCAGGTTGTGGGAAAAATTTACTTTTTTAAAGTCATAAGAAGGAGACCCTAAGCTTCTAGAAGCCATCACTCTCCTTATATAGTTTACACTGTGGTGTTCTTCAGAGACAGCAGGAGAATGTCTCTGACTTCTATCTCTGATGCCTAGATCATTTTAAAGAGCTCATCTGATTAACGCAGGCTCAGTCAGAGTAACCTCCCTTTTGATTAACTAAAAATAGACTGATTTGGAGACCTGAATTATATATACAAAATCCTTCACCTTTCCTCTATAACCTAATCATGGGAGTAATATCCCATCATATTCATAGGTCACACCCACACTCAAGGGGTGGGGATTGTACAGGGTGTGTACATCAGGGACATGAATCTTAGGTTCTGCCTTAGAATTCTGTCTACTACAGTGAATTGGAAGATAAAGATAAGAAAATATCCCACAATGAAGAAAAAAAGATGACAAACAAAGAGAAAAGAAAAACAATAAAGATAAAATCCAAGCCCTAATTGGTTTGGTTCAGTGGATAGAGTGTCAGCCTGTAGACTGAAGGGTCCCAGGTTCCATTCCAATCAGGGACACAAGCCTGGGTTGTGGGCTTGATCCCCAATAGGGGATGTGCAGTAAGCAGCCAATCAATGTTTCTCATCATTGATGTTTTTATCTCTCTTTCCCTCTCCCTTCCTCTCTGAAATCAATATATATATATATATATATATATATATATATATATATATATATGATAAAATTCAAGAGGTTCAATGTCTAAAATCCAACTATTAGTAATTCCAAAAAGAAGGAAGAGAGAAAAATTTTAAAGGAGTAGTATGGACAAGTTTCCCAAAGTTGATGGAAGACATGAGTTTTCTAACAGAAAAAGTGAACTGAATGTCATGTAAAATTTTTCAAACCCACAGTTCTTAGCCATATGTAGCTTTTATATGCCAAATATTATAAAACACTGACTAAAGATATCAAACCTAAATAAATGGGGACACATACCATGTTTGTGGACTAGAAGACTTAACACGGTTAAAATGGCAATTCTCCCAAACTGATTGATGGATTTAATGTAATGTCTATCAAAATCCCAGAAGTTTTCTTGTTGCTATAGACAATATTATTCTAAAATTAATATAGAAAGAAAAATTAGAAAAGCCAAGACAGTATCTGAAAAAAAGGGATAAAGTTATAAGAATGACCCTGAATAATTTTAAGGTTTGTATAAACCTAGTTAATCAAGATACTATGGTATTGCTGAAGGGATAGGCATATAGATCAATGGGGCAGAAGACATTCCAAACAAAGACCTATAAAAAGAGATAAAGATGCAAAGGCAATTCAATGGAGAAAGTATACTCTTTTCAACAAACAATGCTGAAACAATAGGTCACTGTGTGTTTAAAAAACAAAACAAACATTGATCTAAGCCTTAACTGGTTTGTCTCAGTGGATAGAGCATTGGCCTGCAGACTGAAGGGTCGCAGGTTCAATTTCAGTAATGGGCATGTACCTTGGTTGCAGGCACATCTTCAATAGGGGGTGTGCAGGAGGCAGCTGATCAATGTTTATCTCTCATTCATGTTTCTAACTATCTCCCTTCCTCTCTGTAAAAAAAAAATATATTTTTAAAACATTGATATAAACCTCATAGCTTATATAAAATTAATTAAAGTGTTTATTGCCGAGACTGGTTTGGCTCAGTGGCTAGAGCATTGGCCTGTGGACTGAAAGGTCCCAGGTTCGATTCTGGTCAAAGGCATGTACCTTGGTTGTGGACACATCACCAGTGGGGGGTGTGCAGGAGGCAGCTGATTGATGTTTCTCTCTCATCGATGTTTCTGACTTTCTATCCCTCTCCCTTCCTCTCTGTGAAAAATCAATAAAATATTTAAAAATAAAATAAAGTGTTTATTAAGCCCAGCCAGTATGGCTCAGTGGTTGAGCTTTGACTCATGATCCAAGAGATCACTAGTTCAATTCCCAAGCCAGGGAATATGTTCAGGTTGCATCCTCAGAAGGTGGTGTGCAAGAGGCAGCCAATTGATGATGTTTCTCTCTCACCCATATTTCTATCTCTATCCTTTTCCCTTCTTCTTTCTAAAAATCAATATTAAGTCTAAATGTGAAACCTAAAACTATGAAACTTTTAGAAGACATGAGAAAATCTTCATGACCTTGGGTTAGGAAAACAACTTTTAGACATGGCTTCAAAAGATCTATCTATAGCTACCTAATAAAAGAGTAATATGCTAATTGACAGTACCTTTGCAACACCGGCGAGCCAATCAGGAGTGAGTATGTAAATGAACTCAACAAAGGTGGCAGGTTAATTTGCATACACAGGCACCGAGCAGCCAGGGCTGGGTGGGATACTTGCATCATTGCCATGGCAATAATGCAGGCATTCTGCACCATCCCAGTCACTCTGGGCCACTGGGCAGTGAGGGAAGGCAGAAAGGCAGCACTGGGCCAGAGTGGGAAGGTGGCTCTGGCCAGAGCGAAGGCAGTGCTGGCAGCCAGGGGAAGGAAGGTCCATTCTGCATAAATCTTTGTGCATTCAGCTTCTACTTGTCCTATCTAATAAAAGAGTAAAATGCAAATTGACAACACCCCCACTACACCCTCCAGCTAGTCCCACCAGCCACACCAGGAGTGAGTATGCAAATTAATCGAACCAAGATGGTGGTCAATTTGCATATACAGGCACAGAGCGAAGACTGAAGACTGTGTAGAAGGCAGCCAAGCACTGCAGAAAATATCAAAGCTGCAGAGAAGCAAGCAGTGGGGCAGCAGAAAAGGAAGGGAAGTAGGCAGGACAGGGGAGATGGGAAGGGAGCAAGGTAGAGGAGATGGGAGGGAGTGAGGCAGCAGAGAAGGGAGTGAAGCAGAGGAGATTGGAGGGAGTGAAGCAGAATAGATGGGAGAGAGCGAGGCAGAGGAGAGGGGAAGGAGTGAGGCAGTGGAGAAGAGAGCCAGACAGTGGAGATGGGAGGGAGCGAAGCAGTAGAGACAGAAGGGAGTGAGGCAGCAGAGACAGGAGAGAGAGAGGCAGTGGAAAAGGGAGGGGGTGAAGCAGCAGAAAAGGGAGAGAATGAGGCAGTGGAAAAGGAAGGGAGGAAGGAAGCAGAAAAGGGAAGGAGTAAGGCAGTGGAGATAGGACAAGCAAGGCAGAGGAGACAGGAGAGAGCGAGACAAAAGGATATGAGCAGGGAGCAAGGCAGCAGAGAAGGAAGGGAGGGAGGCAGTAGAAAAGGGAGGGAGCGAGGGAGTGGAGCCAGGAGGAGCAAGGCAGAGGAGACAGAAGGGAGTGAGGCAGAGGAGACGGGAGGGAGCAAGGCAGCAGAGAAGGGAGGGAGCTTCACTCAGGCCTCAAGAAGCCATATTCTTGCAGGAATCTTCCTGCAATGGGCCTCTAGTTCTATCTAATAAAAGAGTACTATGCAAATTGACTGTACCTCCAATCAAGCCATGCTGAAAAGCCAATCAGGAGCAAATAAACCCCAACCAAGATGGCTGTGGCCACTGAGAGCAGGAGGGAGGCTTGGGTTTCCCTGGCAATGGAGGAAGCCAAGTTTTCCACCTGCCCTTGCCAGCCTAGGCCTCCACTCAAAGCTACAAAGTTTCAATTATAGAAGATATAACCCAACAGTAATGGCGGCAGCCACGGAGCTGGAGAGAGCAGAGGCTAGGGTTGCCCGGGCAATGGAGGAAGCCAAGCTTCTGCAGCCCTAGCGCCTAGGCCTCTACTCTAGGCTACAAAGTTTCAATTATAGAATTTAAATAAACCCAAACAGAAATGGCTGTCACCACGGAGGAGCAGAAGGCTTGGCTCTGCTCCAGGCTACAAAGTTTCAATTGTAGAACATAAATTAATCCCAGATCCCAGAGCCTCCACTTGGGTCATTGGGGGGCATGGCCGGCCTGCAAACCATCACAGGCCCCTTGCCCAGAATGCCCCATGCCCCAAGGAAACCCCCACTCTGGTCTGGGACACTCTTCAGGGCAAACCAGCTGGCCCCCATCCATGTTCCAGGCCTCTATCCTATCTAATAAAAGAGTAATTTGCAGATTGACCATCACTCCAACACTCAAGTTAGCTGCCCCCATGTGGACACAAGATGGCCACCAAAAGATGGTCAGCAGGGGAGAGCCGTTGGGAGGTTCCAGGCCTGCAAGGGAGGGCAGTTGTGGGTGATCAGGCCAGCAGGGGAAGGCAGTTGGGAGAGATCAGGCCTTCAAGGGAGGGCAGTTGGGGGCGATCAAGCCTGCAGGGGAGGGCAGTTAGGGGTGACAAGGCTGGCAAAGGAGGGGAGTTGGGGGCAAACAGGCTGGCAGGAGAGCAGTTAGACATCAATTAGGCTGGCAGGGTAGTGGTTAGGGGGTGATCAGGCTGGCAGGTAGAAGGGGTTAGGGGCAATCAGGGAGGCAGTCAGGTGAGCAGTTTGGAGCCACCAGTCCTGGATTGTGAGAAGAATGTCCCACATCCCTGGAGGGGTCCCATATTGGAGAGGGTGCAGGCTGGGTTGAGGGACATCCTCCACCTCCCATGCACAAATTTTGTGCACCGGGCCGCTAGTGTATACATATATATATAGAAGGCTAATGTGCTAAGTCTTCCAACTGGTCACTTATGCACACTGACCACCAGGGGGCAGACACTCAACACAGGAGCTGCTGAGCTGCAGTGACTTGACAGTGTTGGTGTTTGGGTGACACACTCCAAAACCAGAAAGGAGCGACATTCCAATTCCTTGCAGAGCCGCATGATTCCACCTTCAACCACGGGTTATGTTGTTGCTGGGGCACTATTGGCTCAAAATCTGTTTTGCTGCACACTTCTGTTTGTGTTACACACCCTGTATGACAGCAACTTTGCAGACGGCCCTCTCACACTCTGGGACCCCTCTGGGGATGTTGGAGAGCCAGTTTCAGCCAATCCCCACAGGCCAGGCCGAGGGACCCCACCTGCCAGACGGACCCTTCTCATGCCACAGAAGCCCTTTGAATGGCGCTGCCCCAGGTGTGGCCTGCCAGAAAAGGACCATAGGAGGTTGGCTCCAGGGTGTGTCCGGCCCGTCTTGCCTAGTACAATTTCTAATTAATTTCCTTTCAATGTGCATGAACCCATGCACATGCTTACTAGTTGATCCATAAAAGAAAAAAAATTTGATAAAGTGGACTTCATCAAAATATAAAGCAAACCTGGCTAGTGTGGCTTAGTAGTCATGCATCAACCTATGAACCAGAAGGTCATGGTTCGATTCCATTCTCATTCATGGCACATACTTGAGTTGTGGGCTCGAACCTCCAGTTTGGGATGTGCAGGAAGCAGCCAATCAATGATTCTCTCTCATCATTGATGTTTCTATTTCTCTTTCTTTCTCCCTTCTTCTCTGAAATCAATAAAAATATATTTTTAAAAAACTGCAAGCAATAGTGTACCTCTACAGTCACTTGAAATTAAAATTTTAAAATATCAATATCAAGTTTGGGCAAGAATGAGGAACAATTAATTGGAGCTCATTGATTGTTGGTGATATTTTTTAAAAATGACAGAACCACTTTGAAAAGCCTTTTGACAGTTTCTGATAGTTAAACATATACCGACCATATGATATAGTGATTTCACTTTTCGAGAGAAAGGAAAAACATATGTCTACACAAAAACTTGTACACGAATGTTCTTAGAAGTTTTATTTATAATTGTGAAAAATTGGAAATAACTCAAATGCCCAGTAAAAACAAATATAGAAACAAATTGTGGTATAGCCATACCATGAAATACTACTTAGCAATAAAAAGGAATTGACTAGTGATTCATACAGCAATATAGATGAACCTCACAAATATATGTGAAAGAAGTCAGACACAAACTATATATATTGCATTATTACAATTATACAAAAGTCTAATCTACAGTGAAAGAAAGTGGGTCAGCAGTTGCCTAGAGATGGGGGAAATTGGTTATAAAGGGTCTAAGGAAACTTCTAAGGGTGTTCGATATGTTCAATATTTTGACTATAGTGGTGGTTTCACAGAAATATGCAAATGTAATAACTTATTAAATTGTGTACTTTACATAAGTGCAATTTATTATAGGTTGCTTATCCATATATTACATAAAACCCTAATATACAAATAGACCAAATGGCAGAACAACCAAACAACTGGTCACTATGACATGCGCTGACCATCTAGGGGCACATGCGGAACATGGTGGGCAATGGCAGCAGGTACCAGAGCATGGACAATGGCGGGCATCGGCCATGGTGGAATGGTGGAGCAGGTGACCTGGGGTGCCAGAACAAGGTGGGGTGTTGATCATTGTCATTGGGGCAAACCTCTAGTGTTTACTGAAAATTCTTTGCTCCCAGGCACTGTGGTCCGGCCCAGCACTTGCACCTGCTGCTGGCACCAACCCCAATTGCTCCGTGCCATCAGTGGGTGTGAGAAGGGCTGGCACTGTCAGTGCATGGAAGTGGGGAGGGGAGAATAGCAAGGCTGCTGGCAGACAGGGGACCAGGAGCCAAGGCAGGAGGTGCTGGGCAGGGGTGCAGAGGATGGGCTGAGATCTGCCCCTATGCCCACTGTCGCCTCATGGCCCACAGTTCCTTTTAAGGTGCACAAATTCATGCACAGGGCACCTAGTTTCTCAATATAACTATTTTAAAAGATAATAAAAATTACACTAACTTAATTTAAGATTCAGACATGAAAGAATACATAAGTATAATTCAATTATATAACTTTTGAGACCATAAAAATGTTTTACTCTATTTTAAAATCAGAAGAAAAAATGAACTTTTGAGTCAAAGAAAATACTTTAATATGTGATATTAAATATTTGTCTTTATACTAATACAACCATAAAATATCATTTTGATCTTTTTAGTAATAAAAGGGCCCATGAAAGCAAAATTGCCTAGAGCCCATGAAAATCATAATATATCCCTGTCTGCAGTGAATTATATCTAGAAAGCTACAATAATATACAACATTGTGTATTAATTGTCTATTTTTACAAAGCATGGGAGATGTAATCATAGTTATAGAAAAGAATGTAAATGTTATCAACCTTGAAAATGTAAAAAGTAATTATAGATTTCACAGAAACTAGAGATAGAAGGGGAAAAGAAGTGGAGGACAGGGTATAGACCTGAAAAGTTCCAACTGATAAAAGTGGGGAGTCAAAAGATGCTCTCTCTAGTTATGGCCCAATATGTAAGAGTTTATGTACATTATTTAATGTTACAAAGTTATTCAGTAATAGAGATACAATATTATACACCTATATTGGGAGGTGTGGAGAAATGGAAGAGCTTATGATGTTGACCACTGCACTGTCATCTATCTTAGTAGAAATCCAATAGAAGAATAACTCAAATTGACAAATCCAAAAAACAGAAAGAGAACAAAGCATATTATTTAGGGAAATAGAGGTCAGTCAAAAGAATTCAAAGAGAAAGGTTAAAAGTAACAGGTTTGTGGAACTGAAGGTTGAGGTGAACAAAAGTTTCTGCTTTTTATTGTTAAGTTTTACTGTAGTGTTGATTTTTTTAAAAACCGGCTGCATGTATTATTTTGAGAAAAATGAAGTAAACTTCTCTCGCTCTTATTATTCTATACTTGAGCACCATTTGTATCCTTCACTGTTCTTATCCCAACTTGTAATTACATTAGTTATATATGCGATGATTTGGTTCATGTTTTTCTTCCATTATACTGTAAGTTCCATGAGGACAAGAACAGTCTGTCTTTTTTTTTTTTTTTTTTTTTTTTTTACCATTCTGTACCCAGTGCCTGGCACAGAAGGTGGTCCAGAAATCTGGGTCCCACCATATATATCAACCTGGGAATGCCACATTTAAAGGCCTTTCAAAACTCCCTTTCTAGGACCAACTAGCAGTTGAGATGGAAAATGTTCTGTTGTGAAAAGGAAGTGGCCTTCCAAGGAGAAAGAGCAGGGTTGGGTATTAGAGGAGAAAGGATCTATAGCCAAATAGTACCAAAGAAATGGCTCTAAATCTTCCTTGTAGGGGTGTGAGCTGGGACAAATCAGGTGTGTGCTTATCCCTGGACCACTGAAATCCTCTTTAAAAGAACATCAAAAAGTACCCCTGTTATAATGTAAATCAGAAGATGCCTCAATCAATAAGCCAGATTTATTTGGAGTCCTGTTCATTTTGCTAGCGCTAGCGGTCCCAGAGGAAATCTTGCTTCTTAAATTCTGGAGCCCAATGTGGTGGAAGTTTCCCTTATTTATATGTTTTTCAGCTCTTTGTTTTCCAAATTTGGAATGAGACTTTCGGACCTTCTGAGAAAATGTCCTGTGTGCTGGGACAGGCTGTGAGACTATATCTCAAGGCCTGGCCTGGAGCCAGCACTGACAACTCTGTCTGGGGCATAGTTTATGACCTCTCTGGAATGGGATGTAGTCTTATTTTCCCCTATTATTTAAGCAAGCAAACATTTACAGAAGCCAGAATAGCACGGTTAAATTTTAAAGTGCAGCTTTTACCCAAGATGGAGGTTACTATGCTTCACCCTGAAGGGGAAAGTAAGTTCTAAATGGGCCTCCTGCAGCAAGTATAAGAAAGGGAGAACAGGAGCATCTCTTAACCTACCTCATGTGAACCTCCAGTATTTTGACACTAACTGTGGAGTTGGCCTGCTCTCAGTAGGCCTGGACTTCTGCCTGCCAGGAAGCAGAGGTGGGTCTAATAGATGCAAGTGATTTAGTGGACCACTCTGAAGAAGAGTCTGGAAACTTCTTGGTGGATGAGCTGTAGATCATCTTGTGGTTAGAAAAAGAGAGCCTGGGCCTGGGAGCTCTGGAAGAAGGCTTCATAATCTTATAGAGCCACTTCCCTTAGTCCCTAAGGGATGCTGGAGGGAATGTTTACTGGACCTATGAAGTCTCTCCTCCTGACCTCAGCCCCATATCTGGTCACTGGAAAATCATGAGTAGGGAGATTTGGGGGTTTAAATAACCCCATGGAACCCCCTTGCACTGGCTGGGCTTTCCTGGAGAAAGCATTCTTCTAATGATGTGAACCGAAAGAGTGGAGCATGGAAAAGAGTTAATGAAGAATTATGAATGGTACTGCTGGATGAGCTGGAAGAGTATAAGATGGTTCACTTTGAGAAGATCCCAGCTGAACAAGCCTACCATTCCAGCTCCCGGAATTTTCCCTTTTCCAGGGAGGAAACTTCAGCTTTGTCTGCCGGATGCCTGGAACCTGCTTCTGGCTAGATTCCCAGGGCAGTGTGAGTTATTAGCAGGCACTGCAATCACTCAGAATCTTTTTGGAATAAGTAAAAGACAGGAGTTTATTTGATCCATTTTGAGCTAGTGCAGTATGTAGGTCAGTCTTCAGCTCCTCCTCAGGAGACACCTGACAGTTTCATTCAGGTGAGGGAAGGATTGGGAGTTGTAAGTAGAAAAATGAACACTGAAGCCATTTTTCATAAGTGAAGAGAGCTTGGAGTCGAAAGTATAAAAAATGCCCCTCCAGTGTGAGGCATGTTTTTCAGGGTCCAGGGCAAAGATAGGACCCAGTGTTCCTTCTCTCAAAGTGATTGAAAAAGCTGGTGATAGCACACAGTTTACTGCTGGGCTAGAACGTCATGCTGTCCTTAGCACCACCCTCCAATGGCTCAAGGAAAACAGGGAGTCATAGTCCTTGATACACAACTTCCTCAGCCCCCAAGAGTTGGAGAACAGCAGTGGCTACTCCAGTCTGGGCAGTGAATAGTCTCTAAGCCTTACTATATGCAAGTGATTAGGAGCCTAATGCTGGTTTCTTCCCATTGTTGGCCTGGTTTCCTTTCGTTTTCAATTTAGCCACCAAATACCCAAATGGAACCCCATATTTGAAATAATCTTCCTCTCCTGTGTCTAGAAGAGTAGAGTAGCTAAGTCAGACTGCCAAGGTTTACAGCCCAACCCTGCCATTTTCCAGCTCTGCAGCCTTGCACAATTTACTTATCTTTTGTATGCCAATTTTTCATCTCTAAAATGAGAGTGACAACAGTACTTAACTCATAGAGTTATGAGGATTTAATGGGACAGGTAACGGATCTGGCACCTAGTTAGGGTTCACTAATGTTAGCTATTATCATTTTGAATGAAAAATCCTTTGTTTTTTTCTCTTGCACTCTCCTACTCTTAGTTTTGCATACCTACTTCTCCCTTTCCTAAATAATTTCTTCATTCTCCTACAGACATTATGAGGTTTTCAGTGATACATTTTCTTAAAGAAGAGATTTTCACTTGATCCTTTCCATCTCCTATAGATAGACCCCAAAGCTGGGTAATCATTGGCTACCAAAGTTGGAAAGGCCTTTTATAAATCATCTGGTTTAATTTGTTCTTTTCTCAAATGTCAAAAATCCAAGCCAGAAACATAAAGTGACCTAATAAAGATCACACTAAATTAGAACTTCAGTCTAGCCTTAGAGATATTAGCAAGGTCAGTATTTAATCTACCATATTTAATCCTCAATGATCCAACAAATACCTGGTAAGGATCTACTATGTATGTGTGTGTTTGTGTGTGAATGTGTGGTCCTAGGCTGGATGCTAAGAGAGTTACAAAAATGGTTTCAAGGCACTTGTCCTGCTGGATAAGTTGAATTTTAGGAGATTGTGAGACACTATATGTCAATGGATGGGGAAAGCTCTCCATTTGTTTGTTTTATATATAGATTTCAATCTATAAATAGGGGTATAGTTTTATGTGCACATTATTTTGTGTATAATTTTACATGTGTATTTTTATATATGCGTGAATCTTCATATATACATATATGCATATATAGTCAAATTTAGTTTCACTTGAAGAGTTTAGCGAACCCCGTACTTTCCCAAATAGCATCCTTCTGTCCTAATACAGTGGGCATATCTATAATAAATGATGGGGCTTATATATAGTCTTAAATGAAACTACAATGTAGCCAGCAGGTCCCCACCCTGAAAGAAGAAGAAAGACAGGCCCCACTATTCCTGGTGGGAGCTAAGTAAAGGAGGGTGTAGGGGGGAAAAAGTGATAGATGAAGACTAGACTTGGGGTGAACACACAATACAGTATACAGGTGATGGGTTGTAGAATTGTGCTCCTGAAACCTATTTAATTTTGTTAACTAGTGTCACCCCCCAAAAATTCAATAAAAAGGAAAAAAAATGAAGAAGACAAAAACAAAGTAATATAGGTCTCTGCAAGACCTGGAAGGTACAGAAGAACTAATGATTATTCACAGAAGGCTTAGCATGGACTAAAGAAAAGGAACATGTTTTTCTTAGAGCTAGATAGTAACCAGGAACAGATTGGTGTGAACTAATAGTTCTGAATCAAGGAATTCCTGCACAACATAAAACTGGACTTTGAGTCTTTACTGTAAATATGATGTACAGAATGCGTGTGTTCCCCAGAAATTCTTTAAGTATTGATAAAAGTGTAGTGATAATAGTTTATTGCTTACTCTAAAGAGGTGTCCTGCCAATTAGAAGGCACCATGCTCCCGAAGCTATGTTCCTAGTATGGCAGGAAGAAGGCCCATGCTGCTGAGTTTGGTGCCAATTTCCTTACCGTCAGTAAATTAGCAACACCTCAAGGCTGTCTCATCTTACTAGAAGCCTTCCTCAAGTCAGGAAAGACTAAATTCTCTCTTGCAACCTGAGACTAAATAGGATATAGTGAAATTCTAGGTTTGAACCCTTTGATCACCTTTCATAGACTCTAGAACTATGTGTATTTGAATGGTTTAAGGGAGGAAAGAAGGGCAAGAATGGGAATGGGCAGTGTTACACAAGTTTTAGCATGCAATCATTAGAAAACTAACCTTCCTTCTCCTCAACATCTGTCTTATTAATGTGCTTACTCTTCTGTACCCAGTATTCCAGCCCCCTCAACAGCAATATCAAAGTTGGCCTGAGATACTCTCCTTTCTAGGTTCTCATGCCACCACACTTTCCTGACTTTCCTCCTACCTTGTGCGTTCTTACTCTGCTTCACTGTTCCTTTCCCTCTCCTCTACCTCTAAATGTTGGACATGCTCCAAGGCTCAACTCTAACCACTCTCTTTCAAGATAATTTCATCCAGTCCCATAGCTCTAAATAGCATTAAGATAGCACCCCCAAATTTCCATATCTAGCCTTTACTTCCTTTTTGAGCTCCCAATATATGGCATATAGCACATACTCTGGAGTCAGACAGACTGAGTTTGAATCCTAGCTCTACCTCTTACTATCTGACCTTGAGCAAGTTATTTACCTTTTTGCTTCCATTTCTTCATCTGTAAAGTGGGGTAATAATAACATGTGACTTTGAAACCAAACAACCAATGAATCTGGGCTGCCTGTCACTAATTGAGCCAATTCAGCAGAGACAGGGTTGAATCATATATGAGTATTTGTTCCAATAATGCCAGCTGTATGGGAGAGAAGCAAGTTATCCACAAAAATCTGCTCTGGACCTCACCATAATCCAGCTGCATATATAGGATAGGACAATGATTACATGGAGAAATAGGCTATATAGGCTGAGGTGGGACTCCATTGTTTGGGCAACAAGGGTCTTAATATTTCCATGTAATAGGCAGTTCTTGAATGAGAATGGACCACATTCCAAGGTTGATTCCCAGGTCCCTGGGCATACAACTTCCAGCCAGGTTAGAATGTCTTTCTTTAACCAGAACAAGGCAATCGATGTTAACAGGCCATGATTAATACTTCCCATAACCATAGCTAGTCCCCAATGTTCTATTTTTGCCCCTAACAACTTCAAAGACTTGATGTGAGAATTAAATGAGCTAATATGTGTAAAATATGTGGGACAGTATTTGGCACAAAATAAGCATCAATAAATGTTAGTTGTAGTTGTTGTAATAAGCATCAATAAATGTTAATTGTAGTTATTATTATTTAAAAAATTATTTCTGTCTACTTGGCATCTCTTTTTGGGTGTCACATAGGCATCTCAGACTTATGATAGCCAAAACAAAACTCTTAATTTCTACCCCCTCCAAATCATTCCTTCCTACCTTTCCTCATCTTTAATACATGTCACCACTGTTTATCCAGTTGCTCAGGAAAAATCCAAGTGTCATCCTTTTACCTTATCTCTTACATCCAGTCCTTCAATAGATCTTATCAAGCTCCCAAATATATCCACCATCTATCCATTTCTCTCTATCTCCATTGCTGCCACCATAGCCCCAGCCAGACACATCTCTCACTTAGATCTTCCTTCACACTGATGCCAATGATCTAATTAAGGCATTGAATATAGAGTTTCCTGCTTAAGACTGTTTAATGGCTTTCTATTGGCTTTAGACTGGAATCCGAACCCTCACCATAGTCTGTATGGCCAGCCAGGATCTGTTTTTTTTTACTCTCTCTCCAAACTCACCTCCATATTCACTGATCTTTAGGTTCTTAGTTCACACTAACCTAGTTTAAGCCTCAGGTCATTTGCACCGGCTGTGCCTTCTATCTAGAATGTCTTTCCCCAAATCCTCATATGACTAGCTCCTTTTATCATTCAGAATTCAGATTAAATATCACAATGTCACTTCTTCAGAAAAGCATCTATGGACTACTTAATCTAAAGTAGCTTCCTCAATCACTGTTTTATTTTCTGTATATCACTTATCAATATCTAAAAATGTCTTATTTTTTCACTTGTTGACAAGATTTTGTCTCCTCACGTCTCCAGAGTGTAAGTTCTATGGAAGTGGAAACTTGTCTGTCCTGTTCACCAGTGTATCCTCAGTGCCTAAGAGCATGGTAGGATTAAGGTATTTATTTTTAAAATACATTTTTATTGATTTCAGAGAGGAAGGAAGAGGGACAGAGATAGAAACTAAAAGGGTTAACTGGAGAACACAAGGCTTGAGCCTTACAAAAATCTAACAAATGTCAAAGAGAAACTTATTCTGTAAGCCTGAGTCTTATAAAAACATGTTCCCCTTGAGCAATTACCTTACAGGAACTTCTAAGACCACATCTCTTGCAAAGCAATCAGGGCATGTGCCCTGATCTTAAATCAGACCCTGACCTTTTGGTTCTTAGGTCGATGCTCAACCACTGAGCCACATTGGTTGGGTAGAAATTTATTTTTAAAGGAATTGCTTTTTTTATGTTGTGCTAAAATATACATGAATGATTTACCATTTTAATCATGTTTAGGTTTATAGTTCAACTTGAGACCCCGTGCATGAAAATCCATGTACTGGATGGGGGCCCCTCAGCCCAGCCTGCCCCCTCTCACAGTCCGGAATCCCTCAGGGGCAGGAGGCTACCCCTTGATCAGGGGAAGGCGATGCCCCAGTCATACCTCTGCTGCTGCCACTGCCAGCAGCGCAAGTCTTGGCCAACCCTGGTTACCTGAGCATCGGGTGACCCTGGGCGGCTGGTTAGCAACCATCTGAGGCTTGCCTGCACCTCAGGTCTGCCCCAGGTGGCTGGGAAGCCACCATCCTAGGCTTGCCTGAGCCTCGGTCCAGCCCTGGGCAGCTTAGTGTGAAGGATTCTGGAGGCAGGCATGCGGAATAGCTGGGCCCGCCTGAGGATGAGCCCAGTCTTGCTGCATGCCTGCCACCCGCCCCCAGCAGGGCTGAGGGGACTGGGCACCACCATCTTGTGGCTGGGGGCATCGCCATCTTTGAGGTTATGGCAGTCAATTAGCACATTCTCTCCTTATTGGATGTGGCGCCACCATCTTTTGTGATGGCATGAGGGTCAATTAGCATATTCCCTCTTTATTAGATAGGATAGCATTAAGTACATTCATATTGTTCTTCAACCATTACCATTATCCATCTCCAGAACTCTTTGCATTTCACAAAACTGAAACTCTGTATCCAAAAAAAAAAAGCTCCCTATTTTCTCTCCCCTCCTCCCAATAATTGGCAACCGCCATTCTACTTTCTATCTCTATAAATTTCACTACTCTAGATACCTCCTATAAGTGGAAGCAGCACCAGATATCTGACCAGTGGGGTCAGACCAAATGTGGGTTCAGCAACCTCAGTACTTGGATTCTGGCTAGGAAAGAATTCAGAGCCAAGACCCAAACTGTAAGAGAACATTTATTGGGTAAATTACAGAGATAGAAGAAGTAATTCCTAGAAGAAATGGGCTTAGCAAACAAGTGCTAGAAGTAAAGGAAGAGCCCTTGGAGCTTGGGAGTGAGGAAGTTAATTATAAGGTGCCTGGGGGAGGAAGGGGAAGGGAGAAAGGCAAGGGGGTGCCCCTGGAAGAGAGAGAAAATGCTGGGTCCTCAGTCCTAATGATTTTAAGAGTTGAGATTTTTAGGGGACAATCTAGTTAGAATATTCAGCAGTTTTCCAGGTATGTCCTTTCAGGGCTGTGTTCTCCACTAATTTATTGACAGGAATCAAGGCAGGGGGATCATTATGCCATGCAGGGGGTCAGCCTTGGCTGGTTTTGTTGCTTATCTAGACCTAGAGCTGAAATACAACTTGAGACCTAGATGTTATCTCTAGAGAGGAAAGATCAGGGGCTCCAAACCTCATGACCACGATATACTAGGGAAAGAAAGGCCATCTTGGGGGTGAGGTCCCACCCTATAATTATCCTTTGCTAGGCATCTTGGGCTTTCTACCCTGGTGACCTTCTCTACCTGGCCCATCATCCTTGCTCTGCTCATGTCTGTCTAACTGCCTGCAACAGAATCATACAATATTTGTCCTTTTATGTCTGGCTTATTTCAACTTACATAATGTTTTCAAGTTTTATCCATGTTGTAGAACATATCAGAACTTATTTACTTTTTAAAGTTGAATATATTTATCATATGTATATACCACATTTTGTTTATGCACTCATCTGCCAATGGACATTTAGGTTATTTCCATCTTTTGGCTACTGTGAAAAAAATGATCACATAAATATAGGTGTGCTAATATCTGTTTGAGTTGCTGCTTTCAATTCCTTTGGGTATATAGCCAGAAATGAAATTGTTGGATCATATGGTAATTGTATGTTTAATTTTTTGAGGAAACACATACCATTTTCCATAGCAGCTATATTACATTTTACCCTTTCACCAGCAGTAAATGTGAGGGTTCTAATTTTTCCACACCTGAGGAAACACTGTATTTTCTATTGTTGTTATTTATAATAGCCATCATAATAAGTGTGAAGTGATACATCCTTGTATTTTTTTATTTGCATTTTCTTAATGATAGTGATCTTGAGCATTTTTTTCATCTGCTCATTGGCCATTTGTCTATCTTCTCTGAAGAAATGTCTATGAAGTACTTTACCCACTTAAACTGGATTGTTTATTTTTTGTTTTTATAAGAGTTCTTTAGGAGAACATCAAGATGGCGGCATAGGTAAACACCTATTGTTCTGCCCCGCGCAATGATTTAAGAACTATAACATAACAGCAGAACACACAGCACCCAGAATCTCCAGAAAGCTGGCTGAGTGAAAACGCCACAAATAAGAGTAAAGGTGGGACACTGAGACTCAGAGGAGCAGCGGGAGCACAGCCTTTCAGACGGAAACAGGTTAGGAGCCGTCCTAGTCGCACGCACGGGCTGGGGCTGGAGCAGCAACCCCGGCTGGATTTCGCCAACGGGGAAGGCAGAGACGTCCCACTACACGGATTCCCCAGTGCCAGGCAAGGTCCGTGATCCGGGGTACGTGGAGACGCACCCTGGAAGCGGGACCCAGCAGAGGCTCCTAGTCTGTGAGAAACCCGGAGGCGGGGAAAAGAAGTTTCCGTGCAAGGGTCACGCAAACCCGCGACTTACCCCCTGGAAACTTGTCTCCTGGTTCCGGAAACCATCTATTTTACAACTCTGGGCTAGACTTTTGGTGTGTAGACACATTTGGGGAAAGGCAGAGTTGTCTGGCAAGGGGAAGAGACTAGCGGCTTTCTCTTGGACGTGTCTGCAGCCATCCCCATCCAACAGAGACCCGCGCGAGTGCCGCATAGGTCATAGCTGACACTGAGGCTGCTTGCGCAGCTCAGAGACTCTGCCCATCCAACCTGAACACAGTCTCCCTTCACAGCCAATTGGCCTGGAGGTCAAACCCTCTTAGGGCTAACAACAACAAGCTGGGTTTAAATTCAAAAATACTGAATACAACCCATAAAGGATTGCAGTAAAAGTACCCACCTCAGGTAACTGGGGAGGCTGAGCCACTGTCCCTTTGAGGATATCTACCACATAAAGCAGCCACCATGCAGAGATATGGAAAGAAATCAGGTGTGAAAGAAATGGAGGAGATAAGACGACAAGACATAGAGTTCAAAACCACTGTTATAAGGCTTTTCAAGAGGCTCCTAGAAAAGGCCGATCAACTTAATGAGAATTACGAGGAAATAAACAAGACCAACCAGGAAATGAATGAGACTTACAAGTAAATGAATGAGACCCTCAAGGAAATGAACAAGACCTCTGAGGATACGAACCAGACCCTCACGGATAAAAAAAAAAAAGGACCAACTAGAAATCAAGCATACACAGACTGAAATAAAAAATATTACACAAAGTCCTAAAAGCAGTCCAGAGGGCCACAAGAACCAAGTCAAAGATTTGAAATACAAAGAAGCAAAATCCACTCAGCTGGAAAAGCAAGAAACAAAAAGAATTCAGATAATTGAAGATAGCGTAAGGGGCCTCTGGGACAACCTCAAGCATGCTAACATCCGAATTATTGGGGTCCCAGAAAAAGAGAGAGAGCAAGTTAATGAAAACCTACTTGAAGAAATAGTGACTGTAAACTTCCCCCACCTGGTGAAAGAAACTGATTTAAAAGCCCAAGAAGTACACAGAACCCCAAAATATAGGAATCTAAAGAGGACCACACCAAGACATATCATAATTAAAATGCCAAGAGCAAAAGATAAAGAGAGAATATTAAAAGCAGCAAGAGAAAAACAGTTGGTAACCTACAGGGGAGCACCCATATGATTGTCAGAGGATTTCTCAACAGAAACGATGCAGGCCAGATGCGAGTGGCAAGAAATATTCAAAATAATGAATAGCAAGAATCTACAACCAAGATTACTCTATCCAGCAAAGCTATCATTCAGAATTGAAGATCAGATAAAGTGCTTCGCAAATAAGAAAAAGCTAAAGGAGTTCATCACCACCAAACCAATATTATATGAAATGCTGAAAGATATTCTTTAAGAAGAGGAAGAAGAAAAAGGTAAAAATATAAATTATGAACAACAAATACACATCTATCAACAAATGAACATAAAAATCAAGTGAATTGATAGGCTGATGAACAAGATAAACTGGTGAATATAACAGAAACATGGACATAGGGAATGGACTGACAATTCTTGGGGAGAAAAGGGTTGTGGGAAGTACAGCAAGAGATTGGACAAAAATCTTGCAACAATGGGAGAGGACATTGGGGAGGGGGAGGTGAGGGTGGAGGGTGGGATAGGTACAGGATGGAGGGGAGATATAGGGGGATAAAAAAGAGGAAACAATGTAATTAATAAACTGAACAATAAAGATTTAAAAAAAGAGTTCTTTATATATTCTGGATATTAATCCCTCATCAGATACATGATTTACAAACATTTTCTCCAATTACATGGGTTGCCTTTTCACTATGTTAATAGTGTTTTTTGATGTACAAAAAAAGGTTTTTTTTTATTTTAATGAAAATAAGATTGCCCTCTAAGGGCTAACAATCTGTGGAGAGACTGAGACCCAGTATGAGATTTGGGGTGGAAAAGCTTGTGTTCAGATGAGCACACCAACAGGTCTGAAAGGGTCATGGAGGGAAGTGCTTAGTAATTCAGGGATAGCATGAGGTCTCTGGAAACACTGGGTTTGAGGGCAATAATAGGTAGAATTTGATGAGATCTTACTATATACCAAACACTGTGCTAGATACGATATGTCCATTACTTCATTTAAAAAAATTCTTTATTAATTGAGGTATTACATATGTGCCCTCATCCCTCTATTGACCCCCCCCCATCCTTCCCCCCTCTCATGCCCTCATCCCCCTTGTGTTCATGTCATTGGTTAGGCTTATATTCATGCAAAAAGTCCTTTGGTTGATGTCTCCTCCTTCCCCCTCCCTCCCGAACCTCCCCCCTGAGAACCAGCAGTCTGGTCGATCCTTCTCTGCCTCTGTATCTGTCCCTGTTCATCAGTTTATGTTGCTCATTATATTCTACAAATGAATGAGATCATGTGGTATTTGTGTTTCTCTGACTGGCTTATTTTACTTAGCATAGTGCTTTCCAGTTCCATCCATGCTGTTGCAAATGGTAAGAATTCCTTCTTTTTTTACTGCAGCGTAGTATTCCATTGTGCAGATATACCACGATTTTTTAATCCAATCATCTGCTGATGGGCACTTAGGCTGTTTCCAAATCTTAGCTATGGTGAATTGTGCTTCAATGAACATAGGAGTGCATAAATCCTTTCTGATCCGTGTTTCTGGTCAAATGGGAGTTCCATTTTTAGTTTTTTTGAGGAAACTCCATACTGTTCTGCACAGTGGCTGCACCAGTCTGCATTCCCACCAGCAGTGCAAAAGAGTTCCTTTTTCTCCACATCCTCACCAACACTTGTCATTTGTTGATTTGTTGATAGTTGCCATTCTGACAGGTGTGAGATGATACCTCATTGTTGTTTTGATTTGCTTCTCTCAGATAATTAGTGACTTTGAGCATGTTTTCATATGTCTCTCAGTCTTCCTTCTTTCCTCCTTGGAAAAGTGTCTATTTAGGTCCCTTGCCCATTTTTTTTATTAGATTGTTTTTCTTCCTTTTGTTAAGTTTTATGAGTTCCCTGTAAATGTTGGAGATTAAACACCTGTCTGTGGTAACATTGGCAAATATGTTCTCCCATGCAGTGGGATTTCTTATTGTTTTGTTGATGGTGTCTTTTTCTGTGCAAAAGCTTTTTATTTTGATGTTGTCCCATTTGTTTATTTTCTCTTTAGTTTCCATTGCTCTAGGAGCAGTATCAGTGAAGAAGTTCCTTTGGCATATGTCTGAGATTTTTCTTCCTGTGGATTCCTCTAGTATTTTTATGGTTTCCATTCTTACCTTTAAGTCTTTAATCCATTTTGAGTTTATTTTGTGTATGGTGTAAGTGGTGGTCTAGTTTAATTTTTTTGCATGTATCTGTCCAATTTTCCCAACACCATTTGTTGAAGAGACTATCTTGACTCCATTTTATGTTCATGCCTCCTTTGTCAAATATTAATTGGGCATAGTGGTTTGGGTTGAATTCTAGGTTTTCTATTCTATTCCATTGATCTACATGTCTGTTATTGTGCCAGTACCAGGCTGTTTTAAGAACAGTGGCTTTGTAATACAGCTTGAAATCTGGTATTGAGATTCCACCTACTTTGTTCTTCTTTCTCAGGATTACTGCAGCTCTTTGGAGTCTTTTTTTGTTCCAGATGAATTTTTGGAAAATTCGTTGTAGGTCAGTAAAATATGCCATTGATATTTTAATGGGGATTGCATTGAATCTGTAGATTGCTTTGGGTATTATGGACATTTTGATGATGTTGATTCTATCAATCCATGAACATGGTATGTTCTTCCATCTATTTATGTCTTCCTCTATCTCTTTTTTCAGTGTCCTGTAGTTTTTTGCATGCAGGTCTTTTACCTCCTTGGTTTAGCTTATTCCTATGTATCTTAAAATTTTTTGTGCAATGGTAAATGGGATTGCTTTTTTAGTCTCTCTTTCTATAAGTTCACTATCGGTGTAAAGGAATGCCATAGATTTCTTGGTATTAATTTTGTATCCTGTTACATTGCCAAATTCATTTACTAAGTCTAATAATTTTTGATGGAGTCTTTAGGGTTTTTTATGTACAATATCATGTCATCTGCAAATAAGGACAGTTTTACTTCTTCTTTTCCAATTTGGATGCCTTTTATTTCTTCTTCTTGTCTGATTGCAATGGCTAGTACTTCCAGTACTATGTCGAACAGGAGTGGTGAGAGTTGGCATCCCTGTCTTGTTCCTGTTCTTAGGGGAAATGGTTGCAGTTTTGGTCCATTGACTATGATGTTGGTTGAGGGTTTTTCATATATGGCTTTTATTATGTTGAGGTCTGATCCTTATATTCCCATCTTGTTGGGTCTTTTGATCAAGAAGGGGTGTTGGATTTTGTCAAATGCTTTTTCTGTGTCAATTGATATGACTATGTGATTTTTATCTCTCAATTTGTTTATATGATGTATCACATTTATTGATTTGCGGATATCGAACCATCCTTGCTTCCCTGGGGTAAATCCTACTTGGTCATGGTATATGATCTTTCTGATGTACTGCTGAATCTGATTTGTTAGAATTTTGTTGAGGATTTTGACATCTATGTTCATGAGGGATATTGGCCTGTAATTCTCTTTCATAGTGTTGTCTTTATCTGGTTTTGGTATTAGGGTGATGCTGGTTTCATAGAATGAGCTAGGGAATGTTCCTCACTCTTGAATTTTTTGAACTAGTCTGAGAAGGATAGTTTTAAGTTCTTCCTTGAATGTTTGGTAAAACTCCCCAGTGAAGCCTTCTGGCCCTGGGCTTTTGTTTGCTGGGAGTTTTTTGATGACTGCCTCAATTTTTTCCATAGTTATCAGCCTATTGAGATTTTTAGAATCTTCCCTATTGAGTTTTGGAATGTTGTATTTTTCTAGGAATATGTCCATTTCCTCTAGGTTGTCTAGTTTGTTTGAGTAGAGTTGTTCATAGTATTTTTTAACAATCCTTTGTATTTCTGTGAGGTCTCTTGTTATTTCACCTCTCTCATTTCTGATTTTGTTTATTTGATTCCTCTCTCTTTGCTTCTTGGTGAGCCTGGCTAGAGGTTCATCAATCTTTTTTATTCTTTCAAAGAACCAGCTCTTGGTTTCATTGATCTTTTGTATTTTTTTTTGTCTCTATGTCATTTATTTCTGCTCTGATCTTTATTATCTCCTTCCTTCTGCTCACTCTAGGTTTTTCTTGTTGTTCTCTTTCTAATTCTTTGAGTTGTAGTGTTAGATTATGTACTACCATTTTTTCCTGATTTTTGAGGTAGGCTTGTAGAGCTTTAAATTTCCCTCTGAAGACTGCTTTCATTGTGTCCCATAGATTTTGGATTGTTGTGTTTTTGTTGTCATTAGTTTCCAGGATGCTTTTAATTTCTTCTTTGATCTCATTGATAACTCAATCGTTGTTTAATAGCATGGTATTCAGTTTCCAAGTGTTTGAGATTTTTGAATTGTTTTTATTGTAGTTTATTTCTAATTTTATGGCATTGTGGTCTGAGAAGATGCTTGGTGTCATTTCAATCTTCTTGAATTTTGAGAGACTTTGCTTGTGACCCAATATGTAGTCTATTTTTGAATATGTCCCATGTGCACTTGAGAAGAACATGTATTCCATGGCTTTTGGGTGAAATGTTCTGAAGATGTCAGTTAATTCCATCTGTTCTAGTGAATCATTTGGGATTGCTGTGTCTTTGCTGTTATTTTGTCTAGAGGATTTATCCAGTGATGTCATTGGCGTATTAAAGACCCCTCTGATGATTGTATTGTTGTTGTTCTCTCCCTTGATATCTTCTAGGAGTTTTGTTATGTATTTGGGTGCTCCTGCATTGGGTACATATATGTTTTTCAGGGTTATATCCTTTTGTTGTATCCATCCCTTTAGTATTATATAGTGGCCTTCCTTATCTCTTGTTATGGCATTTACTTTAAGGTCTATTTTGTCAGATATAAGTATTGCTACCTCAGCATTTTTTTCATTTCCATTTGCCTGAAAGATATTTTTCCATCCCTTCACTTTCAATCTGTGTGAGTCTCTTTTTCTTATGTCAATCTCTTGTAGACAGCATATATATGAGTTGTGTGTTTTTTATCCATTCAGCCACTCAATGTCTTTTAATTGGGGCATTTAGTCTATTTAAAGTTATTACTGAAAGGTATTTGTTTGTAGTCATATCTATTTTTGTGTCTGTGTTCCTTCTTACCTGTTTATTTCTTATTTTTACAGTATTCCCTTTAGCATTTCTTGCATGGCTTGTTTGGTGGTGATAAACTCCCTTAGCCTCTTTTTGTCTGTGAAGCTCCTGATCTCCCCTTCAATTTTGATTGATAGTCTTGCTGGATAGAGTATTCTTGGATTCAGTCCTTTGCTTTGCAACACTTTGTATACCTCCTTCCATTCCATTCTAGTTTGATATATTTCTGTTGAGAGATCATTTGATAATCTGATGGGGGTTCCTTTGTAAGTAACTCTCTGTCTCTCTCTTGCTGCCTTTAAGATTCTCTCTTTGTCATTGATATTTGCCATTGAAATTATGACGTGTCTTGGTGTGGGTCTTTTGGGGTTGATCTTGCTTAGGACTCTGTATTTGTGTAACTCCCCCCCCCCCCATATCGGGGAAGTTTTCAGTCATTACTTCTTTAAATAGCTTTTCTAATCCTTGCTGTTCTTCTTGTCCTTCTGGCAGCCTTATTATATGTATGTTCATTCATTTCATGTTGTCCAAAAGCCCTTAGGCTTTCCTCCTGCTTTTTAATTTTTTTCTCCAATTGCTGTTCAGTTTGAGCTTGTTTCTGTACCTAGTCCTCTAACTCACTTATTCGGTCCTCTGCTTCTTCTAGTCTACTGTTAAAACTTTCCATGGTGTTTTGATTGTAGCTATACCATTTTTCATTTCTTCCTGATTCTTGCATAAGTTGTTGATTTTCTCATCCATCCAATGTATAAATTCCACGACCATTATTCTGAATTCTTTTTCGGTCATGTTGCAAGCTTCAATTTCACTAATTTCCTTTCTTTGCGACTCCTCATTTTCTTTCGTCTGCATATTGTGTCGTCTCCCCATTCTGACTATCACCAAAACGTTCAAACTTTGAGTTGTGTGGACCTGGGCCATTTACCGTGGGAACTTCACACCACCTGAATGTCACTTAAGTACTCCAACACTATGGTGTGTAGGTGCTGTGGGTTGGTGGGAACCAGGCTTGCCCAGGGTCAGTGTTCCCAGAGTTCTGAGTGGTCTCGTGTGCACACCTAGAATCAGGGACCCTGCCTGCACCACGCTCTTTGTGTGTGTTTAAAATGGTGCCAGGAGTCAGTGTTTCCCTGTGTCTGCACCAAGAATCGAGTATCAGAGTCTGTTGCCTCAAGAAGCATTGAACAGACTGTCAAACTACAGTGGGAAGGCAGGCAAGAGTGGAGGGCGGGGGCTGTAAGAGATAAACTGAAGGGCTTGTATGCATGCATATAAGCATAACCAATGGATACAAGACACTGGGGGGGCGGGTACAGGTGAGGGCATCTTCTGGGAGTTAGGAGAGGCAGTGGGGTCAATGAGTGGGGGGAATGAAACATATGTACTACTATTTGTAATACTTTAAACAATGAAAAAATTATTTAAAAAGTAAAAAAAAAATGATGAACAATTTATTTTTTTAAGAGTCTGTTTCCTCATGTGGTTTCTCTTTGAGAATCAGGGTCTCCGTGTGTGCATGCACCAAGAATTGGAGTCACTGGCTCTTAGTGTGAGTGTGCTGTGAGTCAGATATCCCAGGTGCATAAGGTAAGAAACAGAGTCAGTGTTGCTCAGTGCTGCCTCTTGCTGGGGGAATTTTGGTCCCGATCACCATGGGGTACTAGGTTACTGGAATCCTTTTCACATCCCGCGTGGTTCAGGGTTCCAGTTCAGGGTTCGAGTTCTGGAGAAGGCTGCACGCAAACAAATAAAGACAGAAAAACATTAATTTGGAAAATGGGGGGCCAGGCAGCAGCCTATCTCTTGTGGAAGGACTACTCTTTGCCTTGGCCTTGTCATTCCTTTTATATAGGTTCTGGGAATACACCCATTGCCCTTAGGCAGGACATAAGCAGATTATCTTGTCAGGAAGGATTTACACGATTATCTGGTGGGGAAGTTGCCCTTGCCACCCTTATCTCAATTAGATAGGGAGTGGTTGGCTCTGACCTTTCAGAGCTTCAAGGTTGACTAAGCCTTTCAGTTCCTTGTCCACACCTTCTGTTGTTTAGGTAATGGCTGGTTCCAGCACTGGGTTGCACAATAGCTCTGTGGTGTGCCTGCACTGTAGAAGACTGACTTCCGTGTGTACTTGCCCTGTAACCAAGTCAAGTGGCACTGCTGCCCTGAGGATTTAGTCACCCAGTTGCAATTGCATTGCGTGGAGCAACCTCCAGTCTCTCAAATTCCCCTAGCAGCACTCTGTCCATTACCTTATTTAATTCTCCTAGCAATTCGGTAAGGTACTTTTATTAACCCTAATTTGTAGATGAGGAAATGAAGGTATAGCGAAATTAAGCAATTTAACCAAAGTGACAGAGCTGGGATTTTAACTCAGTCAATCTGTTTCTGGAGCCTGTGCTAAACTTCTGTACTAGACAATTAGAGGAGATATGGAGCAGGGCATGGAGAACAATGTAGGTTGTTAAAACTATGATGAAAAAAACAAGTCACAGGATAACATGAAAGCATACCTTGAAGAGTAGAAGTAGTAGTTAAGGGTGGCCTTTTTTAATATGCTGGCTCCACAAAGGCAATTTTATTTGTCAGAGCAGAATAGAGTGATGGTGAAGTTCATGGGCTTTGGCATTAGATAGACCTGGGTTTGAATCCCAATGCTGCCACTTACTAGCTAGTGACCTTAGGAAAATTATTTCACTTCTCTGTGCCTTGCAAAGTTGTTATGAGGATTTAATGAGATTGTTGGTGTAACTCCATTGCACCATGACTATCCCCTGAAATAGGTGCAGTAAATACAGGCTCTTGCACCCCAACAAACCAATAGTGTAGTCCTTCCCCCAGCTAGTCCACCCACTTCTTTGGTTTAAAGAGAATATTTCTCTGGCCTGGCCAAAGTAGTTGTATTTAAATAACTTAATGAACCATCAAGGTTTATGAGTGGATAGGTGACTAAGTGTCCCTTTCAGAACAGAGATAGGTTCTTCCTTCCTTAAGGACACATTCTCACTGACCTCTCCCTCCACTGAGCCCAAGAAAATACATTTATAATTATCTTAGAACAACCACTTTGCCCAGCTTCCAGTTACCTAAGGTTTGGAAACTCAGAGCATCTTGCTAGGCAACCAATTTTTTTTTTTGTCAAGGACATTTACATGCTTCTTTTGTAAAGTTTAATCTAATGGAACAGGAAGTAAAAAAAAATGACTGTTTGGCTCAACAACAAACACTGAGCAACCAGAGGAGAGAGGGTCAGGTGAAAGACAAACTGACTGACTTCCCAGTTTTTTCTTGGCTGCCTCTGGATTGATTAATTTGAGAGAAACTGAAGAGGGTCCTAGGAAGAACCATCAAAATGACTAATAAAAAGGAAAAAGCTAAGAGCTCTCAGTGAGGGACTGGGGAGGAGGAATGAGGAAAGGGAAAGCCCTGGAGGCTGAAAACAAAGCAGCCATCAGAGTGCAAAGCTGCAGGGAGCTATGGAAGGGACAGGCAATCTGGGCCCAGATACCTCTATGGCCCAGCATCTAGTCGGGCACTCTGGAAAATCAAAAGAAGCATAAGGCCTGACTTATGCTCACAAATATAGGGAGACAAGGCTATGTCCACAAAAAGAAAAATTAGAGTCCAAGCCAAGAATATAAGTGCTGCAACAAGGCACTCATTCTCTGATATGTGCCAAATGACTGGTGCAGTGAGGAGTACTCAGCATTCTTAGGAGGACTGGGCCTTGGCAGATGATGGGGCTGGGGCCTAGAGGGAGGGAATAGATGTTAGGCAGAGAGAAAAGCAAGCAACATTGCCCTGGGGAAACTGTAAGACCAAATTGCAGGAGGCAGGATAGGGATAAGAAAGAGTGCCAAGCCGAGACCGGTTTGGCTCAGTGGATAGAGTGTCGGACTACGGACTGAAGGGTCCCGGGTTCGATTCCGATCAAGGGCATGTACCTTGGCTGTGGGTATATCCCTGGTAGGGGGCATGCAAGAGGCAGCTGATCGATGTTTCTGACTTTCTATCCCTCTCCCTCCGCTCTGTAAGAAATCAATAAAATGTATTAAAAAAAAAAAAAGGAAGAATGCCAAGCCATACCTGGTCTAGTGAAAGGTTCTCAAAACAGACTAGTGGGATATGGATGTCAGTGGATGAATTTTGATTTTATGCTACAGGTAGAAGGCAGTCACTGAAGGTGTTTGAGCAACGGAATGTTGTAATGCCAGCCATGCTTTGGCAAGATGGATCTGTCTGGGTGCTATGGATTAGAGGTGGAGATAGGGAGACCAAACCTAAGATTATAGCCCTTAGGAAACCTACAGCTGCAGCTACTGAAATTTCTCAAGCATTGATAGGAGCTAGGTCTCAGTTGACAAAGCCAGCTGGAGCCCAAGCATCCTTCTAAAAGAAGCAGTCTGGGATCCACATGCTGAGATCAGGCCCACCAAACCCATGGAACCTTGGCCACCATTCAAATCACATCTCAGCACGTTTAGGCCTGTACCAAGGACAGAGTTCTGGGCAGATGATATCTCTGTTATAAACAGAGAATTTGACTTCAGGTAGGAAATTCAATTTGTGGGAGCAGATGAAATCTTCTGAAACCAAGATCTGATTTCCAGAGCAAATGTCCTTTGGTCTTAATGAACAAGGGAAGAAGATAAGGAAAAGAAGAAGCTATAACTAGGTCTTTCTGCTAAATAGGAGGCTTCCTGGATTACCAGGGAACTGCCTATAGTGCGTTAACAAATACTTCCCATGTCTGAGCCATAGCTTTTGATGCAAAGAATGCCATTAAATATTGATGCATCATTTAGGAATGACAGCAAAGTACTTTACAGCTCTTGTTATTCATTAGCTATCCCAGTCTCCCACCCACTCTTCTCTCCTCCTCCTTCCCTCAGGTCCACCCATCATGAGTCTGGTGAGGTTTATGCAGGTTGAAAAGATGAGACCTGAGACCGAAAGGTTACTCAATTGATTCCAGGTCAAACAGTGTAAGTTACTGACAGTCCAGCAGTGAGACTGTTCTAGTCAGGCCTTTCTTGGGGTTATTGCTTTAGCCCATTGTGACATACAAATCAATACTGGCTTTTCCTTGCAAAATTAATATTTTTTTCTTCCCTGTCTGGTGAACGGAAGTCAGAGGAACAGAAAATGGGGTCCATGTTAGATGAATGAAGAGAAGAGACATTAGTGATAGACAGACACAGTGAATGGCAGAAGCTGGCTAATGGCTCCAGGCCTGGAATTCCTAAGCCTTGTGCTCTGCTAAGGTCTAGTAAACATGGAAAAGAGCAAGGAAGACTATCTAGGAATATACTGAGTGGCCAGATTATTATGATCTCTGAACACATAATAATCTGGTCGCTCAGTGTGTGTATATATATATTAGAGGCCTGGTGCATGAATTTGTGCATGGGTGGGGTCCAGTCAGCCTGGCCAGGGGGAGGGGAGGGACATGGGTGGTTGGCCAGTTTGCCTGCTGGTCGAACTTCTGGTGGAGGGGACATTTGCATATTAGCCTTTTATTATATAGGATATGCACTGAGTTGCCAGATTATTATGCGTTCAGAGATCATAATAATCTGGCTACTCAGTATATATGGCTTCCTACCTACTTGGCCCTGGACAGTCATTTAACCAATCTGAGCCTTGATTTCCTCATCTGTAAAATGGGGATTAAAACACCCCTAACATAATTTACAATGTTATTGTGAATATCAAAGTCAACTGTAAAACTGCACATTTAAGAGATTATCTGACAATGAACCAAGAAAGGCTTCCAACCCTCAAACTCTTCAGCCACTTGCCTCTATGTTAAGCATTCCCACTATTAACCACTTCTTTGGAGAAAGACATTTAAAGCTTAGCTGTGGACAAAATGTAAACTGTTGGGAGGGGAACTCATTGGCCCATTAGCATTCACTGGCACATTTTCAAGAATTCATTTAACAGATTAACAGGGACCTCCTTCCCCCCATCACCTCTCCCCCCACCCAAGGCTTAGGGGAGGTGGATTTAAACATACTTTCTTCCCTAGAGTCTTTTCAAGGGATATTTTTCTCTGAGTGGTGTTTTCCTTCACAAAAGCTACAGTTGCATCCTTCTGTAAGTTAGCACCCTTGTGGAAAGCATTGGGCAGACATTGGATACTCCTTTGGGTTTTTACCCTCCCGGGGAACTCAGGCACAGAGAGGATAATTAGAGAGTCCATAATCACACAGTGACCTAACCAGGATGAAGAGCCTAACAGAGGCACCCAGCATCTGCTTAATAGTGTAAGTACATTTCCCATTTTCCATCCAGTTAATCCTTTCCAAATTTTACTCCACTCCCACTCACAACCAGACAGAAATGAGTAAGGGTAAGGAGGCCAGCTCCTGGCAGCAGTGTCTCCAGCACACGCCTGGAATCCCTCAAGGGAAATAGCTGTACTGGTGGCAACAGCAACAGCAAACACTTGACATCTGACAGGCTCTGTCAGTATCAATTTAAATTGGTGTTTTGCTTCCTAACTCCAGGAGGGCAAACATGCCTAGGATGCCAGCGGGGGTAGAGGGGTGGGAGGGAAAGGGGGGAGGGAAAGAGAAAAGGGAGGTATACAAGGAAGCAATTGGCCAGTCCCCAGAGTCTGTCAATTCAACTTCCAAGGTCTTCCTCTCTTCATGGGGCTCCTGAATGAGGGAGGTGGGTGAGGAGGAAGCAGCAATGCAGAAGCTCTCTCTAGACAGAGACAAAAAAAAAAAAAGAGATGGGGGGGGGGGAGGAAATGATGAAAAAAAAGAAGCACCACAGTAGGGACCGGGCAATGCAAAGCTGGTGCTGAGGTCTTATTTCCTGCCTTCAGTGGCCCTTCTTTTGGCTCTAGTCTCCAAGCCCTCCACAGCAGCACTCCTGTCCTCAGGCCTGCTGTGGCTGTGCTTTGATGCAGGCTTGACCCAGAGGGCTTTTTAAATTGAGTCCTGGGGTTGGAAGTAGGGCCCAGAAATCAGGTTTTTCATAGCTGATTCTGATTCAGTGGAGTCAAAGCCCACAGCTAAGGCCCAAACTTAGAGCTCCTCTACGCCACCCCATCCAAGGAAAAGTCCCTAGCCATTGTCTCATCTCCTCACAGTTCTACCCTCTGAGAGGTGACAGGCAATCTGATAGATTTATTCCTGCGAGTGCATTAATGGGCGCTAATGACTTAATGTGCTGTCCATTCTAGATAACATGTGTAATTTACCAGGACCTTCTGGAGACTGGGCTTTAACCCAAAGGAGAATCTCCGGCACACACAGCTGGGGGTAGATGAATTTGAGTAAGAGGAAGGCCTGCATCACAACAAGTAGGCTGCTGGCACCCTCTGGAATATAGGGATGTGGCTGGTTCTGCCAGCCCTGCAGGGGAAATCCAGCCTGACAAGAAGACAGACACCCCCGCAAACCATCGCATCCCCAGACTCATAGCTATTCTAGTTATTCTTTCTGCTCACCACTATCTTCAATACAGATAGTGAGTCAAAAGCAAGCAGGCACTGGGGTAGTGCATTAATTCATTCAGCATCTCTCTTGAATTGGGGGGTCTCTATACCTTCTATGAGGTACATGGAATCAACGGATAAACGCGAGGGTTTTTTTGGGGGGGTTGTTTTTTGTTGTTTTTTTTTTTTTTTAGCTATGCAGGAAATTTAGAGCTATGCAACACTTATATGGGAAATCAAACACTAGTGTACTATGGAGTGAGTAGAATGTGAAAAGTCGCATATGGCCTTGAAAAAGAATGTGAAACGTTGAAGAAATTTGACACTTTTGGCCACTTTGACCTTCACCTCTGTCTCACTTTATTTTATTGTTAGGGATTCCTCGTGTGTGTGTGTGTGTGTGTGTGTGTGTGTGTGTGTGTGTGTGTGTGATTAAAGGTTGAGAAACACTGCCAATTACTGTCTGTGTTAACCTAAATATATATTAGTTTATGGGACTAACTAAACTGGAGCTGTCTAGGGATAGGCACTCAAAGAAGATCTAGGAAGAAAGGGGCTCATTGATGCAAAGTGCGTGCATGTGTAATGCCAAAAGAAAATATTGTTAAACAAATATGTATTAGGTAAGTGAAACTAGCAGAAGCCTGGAATGCTAAGGAACTAGCAACACCAAAGAGCCTGAGCTTCACTGATACAAATATTGTGCTCTCTCCCCAAGCCCCAGAAAAGAGGAAGAACTCAGTGACCTAATTCTGGTCATAGGGCACCACTGTATGTTGATCCCCAGTTCTGGCTTTCTCCTTAATCTTTCTGATTATACCACCCCTCATTCCCATGACTGGACATTTTCCCCAGCAAGTTGTGTGTATGGGGTGGGGCACAAATACATACAGAGAGTCCCTGCCTGGTGGCCAGATTGGTTGCAGCGTCATCTCATACACTAAAAGGTTGTAGGTTTGATTCCCAGTCAGGGAACATACCTAGCCATAAGAGAGGCAACCAATGTATATTTCTCTTTCATTGGATGTTTCTCTCCCTTTACCTCTCAAATCAATAGACATAACCTTAGGTGAAGATTAAAAATATGTATATAGACAAGGAATCTGGAATCTAACCAGGACCCATGAAACTAGCAAGCAGTGTGGTCTGCTCATCAGCTGCGTTTGAGGGGGGAAGGCACCAATCCTTGGGAAAGGGTTGTCTGGCATTTTACTGATCAGGAGCCCAGATCTGCTCCCTACAGTGTCTGTCAGCCCACACCAAGCATACAGGTTCAGCTAGCACACAAAGGGCCACCAAAAAGCCCCCTTAGCATAACTGCCCAGCTTTTTGTCCTTCCTTTTAGTAACAAATCTTTTGAAGTGGCCCTTTCCTTCACTTTTCTCTCTGTAATCCAGCTTTCCTGCTAGCTCCCACTTTCCTCAGTAGCTCAGGTGTGTCCCTCTCTCTTTTCCTCTATCCACTCTGTCTCAAACTCTAGGGCCCCGGTTGGCCTGGATACTTTAGGATAGGTGGGTATTTTGAGGGAGAGGCAAAATGGAGAATAAAAGATGGAGGCTGAAAAATTATAAAATGGCTTTCTCCTTAATCTTTCTTGATTATACCACCCCTCATTCTATCATCCCAGGGGATCCTCTTGCTGACTTAGATGCACTTCATACTGTGGCCATAGATGACACTCTGCTCTTATTCATGTTTTTCTGGATGCTAATGGGTTAACTGGGTTGCCACAGCAGAGTCAGGCAGCTTAGTATGTCTCTGGAAGAAGCTAGCAGCTTGTCTACACTGTCTACCCAGTTGAATGCTTGGAGTTATAGCCTTTTTGGGGACACTGTGTAACTTGGCAAATTGGCATGGGTTCAAATCCTGGATTAGGCTCTACTATGGTAGCTGTGCTAATTTGTGGAGTTACTTAAGCCTTCATTTCCTTCTGAGCTTTTGTATTCCTTTAAAATAGTAATAATCACATTACCTACCCTTCCAAGTTTATTGTGAGGATTAAATGTGATCATTCCTGGACTATAATAAGTGTTCGATAAAAGTTAGCAATCACCCTGACTGGTTTGGCTCAGTGGATAGAGTGTCGGCAGGCAGATTGAAGGGTCCCAGGTTCGATTCCAGTCAAGAGGATGTATTTTGGTTGCAGGCACATCCCCAGCAGGGGGTGTGTAGGAGGCAGCTGATTAATGTTTCTGACTATGCCTCTTCCTTCCTCTCTGTAAAAAAACAATAAAATATATATATTTTAAAATTAGCAATCATACTTATTACTTTTAATTGTCATTAGATGTTTAGAATCTAGCTGTCACTGTCTACTGCAATGTGAGTCTTGGTTTCCTTCTCTGCAAAATAGGGATGATGATGTTTCCTAAGTAAAAGGGTTGTGGTGATCATGAAATGAGTTAATGCATTTAAAGCTCTCAGGGCTGAAAGGAGTAGAACTAATTGTATCTGCTGAAATGAAGAATCAGCCTTCTTTCCTAAGAGTGTTTACAGAGCACCCAGCTCATAATGAATGATGGGTCGATAAGTGGTAGTCAGTATTATTATTATTACTGGAAGCCTCTTCTCTGTCCATTTATCCTGGATTCTCAGTTAGTGGTAGGTAGTTAAGTGATTATTGTAGTCCAGTGTGCCATGAGGTGGGCTGCTTCCCTGAATTCTCAGTATGCGAGGGAAAAATAGTGCCACTTATTAGCTTCTTCTCAAGGTACTGATTTCAATAGGAAATAGACTCTGGTTGGAGTCATCCAATCATCACGTGATTTGAAGAGACTGAGTTCTTACCTAGGGAATCTCCCTCACTAAATTTCAGGGTGACTGGATGAAGGGTCCTAGTGTTGATTTTGCTGCATTTTGGTACAAGGTTAAGAATGTTGACGAACCTTCTCTGTACCCTGCCTCCTGCTCTCCCTCCTCCTTCAAACCTGCTGAGCATAGGGAATGCACAGCTTGTTAAACAAAAAACAAAAACAAAAACAAAAAATCCTACTTATGTGATTCTCTGACAATAGGGGAATTCTTCCTTTGGAAATGAAATCAGCCATGTGATGCAAGCCTGAGAACTCACTTTGACTAAGAGCAAGAAACAATGTAATCACTTCAGATTGCAATTGTGCAGCAGAATGCCTGGGCCATAAGAAGTGTCCAATAAAAGTTAGTAATCATAGTTATTACTATTAATTGTCATTAGATAGTTAGAATCCAGTTTTCACTACCTACTGCAATATGAGTCATTTCAGTAGTTGACTACAAGGCAAATTGGTCTTGAGAAAGAATGATAGCTACCATTTATTGGGACATTTTACACTTATTACTCCATTTAATACTCCCAATAACTCTAAGAAGTAGGTTCTGTCGTCATCTCCACCCCATAGTTAAGGCTCAGAAAGGTTAAGTGACCCACCTTAGGCCACACCACTAATAAGCAGATTCTAAAAGCTATGCACTTAATCTAAACTAGACAGTGCCTCACTGGTCACTTAAGAACCCTCACACATGCATTTGTCCAGTGACACAGTCACTCCCAATATTGTCTCCCTTCACGACCCTTTTTACTTTTGTTTACTGCACAGCAGATTGACTGGAGCCCAGGCATACCTTCCAGTGAGCCAAGCAAACTAATCAGAACTATAAAGTGCATTTGTTTTTGTTATTAACCTGCAGAGTTTTATTGTAAGAACTTACACAAACCAACTTGTTAGTAACTGTGTTATTAATATTAATAAGGAAGGAAATGGGTAACGATCAGGGGACTCTGGAGGGGATCCCGCCACCTCAGATACCACCCCACAAGGAAACCAGCAGGGACTGTCTGGCTGCAAATAGCATTATTCACACTGGACAGCTGGTTCCTGGCTGCTTCTCCAATCCCTGGAGATAGAAGTCTGACTCTTCCCTGCTTCTCTTCACCTCTCTCTTTTGGAAGGATTAGAAATCAATTCTGAGTTACTTCTCTGACTAGACCTCTTGCTCCCTCTACCCTCCTCCTGCTCTTTCTTTTTCTTTATATTATCTCAGTGTGTCTGTGGCCCTTTGCGTGACTCCATGTGTTTATGTTTTGCTTCTCAGAGCATCTTTTTGTGTGCGGGTCTGCCTGGGCATTTGCCAGAAATGCTGTGCTTCTCTTCCTACATGTCTCTACTTTCACTCACCATCTATTTTTGATAATTCCATCAGCTTGTTTTCTCATCCTAGGCTACCCCCATCCAGATGCAGGGAATTTCCATCCTTTTCTTCACAGTAGGAAATGCCAGGAAGGAAGAAAAAAGTGTGCTCAGTAGATAAATTATAAAATCTGATAGACAGCTTCCCCAGTGCTGATCCCAACTGTGGGGAGCCACAGAGCCCTGCACCCAGAGCTCTGTATCCTGGAAATTCCACACAGTTTACAAAACTACCCTCTTGTCCCCAATGGCGGTTCAGTAGCCCCCCAGCCTCCTTAACCCAAATGCTTAAATAGAACTGGAAGTGAGGAAAGAATTCCAACTGAAATAGATTCCTTTCTCCCAACAGCTTCCCTTCTAGAGTCCAGGCACACAGGGAAATTGAGGATGGCTCATCTTTTTGGAACCACTGAGGCCAAATGTACCAATTTTAGCCTTCTCTCTGAGGTTCCTCTGACACTGGGCATTGACCATGCATTGGATAGCACTAGAGGCTCTTCAATTCTACTGCTTCATTTAGCTTTTCTCTTCCCTGGCCCCAAACTTTGCCCTTTCAGACCCACTGTCCATCTTCCCAGTCCCTCTGGGTCCCCACTGAAGCTGCCCTTTGGAGAGAGAGAGAGAGAGAGAGAGAGAGAGAGAGAGAGAGAGAGAGAGAGAAAGGCATTTCTTCCTATCCCCAAACTCCTCCAAAGGGGTCTGGAGCAACTGGGAGACCAAGATCCTTTCTTGAATCCAGGCTGCCACATGTTTAGTATTCACAGCATGTCTCTAAAAAAATGTCCTGTGATCATTCATCAGTCACTGTGCTGCCTGCCTAGCTACTCTTTTTGGGATGTGTGTGTGTGTGTGTGTGTGTGTGTGTGTTCACGCCAGTGTGTATGCAAGATCCACCCTCCATCTCCATCTGCTGAACACACACACACACACACACACACACACACACACACACCTTAATCTCCATCCCTTCTCTCCAAACCAATCGCAAGCTCTAAGCGAACCTCTGCCTGCTGGCAGACCACTCCCTTCCTGAGGTGGGCTCCGAGGCTGAGCCTGGGCTCACACTCCAAGGCTGGTGATAGGTGATTCCAGCAGGAGTCAGAGCTGAAGCTGACACTAGGTGCGTGTGGATGTTGGCACTGGTGACCCAGAGGGAAGCTGCAAGGAGGGCAAGCCCAGAAGAAGACGAGCACGGGGACAAGGGGAAGCTTAGGGAGGCAAGCCTTCTGGTTGCCACTTCTCTGCAGTTTACTCCCCCCATCCTTTCCTAGTTCACTTTGGAAATTGGTTTGCCCTCTTAGCTGCCAGCACTTCCCAGAAGAGCCCTGCCGGAGTGGTCAGGTTCAAGAAGTGAGGCAGCGCTAGGCTGGGTGGCTGGATTGTTTATTGGGAGATTCTTTCCCCAATTGTTAATATTATGCTTATTTTCAGTTGTGACCGAAGCAGGGAGCTGTGCCTTTAAGCTGCGTTCCCATTCGGGGAAACCGACGCCAGCACTCGAGGGTCGGGAGGCTCCGGAGAGGCCCCTCGTTCTGCACTTCTCTCTTTCTCCTCCTCCTCTTTCCCCCTCCCTCCGCCCCTTCTCCCCTCCCCTCCTCGGCCGTCCTGCAGCCTCTCCGCCATCCGTCACCTCCCCGCCTGCCGCACTCCTGGTGCGAGAGAGGGACTAGCTAGCCACGGCGATGGTGCCGCCCGCGGCGCAGCCATGGAGCCAGCCCGAAGAGTCCGAGCGCGCCGCTGCCAGCCTGCCCGCAGCCTGTCGCCTGCGCGCCAGCTCCCCGCGTCCCAGGCCGGCTGCTGCCGCCCTGCCTACCGCTGCCCGCCCCGCCGCCCGGCGCCACTGAGCTACACACCCATAAGGAGCTCGGGGACTCAGGCACCCTAGTCCTGCCGCCGCCGCCGCCGCCGCCGCCGCCGCCGCCGCCGCCGCCGCCGCCGCGCCGCCCTCCTAAGAGGAGGAGGAAGAAGAGGCAGAGGAGGAAGGTGAGAGGCGCACTGCCTTTAGGGGGGCGCGCCCGCAGTCTCAGTCCAGCCAGGGATGGGTCGCTGCGGGAGCGAACCACCCTGGTCCGGCTCAGGGGCGACAGGCGCTTGGGCGCCCCCGGTAGCGAGGGCCAAGACAAGGGGCGCCGAACGACGGGCAGCCCAGAGTTTGGGCGGGCGAAAGCTGCGGCCGGGTGCATGCCGGGCTCCCAGTGAGTCTCTGGCTTGGCGGGCTAGCCATTGCCGTTTGGGTTGCAGGGTGAGAAGGCGAGCGCAGGGGAGTGCAGCGCGATCATTATGGAGCCTTTGTGTATGCGCCGGGCTGTGGGCACAGTTGGAAGAGCTGGTGAGACACGAGGCCTGGCTGCTGGGAGGTGGCCACTTAGCTGAGGTGCCTGAAGAAGCCCGAGCCCCGAGCTGCCAGAAGCAGCTGTCTGAAGCATGTGCTTGGTTCCAGGGGCCATATTCACACACGGACACGAGCTCACGCACTCGCACACACAGTCGCACCATATACCATGCTCTAAGCTACACAGTCACCCCCATTCAGATATCACACACACACACACACACACACACACACACACACACACACACACACACACACACTTGCTCCCCTTCCGCCAGGATACTAATAAAGCAGTCACCCAAACATATATCGTTAGCTACATGCACCCTTTCCCCAGTGCAGCTAACACATACACAAACACTACTCCCCAGCCTGGGGCTTTGGAGCTTGGAGAGCGCGTGTATGAATGTGTATGTTTTCTCAGAATGCCCATGAGAAACTACATGACAACTGCACATTACTGTAGATCCAATACCCGCTACCCCATCACAGCCAAACCCCCAGCCTAAGCTACAGTGGACCTTCACCAGGGCTCTTAGACACTCCATTCTGGCAGAAAGCATTCCCAATTCTTGTAGTCCTGCCTGTCCACACCCAAGCTACTGGGCCTCCCCCTCCACATGCACACCCGGACACACACACACTGAAACCACAGCGGGAGCAAATGCTTGACCCTTTCAAGCATTTGAAGCAGGTGGCAACCCCACCCTTGCAGCTGCTTCCAAAGAGCCCTGGATCACAGTGTAGGCTGAATTCTACCAAGACCTGCCCCTTCCTTTTAGCATCTTAGTCCAGCTGCAGAGCCCTCTGGATGGTCTCAGCATCCTGCAGCTCTTACAGAGGGCGGGGCAGTCTCTGAATCCTCCCCTCTCTCCCAGGGAAACCTACCACCACTATTGCCTTGCATGTGTGAGCTGATGACCATGGTTGGAGAAATTGCTATAAAATCAAGTCTCCCTCCAGGGCGCCTTTCTCTGGTTAGAGGGTGGGGGACTCTGCTGACTCAGAGAGAACCCTAAGTGAGTTTTCCTCGCTGGAAGGCTGGGGTAAAAGGTACATATTTTGTCCTGGAGAGCCCAGGTAGTGTGGCGATTCAAACCCCTGGGCTCACAGCTCCAAGACCCTGGCTCTCCCTCCCCTTCCTTGCTTGTCAGGCTCACTGCAGGAGAAGCCAGGGGAACCCAGTTCCCACTTCCTGGGAGCTGAGAGAGGCTTCCCATGAAACCTTTGCTATTTCAACTGAGCAAAAGGCTCTCAGATTTCCCCCTGGGAGACCTCAATAATACTTGCCCATGCCTTAGCAGAAATATTAGCTTCTACCCAAATTTGTGGCTTATTTTTATCTGTAAGAGATGCATTCAACCACAGCAGTTTGGCATGAAGGTACCCCTGAGGTGAAATAGACATGATGCATGTGTGGTGGGGGAAGTCAGATTTTTTTTTTGGGGGGGGACTATTGAGTTTGATTGGTTTTAAGTAGAGACCAGGAGGCAGACTGTAGCCCTTAGTAAAGTCATGACGGAGTGGCTTTCACGTCAGAGCCCCTTCCCTGCAGCTCTCTCAATAGGCTGCTCCTGGCGCCTCTGGGTCCCCACTCCCACCCACTTAGTCCTTTTAGGCAGAGGAGGGGGTATGTGGGGAGGGTGAGCTCCTTGCATGATCTTCTGATGATTGAATCCTGGCCTGGCCAAAGTGTTAATAGCTGATAATCGTTGACTGACTACACCTCTCAGGTAATATTTGCATTTTTAAAGGAGGCAAAGGAATGGCTCTGTTGGTGGGGCTTTCAGGCACCTGTGGCAGGAATATTTGTGGCATTGTCTACTGTCTATGTTTGGCCCTGAGTTAGGCATGATGTGTGTGTGTGTGGGAGGGGGTGTGTGGGGAGGTGGGATGTAATTATGGAGGGATTTGAGACCCCAGAGAGAAGATTTAAATTTAGTGAGAAGCAATTGGGAGCCACTGCAGGATTCTAAGAAGGGAGGGGATATGATCCAAGCAGGAAAGAAACACTCTTGCTGCGTGTGGCGAGATCCTGCCCTCTCTCCCAAAAACCTACCACCACTATTGCCTTGCATGTGTGAGCTGATGACCACCAGAGAGAGAAGGCTGGCCAGGATAGGGTGGTGAGAGCCCCAGGCTCTTGGCACATTTCCAGACCTAGACTGGTAGAGCTGAGGCCTGAAGCCAGCAAGTGCCCCCATAAACACAAGCTAGTGATGCTGTTGGTGCTATGGCTTCAGACCATGGAATGGAGCTTCTGCTCTTCTGGTTGAAGGGGCTGGGGATTCCTAGGAGGCTACAGACCCCATTTTGAATGAGGCAGGGGACCTCTTCCCTCTGGTGAATGACGCAGTTTCAGAGTCTTGGGAAGTGAGCTGTGTGGCCTGATTTGGGAATCTGCCACCATCAAGGTCCTTTGGGAGTAATAGTTGAAAAAAATGCAACAGGAAAGCCCTGAGATTGCTGATGACAACAGCAAGTTGGGCAAGGCAAAGGGGTGGTGTGGGGTGAGGCAGCTGCAGTCCTGGGGTGTGGGGGTGAGTAGAGGGTGGTGCAGGGTGGTATGTGTGGAGGAGAGGCATTGGTCCAGCACTGACCCCAGTGTATTAGTCTGCACTTCAGCCCTTGGAGGAAGCACAGGTGGATGCAGGACAACAGAATCACTCTGTACCCACCCACACCCATCCTGCAGAAATAATTGGGCTTTGTGAGCCAGCACTAGATAAGGCATCCTGAGAGGCAGCACCAAGGCAATAGAAGAAGGATCTGCAGCCATAAAACACACACACACACACACACACACACACACACACAAATTGCACACACTCATATACAAATTACACACAGTACCTAAACACACACACACACTTAGAGCAAATTGTGGGAAGTAAGGTTTACATAGACAGGCTTGACTGTTGGATATCATGCCTTCACAGAGGCCCTAGCACTTCTAGGGCTGGGAAGGTCCCCATCTATTCTAGGTGAAAACCCTTAGCTGGGACAGGTCTCTGGAAGAAAAGCACACTCAAGTTAGCTTCAGCTGTGGGCCAACCTTAAAGCTATTAGCATTCACAACAGAAAACTGTTCTGAATCTTCTCTCAAGGACTTCTGTTTTTCTTCCTAGGATATATTCAGAAAGAAAAAAATATATATTTTGCAGTATTAGCAGCCAAAATGAAGGATTCACAAAATGGGCTGGACCTTGCAGCTCTGCTGAGAAATGAGGCCTAGGGGCCAAGGAGAAGGGAAGGAAGCACATCATCTTCCCTCTTTTTCAGTCCCTACTCAGCTGAGTTGGTAAGGAGAGGGCAGGGATATTGCAGTTCTGTATGATTTCTCACCCACACAGGCAGCATCCCCTTTTCTGAAGGCACCATCCTTCAATGGAATGTGAACAGCCCTGTGGCGCTCTAGTGCCTACTCCCCTGGGCAGTCAGAAAATGAGCTGGGAAATCGCTGTCATCAGTGTGTGTGTGTTTGTGTGTGTGTGTGTGTGTGTGTGTGTGTGTGTGTGTGTGTGTCGGGGAAGGGGAAGGAGAAAAAGAGAGAGAGTCAGGAAGACAGTAGGGAGAGAGAGAAGAGACCCTGTTACATGTAGAGCCAGTGTGCCTGTTTGTGTTGATAAACATGCAATGAGCAGACTTCTCTATATGCATGCCATAACTAGTGAGTGATCTTTTCAGAGCCTCAATTTCACTTTGGCATTAGCCACTCTGCTAGCCATCCCTAGCTTATTGAAGAACTCTACGTGGTTGTACTATTTGGGTCCCTTTACATCCCAGTGACTCCTCCTTTTTTCTCTGTTTTGCTAGTTCTATCTCCTACCTCTCAAATCCCAGCATTCTCTGGTTCCTTTTGCTTTTCACTTCCTCTGTCATGGCTATCCCCTCTTACTCATCTACTGGCCATTTCCACTTCCCTTGCCCAAATTTAATCTTTCTCCTATATTTCAGTCCTATTTTCAGTTACTTGCTGAGCATTTCCCCTTGGATAGTCTGCCATCATGTCAGGCTCAGCATTCACAAATTCATCTCATTATCTCTCAAAGATGGCTTGCTCTTCTGACCTCTCTGTTACATAAGACTTCCAATCTTCCAGACTAAAAACCTCAGAACCATCTTTGACTCTCTCCTGGTCTGCCCATCCCCTGCTACCACCTTATATCTACACTGTACTAATCTCCTTCCTTTCCAGGCCCCAATACACACAGTTGCCAGATTAATAGTATATAGTATTAAATATCTTTTATTTATAATGATCATATTTGAGGGTGATATTTGATTATAGGTGGGATAAATTTCAGCCTCCTTAGCCTGAGCATTCAAGGCTCTCCTTGAGTGAGCCTAACACTATGCATTCTTCCAACTTCACTTCCTACTCTTTGTTCACATCATGGAGTCTCAAATTTTAATGTGTCTCAAAATCACTTGGGAGGACTTTTTAAAATACAGATTCATGGGTTCCACCACCCAGGATTCTGCTTCAGTAGGTCTGGGAACTATAATCAAGGAACACACATTTATCAAGCTCCCTGATGTACTTAGTATACTTGAGAAACAGCCCTACATGAACCCTCTACACCAGCCAAATTTCTTTCCTCAGGGTCACCTAAACTTATCATTTGTACATTTTTGCATCTGTTCATAACATTCTACTCACCAGGAATGCTATCTTGTCTCTTAGCTCCTCTCCTATCTCATAACACTGTATCTGTTCTTCAACTCTATATTCAATTCACCTCTTATGTGAAGCCTTCTCTGACCATTCTAGACTGAAATGATCTCTCTTCCTCCTTTGAATTCTTTCTGAATTTATTTTCTCAAAAATATATTTGGAAAGTACATTGCTGATTCACCCTATTATTATTGCTTGAATCATTAATTCTTCATATACAAATAACAGCTTCTCATATGTGCATGCCTCATCTACATTATAAGTTCAATGACAGAAAGAGCCTGGTATTTTTCATTTCCTTTTTATCCCCATAGCACACAATGCCTTATACATAGTAGGTGTTCAATAAGCATTTGTTGGATTGGATTGAATACTTGTTGGTGCATGTTAGAGAGGGATTCTATCACATATTCCCCTGAATATCAGTTCCACAAACATTTATTGCACCTGTTATGTGCAACATGCTGGGCTAGTTGCTGGGGAGAATAGAAATATGAAGGAAGCACCTTGTCTCATCTCAGTCATCTTTGCATTTACAGTGCCTATGGCATATTAGAGATCCTTAAGAGATAGTTGTTGAGTAAACGAATTAATGAGTAAGTGAAGGGATGAAGTTCAGACAGGAATTCCTTGAGCAAGAACATAAGACAGCTGTGTCATAGAAAAATTAGATAGGAATGGAAGATAAAACTGGAAGGTAGACTGAGGTATAGTGAATGACTTTTTATTTTGTTCTTAATTATGAAAATCTCTCAAAAAACACACAGAGAGAAAATGGTATAGTAATGCTATATGGTAACCCATAATCCTCATTAAGTAATTATCAGGACTTTGTCATATTTGTTTTATTTATCCTTTTTTCTTTGCTGAAGTATTTTAAAATAAATTTCAAACATCAATCATGTCATTTAACCCTGCTAATTCTCTATGCATCATTTAAAAAATGGACATTTTCTCATACAACCACAGTACCATTAATATGTCTAACAAAATTAACTAATGCTTTTGTATTTTTCATTACCCAGCCCATAATCAAATGTCCTAAATTGTCTTAAAATATATTTTATAGTTGGCTTATTTGAATCAAGATCCAAAAAAGCTCCATACATTACATTTGGTCATTGTGTCTCCTAAGGCCTTTTCAACAACATATCAGGTTACTTGTTCTGTGCACTGTCCCACATTCTGGTTTATCTGCTTCCTCTTGTCATTTAGCTTGTTCCACTATCACTTGTATCTCTTGTGAGTGGAAATTAGCTTTAGTCTTGATTAGATTCAGGTTCTTTTTTTTTTCCTCCACCTTTGGCAAATTGGTTAAAAAGGGACCATCCTAGAGGTATGAAGACCAGCTACAAAGCTGGATGGGGATAGAAATGAGATAGATGGGTGGATTTTGGAGGTAGAAGAAACCCAATTTATCTATCAATTGGATGAATGATATGAGGAAGGAAAAAAGTCAAAAAGATGATTCTGAGGCTTTTAACCTGTATGATGGGGAGAAGGTTAATGTCATCATCTGTGAAGGATGGATTTTTAATGAGAGTAGCAGGAATTATGGTTAGAGTAACAGAGGAACTTTCTCACAGTAATAAGCCATCTACTTTGTTTTTCCAGTTAACACTATCTTCTTCAGAAGTCTGGGCCCTCCAGAAAATTTTCAGAAAAGAAATCCTTACTTTTAAATAACTGCCAAGTAATTAAATATCCTGCCCAAGAGCCTTGGGAGGAGGGATAGTATGTATACCAATGGATGGAGAGAAGGTAATGTTGATATCACTCTTGCAGGTGAGCTAACTATCCCATATAAACATGGGTATCAGAATCACCAGTCTTGGGAAGAGGACTGAAGGATGCCAGTACTTGGGATTTCTGTAGACCCAGTCAATGATCATAGCCCCAACCCAGGTCCTTACTTTGGGTCCCCTGAAGTCTCCATCTCACACCCACTTCTCCATCCAATATGGAGCCTGCAGCCTCTTAGGTCAAAGATTGTCCAGCACTCTCTGTATATTAACTGGGCTCCGAGAAATCCCCAAGATTATTTAGCTGCCTCAGTAAGAACTTGCTTTAGCTGTTGAATCAGATTGGGTGAGAATTACTCTCAGCTCCATCCTATGTGTCCTCATTCATATAATCTTCTTTCTGTCTACCTTCCCCCAACTCATCTTTTTTCCAGATTTCTCTTCTGCTCCTCCCTCCTTGATCTGTCTCTTCCAGAACACATTTTTTTTCCTCTGGGTTAATCAAACACTGGCCCCTGTAGCCCATTGTGTCTCAGATTGATCACTTAAGCAGCATTATTGATCGCCAGGAAAGCCTTAGGAGGTGGGAGTGTATTGAAAACTAGAGATCCAACAGCCCATTGGCTGGCTAGGTCTCTCTGGCAGCCTCAGCTGCTCAACCACCTGGAACATCTTTTGAGAAATGGGAGGGAACAGACAAAAGATCCTCAGAGGGCCTCCATTCATCTCATTCTTCCTTGGAGTTAAGGCAAAGGAACAGGAGTCTATTGAGCACTCGTGGATCTAGCCCAATATCAATATTATGTTGAGAAGGGGAGAGAAAAGAGTCTGCTCTTTAGAAATTCATAATTTAGCAGAAAAGTAATACTTATTCATATGAAACAACTAAGGATAATAAAAGTGAAAAACAATTGTGTACCACATTATCTATTCTAAACAGTAAGTACTGTGGGAATTCAGGGCACAGAGAAAGCCAGCAGCATGGGCTAGAATGGAAGGAGAAGGCTTTACAGAAATGGTTGAACTTGAGTTAGATTTTGAATAATGTGTGAGATTGAGATTGTTGACTAGAAAAGAAGCAGGCTTCCAAGGGGGTGGCATAGTTAGGGAAGTGGCCAGAAGTGGAGAAGGTCATGGAATGATCAAACAAGAGTGAGAAGGAGGTCTGATTAGAGAAGAGGGGGCTGTGGAGGCTCAGCAGGGAGTGGGGAGAGGTGACTTGCTGGGTAAGGAGTACCTTGATCTGAAGGGCCTTTGATGTTAGCATGAAGGGTTGACTTGATGACACCCTGAAGGGCTGTGGGACAATTAATGTGAAGTGTTTCAAGATGGTTAACCATGCGGTAGAAAACAGACTTTATTAGAATAAGGAGGGATTGAGACCAGTTTGTAAAAATACCACAGTAATCCAAGTGAAAGATAATTAGGATGGTGGCAGTAGGCATAGAAAGGATCATTGTATCTAAAAGGCACTTAAAGCATTGGCCTAGCTGGTAAACCACCAAGTAGACACTCTTTTTAATTTTTTTTTTTTGCTCTTCACTTTCTCTTACATCGTGATTTTTCTTTTCTTTTTAAAAAAAATCTTTATTGTTTAAAGTATTATATATAGTATTACATATATCTCCTTTTCCCCCATTGATATCTCCCTGGCCACCCTCAAACCCCAACATACGCCCTCACCTCTTTAGTGTCTATGTCCATTGGTTATAAGCATAATGCTTATATGCATACATACAAGTCCTTTGGTTGATCTCTTACCCCCTTTCTTACCCTTCCCTGCCTTCCCTCTGAAGTTGGACGGTTTGTTTGATGCTTCTCTGTCTCTGGATCTATTTTTGTTCATCAGTTTATGTTGTTCATTATATTCCATAAATGAGTGAAATCATGTGATATTTATCTTTCTCCAACTGGCTTATTTCAGTTAGCATAATGCTCTCCAGGTCCATCCATGCTGTTGCAAATGGTAAGCGTTCCTTCTTTTTTATAGCAGCATAGTATTCCATATGTAAATATAGCACAGTCTTTTAATCCACTCATCTGCTGATTGGCACTTAGGCTATTTCCAAATCTTAGCTATTGAAAATTGTGCTGCTATTAACATAGGGGTGCATATATTCTTTCTGATTGGTGTTTCTGATTTCTTGGGATATAGGCCTAGAAGTGGAATTAGTGGGTCAAATGGGAGTTCCATTTTTAGTTTTTTGAGGAAACTCCATACTGTTTTCCACAGTGGCTGCAACCAAGTAGATACTCTTGAATTGTTTTTGTCTCACCTTCTCAGCCTCAATACTTATACATTATTTGCCCCTTACCCTCAGGGCCTTCATGCAGTCAAATTTCACTGGCAGTAAAGTATAATAAGTTAATACCAAGTAAAGTAGATTTGTGCTGGAGCCTTCAATGCCAGGATCTGAAGGAGTGAAAGATGAGGAATCTGGCTGCCTTATCCAGTTTAGATGTCAGCTGAGCTGCTATTTTTAGTATTATACCCCCCTACAGGGAGACTTGAGGCAGGGGTTGTCTGTTTCAAGCTCCCAAGGCCTGTGAGACCTGCTGAGAGCAAGGAGACAACGTACAACTTCCCTGGTAGACTGTTTAAAGCCATGGCTGGTTTCTCAGTGGTTAGAGCATCAGCTCATGCACTGAAAAGTCACAGGTTTGATTTCTGGTTAAGGGTAAGTACGTGGGTTGCAGGTTTGATCCTTAGCCCCGGTGAGGGTGGGGCATATGGGTGGCAACCAATCAATGTGTCTCACATGAATGTTTCTCTCCCTTTCTTTCTCTCTTCCCCACCTATCACCCCATCCCTGTCTCCCTTTCACTCTCTCTAAAAATCAGTGGGAAATAATATCCTTGAGTGGGGATTAACACACACAGAGAGACACACAAGAATCAGTTTAAAAAGTCCTCTCAGCACTGGGGACCATCCCAGTGGAGGTCACACCTTAGCCAGGGCATGACAAGAGCTACCATAGCACTTTAATGCCAGATGGAGCCCAGTTGTTACAGCTGGTAAGAGTCCACAGGTGGGTGGGAGGCTATTGGAAGAGGCCTCTGCCTGTTCATTTGCTTTCCTCACCAGCTCTCCCTCCCTGCCCAGCCCACTGAATTTCACCCTGGGAAGGTGTCTGGACCTATTGCCTCATACCTGGGTTGAAAGGGAACAGAAAACTACACATAAAGGGATATTTGTGAGATTTACCCCCTTTCTTTTTATTGATTCTTCTTGAGGGAGGGAATGATGCCTTCTAAAGATGAATGAGTGGAAAATAAATCTTTCTAGTTTGTGGGCTCCTAACCACCAAGGGAGCTCAGTTCTGGGGGTAGGACCACCCAAACAGACCTCTCTTTCCTGGTGATCCAAACCTACTGGGAAAACACGAACAGATGGCTAGACTGCTGGATGAATACACGGGCTCGCACATATACAGACATACGGCATAATCATCTGTCGACCAGTGATCTCCAGCATTTCCTTGCTGAAGATTTCTGTTCTGGTTTCCACTTCAGGTTGCTGGTTTGAGGTAAAGGTAATGGTTAGACTAAGGGTGGCTGGGAAGTGGGCAGGTGTCCCAAGTGGAAGATGCCTGTGGAAGTAGGGTATTGGGAAGAGGAATTGCAAGTGGCTGACTAGGGCGGTTGTCCTATTTGTGACCCTTTACATGGAAAAGCCCATTGAAAGCAGAAAGAAGAGGGCATGGTGGCAACAATTGGCTTAGGAGTCAACCAGGTAAGAGTTAAGACCTCTCAGTTTGGAAACCTGCTGCAATCTACATTCACTTTCCCAAGTTTTGCCTTTCATCAGTATACTTCCCCCTTCGGTAATTGTTCTCTTTATCTTCCCATTTCTAACCCTGATCAAAACAAGTCAGTTACATATGCTTTTCCAGTTAACACAGGGGTAAACTGAGGTACACAGATTAATTTTTATGGGATTTGCCTCAGATCCTATATCAAGATGAACAGAAGTCTGGATCTTGTGGGACTCACTCACAGGACTGGTGAGGGTGCTGTGTGTCACACTGCTTCCGTTGTCATCATCAATGAAATCACAGAGAATGCAGATAGGATGAACAAAGTGAGAGTTGTTCCATATTCATCTTGTCACCTACAGTCAAGCTGTAATCTTTCTAATATGTATGGAAATCACTCACTGATAGAAAAAAAGGAAGGAGAGTTTTAGACAGACCCAACAGCCTGCTGTTGCCACACTGTTTAGAGTAGGTTACCTGCAAAGTCCAAATCAGAAATTGGCTATAAGTCTGTTTCTTATTTCTTTTGTTCTTTTTCTTCTCTCTAGAGGTTTTCACACTCACTATAAATACAGCTTGTCTTCCTTTGGAATTCTGGGTAATTGCTAGAAATGATAATGCCTGGCCTTTAAACTGAACTCTAGTTCCATTTCATTATTACCTTTAAGAATATTTTCTTTTTGAAGTTTATTATCATTTTAAATTCCCTACAACTAAAACCAAACTCAGGATCTCCTCTCCAACTGATCTGTAGCCCTGAGCCCTTCTTGGAATCTCTGTCTCTATTAATGACACCATGACTCTTTCAATAGCCCAGGGACTGAGCCTTGGAATCAGTCAACCACCCCCCCATCAGTCAACATCATGTCTTGACAGTTCATCTGTCACAAGTGCCTCATGAGTCCATGCCTTCCTGATGATTCCTCCTGCTGCCATCATAACCCACACTCACATTATCTCATGCCCATATTACTACAGCAGCCTTCTAACTGGTCTCTCTGCATGCTGCCTCCTCCTCCCAGCCCAGTGATCCTTCAATGCTGTTGCCAAATGAATCTCCTTCAAACATCTTTCATCATGTCACTTCCCTGCTTAAGAGTCTATAATAGCTCCCTTTTGCTTAGGATATCAAGTAGAAATTCTTCTCCCTAGTACACAAGGCCTATCTTCCACAACAGCGGAGCCTCTCTGACCTATTTCTTCCTGACCCCCAAGCTCCACTAGTTGCCTTATTCTCCCTGCCTTGTTGTACCCCACTCAAAGCTTTGCCTCTCTCACCTTCCTGCTATTCCTCTAACCTGCAGTGGCCAACTTTTCTCCACCTCTGCAAATCCTTCCATGGCATCCTTTAACAAGCTCAAATCCAGCCTCTGCAGTGAAGCTTTTCCTGTAATTCTAGTCTTCATCCGTGGCTCTCCTTTTTTCAAATTATAATTTCTTCCCGGATTATGAAAATAATACTTATACATAGTTGAAAACTTTGAGAATACAGAAAAAAATAGAGAAAAAGAAAAGTCACTCACAATCCGCCCTCTTCCAGTTTGTAATTCAGACCATTTCCCAATATTTTAGCATTTGATTACATCATCTCACATTGCCTTGTCTTCTTCTGTATTCACCTTCCTCCTCAGTGAGGGAGTAAGTTCTTGAGGGGCCTCTTTGATCCATGTGTCAGACAGTACATTGCTGGATACACAGATTGTAGGGTCTCAACAAACCCTTGTTAGTGGATGGAGGAGAGATGAGTTGTACGTCAACCGTCTGTACTGCCCCCTACTATTGCTATTGCTGAGGGAGAGAGGTACATCCCTAGATAGAACTACCTACAGCTCTGCTACTTCCTCTTCCAGGTGAGGGATGCACCCAGCAAGAGGGGGCTGCAGCACATCAAGAACTGAGTTCACTTGAACTCTGCTGCCTCTGATGACACAATTCCCTTGTTCAGTGCTGGACTTTCCCCCTAGTGAAGCCTCTGGCTTTGAGCTGAGAGCTTTAATTCATTCTGGTTGCCAGAATGAGCTTTTCCTAATATGTTGGCATGTACTTACAAGAATCACTAAGTGCCTCCTTTTGCCGATCATATCAAATTGAAATCTCTAGCCTTTGAGAAAACTATCTGCCAGTTCACTTTCCTTCCTTTCCCATCCCACTAAGGTATCTCATGGTTTTCCTAATTGATCCCTTTACTTGAGCCAAGCCAGCCAGTGTACTATACCCTTAAAAACTAATTTCCCTATTGTAAGGGTGCAGGCGGAGGATTATTTGCTACCTACCATCCTCCCACCTCAGCTCCAGGCCCTACACAGCCTAGACCCTCTATCATGAATTCTGTCCTTATCTCTTTCCACCACATGACCCCATCAACATGTACTGCCATTGACCTCAAAATCAGTATGCAACTTTCTCAGTCCTTGTATAATCATTTTGTATTAAAATATCAATATGAGCTTGCAATTATATTGTTATATGAAAGTGTTTCCCAGCTAGTTCCCATATGGGTTCTTTGAGCAATATTAAGCGGAGTGTATATTCAGGAGTCGCCCTTACTATTTAATATATTTCATGATTTCAAAAACATAATTTTAACATTTCTAAAACTGAAATGCTTCTTACTATTCATTGTGCATTGTAGTTTAGTTGTTGGCATTTTTTCCTCTCAGAGAAACCTAAGAAAATGTTACCTCTCATATCTAGAGTCAGTGAAATATGGTACTAAGTTACTTAACCTCTCTGAGGCCCATTCCTTTTATCTGCAAAGTACTTACATTAGAGGGGTATGTGAGGCTTCAAAGATAATATTTATATAGCACTTAGCATTGGGCTCAGCACTTTGGTGGAAGTTCAATAAATGTCAGCCATTGTAATTCTACAACTTTATAAACTATAAACTATAAACCCCTGGAGGGCGGGTCCATGTATTTTTCTCTTCCAGCAGATGGCATGATGTGAAGGGTGGAAAAAGTTTTTCTTTCCAAAAATATCTCTTTTACTAGACTGCCAAACAGCTGAAATTTTATCATTAATCACTCTTTTGAGTTAAAGCATTATCTCCTGAAGACCTCTGTTAAAATGCAAATATGTCACTTGGGATGGTAACACATTAATTCATTAGCATTCATGATCCCATTAGCGCAGATTAGTTCATCAGATTAGCTAGCTGGTGCCAAGAAAACAGAGAGCCCTAGTAAGGGGGCTAGTAAGCTACATTACTTAAATTGGGAGTGGAGGAGTGAAGGGGTCAGGTAGCCTGGACCTTGAGGCCAACTCCCATCTTCTCTTGCTTTTGGGAGTTTGTCAACAAGATTGTGAATCTGTTCTGTGATAAACAAGGAAGACTCTCCTGACAGAAACAAATACGTGGGTGGAAATGTGAGGTGGGAAGGAAGGTTGGTCCTTAAAGACATCTAGTTTAGAGTGCCCCTCAAGTTTTTAACTTTCATCAGCAGGGCATCCACTGTTTCATGAAGAAGTTATTCCATTGTTGAACAAGTTTAATTAGAACATTTTTTGACATTTAGCTGAAAGCAGTCTTTCAGTAACTTATTTTTTTTCTTCCTCTTAGCAGCCCCTTTAAAATACAGTCATGTGCTACTTAATGATGGGGATGCATTCTGAGAAATGTGCAATTAGGCAATTTTGTTATTGTGTGAACACTATACACTGTACTTACACAACCCTAGGTGTTATAACCTAGTACATACCTTGGTTGTATAGCATTGCCTATTGCTCCTAGGCTACAAGCCTGTACAGCATGTTAGTGTACAAAACAACATGAAATTAAATCAAGCACAAGAGAAAATGATGCAATCAAGAGATGGGGTAAACACAAGATATATGAGGCTGCTGCCAGTAAGTATCACATGGCATACTGTTTTACAGCAAACATTTTTTTATAAGTAGGAAGCATGCACTCTAAAATAATGATAAAAAGTATAGTATAGTAAATATATAAACTAATAATGTAGTCATTTATTATTGTTATTGAGTATTATGCACTGTATATAATTGTATGTGCTATCCTATTATATGACTGGAAGGACAGTAGGTTTGTGTTTACACCAGCATCAACACAAACACATGAGTAACATGTGTGCTATAATGTTATGATGGCTACAACATCACTAGGCAATAGGAATTCTTCAGCTCCATTAAAATCTTATGGGACCACTGTTGTATACAGTCAATCATTGACCAAAACATTGTTATGAGGCACATGACTATATCTGAGTATAACTATCACATTTGTTTCCTCAAGTCTGTCTATCTTTTGACTTCTATTTTATTTATTTTTGTGAAATCTACCCAATTTGTTTAGTCATTCCTTTTGTGGCATCATTTCACAGGTGAGCTTCTTAAATTGCGTGTCCATAAAACTCCTGGAACTGTATGTAAAATGTTGACTAAGTGTGCATACATGTCTTACTCTGGGGTTCATAGCTTTCAACAGTGGTCCAGGACCTAGAATAGGCCTTAGCCTATTGACCATATAGCATCTTAGTCCTTTTCCTCTGGTAACACTTCAATTTGTAAAGGTGCCTCTTAAGGTTCTTGGTCAGAACTGAACAGAATCTTCCTGGGTGCTCTGACCAGCACAGAGTACAGTGAACACAATGCTCTTATGAACAGCTTGATATTGCACAGTTCCTTTTTAAAATTAAATTCATTGGGGTGACATTGGTCAACATGATCATACAGATTTCAGGTGTAGGTTTCTATGTTATACAGTTTAATGGATTGATGGAAACATATTTTTTGTTGTCGTTAATCCTCACCGGAGGATATTTTTTCATTGATTTTTGTAGAGAGTGGAAGCGAGGGGGAGAGACAGAGAGAGAAACATCGATGTGAAAGAGACACATCAATTGGTTGCCTCCTGCAGGAGCCCTGGCTGGGGATCGAGCCTACAAGTGAGGTACATGCCCTTGACTGGAATTGAACCTGGGACCCTTCAGTTCTAGGGCCACAGCTCCGTTCACTAAGCCAAATGACCTAGAGCTGTATAGAAATATCTTGTTCTCAGATAATGAATCCTCACCAGAACTAAATCACCTTTTTCAAAAGAGTAGCTTGCTGCCCACCCCTCATCTCACCACATTGAAGAGCATCAATGGGAGCTAGTGGAAGCCATTTGTGGGACCTTATCTGGTCAGGCCACTTAAAAGGCTAGTAGAACAGCAATGTGACTGGGCAGAGCCCTGGAGTTCTCTCCAGTGTCCTGATTTTTCAAATTCTGTGCACTATAAAGAAATGCTTGGTTCACACACATACACGAGAAAACCCAGACAGGGCTGGGGCTCACAGCTAGCCGTTCTTGACACAGCAGGCCCAAGAGCCTTTAGATATGGAATTTGGGGGAACTGGTAGTATCAGTAGAGAACAAAGTCACAAATGTCAAATGCTTCAGAAAGGACTAGTTCTTAAATATGAATGAGTATGCCAACATAAGATATAGACACATCTTGGAGACATATGCTCTCTTCACCTAGACACAGCACAAAAAGCTAAATATTAAAAGTCTTGAGACTGTGTGGTACAGGAGCAGGGAGACAGTAAGTGATAATCACCTATAATGTGTGACATGAGACAGTTATGCTTCCAGGGTCCCGTGGTAAAAATATATATTCTTTATAGACTGGTGGTTAATCCAATCTAACCATGACTGCCTCCATTGTAAGCCGTTCTACCTTCACACTATCACAGTCACTAATTTAGGTGTATATATTAAAGACTGTCATTAAAGTGCAACTATGTTATGTGAAAAGGGAAATACATTGAATAAAACATTGATCCTGGCCCTGGCCAGGTAGCTCAGTTGGTTAGAGTGTCATCCCAATACACCAAGGTTGTAGGTTTGATCCCCAGTCAGGGCACACACAAGAATCAACCAATAAATGCATAAATAAGCAGAACAACAAATTGATATTTCTCTTTCTCCCTTTCTCTCTCTCTAAAATCAATAATAAAAAAGTTAAAAAAAAAACAACAAGCAAAACCCCTAGTCCTGTAAGCTATTCTACAAAAAGAAAAAAGAACCTGTGGCCAAATAAGTTTGAGAAATACTACTTATTTAGACCTTCACAATGCATATTAACATATTAATGGCTCTGAGAAGTCATTCAGTAGAGAAACCTGCTAACATTGTTTAAGGTTGCCAGTATGTATTTAATCACAGCTCACCATTCTTCTCTTTTTCTTCTTGAATACAGTCATATTAACATCCACACAACAGCTTTGGAGAACTCAGCTGTCAACCATAACTCACCATTTCAAACCTGGGTGCACAAATGACTTTATGTACTCAAGATTCTGCACAAATGAGATTAGGAAGGGTGAATTTTGTGGGGATCCTTGGATCAGGGAGAAATCACTGGGAGTTTTGAGAGGGGACCTCAAAATGGGGATGAAAACAAGACAGGGTATTTTAGAGACCAGCTTCCCCCACCTCACAGTTTTTCCACTGGCCAGCTTTGAGCCAACAGTGAGCAAAGCAGAGCAGTGGTCCAAGACCCTGCAGGTGTGGTCATTGGCTTCTCAGCTGAGTCCTTTCATTCCCTGCCTGCTGCTCTCCATTCCCTCCATGGGCCTCTGGTGCAGTTTCAGTTTTTTTCTCAGTCTACTAGTTGGTCCAATTCATATGGCCTTCTTTCTTCTTTTCTTCAGTGGAACTGAGGAAGCTTTTGAGTTTTCTGCTGCCAAATGGAAGAATAAGAGGATGGAGTGGGGGGAAAGGCAAAAAAGAAAAAGAAAAGGAAGGAAGGAAGGAAGGAAGGAAGGAAGGAAGGAAGGAAGGAAGGAAAGAAGGAAGGAAGGAAGGAAGGAAGGAAGGGAGGAAGGAGAAGGAGAAGGAGAAGGAGAAGGAGGAGAAGAAGAAGAAAGAAGAAAGAAGAAGAAGAAGAAGAAGAAGAAGAAGAAGAAGAAGAAGAAGAAGAAGAAGAAGAAGAAGAAGAAGAAGAAGAAGAAGAAGAAGAAGAGGAGGAGGAGGAGGAGGAAGGAAAGAAAGAAGGAAGGAAGGAAGGAAGGAAGGAAGGAAGGAAGGAAGGAAGGAAGGAAAGAAAGAAAGAAAGAAAGAAAAAGAAAGAAAGAAAGAAAGAAAGAAAGAAAGAAAGAAAGAAAGAAAGAAAGAAAGAAAGAAAGAAAGAAAGAACATGGCCTCTTCTGCAGGACCTGGTGCAAGCCTGTATTTTCTCTGCATCTTCAGAGCAGAAATGGGCACTTACATTGCTAGCACTGGGCCTTGGGGAGATGCCAAAGAGACCTGTGGAGGCAGAGGAAACTTCTACCTTTTGTCAACAGAAACTAAGAGGAGTTGAGGGTCAGAAAGGCAGGGTGCCCTCTAAAAGCCAAGGTGCCCTGTGGGAATCAGAGCAGCATAAGAGTGAAGGAGTCCATATGGTATCCCTTGAAAGTGGCTGAAATTGGATAGGGGGGAGGGAGTGATGGAAGGAGAGATGGAGGGAGGGAAGGAGAGGGAGGGAGGGAGGGAGGGAGGGAATGTGTATAGAGAAAGTATGAAGACTACATACTACATGTGTATAGTCTCTTCTTATCCATGATTTTGCTTTCCATAGTTTCAGTTGCCCATGATCATAACTTTTAAGTTGAACACTATTTTGTGTAGCATAAAAAAAATCTCACACCATCCTGCTCCATCCCACCCAGGTCATGAATCATCCCAGTACAATAAGATATTTTGAGAGAAAAAGACCACATTCAAATAACTTTTATTACAGTGTATTGTTATAATTGTTCTATTTTATTAGTAGTTATTGTTGTTAATCTCTTACTGTGTCTAATTTATAAATTAAACTTTATCATAAGTATGTATGTATAGAAAAAAAACATGTAAGATTTGGTATATCCATGGTTTGAGGAATCCACTGGGAGATGGGTGGTATCATAGAACATATCTCGTGTAGATAAGGGGACTACTCTATGTATATGCCTGTGTGTGTGTAGGTAAATCTGCAAGGTGTTGAATCTTTCCTGACCCAGGACATCTAGGGGACACCTGGACTTTTGCAGGTGTGAATCAGGATTACAGAAGTGACTTGTCAGTAGGGAGAAGGAATGAAATCCCTGTAGTGTCATAGCCCTTTCATCATTAGTGAACCAGACCAGATAGAGCAGGATCATTACCTCCATGAATAGTGCAAGGTTGTAAGTATGTATGTGTTAGTAGTGCACACACATGTGGTCATCTCTGAGGACTGATTCTGCAAAAGGCTTTTAAGTAGATCAATTTAAATCCCTACCTCCTCCCCTACTGTCTGCTACCCTGAAGGGTTTTCTGGTACTGACAACCTCCCTAAGAGCTGATCTCACAGTTTGAATGCTTCTAATGCTAGTGACTCAACCTCCTCTCACCAGCTAGGCAGTTTATTCTGCTGACTAACTTCACTAAGGTTAGGAAATGGATTTTTTCCACTCACTAAATTCTTTCTATTTTTAGATATGAAGACCCCAGGCTTGCACTCACTAGTATGTGCTTGAGTGTAATCTCTCTCCCTCTCCCTCTCCCTCTCCCTCTCCCTCTCCCTCTCCCTCTCCCTCTCCCTCTCCCTCTCCCTCTCCCTCTCCCTCTCCCTCTCCCTCTCCCTCTCCCTCTCCCTCTCCCTCTCCCTCTCTCTCTCCCTCTCCCTCTCCTTCTCCTCTCCTCTCCTCTCCCATCCCCTCTTCTTCCTACCTCCCCTCCCCCTCCACTCTGTCTCCCCTTCCCCCCTCCCTCTCCCTACCTTTCTCTCTCCCTCTTCCTTTCCCTGTCTCTTTCCCCCACACCAGGTCATGGAGACCTGCAGTAAAAATACATTTTTCTACTCATACTGAGATTGCCAGAAATTGCTTTGAAGCCTCAAATGTTTGGATATTGAATACCTCCTCTTGCTCCAGGATTTTTTCTGTCACATATGTGGGCTTCAGCTTTTGCCTGTCAAGATAGCCCCTTCCATCTTTTTTTTTTTTACATCACTATACATGCTCCCCTGCAAAGACTCTCTCCACTATGCAGAAACTGCAGACTCCCCCCAACACTACACTCCCACCTCCCCTGCCACGATCACCTCTTTGGAAAGTTCAAGACTAGGAAATCATGCAATAAAAAAGCACATGCTCATCCACATCTTCCCATCCTTGGCAGCCCAATAAGGCAGAGTAGTGTGGTTAAATGGATGAGAAAACTGAGGCATGGACAAATGTCCCAACAATTTTACAAGTATGACCTCAGGACTTAACTTGCATCCAGTGCTATGCTAGATACCATGGACAAATAAAGATTATGACATAGGTTTTAGAGGAACCAAGATGGCGGCATAGGTAAACACCTATCTTGCTGCCCAACACAACAATTCCAAAACTACAACTTAACGACAGCACAAACATCATCCAGAATCACCAGAAAGCTGGCTGAGTGAAAATTCCAAAAATAAAAGTAAAGATAGGACACTGTGCCTTAGAGGAGTGGCGGAACGCAGCCTTGAAGATACGCCCTGAGTCAGAGGTTCGGAGCTGTGCGCACGCACGAGTGGAAAGGGCAAACCCAGCAGGTTTTCTCCAATGGGGAAGGCAAAGGAGTCCCACTGCACTGATTCCCCAGTTCCAGGCGAGGTACGGGGAAGGCATGCTGAAACCTGGGCGCAGCACAGGTCTCTGAGCCTGTGGAGAGGGTGAGCTTGTTGAGTGCGCATAAACTTGGAAACAGCAGTTTGCACGTAAACTTGGGAACGGAAGTGCGTGACCACGCAGAGAGGACTTGTGACTTGTTCCCTCCTTCAGGAGACTACCGGACTGCTTTGTTTTACAACCCTGGGCGAGACTTTGAGTGTGCAGATTCATTTGGGGACAGGCAGAGTTGTCTGGTATCGGGTAGAGACCGGCGGCAGCTTTCGCTCGGAGGTGCCTGCAGCCGTTACCAACGGGCACAGAGACCCACGCGCCTCATAGGGCAGAGCTGATGCTGCCTGCTCAGCCCGGAGACTCCACCCATCCAACCTGAACACAGTTTACCTTCACAGTCAATTGGCCTGGAGGTCAAACCCTCCTAGTCTAACAATAATAATCTGGGTTTAACTTCAACAATACTGTACAACCCATAAAGGATTGCAGTAAGAGTATCCACCTCAGGCAACTGGGGAGGCTGAGCCACTGTCCCTTAGAGCACATCTACCACACAAAGCTAATGGACCAACTCAGGAAAGCAGCCACAATGCAGAGAAATGGAAAGAAATCAGGTATGAAAGAAATGGAGGAAAAAAGACGACTAGACATAGAGTTCAAAACCATAGTAATAAGGTTTTTCAAGAGGCTCCTAGAAAAGGCTGATGAACTTAATGAGAACTACAAGGAAATGAACAAGACCTAAGAGGAAATGAACGAGACCCACAAGGATATGAAAAAGCACCAACTAGAAATTAAGCATACACTGACTGAAATAAAAAATATTACACAAAACCTAAAAGCAGTCCAGACTACCGCAAGAACCAAGTGAAAGATTTGAAATACAAAGAAGCAAAATCCACTCAGCCAGAAAAGCAAGAAACCAAAAGAATCCAAATAATTGAAGATAGTGTAAGGGGCTTCTGGGACAACCTCAAACATACCAACATCCAAATTATAGGGGTGCCAGAAAAAGAGAGAGAGCAAGATAATGAAAACCTACTTGAAGAAATAGTGACCGAAAACTTCCCCCACCTGGTGAAAGAAATTGACTTAAAAGCCCAAGAATTGCACAGAACCCCAGAATATAGGAATCTAAACAGGACCACACCAAGACATATCATAATTAAAATGCCAAGAGCAAAAGACAAAGAGAGAATATTAAAAGCAGCAAGAGAAAAACAGTTAACTATAAGGGAGCACCCATACAATTGTCAGCGGATCTCTCAACAGAAACGATGCAGGCCAGATGGGAGTGGCAAGAAATATTCAAAGTGATGAATAGCAAGAATCTACAACCAAGATTACTCTATCCAGCAAAGCTATCATTCAGAATTGAAGGTCAGATGAAGTGCTTCGCAGATAAGAAAAAGCTAAAGGAGTTCATCACCACCAAACCAATATTATACGAAATGCTGAAAGATATTCTATAAGAAGAAGAAGAAAACGGTAAAAATATAAATTATGAACCACAAATACACATCTATCAATAAACGAATCTAAAAATCAAGTGAATTAGTAATCTGATGAACAGGATAAACTGGTGAATATAACAGAATCATGGACATAGAGAGGGAATAGACTGAATTCTTGGAGACAAAAGAGGTGTGGGAAATGCAGCAAGAGACTGAACAAAAGTCATGCAACTATGGGAGAGGACAGTGGGGGGGGGAGGTGAGGGCGGACGGTGGGATGGGTACCAGGTGGAGGGGAACTATAGAGGGGAAAAGGGGGGGAACAATGTAATTAATAAACTGAACAATAAAGATTTTAGAAATAAAATAAAAAGCTCTGAAAAAAAAAGATTATGACATAGGCTTTGCCCTTAGGAAACTTGTTCTCTAGCTAGGGAAAGAACACTAAGGAACTTCCAGGTGAAACTTCTTGTTCATTCAACCAACAAATATTCAATGAATACTTTTTATGTGCATAGCCCTGTTAAAGGCACCGAGGAAATAATGGTGAACAAAACAGACAAAATATCTGCTTTTGTGGAACATCCATTTTAATGTGAACATATGTTTAAAAAGCAAACAAGTAAATCATCACTACTTCTACTGGGAAATGCAGGAAGGAAAGAAATGAGGGGCTAGGATGGAGAGTAGCCTGAGAGCTACTTCACCTAGGGTAGTAATGAATGGCTTCTCTGCAGAGGTGACATTTGAGCTGAGTATTGAATGGCCTGAGGACAGTTCACATTTCTGCATCTGATAGAGAGATCACACAGGCAGAAGAAACTAAGAAGGCTTTCAGGAGGAGATGGGGTTTTGTCTGAGTAAAGTGCAATGAATAGAGCTTTGATCACTACCTTTGTGACATTGGTCCCATTCTGGAAAAACTGAGAGTTGCACTTCCATTTGAATAGAAGAGTCATAGTCTTCTCCTTGGAATCTGAGATAACTGCTGTAAAAGGAAGTGTCTTCAGGATTTGTTCACACCTAGTAGTTTCCGATTAGAAACACTGAGGCTTTCCAGGTAAGAGAAAATCAGGAAGATAACTATGGGTGGGGGAAATCAGGAGATTATTGTAGCTATAAGTAGAAGGTACATGGTGGAGAATAGAGATATGTAGGTGGGAGCCCAAATTATGGTTAGGATCACGAAGAGTGCTTTGAACTTTGAGCAAGGAAATAAAGACAAGGAAACAAAGAAAGGGGCCTGACAACTTTTGGTAACCAGAATTTCTCCTTCAGCTTAGTACATGTGGGATCCCTTAGGGAACATGGTTATGACCATGGACTCAAATCCCAGTTCGGCCACTCACTGTGAACTTGGACAAGTTACTTAATTCCTCTGTGTCTCAGTTTCATCCAATGTAGAACGGGGATATTAAATGAGTTAATCATTGCAAAGTGTTTAAAACAGTGTCTGATATTTAGTTAGTACTCAATAAACTTGAGTTACCATTATCCAAGGAAGAAACTGGTATGAGGGGGGTATAATCTGGATACTGCCATGAATGAAACTTGAATTATTATGGTCACAATTTGATCAGCTATGAACATTTCAGGGCTCAGGACCCATGTATGCAAAATAAGTACAGGTACACTTCTCTAATAATTTTCCATTAGCATTCTATCAAAAGCTAAAATCCCTACTGTTCTTTAGTAGCAATCCAGAGACTCAAGCATTTTAGATTGAATTAAGGTATCCTCTTATCTGGCTTAAAATTTGTTTTGAACATTAGGTCATTGACCATTGTAACTTGGTATAAAGCAGAGCTATGAGGGAATGGAACACAGGAATGGTATATTAGTTTTCTATTGCTGTGTAATAGATGACCCCAAAAGTTAGCCATTTTAAATAACAAACATTTCTCGTCTTACAGTTTCTGTGAATAAGGAGTCAAGATGAATCTTACCTGGGTGATTCTGGCTCAAGGTTGCTCATGTGTTGGTTAAGCTCTGTGTTAGGGCTGCAGTATCTGAAGATTTAACTGTAGCTGAAGGATCTGCCACCAACTCACTCATGTGGTTGTTGGCAGGCTTCAAGAGTTTCAGTTTCTTTCCATGCCATGTGGTCCTCTCCATCAGACTGCTCACAACATGACAAGTTGCTTACTCCAGTATGATTGATGAGAGAGTTAGTAAGAGTGCATGCCCATGTAACCAAAGACAGGTCAGCCCAAGGCATAAGCCATGGTCTTCCTATACCATAATCTTGAAAGTTATATTCCATTACGTCTGCCATATTCTATTTATTAGAAATGAGCCACTAGGTCCAGTCAAGCTCAGGGATAGGGGAGACACAAATGTGTGACTATCAGGAGGTGGAGATTATTGGGGCCATTTTATTTATTTATTTATTTATTTATTTATTTATTTATTTATTTATTTAAATATATTTTTATTGATCTCAGAGAGGAAGAGAAAAAGAGAGATAGAAAAATCAATGGAGAAAGAATCACTGATTGGCTGCCACCTGCATGCCCCCTATTGGGGATCAAGCCCACAAACTGGGCACGTGCTCTTGACTGGAATCAAACCCGGGACACTTCAGGCCACACGCTGATGCTCTATCCATTGAGCCAAACTGGCTAGGGCTCCTGGGGCCATTTTTACAGGCTGGATAAGGATTGATGGTAGGTGGTAAAAAGACCCTAGTAAAGAAGAAACTTGAAATACCCTGGATAAGTGGGATGAGCATAGTTACTGGATTCAGTGGTAGCCAAAGATATTGGGTACCAAAATAGCAAAGAGAGGAACCAAAAGTTTGGTGGATGGTAGTCTGGAGGTATTTGACCCACATCTGGAGTTGCTGAATGTACCGGGACCTTCCTCTGACCCGGGCCCAAATTTGTGCAGAGTTAGTCTTCCCTGCCTTTCCCCACAAAGCCCAGCCCTTTGGGTGGGGCCAGGGAGAGGGGAGGGAACTAAGATGAAGCCCTGGAAATCCAGTGGCACCAGAGGCAAGAGAAGGGAATGCCTGCTCAGCAACTACCTTTGTTGCAGTTGGGAGAGTTAATTTTAGCTTCACACAAGGGACTAAAGCAGGAGGGTTTGTCATTTCTGCTGACCTAGCCCTTGGCTGCCTCCCACAGGCCACTGCTGCCTTGCAGCTCCAAGCCGCTGTTTGTAGTATGGTGAGTTTGGCTAACAGTATAGAAAAACTGTAGATTCTATTGGAACTGATGGGTAGGGGGCCCAGCTTCTTCTGGGCAAAATAGTGCTGAGGCCTAGCAACTGCCTGCTGGCACCTCCTCCTCCCATTTTTGTGTTCCCATCTTGACTGTACCACTTGATGATTTTGTGACCTAGGGCAGGTAGCTTTATTTCTCAGTGCTTCCATTTCCTCCTTTGCAAAATGGAGATAAATATTCCCTAGCTTACAGGGTTGTTGTGAGGAATTGTGAGCTCATGTAGGTAAAGCACCAATAAACAGTAGTTTTGCACCTGGTTATTTATTACTTATATACCCAGCTCTGACTCAAGACACCCCGCCCAAATGAGGCAGGTATCTCTCAGCACAGGACTTGGCTGTCTTCTTTTGCTGAGGGCTTTACGTGGATTTACATGGGTTGAGCGCTCTAATGAACTCCAATTTACATAAGAAGAAACATGAGGGTCAGAGAGGTGAAGTAACTTGCCATTGGCCACAGCATTAGTAAGTGGAAGTGTTGGGACCATAACCCAGATCTGTCATAGTTCCAAATATGCCATTTTGTTATCTTACCCACAGTTCATTGGCCCAGAGCATAATTTCAGTGTGTGGTTAGGGTAGACAGTGGGACCAGAGGTTGGCTACAAATGTAGAAGGCTTTGGGTCCAGATAATATATAAATTCCTGGACCCCACAAACTTGGTTTTGCATTACAGTTTCTACTGCACCTCCATGTAACTGAGCCAGGAGTAGCAGGAGTAGACATTTTAATTTGTGTAATGACATTCTCCTATCCTCACCCCCAACACACACACACACACACACTTTACTACCAAATGGCTACTTTCCTTTTGAACACATTTCTGAGATCAAGAAACAGGGAAGCAGATGTGAGTATTGGAGAACCTATTCAAAATGCTAAACTGTGAGAGCACAGTCATCCTCCCAGATGCAGGTACTCTCTCTTTATTATCAAGGGAAACTTCTGTCAAGTCCCTGTGGTGGGAGGTGGGAATTTGGGCTTGCCACATCTTGCCCTGGCTTTGCAGCTTAGGATAAACTCACCCTTTCATTTATCTACAATAGCTGCAGAGAGGGAAAAGCTTGAAACCCTGGGTGTTAGAGATTAGGAATTAGGAATTGAGAAGATTCCAGAATTGAGGTTTGATCTGAAGATAGGGAGACAGGGTGAAGAATATGTAGATTTGAGAGGTCAAAAGAGGATAAAGAAGGAGGATTAAGAGGAAGAGTAAAGGAAAAGGGAAAGGGAAAGGAAATCAAGGAATATGGGAGTTTGAGAGACATGAAAGAATGGAGGAAATATAAGGAGGGCAAATTCAGAATGCAAAATGAAAACAGATATGGAAAGACTAGCCTCCAGAGTTGCCATACAGTTACAACATAGGGGCAACAATATCTTTGGTTGAGGGTTTGGGGGGATTTGTCTCGAAGCTACCTTTGCACTTGGTTTGTACTTAGACTGTATATTCTTGGGAGTAGCTTGCACTCCCTTGCCACCCTTTGGCACCACTGTCACTAATGAGCAACACTTATAAAGTGCCTACTGTGTGCCAGAGGAAATGAGACTGCAGAAAATCAAACAGCAGGAAGTAAAGAAAAGGAAAAAAGCAAAAGGGCCTATGAAGGCTGCAGCAGGTTCAATTGCCTTTAATGGGGTAGAAGAGCAGGGGTGCTGATTGAGGCTTTCTGCTCAGCAGCCTCTGGAGGGCAAGTTGACTAAATAAAGGCCTGGTATGGGAGTCTCCCAAAAGAGAATGGGTGTATGTTCCAGAATCTTATTTTAGAGAACTAGCAGGCCCAACTCTACCAACAGCAGGACTAGTTCTGAATTTAGAGTAATGATACCAAATGTGTCTGAATATATATTTATATGCATATGTGCTCCCAGAGAGGAACATTTTCTTTCCTGGTACACAGATGCATGGCACACCCATGGATAACACACACAGTGTGTGTGAGAGAGGGATGATGCTCTTTGTCTGCTGTATGCATGGCAGTGGGTCTTCCCTTGACCTATGAAGGCTATTTAATCCCAGCTCTTTTTCTCCCTGAGCTCCTTTTAAGTATCAGTTCTACTCTGTAGAAGAGGGACCATGGTTAACAATTGTTTCCCCCACCTCCCTGCGGTTTCTTTTTCTTCTTCCCCAACCTTAGCCTGAGCTGCTATTTCATCAACAACATCCAAAGGGGAGATGGGGGGAGATCATTGGTTGGAAAAGAATCTCTCAGCCAATGACACATTAGCTCAGCCATTGTTTCCAAATGCCTAAAAGAGAATGGTTCATAGATGGGGTGAAACCTCTATTGACTAGACTATTGGGGAATGGGCAGGTAATAACAATTTTCTGGCTCCTCTTTTCATTTTGATTCACTGTTGAAATTTTTTCTAAAATAGGAGGCATCTTTCTTGCTTTAGAATGTAAGGCCCTATGAAATGGATTCTGTGTTTGATGACAAAAGCCCTCACTTTCTAAATATCAGCCCCAATGTTTAGGATCACAGGAAGATGGCAGGCTGCAGTCAGAACCCTAAATTCTATAAATCAGAGGATGTTGGTTCCACTTCCAATGCAGCCACATACAAGCAGTATGACTTTGGGCAGTGCCTCAGCATTTTTGAGCTTTGATTTCCTCATCTGTAAAATGGAGTGGTATTATTTTTATAAAATGGAGAAAGTATAGGTGAAAATGTGTATAGAACCCAGACTATTTCCTGAAAAATAGTTGCTAGAATTATTCCCTCATGAAGGCTTATTTAATTATGCTTTGCCTCTTTCTCCAAACAGTTGTGTAAAGAAGAAATGTATCTGATTAATTGATGGATCAGAAGATTGGATTTTTATTATCTGAAATTTCATCATTTTTTCACCAGAATGTTAATACCTGAGGACACACTGTGTCTGCTTTAAACTATTCAAACACCTTAGCTCCCAGTTTTGTTACAAGCACATCATAAATGCTTTGTCATGTTTGATACCTTCCTGGTTCAATCACCGGGCCACATTGAGACCTCTGGATGAGCACAGGTGTTGGCAGTCAGTGAGTGCTTTTTACCTGATGGCTGCTGGTCCTGGTATCAGTTTTCTTTGGAGGCTACTTAGTCACTGGGGGAAGACAGTAGGAATGGACATGGGGTTTCCAATGACATTGTGACTGCTGGACTTGTATGCATATTCATGGCAAGGGGGATTTTGGAGATGGAATAGACTTGACAAATTAGGAAACCAAGGTCAGAGGCTTCTAAATTAGGCAATATCCCAGAAATGATTCTAAGCCTCCTCTCTTTGGGAGCAGATAGGAGAAAGGGAGGCAGAGAGATAAAAGGTTGTGGTCTGGGCTCAATCCCCTGTACCAACCCTTTCCCATCTGCCAGTTAGCTGGGATTACTTCACATGCTGACTGAGGATTTGGGATAGAGTAGGGTTAGGAGTCCAGGCCTAGCTGACTAGGGAGCATTTGTGCCCTCAAGAAAGAAGAACAGGAATGGATGGGGCATCCATGCTAGAAGAACAGCCAGAAGGCATCTAGCCATGGACTGGGGCAGAGGGTGGTCAAGATGGCATATATATCATTTTTTAAAGACACCCAGCCTACTCCCCAATACTGCCTGAGGATACCACAGATATAGGGTGCTCGCCATGCCCCAGATGTTGGCATCCTAATTTGGTGATTCTGCAGACAGAGCTAGGCTGTGGTGGTTATGGGAGCAGCATCCATTGCAGAGAGAACTGTGGAGAAAGAGACCAGACCACCCGCTCACGCAGGATACAACTGTCATATAGAAATATTCCAATCTAGATAGTTCTAGAGAAGCCACTCTGGGTAATGATAAACTATGAATTTTATGCATGAACTGAACATTGAAAAACTTCAGCCCCAAGCTCCCAGCTAGCGTCTGAGCCAAATCCCACTCGCACAGCATTTAATCAACTTCCTGACCAATCCTAGTAAAAGGGAGATGAATTTATGAGATTGATTAGCTAATACCCAAGTGTTATGCTTACTCTGTGATCCAAGAGTACCAGGCTGGGGCCTCTACACTTTCTGCTGCTCAGATTCTGCAGCTGCTGCCATGGCAGTTGGGCCTGGGAGCTGCTTCCTAGGGAGGGGACTGAGCTGAGCTATTCCATCCCTCAGGCTCCCTCCCTAGCCTGGAATATATTTGAGCCAAGAAAGAATTATTCTTTTTGTCCTCCACCTCCTACCAGCTGTTTATTGCCCATCTTCACCTCATTATAAGATGCCTTCTTCTTGTCTCTACTAATCCATAGCATGTCAGGCCTTCAAGACCTGCTCGGAGTCTCACCTCCTCCAGGAAACCTTCCCTGAATATCAGAGCCCTTGTTGTGTTTTCTTTTCTCTCAATTCCAAAGGCTCACTATTGTCTGAGTTATAGATAATCTCAGACCATGGTTAGAGCTAAACCATAATTTAGCTAGTTCCATCTATCCCCACTTGTAAATGATAGATTTTTTAACCACAAAAGTAATACATACTCATTATCACAAGTCAAATATACAGAAGCTTAAAGAAAAAATTTATCTTCCTCTCAAGCTCTTCTTATCCCATTCTATCAGAAAACTGATATCACCAATCTCTCTGCTCTGTCTATGTGCTCAAGCATATGCATGGCCCCTTTGTTTTTCCTGAAAGGAAAATGAGGCCCAGAGACGTGAGTTGACTTTTCCAAGATCACATAGCTGACTAGTGGCTGAGCTGAGAATAAGAACTCAGGTATCTAAGCTCCCAGTTCCCAGGCCCATTCTTTTGTGGTTTAGTTGCCTCCTAATAGAGTCTTGTTCTCCCCAAGTGAATTATAAACTCAACTGAGGGTAAAAAAAAACACACACACACACACAAAACAAAACATGTGTTCTCTCTTGCATTTTCCACAACACCTAGCATAGATTTGAGCATCTGGTCCAGGATGTTTACTAAATGTTTGTCTCCAAGTTTTAAATCCTTTCTGAAACAAGACATGGTATAAATAAAGAAAAAGAAAATGTTTGACTCAGTGTCTGTTTGTGTTAGACTGCAAAGCTGAGCCATGCAATTGTACAATAATTGATTGTTAAGATGGCTGGGGGAAAAGCAGTCGAAAATTAAAGTGATTGGTGACTGTGTGCCAATATCTGGAGGCAGAGACAAATCCAGAGATTTAGGAGTTCAAATGTTTGAGCCATCAGAGCTGAGGACCTAGTTTGGGGATGGACGGGGGCAGTGCTAGAAATGGGGAGGGAGGCTCCTCTGTACCCTACTTTTTTGGCACATGTGGCTCACCACACCAATGGTTGCATTGGCTGCTTCAGTCCTCTACATGTTAATAAAGACCCCCTTGGCTGTGGCCAGGTACCTAAGGATCCTTTCATATATTGGATCTCAAGAACCTACTTTATCTCCTTTTTATTCTTTTGTGATGCTAGTTATAGAATTTGCATGGATTTCTTTGATATATTTGTTTATTGCTGATCAGGTGTGAGGTTAGAAAAGTCTGGGCTGGAATTAAGGATCCCACCCAAACAAGTGTGTGTCTGCCTTAGGGAGCTGGGGAGGGGTTGAGAGTAGCCTCTGGCACATGAACTGATCTGGAGGTGAAACCCTTTGGAAAATAATAAATACTAATTGAACTTTAGAGCTGAAGCAAAATTTCAGGATCATCTAATAAGATTATTAATGCCTCAATTTATATAGCACTTCATAGTTGAAATGATTAAGCATGACTCATTCTTATTTTACATATAGAAACCTTTGTTTATTTAAGAAGATCCTGAGAACTGTATGGTAGATTGTTGTTAATTGTCTTGATTGTGAGAATAGCATTGTAGTTTATGGGAATGTTTTAATTTTTAAGAAATTATGTATTTAGGGGTGAACTGTCATGATGTTTGAAACTTCAAAATGATACATCACTTAAAAGACATACACTGAGTGGCCAGATTATTATGATCTCTGAACGCATAATAATCTGGCCACTTAGTGTGTGTGTGTGTGTGTGTGTGTGTGTGTGTGTGTGTGTGTAGCCCAGTGCATGAATTTGTGCATGGGTGGGGTCCAGCCAGCCTGGCTGGGGGGAGGGGACATAGGCAGTTGGCCGGCCTGCCTGCTGGTTGAACTCCTGATCAAAGGGACAATTTGCATATTAGCCTTTTATTATATAGGGTATATACTGAGTGGCCAGATTATTATGCATTCAGAGATCATAATAATCTGGCCACTCAGTGTAAATAGGGTGTGTGGAGGGTAAGGAGTTGTTTAATTAGTACAGAGCTTCTGCTTGGGATGATGAAAAGTTATAAAGATGGATTGTGTTGTCAGTGTCCCCCATCTCTGGACCGTCCTCGTGACTGGAACAGACCCGTCAGTTAACCAATGAATGAAAGAAACTGGGGCGGGGAGGGGGGTAGGTGGGAACATGTGCTGGGGGGTAGGGAAAGCTGGCGGGAGGATAATGGGGGGGGAAGGAAAACATATGTACTACTATTAAATATAAGTTATACTGCAAAATAATAATAATAAATTAATTTTTTTAAAAAAAGATGGATTGTATTGATGGTTACATAACAATGTGAATGTATTCAATGCCATTGGGCTCTACACATAAAATGGTTAGAATGGTAACATTCATGTTGTGATATTTTGCCACAGTAAAAAATGTATAAAAATATGCAAACAAAAATAGTTAAAGGAAAAATGGCAAAACATCAATAAATGTTAATTCTAAGTGATGGAAATAAAAGTGATTATTATTGTTTTTAACACTACGTTAACAGCTCTGTATATCTGAAAAATAGTCACAAAATAACATAGGGAATAAAAGAAACTCTTAATGTGAGCAGGCTTATGGAGAAATGGACATATGGCTTTCTGTATCAGCCAAAGTTTGTTCCAAAGATGAGTTACAGAACCTAAGGGCATGTGGAAAACTCATGAAGAGGAGGCAACAGATAGGTTGCTGTGTGGTTGGGCATTGTTGGTCTGTTGACAGGTAAGAAGGCAGAACTGAATAGTTGCTCACTCAGGATATTACCTGGAGTTGATAGGAAATTTTTTATATAGAGGGCCCTTAGTTTGTAACAACACAGTTTACAGTTAGGGATATATGATGAGCTTTGAGTTACTCAGAAGCTCTAGGGTCATTGTGATGCTTGTGAGTGCTTCATGACGGGATAAAGCAGTAAAATAGAAGTTGCTGAAACTGCCTTCAGTTCATTTGGGTTGGCTTTGTGCTATCCAGACCTGCTTTCAAAATCTCATCAAACTGCACATCTGCTTGAGGGTCAGAAGAGCTCTCTGAAAAAGTGACTTTTAATGGTTTGGTGGTCCAAGGTTTGGTGAAAGAAGTCAAAACAAAGGACCTGTGATTCAGTTCCCCAACCCTATCTATTTGTGTTCTGTTGGCCATTTGAGCCTTTGCTAATGAGACGGAAGGACAGGCTCTGGCCCTGTGCTGGGGCCCTCCGGATGTTCTTGCTTAGAGTATGAAGGTACCATCTATCTCACTGCTGGCAGGGCCTGAGGTTCAGTTTAGAACTCAACAAACAGAGCCATTAGGGTGCGGTCCAGCCACCTCCACCCAAACTATGTAACAAGCTATAATTTGTAGGGATCATTTTGTCTCTGCTATTGCTTTGCTAGACCTGCCCAGCTTGAAACCTACCAAGGCCTCATCCCTCCTCAAAATACAGAAGGGCTTTTCACTAACCCTCCTAGTACACAAGAGAAAGAGACAGAGATTTAGTTTGTATTTTCCTTTGGCCAGCATGCCATTAATCACAATAAAGGATAAATTCTTCCAAGAGAATAGAGCACGCTAGTGAGAGAGAGAAGGAGAAAAAGAGTGGGGAGGAGGGAGGGAGGGAGGGAAGGAGAGAGAGAGAGAGAGAGATAGAGATAGAGAGTGAGAGAGAGAGAGAGAGAGAGAGAGAGAGAGAGAGAGAAGAGACCAAGAAAGAGTGAGAGAACAAGAGTGAGAGAAATAGACAGACTATGCCCGAGGAAGCACTAGGGCCTAATGGGAGGGGAGCTAGTTGATCAGAAAAGAACTGGCCAAAATGAACCTTGATGAGTTATCACTTCATCTCCTGGGTCTCTTGGACTTCAGCCGCTTGAAAATTCTATTTCTTTCAAAGTCATGTTTGATGGCTATGGTCCAAAATAATTAGTCTGGGGCTAAAAAAAGTCAGGGTGTGGCCCTGGCTATGTGGCTCAGTTAGTTGGAGCATTGTCGTGTACACTAAAAAGGTTGCAGGTTCAATTCCCAGTCAGGGAACATACCTACTCTGTTTCCCTGAAAATAAGACAGTGTCTTATATTAATTTTTGCTCCCAGAGATGCACTAGGTCTTATTTTCAGGGGATGTCTTATTTTTCCATGAAGAAGAATATGGTATACATTTATTGTTGAACAACAAAAAAAAAAAAGAAATTTATTACCTGTATACGGTACAGTAGTAGTTGTCATCACAAACCAGCATAACCAGACAAACTGTGAAGCCTATGGTATCAAGAATTTCTTGTTACTACCATTATTTCCATGTACAACAATCTATGGTACATTTACTGATACTGATATTTACCGGTATGAACACAAAGTAAGATTTATTTAATGACAGTCATGTCATCATCTTCTGGAACATCATCATAACAATCCAAACCCTGAATTTCCTGGTGAATTTCTTGTCACTCCATTTCTTTCAGAATCAGTGAACCAAATCTCTCATGTTCAGCAATAGCACTGTCCTTAGATGAGTACTTCTTGTCAAGATAGCCTGCTCGTAGTGCATTTGCAATGCAACTGTCAGTGATTTTCTCCCATGAATTCTTCACCCAAGTCACAACCTCTTGCAGTTTAGGTTTCACAAAGTATCCACGCTGATTTCTCTCTATTCTATTTTCAATGTCATTAATTTCCATGCACAAATTGTCCTTGAATGGCTTGTTTATTGCAATATCAAGAGTCTGGAGATAGGCCGTCATTCCTGCGGGAATCATTATTTGATCTATTTTTCTTTCGTGAAGAAATTTCTTCATATCTTTAGCGCGGTGAGTGCTGGCTGCATCCCAGACTAGCAGACCTCTTTGGCTCCCTTGCATAACAAGCGGCAGCATTAAATCGGCCCACTTCTTTATAATTGCTTGTGTGGCCCAGGCTTTTTCAGTTTCAAGAATAAAAATATTATCGGGGAGGTCTTATTTTCAGAGGGATGTCTTATACTACAGCGAGAGGCAAAACTGGAAGTAGGTCTTATTTTTCGGGGGATGTCTTACTTTTGGGGAAACAGGGTATGTTGTGGGTTCAATCCCTGGTTGGGGTGCATACAGGATACAGCCAATCAAGGTTTCTCTCTCTTAGATGTCTCTCTCTCTCTCCCTCCCTCCCTCTCCTCTCTTTCTCAAAATCAATAAAAAAATATTCTTGGTGAGGGTTTAAAAAATAGAAAAGAAATCAGGCTGTGAAAAAGGCCCGATGCATGTAGCATAACGAATGCAGCTGAGAAATTAAATAAGAATAAGATAGAATATTAGAGATTATTTACTAGTTCAAGTTCCTTCCTATTTTCTTTTCTTAAGTTCATTTCTAATTTTACACATAAGGAAACCAAGAATCTTCGAGGAGAAGGGACTTGCCCAAGACCACCCAACTAATTAGTCTAGATTTAGCCCCTAAATCTTAATCCAGTCCTTTTAAATAAATCATAACACACATTATGCTGGCAAGCAAAAAACCGTGAGCTAAGAGTTCTTTTTCTCTCAAACAACTTTGAAAGTGGCACTGACAGAAACTCAGTCTTAGAAAGGCTTGTTCCTCTTCCCTCCTGTTTTATCCAGCAAAGTGGCTATGCTCTGGAGTCAGGCCAAGCTCCAGTAGGTCCTGGAGCTGTCTCCAGCCTGCTCCCCTCCCTCTTCTTTGTCAGCAGAGGCTTCCTGGAAAGGCCACTCTGAAATGAAGATAATCTCAGTGAAGTGCTTGTTAGTAGGTAGCTGCTGGGTGACTACAGGCTTGGCCATCTCCCTGTACTGAGATTTTTGACTGGTGCTACACCTGGTCCAACTCCTCATACAGTCAACAATGAGCAGAAGAGTCATTATATTTTGCTCTGGGGCCCATGTTTTTACCTATCTGAGCTTCCAGGGCCACATTATACCTTGTTAGGTGGAGCCAGGGAGCAAACCTTAGGGCAGGAGTAGTAAAGGATTTTCAGAGTCACAGAATCTCAGAACAGGAAGGAACCTGGCCTTTCCCAAAAGTATAGGTAGGGAAACTGAGGATTATAGTCACAATAATGCAGCCTTGTTTCCACTTTACAGCAGAGCATGAGGGAACAGGGTCCTTAAAGAGTTTGCTTGCATAGCAGTACCAATACAATTGGGCAAGGTAGGTTAAATGGATGGTTAAATGGGGGGGTTCTTGAGGAGGGGAATCCACTCCAGAGGTTGGGGGATGCAAAAGACATGAGTAATACTTTTATGACAGACTAAAACACAGTAAAACCCAGAAGTTGTGAAGTTCTTTATGGGCAGAAAGACCTGGAAAATAACTTCTTCACAAAGGAAGAGGCATCTCCATCTTGATCTCAGAATGTAACTCCCTGCTAGTCTGGTGCCCCAGCCTGGGTCGCTGTTGTCTCTGTCCAGAGACTGAGCCCTCTCCTTCTAAACCAATGAGGATGGGATGCAGGCAAGACGTTTTAGCAGCTCAGTCTCCCTGAGTCTCAATATGGAGGAGGAGCAGAATTATTTGCTGCACCCAGGGCTGCCACATACAGTTGTGCAGTTTGTGAATTGCAAAAAAGTGCTTAGCCCAGGAGGTAAGTAGGGGCAGAAATACGGCCCATGTTCTGCTCCTCAAACCAGGTATCCTGCTGCAGGATGGAAGGATACATTTTTCATCTGACAAAGCCATATTGTTCATGGGACTGTGTTCACCCAGAGAAGGTAGCTTTTGCTAAGCTTTTGACACAAAGGCACTGAATAGAATGTAGCTCTGGCTGCCACTAGCCATTGGCTCCCATGCTCTGTGATGATCCATCCCTAAGCTCCTGAGTTCCCCACTGAGGCTCTCTCCCTCCCTTCATACCCCCTGGTCCCGGGTTTATTATTCTTTTAAAAATATATATTTTCTGATTTCAGAGAGGAAGGGAGAGGGAGAGAGATATCGAAACATCAATAATGAGGGAGGGTCATTGATTGGCTGCCTCCTGCATGCCCCATACTGAGATTGAGCCTGTAACCAGGGCATGTGCCCTGACTGGGAATCGAACTGTGACCTCTTGGTTCATAGGTTGACACTCAATTACTGAGTCACTGCCTGGGCCCAGTTTTGTTATTCTTGCAAGTCAACTTCTGAACACAAGGACAATACATCCAGTGAGGAGGGTCTCTTGGAGCCTAGAGCCCACCTCATGAAGACTCCCCAATTTCTGTGGTCTCTCAGATCTGCATTTCCAGCCCCACTGCTCTGCCTACCTGTTTGGCTCAGCTATCACATCTTGGATGCCTGTTCCCTTCCTGGTAGTTTGATGCCAATTATTTATCTGAATCATGACTCTGACTGCTGTGTCCCCAGTTTTCTGTGCCCTGCCATCCCAGTTGTCCCTCTGTTGCCAGCTGTTATAGTCAGAACATATCCCTGAGCCTATGGGCCTTGTCCAGAGCTTACCAGTTCACTCTCCTTTCCTGCCTGCCCATTTGGATGGAGGCCTCCTGTAGATACTTTTCACTGGTAATAAACATATATGTGGGGTGGGCATGGAGGACAACAGTGGCCAGGTTCTTTCTGCTGGAGCGCTTTGTCATATCCACATCCTGCTGTGTCCTCCAGTAACCCACCCTGTCCTCCTGGGCTGTAGAGAAGAGGCTGTGGCAAGGCCAGAAACAGGTAGGAACCTATGTGGTTGTTGGAAGAGGAACACATTGGACCTTGGGATCAAGTAGCTCCTTCTGGCTGTTCTTAAAGTGTCCTTTCCCCCACTGCCTGAGTGCATAGGCCCAAGGCTTCCAAATGAGCTCACTGGGCTCTCCCAGATGCCAGCAGATTATGGTGCCAGATGGGTTTGAAGCAAACTGCCCAAGAGAGTTCTGCTTGAGAAGAAAGGAGCTTCAGGTTAAGATCAGCACTGGGCCAGTCAGGTAGGAGGCGATAAGGAGGTGTCTAGGTTCCGATAACCTCTCCACTCTAACAGGGAGGCCAGCATCTTCTCAGCTGAGCCCCTTCTATTGAGGAGTAGCAAAAGCCCTTGAAACAAGAATAATGTGAATGGAACAGCTAAGCATTTGTCCTCTCTGCTTTCTCCCTCCTCTCCAAATCCCAGAGCTGGAAGGAGCCAGACAGTAGAAGAAGGGGAGGGGAAGGAAAACAGAGGGCCTGCCATCAATCTTCTGCCCTGAGAGTTGCATCATCCCTGCCTCCTGCTGGCTTCCCTGGAGCAAGTGGGGTGGGGAGCTTGGTGTGGTCCTGGCCAAGAGGAACAAGGGGGAAACACACACACACACACACACACACACACACACACACACACACACACACACGGCATTCACACTACTGGGTTTGAGAGCCAGAACCAGGGCCAGGTCAGAAGACTGAGGTGTCCATCCAAGTATATAATGAAGCCCAGCAAATCAGGGTTCTTTAGGGAGTGTAAAGACCAGGGCAAGTCCAACTCCAAATAGAGACAGGAAAATTTTGTAGAGTACTACGGGTCTTTCTGCTGACTCTTAGAGAATAGATGATGTTGGTTTCCCCAGTGCCTGCTTCACCACCACCTACCACCTCTCAGCTCAGTCCACTCCCCAGAGGTGGGTGCAAATCCCAAAGGATAAAATTATCTAATTGAGAAGATTTGGTCATGCAAAGATGTGAAGGTAATAAAGAAGAAGGAACCCCAGGTCAATTTACTGTCAGAAATGTCTGCTTCTTGGTTCTTTTAACACTGTTGGAAAGGACCACACACCTTGGAAGAATCTCCCAATTTAGTCATGCCAATGGGCTAGGCCAATCAAGTAATTTGGTAAGGTGGGAGGAAAGAGGAAAGTGCCCTGGAATGGAAGAGCTTCTGCCATGGAGCTTGGGTTCCTCTGTTGGTGAGGCAGTTCTTTAGGAATCTGTTTTAGGACTGTGGTGGGTCTTTGCAGAAACTTGTCAGTTGGGATTTTCTCGGGGGGGGGGGGTTAGGGGGAGGGTTAGGGGAAAGGTTAAAGCAGAAAAGAGAGTTCCCAAACAAGCATCTCCCAGCCTCTTAAAAGAATCTTGAACCAAATTAAATGTTTAGTCATGTGCTGCTGTAGTGACTTAAAATATAGTTTAAATTTTGGTCAATAATGTTAGAAAATATGCACATTCCTTACTAGGTTTAACTGGTTTACTAGACTTTTAAAAGCACTGTAGTTCTGTGTTTAATGAGAAGGGAATTGGAGTTCTGTGAAGAAATTATTCAGCAAATTAACAGATTTCATTCTGATTGAGAGTTTGCAGTCTACTTAATTCAAGTTCCTGCCCCTGAGTAAGTACCCTGGGAAATGGGACCTGTGACCACCTCCCACTGGTAGCCTCTGGAACCTCAGGCTCTTTGAAGCCTCACTTTATCTCAGGTTATTGCCCCAGTATGGAGGGCAAGAGCCCAGGGAGGGAGGGGTACAGAGGAAAGAAAACTATTCCTCCCTGGTTCTGTCCTGCTTAATGGTTATCCCACTTATTTATCACATTTAGCTTTAGGAGGAGTGACACGATGATCCATCCCTCAGGCCTGGGCCTATAAAAACCAGGGAATTGACACCTGCAGTCTGCCATTCTCTGCCTTTGCCTTCTCTGGCTGCGGCTAAACTGCCATTAAAATGCTGACTACTGTTTGTTCGTGATGGAGTGAGCTTTTAACAGAGTAGCTCGTCCTGTGAAGCTTATTTTATTCAGAGCTGCATAAAATGCTGGAGGGATAAATAATTTAAAGGGCTGTGGATGAGTGGAGACCAAGACATTGGAAGGCTGGGTGTGAGAAGAGCTCTATGAGGTTGGGGTATGTCTGGATCTTTCCTGGGTACCATCTCCAGTTAACCTGAACAATGGGCCAAACTGTTCCAGATATTTCTCAAATGTGGAGCTCCAGTAATCAGCTTCAAGGGTAGCCATCTACCCACATGGTATGCTTTGAGAACCTTTACAGGTCCCTTCTACCACAAAACATCTTCACTGTGCTTTGTCATAATCCCTGTGGGTCAAGGCCTTGTCCTCTGAACACCCTTGTTAAAATGTACATTTTCTTTTTGCCTGAGAAAAGTTTTCATATATCAGATTCATTGGCTTTTGCTTGTCAAAAAAGGTTCACAAAGAAATGGATTCCAGGGCAAATAATGATTGATGGGAAGGGGAGAGAGGATATTTTTGCTACAGGGTGAAACATAATAGATTAGATAAATTGGGAGGCATAACTGCTTGGGCAAGAAGGAGGAACTAGACAGCCGAGGGGGGAATCAGACAACTGGCCTCAGTTGGACACCTATAATCCAGGTGTCCACATGGTCTCCCTTGCCCTGCAAATCAACATAAGATTCCTCCCAAATCTGTGTCCTTCCAGATCTCCGCATTCCCAAAGAAGGCCTCCCTTCTGTCCCCCACTGCTGGCTGCAAATACTTCTTTCTGAGAGTATTCCATCTAGATTAGTGGTTCTAAACCTTAACTGCTCCTTGAGAATCACTTGGGGAGCTTTTAGAAGGATGATGCCAGGCCCCACCCCAGAATAATTACATTAGAATCTCTGAGGGGAGGCCCAGGGGCATCTTGGGTTTTTTAAAGCCCCCTTAGGTGATTCTAATAGGCACAAACAATATAAAATGTAAAGTTATGAGTCCTGGACTTAAGGATCCCTTGGTCATTTCCCCAGCTCTCCTCTGTCTCCTCCATTTATTCCTCTCCCCTTTGCTCCCCCACAGCCCATTATATATATATAGGGTTCAGTACTATGTGTTCATTTTCAACACCCAGTGTTAAGTTCTTATTGTGTTGGCTCCTGCCTTCCCATGCTGTAAAGGCAAGCATCTTATCAAATTCTTTCCCTAAAGGCAGTCCCAGTTCCCTCCTTAAGAGTCCCAGCTGGTGAGATGATTGAAATTTCACCCCAGATCCACATAGTTTTGACAAGGACCCTAGATAGCCTTATCATTTTATCTCCAATGGCTATGAGAACCATCACAGACACACTCTCTGCTATTTCTATCCAAAGATGCAAGGCCCACATCTTGCAGGGGAGGACCAAATTTGGCAAAGCATTTGAAGAGTGATTGTCTGGGTATCCACTTGAGAAGTCTTTGTGTACTTGTGTGTGTCTAACCGTTTGGCTGATATTCAAATTTGGCCCATTTGCAGACTGATGGGACTTTCCTAAATTCAGAGAAAAGCATCTTTGATTCATGACCATATATATATATATATATACTGCTACCACACTACTTTGAGTCGATAATATGATTTTTTATTCAGTGGATATTTATTGGGCACCATCATATGCCAACTACTGGGTGAGGTACTTTGGAGTTGATGATGACCCAAACCTGTATGCCTGGTATTATAGTCTAGTGGGCTTTAATAATATCTTTTTTTGAACTCCTCTTCTTGAACTAAAAGACACCAATAAAAAAACTAAGCTCTGAGTCAGAAACTTCTGTGCACTGGAAATTCTCCACAAACAGGTGGGTTTCTATATATGGGCCTGAACACTTTATTTCCCTTTTGTGTGCATGAAATGATAATGTGTGAAAAGGCACATGGTATGTGTATAAGCCTTTTATGGATCTGTGGTTTTCAAAAAGGACTGTGAGGGCACCTTGACGCCTGAAACTTTGCTTCCCAGAGCTCTGTCAAGTTCTCAAACAGTGAATCACTAGTTAATTGGGTAACAACTATCAGTACTTACAATAGACTTGCTACTTCACGTGCATCATTTCATTCCATCCTCACAATGGTAAGAGAAGTAGAATTATTGTCCACATTTTACAACTAGGAAAGCTGCTCACCAATTATTTGGTAGCAGTGTCAGGATTCAAACCCAGGACTATCTGACCCCAGAGCCTTTCAAAGCACACCACCCTCTGATGCCAACTGCCAAGGCATAGCCTAGAGAAAGCATGCTCCATCATCAATAACAATATCACCACTATTGTCATGATTATGGTCATAGTCATTATCATCCTGTCATACCAGTGATAATTTGTCAAGCACTATTTTGTGCCAAGCAACTGCAATAAAATGTTTTTAATAATCATATAAAAGATTATAGAAATATCCCCTCATCCACAGTTTCATTTTCCATGGTTTCACTTACCTGTGGTCAACCAAAGTTTGAAAATATTAAATGGAAAATTCCAGATATAAATAATTCATATGTTTTAAATTGTGTACTGTTCTGAGTAGCATGATAAAATCTTGTGCCATCTCACTTGAGATATGAATCATCCCTTTGTCCAGTATATACTACCTGCCCATTAGTCCCTTAGTAGCCATCTCAGTTATCAGATCAGTTGTCCTGGTATCGCAGTATTTATGTTCAAATAAGCCTTATTTTGCTTAATAACTGCTCAAAGAGCAGGAATAGTGATGCTGGCAACTCAGATATGCCATAGTCGAAAAAGTGCTTCCTTTAAGTGAAAAGATATGCAGGGGAAAAAACATTTTTATATATATAGGGTTCAGTACAATCTGCAAGTTCAGGAATCCACTGGAGGTTTTGGAATATATTTCTCTCAGTTAAAGGAACATGACTGTAATGCTAATACAGTTAACAGTTACTGAATTCCTATTATGTGTCAGGCACTATCCTAACCACTTACCAGGATCTCCCTAATCATTCCTCACCATGTGCTATGAAATAGATCCTCTTCTTAACCCTATTTTAGAGAGGGGAAAACAAGTTTATACAGGCTAATTTACCCCATGACCTCACAGCTAGTGAGTAGCAGTGCTAGGGTAGCCTCTGTCTGATTCCAGAACCTGAACACCTGTGCTGCACTGCCTCCAACATCAGGGGTTCCCATCTCTCTTTTTTTTCCAGTTTGGGGACACTGCCTGTCACTGGCTTCTGATAATTGGAGAGCTCTCTTATACCCATCTGCTCACTGGGATAAGGGCTGGAGTGACAGGCAACCAAAGGTGTGAGCAGATGCCCTCCTACATGAACTGACAACACAGACCCTTTTCATCTGGCCTCCAATGCCATGAAAATGAAAAATCTGCTCAGAGAAGTCCTCCCAGCCAAACAACTAGTACAGCAAAAGTTTGGAAAAATACATAGCTGAGACCTATACAGCCAGAGGCCGAATAAACAAGATGAGTATTTTCTTTGTGTTCCCTTCCTGCTCATTCTGTAGGATCAGATTTTATATTTTTCTCTCTTCATTACACTTCCATGCCCACCACCATCTCTTACTGATGCCTCCTTCCTCATCTCCCCAACTAACCCAAGTCCTTTACCTCCTGTCTACTTTCAGTGTCATTACCCCATCATCTCATTTCATTCCTCTTTCAAAAATGCCTGCTCCTCTCTGCTGCAGACCTCTTCACTTTTCCCTGCTTTCATTTTAGCTCAAGTCACATTAAGGTTGTACAGCACTTTGGAAAGTGATAGGCAGTTGGTAAATAGAGTTTTATGTTATTTTGCTGTCATTGAGCTTGGAGTCTTTGAAAACCAATGGCAGTTCACAGCCCTGGCATATCTTTGTCTCTGCAGGGCTGTTTGTTAACTAGCCCTAGATGAGGTTTGTGGCCATGACCCAAAATGTGTACTTCTCAGATGATGCAGAGTCACTCCAGGTAGGGTAGTATCAGCTTGAGCATCACTTCCCAAATTGGCTTCCACAGTACCCTGAATGTGAGAGATTAGTAGGTTCCATAGGGGAGAAAAGGTTTCTGGGTACAATTGAATTTGACAAATGCTGAGTTAGATAAGCTAAACTTTACTACAGGGTTTCATAGAGCCCTTAACATACTAATGAGAATCATGAATCTTCAAGAGCACATTTAGAGCCTTGCCATCCAGTCTGGTCTGAGAATTGGCAGCCTAGGTCTAGGCATCACCCGAGAGCTTGCTGGAAATGCAAAATCTCAAGCCTCCACCCAGACTTTCTGAGTCAGAATCAGCATTTGTAACAGCTTCCTCAGGTAATTAGTACTCACATTAAAATTTGAGAAGCACTGATTTACAGTACTTGGCATTTCTAAAACATATTTGTCCATATAACCCCTTTATGGAGCCTCTTCTAGGATTAGCGTTCCCTGCAACATACTTTGGGGAAATACAGTCAACCCTCCAAATCTGTGGATTGGAAATATTTTTTTAAATCCCCAAAGGTTCAAAAAGACAAACTTGAATTTGCCATGTGCCAAGCACTATGCTGAATCTACATGAATGAAGTGATGTGTAGGCCCAACTACTGAAGCCTATATGCGATTATTACACCATTTTTTAGTATTTGCATATAGGCTACAGATTTGAGCTTCTTCTGATTTTGGTATCTGCAAGGGGTCCTGGACCCAGTCTCCCCGGAGATACTGAGGGACAACTATACTAAGACTGTAAAGCCCTTCATAGGAATTTTTCATTGTCCAGAAACTCCATAGAAAGGCAAAGCAACATTACCAACTTAGGGCTGATTCATTATACATTACCCAAAGCCTCACTATTCAGAAGTTTCATGTCTTACTTGAATGTCTCCTTATACCCCCACCTCCAATTATTTCCTGGGGTATTTTTAAGCTGTTCTCTGGCCCAGATCCACGTGTTTGTTTCTTAAATCCAGAAGCTTCGCCAGAGGATTATAGCTCAAGATTCAAGCCTATAAAGAAGGTTGCATGGCCTCCTGCTGTAGAACATTAGAAAGGCAATTTTATAGAAGTTTGGGAACTTTTCAGTCCAGTATGTTCTATTCTGTTAAGCAGTGTTTTTCTTTTAGGCCTTTAAGCTATTGTGCCAAATAGTAAAATAATACTAGCTATTTTGTATTCAGATCTTGAGGCTCATTTGAGGGCATTGTTAATATTTTATAAGAAAATTATCATTTTTTCATTCATATTTGTGATTTTTAAGTGCATTACTGCATTGCATTCATAAACATGATTTTTATCACATCTCAGGGCCCCATTTTTTTCTCCTTGGAGAAACATATCTCCAGTTTTATGTTAAAAGTTAAATGGAAAATAGGCTTTGATATGTGAAAATTTGATTTTCAAGAAACTTGTTAGGCATACAACTATTCTTTATGGTAAGGTGCTGACATGCCCAAGCTCTGGTTAGTACATGGCTGAAGCTCTCAGCAAGGTTTCTTGGAGGTTGTCAGTGAACACTTTCTCAGTGGCCACTTTCAAAGGCTGGCCAAAATTGTCTGCTCAGAGTGCAGAAAGAGAGGGTCACATAAGCAGCAGGGTAATACTTAGAGCTGTGTGAAAGTGGAAAAGATATATGCCATTAAGCCCCTCAACCTAGAAGTTGCCCTCTCTGGGTTTAGAAAGGTGATTTTGACCTCTCCAACATTCCCATGGGAGCAGAGTAAAGAGAGAAGGAGACCATGAAAACACCTCTTCATACTGGATCAGAATATCCAAGGCTTCAATTAAATTTCCCATCCACTTAATGATGCTGGCAATGCTACTGTTGAGAGCCCATCACTTTATAGCTAATGCAAACACACTTGGAAGAGGTACCCATTTTCTCTATATTCACATCCCACAACTGATGTATTCAAGAACTTTTCTTGCAAGAAATCTCTGCCTTTCGTTGTACCCAAGTCACACTGATTGTTCTCTATAGTTTATAATGGATATGAATGAATAATATCAGTTACTGTTTCTTAAGCATTTTTATTATATGCCAGGCACTGGGCTCAACATTTTACATTCATTATTTCATTTAATTTTCCCAATATCTAAATATCTCCATTTTAAAATTAAGGAAATTGAAGCTCAAAGATGTAGGTGACTTACCCAAACAAAGAAAGGCAGAACCAGGAGGCAAGTCCAGATGCACGGGTTTCCCAAATTGTGCTCTTTATTCTTTAGGCTGAGAAATTGGCTGTTCTGGCAGAGAGCAATGGAGAGGCCCCAAATTAGGGGATGGGGCAAATGGGCTCCTAAGGAGGCAAAAGGAAACATGAGGTGGTTGAAAAGTAGCAGACATATATGTTTGCCTCACAATTTTGCCTAGAACTAATCCTGCAAACCAGCGAGGTTAAGGTGGCTTTCATAGGCCACTTGGAGATCTAATGACAGAGCCCATTCCTGAATCTACCTCTATACACATAACTACTCATATACATTCTCAAACTGTTCCAACAACACTGGCGTCCCTGGATCTTTGCACAGGCTATTCCTTGTGCCTGAGAAGCTCTTCCCAGATAGCTATGAGGCTCAGTCCCTCCCTTCCTTCAGGTCTTTGTTCAGTGACACCTTTCCTAGAGGCCTTCCCTGACTACCCTATTTAAAATTGCAACCAACCATACCCAATTCCTTGATTCATTTTTCTCCAAATCACTTACCATTCTCTGAAATAGCATATAATTTAACCAGTTTATTTGCTTATCACTAGAATACAAACTCCCTGTGGACAGAAAATTTTATCTCTTTTGTTCACTGCAGTATCCCCAGTGTGGTAGCTCAACAAATATTTGTTTAAGGAATGATTGAATATGCAAATAGCTTTATACATGGTTCCCTACCCCAGTCCTATCTAAAGAGACATACAGGTCTTCTGAGCTAAAACAGAAGATGAGGAGATAAGAGTGAGTAACTTCATTAGTGAAAGGACGTGAAGGGAGAGTTCTCTATGCCCACAGTTTCCAATCTGGATAAAGCCAAGGACCCATATTCTGGACCCCTCTTGACAGCAGTTTTACCCTTAGTATCCATTGCTTTAGAAATACATGATGACCACAAACTATTGTGAATGTATGATGTTTTACAAATGATTTTTTGTTAATAATTATGACATCTGCCTAACGTTTGGAAAATAATGGTACATACATAGATGTTTTAGAAAAGTGCTTAAATACCTACTCTCTGGCATCTGTCAGCTAAGGTTTGATTTCTGACATTGACACATATTACCTATGTGATCTTGAGGAAGTTGCTAAGCCTCTGCCTCAGTGTCTTCATCTGCAAAATGTGGCTATTAATAGTACCAAGTTCACAGGGATGTTACAAAGTCAATGAGATATTGAATGTCAAGCTCATGTAAGGTGCCCTGTATGTAGTAAATGCACCTCACATAGAAGCTGTTCTACTATTCCTCTTCCTCCTCCTCTTCATTATTATTATCATCATCATATCATCATCATCATCATCATCATCATCTTGCATTATCGATAATGATGGTGATGATATGGTGTAGATAACCCACAATAACACATTATTATGTATTATTCAAGAGCAATCCTTCAAAATTATGCATGTGCATCCCTCTTACAATAATGTTGCAGTCCCTAGGGTCCTGGACCCACGGTTGTGGGGACCAGTATGGTGAACAATAAATGTTGCTGGCAATCAAAGAAGAGGAGTTGGCAGCTGGGTGAATAAGGGAATTGGTGTGGTGAGAAGGAGAAGGTAGACAAGAGAATGACCACAGGCACCATCTTGGAATAGCTCAATTCACGCATTCAGAGAGAAAGCCAGCAGCTGCACAGGAGGCCTTCCAGTGCTTCTCAAATCCCAACTTAGCTAAAGGTTGCTCAGGAAGACAAAGATAGTTATTACTAAATGGCCCTGGTATAAGTTTCAAGTTTTTTTTAAATCACTTCCAAGCTTTAGCTCTTCAAGAGGTAAGGCTGCTTCTATCAACACCCTGTCTGGCCTTGTATTCTGGAGAATTCTGAGTTCCAGATGGTAGTCCATTAATAGCAGGTTTGGTCTGCAATACCAAAAGCAACCAGCTGAGGCATTAGGGAGAGCCAAGCTGGGAGCAGCAGTCCGTGGGGCCAGTAGGCAATGATACTCTCCTCCATGGCAATTCATTATTGTCTCCTACAAAGTAGGAAGCACAAGGCAGATTAACCAAGGGATTCAGTGAGCCCTGGCAGTTTAAGAAATCAAATAATAAGGAGATGGATGATGGCACTCCATGTAGGGGTGAGGTGGAGAGGAGTGGCCACCCCCAAGGATAAACATTATTGCCCAGAAACCTGTCTACCCATGGAAAAAGCACACAAGCTGTGTCCATAGGCCAATGTGATTTTATTGTTGTTGTTACAGATTGGAAATAGAGCCAATTAAACTTCACCTTCCCAGAGAAGAAACAGGGAACCCCAGCTTTCGATTTTATTTTAGGAAGCTGATCTTTCTGGAAAGACAAAAACTCTAGTGGTACTTGGCAACATGCTAAAAGGAGGCTCCTTCCTGACCTTCAGCTGGAAAGCTCAAACTCTTATGCAAGTCAGGAATTTTTGTCCTGAAACCAAGGATCTTAAAAAGATAGCTTTGTCAGTCCTGGGCAAATTGGTTGGGGCCCTCTCACCATTTGTCTTGGAAGCCTTGACTCCATTTTGGTCAACATGTAAGTGGACAATTTGTAACTGTCAAATCCCTTTCTGGATCTGATGGGGAGTTCTCTCTGGGGCCTCATTTGCATAGACAAATGCAGACTAGCATCTGTCAGCTTAGCATCTCAAGCCAAGGAGCTGGAGCAGTGGCAGGTAACCTTCTGGGCAAATACCCTGGATATTGGATTCAGAAATGACAGTGTCATATTGGGGCTTATTTGCATAGGCTTATCAGGTTAATTACTACAATGTCTCCAGGAACTTGAAAATCCTTGAATTCTTATGCAGCCAGAATGCTCAAAGTTTGTTGCTATGAAACTTGGAGTGTAAATTACCATGAATACCATTAATCTGTTCACTAGGAGGTTAATTTGCAATTTGTTGGCAAATCACATGTGGGTCTTATAGTAAGAGTGTGGGTGGTGTTTTGGGGCCAACATGTGGCCCTGCCTGTGTTTCTGGCTCTGTGTGTGTGTTTGTGCACACGCACACACACCCATATGGCATTGGGATTGGCACTCTATGGGAGTTCACATCCTGAGTATTCTCACTGCTCCTCAGATCTCATCTGGCTCTTCTGGCACATTCTGGGTCCTAGGGCATGTGCTCTCAGTGTTGGAGAGCTGCTGTGCCTAGCAGTCCTTGGTCCAGTGCCAACTTAAGAGACTAGCTCCTCCTGAGTAAGATCACAAAGGGTTCCGTTAATGCTTTAGAATCATCTGGATTTTCTGAAAGATTCTCTTTCCCATTCATGGCTCTCAGGTTATTTTTGCTCGCAGGCAGGTTGCTCCTGGCAAAAGAACTCAGGTTGTCTACAGCAAGCATTTCACAAGTTTGATATACTTGAGAAACAGGACAGGGATATTGCATTAGGGTAAGAGATGGTGACATGAACCACACTGGTGGGAGTAAGACAAAGAAAACTGCTAGCAGGGCTCGGGGTCTTCCATGGTTACCTTGCATTATTGTTAATGGAAGGTGGCAATTATATAAATTTCACCCTAGCTGACTTAGCCTACTCTCTCATAAAAGACAAGTACTTATAACAAACTGAGAAAAATCCTCTCCTGAGTTAGGGGACAAGCTATGGGGTGTGACTGAATGGGCACTGGAACCCCACTCATACATAAATAGTTCTGCAGCTAGCCTGCCAGTGTTGGAAATGCACTTTGGATGGAGGCATAGGAGATTCAAATATATTGCCTGGGAAGAAAGACCTAGTGAGAAAGCAGGGTCTGAAGGAAATGGGGACACAAAACATCTCAGTTTTGATGCTCAGTAGGGATCCTTCAGGAAATGATCAATGCTTTGAGGGGTCCCCAGAACAAACTGATGGATGGAAGTTCATGGGTCTATCACAGTGAAGGGTTGTTCCAAGGCACAAGGGCATACTGAAAGGCTCCAAAAAAGTCACACCCAGCTATGTTACAGGTGAGCCTCATAAAAGGCCTAAGAGAAGAAGAGGTAATTTGTGATGTTAGTTTGAAGAACTTGGGGGCCATTCAGAAGCAGATTTAGGAGTTCTACTGGTAGCCAGAAGCTCCAGAAAAATGTGGCTGTTAGAATGTCCTCTTGAACCTTTCTCTTCCCCACAAACCCATTCTCCCAGTTCATTCAACCAACATTGACAGAGTACATATTCTTGTCCAAGACAGTGGAGATACAGTGTCTTAGACTTTTGCCCTGCCCTACATGAAATCACATCCAGCTAGGATTTTTAAAGAGAAGCCAGAAATATTGATTCTTAGATGACATCAAAGGATTTTTTAAGTGTTAGCAATGAATTTTTTTTAAAAATTGAAAACACTCTGCAAGCCTAATAAAATACATTGACTTCTTAGCTCAGAGACCTTTTCATAAATAACTTCATCTCTTGAGCCCCAGTTTCTTAATATACAAAATAGGGATGTTATTAATACATACTTCAAAGGGTATAAGGATTAATGAGGTCACAGAAGTGAAATGCCTGTCACTCAGTAAGTGAATAACACATGATAGCTATTAAGATGATCATTATGTTCCAGTCTCTTACCTGAGGAGCATTTCTTTCTAGGTGACTGGCATGAAAGTCTCTAGCCTTCACCTTCAGAGAGACCCCATGCCTTATTCCATGCCTTATTCAGGGAAATTTTTCCACCTTTGCCATCAGAAGTATTAAAAATAGCACAGAGCAATTGACCAGCATGCCAATTCCTTCCTTCCTATTTTTATTGATTTCAGAGAGGAAGGGAGAGGAAGAGAGAGACAGAAACATCAATAATGAGAGAGAATCATTGATTGGCTGCCTCCTGCACGTTCCCTACTGGGGATCCAGCCCGCAACCCAACCCAGGCATATGCCCTTGATCCAAATCAAACCGAGGACCCTTCAGTTCACAAGCCGACACTCTATCCACTGAGTAAAACTGGCTAAGGCCAAATACTCTATCCACTGAGTAAAACTGGCTAAGGCCAAATATCTTTATACTCGCTTCACACCGCAAACCCATGCTGACTGATTTACAAAGACAGTCGGGCTGGGATGAGCTGAGGAAGTCTTCAGAATGATCTTCAGACAAAAAAAAGAGGAAACTGAGGCAGAGTTCACATCCTACTCTACCTTCGGTTCCTATGGGGTGTGCCCAGGACTTTTAAGAAAGTTCTCAGTTGCTAAAGCTTTTATGCTTTCATCTATTATTTTTACCTCTTCCTTTCAAGCAGTGGTTCTCACCCCTGGCTGCACATTAAAATCACCTGAGCAACTTTAAAAAAATACCAATGCAGGGACCTAACCCTCAGAGTTGTAAACAGAATTTCATATGAGTATGTGTGCATTCATGTAGTTTTCTCAGGACTTGATTAGGGCCTTAAAGGGCAGTGCCAAAGAGGAGTGCCATAAAGCATGTGGGTACTATGGAATAAACCTGTAATTCTAGGCCTGCTTGGCCATCACACAGTATCTATCTGCACAAACAGACCTTTTCACTTCCCTGATCCCTGGTTTTCTCACCCATCCCACAGCAGTCAGTAATCACACCTGCCTTTTTTATTGCAGTTATGAGGATGTACTGAACTACTAAAGCATGTGGAAGAAAGAGCTTTGAAAAAACCCAACCCCCTCTCCACAGGGGATGGCCCATTATTACAAAGTTAAGGAGGGTGTAGGTGGGGAGGTAACAGAGGCAGCAGGAAGCACTACACATCAAGAAAAGGCCATGCATGTTAACAAAGCAGCTCACAAATGAGAGCAAATTAATACAGGGCCCAGTGAGAACAGAATATTAGCACTGCAGGGGCAAAGCACCCATTGGAACAGTTAGGCCTTGGCAGGAAAAAGGAAATAGAATAGCAGAGAAAGGAAGACAGGGACCAAGCAAGAGGAGTTTTCAATGCTAGGGAGGAGGATTGCTTTGGCTAAGAGAAGAATGAAGGGGTCATCCATGACGGAGGGAAAGAAAATGGTGATAAGTATCCTCCATGAGCCTGGAGAGTAGGACTACGTACCTACCAGCCCTTGGTGGGGAAAACCAGTGCGGGGGGAGGGGGCGCACAGAATCAGTGCCTGGCCAGACAAGAATGGTGTCATCCTCTGTCAACTGGATTCAGACTACATGGCAAAGGGTCACAGGACAGCTGCTGCTAACTACAGAGCCAGCCCCATTCCCTGCTGCCTTCTTTTCTTTCCCTGTATGAAATAATCAGGGCCCACCTGACTCAGAGGCAGAGCATGGGGCATACATCAGTTCAGAAAGTCCTAGTCAAATCTTCAGGGAGAAATGGCCTGGTAATAAATAGCCCTAGAACTAGAGCAGTGTCCTGGAGGGTCTCTATAGGGCCAGGCATTAACCCTTTGGTTGCTGGATTGGAAGGCCCTGTGGACAGTTGGAGGGCACTCAGGGGGTCTTGGGTTAGAAGCTGTTTATTGATAACTAAGTCAGGAATGTCAGATCTGAATAAGTGTGATGGTGGCACAGGTATTCATGTGGAATGTCAGGCCTGATCCCGGGACAGCTGGAATCATTCCTGGCGGGTATAGGGAATTTGCAGGTAGATAGTTAACTGCTGGGGACCTGAAGAATCCTGTCTGCAAGATGGGATGATGGACAATGAATAACTCTTTCAGTTGTTCTCTAGCAAAGGTGGGTCAGGAACTGACTACAATTATTGAATAGCAGCACCAGGCTCATACCCATAGTGCCAACCTTTCTTATCCTTCTAACTCCCGTGCATACACAGTGCCATGTCCAGTGTCCTGGAATGGGGATCCAATCTGGAGGGAACACCAACCTATTTCAGTGTCTTATACCCTAGGATATGAGCCTATTAGCAGGAAGTGGCCCTGAAAATCAGCTAATCCAGTGTTATCTATTGACTTATAGGTAACCAAGACCTAGAAAGGGAAAGTATAGGCCTTACATATAATTAGTGCCAGAACTGGGGAAAGCAACATAAAGCAACGTAAAGAAGCCCAGCTGTGGGCCAGGGCACCTTCAGCCACCAGGTACCTACTCCCAGCCTGATGTATTGTCTATTTCTTTGCTATTATTTCAAGTCTTCATTATAGTCAAGAGAAAATGCCAGAATATCCCTAGGGCCAGCTTTACACATAGGTAAACATGATATGATCAAATATGTTTCTTCAATGGCCTGTCATTGTGCCTAAAATTTCACCATCAATGATTCATTCCTTTGGAGCTTGAAGCTATCTAGTCTTTCAAGGGGATAGAGATGGGGGATTTATTGACAATCACTGAGAGAAAAGCTTTGCAAATTGGACTCGGGGTTATATAGCTAAGGGATACCAGCAGCAGCTGGCTCAGGGAAGAAGATGCAGGATAAGGTGGGTATGGGAACTCAGGGTGAGAATCTGAATCCAGGGCCCTGATGGGGCAAGGAAGGGGTATTTGACATACCCACATCCAATGCTTTCATTATGCCATGGCTGGAACACGAATAGGAAGCATTTCCCCAGGAGACTGTACTATAACCTGGGAGGCCTCAATCACTGCTATGTGGCCCACACTGGGGAGAAAGGGCAGGAAAGTGAAGGATAACATCAGGCTGTCTGCAGTGGCCACAGGGGCACTTTATTAAAAGGAGCAGCCTGTGCAAGATAAATGCAACAAGGGAATCTATGAAGACATTGAACGGAGTTTCAGCAGCAAGATAAATGGTCTCTGACATTGCCAAGGGATGCTGGGTATGAAGTCTGTCTGTTCTGCACTCCTCCCAGGGATTTGCTGGCTGAAGGTGGCCTGGCCCACAGCTGGACTTCTTTCTGTCGCTGCCTCTGACTACAATTTTAGTACAACTCCAGAGTGTGCAGTGCAGCTTTGGGTTTGGCTGGCCATGGTGCCAGGCTCCTGAGCCCTCCCTGTTTTGCCTGAGCTCTAGCATTTTCTATATCAAAGGGACTTCAGGGTTATAATCTGATGGGGAGGGGGAAAGAAAGGAAGGAGGCTAGTGGGTAGGAAATGGGTAGGAAAGAATTCTGGTAATTTGGGTATTTGTCTTGAAACTGCATTTGCATAACAAGAATAATACTGTAATTTAAGGTTGTAGATCAGTTTCGGATGGCTTGCAGAGAGGATCAGAGCAAGCTAGAGACCTTTTCGGAGGCTCCACTAGTTTTGTTGTAGATCTCAGCTTGCTAGCCCCAATCCAGAACCCCTAACTTCCAAAAAAATAGAGCATCCACCTTCAAGGCCACTTTCTACTACCTGACATGAGCCCTGTGCTTCCTGAGGGGGTATCTCTGGGAGCCTCAGGTGGTTTCCACCCAGACACATGCAGTCATGGACTTAGGTAGGCTCAGGTGAGAGGATAATGTTGGTATTCCCAGAAATTAGAGTCCCAGAGCCAAAATTGCCCCCCTGGTTCCATTCAAGTCCCCCAAACAACCTCCCTGGCTTAAGGCCAGATTGTCATGGGCGCTGTTGAGGGAGGATGATATTTCATAGAGCAGAGACTCTTGCCCAGGTGCAGAATCAGTGATTTGGTGAAGATGAAATTGAGTGCAATGAATTTAGGAGAGAACAGGATTTCTTTTAAGCTTTACTTCCCAGTAGCCCCTTCCCACCTTGGAAACAGATTAATCCCTGCCATTTGTCTAGTGGCTTTATACTTTTCAAAGCGCCTTCTCATCCATTGTCTCCATTGAGCCTCAAAAACACCCATGAAGTAGGACGAGAAGGTGTTATTAGCCCTGTTTTTTTTGTGTGTGTGTGTGGTTTTTAAAAAATATATTTTATTGATTTTTTTACAGAGCAGAGGGGGGAGTGGTAGGAAGTTAGAAACATTGATGAGAGAGAAACATCCAGCAGCTGCCTCCTCCACACTAGTTGGGATGTGCCCACAACCAAGGTACATACCCTTGACTGGACTCGAACCTGGGACCCTTCGGTCCACAGGCTGATGCTCTATCCACTGAGCCAAACCAGTTAGGGCTATTAGCCCTGTTTGCCCAACGAGAAACTGAGGTCCCAAAAGAAGACATTTCTCATCCAGGATCACATAGCTATTTAGTCAAAGAACTAGAACTTAATATGTGTTTCTTAATTTCCAACCTTGTGTGCTTTCCACCTCCCATGTAGACTCCCACACAGAACCACAGTGATGCCCAGCAGCTAGCACTGTGCCTAGCATTAGCAGATATTAATAAATATTTGTTAAATGAATAAATAAATGGATAAGTGGGGGCAAGGCAGAAAGAATACAAGTCCTGAAACTGCTCTTTTATTTTATGACCAGAAGAAAAAGGCAGGAATATTCCATTATTTCATAATTTTAACCCGGAAGGAAGATGAGATCTTACCCATTTCACAGATATTATTGTCAAGGCAGGGAGGTTGAGGTAGCTCCAACAGAGGAACCACAGGACTTAATTTCCCACCAAGGCTGCCTTCCACTCATCCTTTAAATAGGGTGATGAGGGCCTTCACTCAAGTACCTAGAAGGAGCCTCTGCACCGCACCTTTGACATTTCTACCAAAACTCAGATCTCACAGGCTCAGTGCCTGTCTCACGGATGGCACCTAGATCCAGACTATCTCCTTTTACACTTTGTGTCTCTTGAAAGGCCTGGCACATGCATCCCAGGGACCCCCCTCCACCTCCATGCCACAGATCCCAGCCTTTACTGACAAGGGGTTGCCACTTGTCTAGTCCTGCCAGAAAAATGGGAAAACAGGACGTGGAGACACTGGTATTCCAATGCGCTTTTGCGGTAGCACAAAGGTGACAGGGAGCGGCCAATTTGAGATCCCTCTAGTTTCAAATCTTGGCCCTACCTATTATTACTGTCTCGTGTATCTAGGGCTATTTGCTTTGCTCCCCTGAGCCTTGGTTTTGTTTTCTGTACAATGGGGAGGGTGCTGGGGTGAGAAAATGGATGTAAAACACAATGCCCAGTAGCTGGATTATCTGCCAGTATGTGTCCTCACAGCCCTCCCCACTCCGCTGCTGGATTCTCCGCTGGGGGGCCGTCCAGTGTAGGGGGGAGGGAGAAGCTCCTCCATGGTGGATTGCAGGCCTGCAGAGGCAGTGGACGCCCTGTTTACCAGCTTCCTCTTTAGTTTGCCTCCTCTTTCGAGCCACTGGGCTTAGCCAGTTGACTCCTTCTTTAAGATTCTGGTCACAGCAGGGGCTAGGTTTCTAAGCCAGGCGTGATCTTTCTATTCCTACAGAGGCCCCTGCTGCCATAGGCGCTGGGCACAGCCAGGGGCAGCACAAGGGGAACACGGCCTGGAGAGACCCTGGCAGTAAGTACAGCGGTCAGAGCAGTCGGGTTTGGGCTCACCTGGGAAAGGGCCAGAAAGCAGGGCTAGTGGCTAAGTGAGGCTGGGATCTGTGAGGTAGGAGGTCAGCAATCAAGTGTCGAGGTCCTTGCCGGCCTCTCAAAATGAATCAGGATAGCGCTGGCACAGGCCTCTTGGCGCCTACTGTCAGGCCACCTGCGGGCCCTTGGTGGCGCTTCGCTTCTCCAGAAGAAACTGGAAGGCAAGATGAGCAGGGCTTGGGTTTTTTATGCCCGTAGGAAAGTGGCTGGGTGAGCAGGAAGTTTGCCGCTGGAGGGGGCAGTGAGGAGAGCTAGCAGCCTGGAGGGCAGTAGAGGTGACCACCAGCTTGGCTAGGCTCTGCCAGCCCTAGCAGGCCCCATCGGCCTCGCACCACCCGCCCCCGCAAACCTCATCCCCAGCAAGGAACCCTATGTCGAGAATGGGGGGTATTCTAGTTACTGTCTCCCAGTGCCTTAGCCTCTCTATTATTTTATGCCTTCACATGCATGCATCAGCGTTCCCTGAGCTGAGAAACAAGCATACCCTATGAGGTGGTGCATTACTTATTTAAAAAGAGAAGAAAAAGAAAAAAGAAAACCTTGGCAAGTGGGAATATGCAGGTGCATACCTGTCACTTTCTTTTTTTAAGCTGTATAAAATTCAAGTGATGGGGGCATCTGAGATCACAAAGACGAGTTTATAATAAGATTTTGTATATAGTAGGAACAGATCTGGCATACACTCAGTGCTTTCTATATGCATTATTACATCATATTTAATCTTCACAACAACCCTATGAGGTAGATCCTGGTATTATCCCCATTTTACAAATGAGGAAATTGAAGTAAAAATTGAGGAGAGTCAAGATGGCGGCATAGGTAAAACACCTATCTTGCCGTCATACTCAACAATTTTAATACTACAACTTAACGAAAGAACAAACACCTTCCAGAATCACCAAAAAGCTCGCTGAGTGCAAATTCCACAAACAAAAGTGAAGATAAGACACTGTGCCTCGGAGGAGCGGCGGCGGACAGCGTTGAAAGATTCGCAATGAGAGAGGTTTGGAGCGCATGCCAGCGGATAGGGCGGGCGGCTGAAAACCGGCCAGTTTTCCCGAATGGGGAGACAAAGACGTCCCACTGGACTGATTCTCCAGCTCTGGGCGAAGTCCAGGGAACACACTATCACACGGGGTGAAAACTGGATAGTGGGAGGGCACGCCGAAGCTCGGGTGCTGCTGGGTCTCCCGGCTTGTGGAGAAGGCAGCTTGCGCGAACAGCTTGGCTGTGTGACAGCGCAGAGAGCGCTCTGCGACTTGCTTTCTCATTCGGAAAACCGTCAGTCTGCTTTGTCTTACGACCCTGGGTGAGGCATTGGGAGTGTAGATTCATTTGGGGAGAGTCTGAATTCCCCGCAACCGGTGGAGCTCCACAGCGGCTCTATCTCAGAGGTGCTGGCAGCCATTGCCCCTGGCACAGAGTCCCTGGGGCCGCATAGGGCGGAGCTAATGCTGTCTGCTTGGCCCGAAGACTCCGCCCATCCAACCTGAGCACAGCTGAGCTTCACAGACAATTGGCCTGGAGGTCAACCCCTCCAAATGCTAACAACAATTAACCTGAGCTTAACTTCAGCAAGACTGTGCAACCCATATCCACCTCAGGTAACTGGGGAGGCTGAGCCACTGTCCCTAGTAGGAAGTCTACCACACAAAGCTAATGACCAACTCAGGGAAGCAGCCACCATGCAGCGACATGGAAAGAAATCAGATGTGAAAGAAATGGAGGGAAAAAAAACGACTGGAAATGGAATTCAAAACCACGGTTATAGGGTTTTTCAAGAGGCTCCAACAAAAGGTCGAGGCCTGTAAGGAAATAAGCAAGACCACAAAGGAAATGATCAAGACCAACGTGGAAATGAAGGAGACTCTCAAGGATATAAAGGAGACTCTCAAGGATATGAAAAAGGACCAACCAGAAATTAAGCATACACTGACTGAAATAAAAAATATTATACAAAGACCTAAAAGTGCTCTGGAGCACCCCAAGAACCAAGTTAAAGATTTGAAATACAAAGAAGCAAAATCCACTCAGCTGTAAAAGCAAGTAACCAAAAGAATCTAAAAAATTGAAGATAGTGTAAGGGGCCTTTGGGACAACCTCAAGCATACCAACATCCGAATTATAGGGGTGCCAGAAAAAGAGAGAGACCAAGACAATGGAAACCTGTTTGAAGAAATAGTGACCGAAAACTTCCCACACCTGGTGAAAGAAATTGACTTAGGAGTCCAAGAAGCGCATCGAACCCCAATATATAGGAACCCTAAGAGGACCACACCAAGGCACATCATAATTAAAATGCCAAGAGCAAAAGACAAAGAGAGAATATTAAAAGCAGCAAGAGAAAAACAGTTGTTTACTTATAAGGGAGCACCCATACGATTGTCAGCGGATTTCTCAACAGAAACGATGCAGGCCAGACGGGAGTGGCAAGAAATATTCAAAGTAATGAACAGCAAGAATCTACAACCAAGATTACTCTATCCAGCAAAGCTATCATTCAGAATTGAAGGCCAGATAAAGTGCTTCGCAGATAAGAAAAAGCTAAAGGAATTCATCACCACCAAACCAATATTATATGAAATCCTGAAAGATATTCTTTAAGAAGAGGAAGAAGAAAAAGATAAAAGTGTAAACTAGGAACAACAAATACACATCTATCAACAAATAAATCTAAAAATCAAGTGAATTAATAAGCTGATGAACAGGATAAACTGGTGAATGTAACAGAATCACGGACATAGAGAGGGAATGGACTGACAACTCTTGGGGAGAAAGGGGGTGTGGGAAGGGCAGCAAGAGACTGGACAAAAATCATGCAACTATGGGAGAGGACAGTGGAGGGGGGTGAGGGCGGTGGGTGGGATGGGTACCAGGTGGAGGGGAACTATAGGGGGAAAAAAGGAAACAATGTAATTAATAAACTGAACAATAAAGATTAAAAAAAATTGAGAGGTGACAAAACCCAAGATCTCACAGCTACTGAGAAGCAGAGCTGGGATTTCTATCCAATCTTACTTCAGCATCCCTGATGTTAACCACTAGAAATAGGATAAGTTGTCTTTAACGGAGTAGTCAAATAGAGTTTGCTTTCCCCAGAGCAAAACTTATTTTAATTTATAAGTCTAAAGTCTTGTTGGCCCAAGAACCAAAAAAAAAATTTGAACCAATTTTCAAATCATCCCCATTACATTTTGTGGAGAAAGGCAAACTCTGTGGGCTATATTAAAACAGCAGGTCCTATTATTACTAGGTGCCTAAACAGAACAATGGTAATAATAATTGCTAATAGTCATTATTGATTGAGCACTTAACAGTGCATATTTAATCTTTATGTGCTTTGAAGTATGTGATAAAGTGAGTCCCATTTTATAGACGAGGGAACTGAGGCCCAAAAGGTTAAATAACTTACCAGAATTGGGATTGTAGCCCAGAGGAGTAAAGCCCAGGTCGGAACTAACCTTGGCAGATTGGTCCAAGAGGCAGAGATTGAGCCATTGCCTTCCCCAGTTGGGCTCTAGGAGCCTGGAGCTCTGCAATGTTTTTTCCTTCCCTGGGCATCCATTTGCATTAAAGAAGGGATTGTGCAGAATGTAAGAGAAAGGGCTTCCTAGAGAACATGGAGTATTCTGCCTGGATTTGGGTTTTGTTGTTGTACTAAATGTCCTGCCTGTAACATCAATAAATTGTTCTGCTTTATAAGTTTTATTAATTAGACAAGTGTCTGGTCTGCTGGCATTTAGTTGTTAATTTGTCATTATGGTTCTATCTCAGTATCCCTGTTAGGAATTACTTTCTAAAAAAGTTTTTAGAGCCTTGTAATGCTGAGCAAAGCCATCTTTTCACCTCCTGGGGAAGAGAAAGGGGCTTTTATCTTGTCCAGGACATCAGGAGCAGGAATTGCAGCTGATACATTAGCAGTATTGTTGTACCTATTGATTTTCACCCATTCTTTCTTCAGGCTGGCCCCTGTGAATGTGGCTATGTCCCCAGGGGATCTTGCTGCTCACATTTGGTACTGCAGTAAGGTTGTTTGTAATTTCCCACTGTTTGCCCTTATCCTATCATAGAGCTGTCTTCCATGGATTCTCTTCATTGTGGGCATAACCCACGGCATGTGAGCTTCTTGGCTTGGCCTTCATTACCATGGCTGGATTTCAGTGCATCTGCTGGTCATCTACCCTTCCTGCCTTCTTCTGTGATGTGAGAAGGGGCCTTCCATGTGTAACTTTTGAATGGTGCATAGGATGTGTAACTGGTAAGCCCAATGCTGAGCTATGTCCCTGGTTATCTCTGTAGCCTCTTCTGAGTGCACCAAGTGCACTGCATTATCTCACACGGCCACACAAAGGGGCCAGTGACTAACACAAGTCCTCTGTCCTCACTCCTGAAACCAGAAATGAAAGTTTTCCTTAAATGTTCCCTGAATCTGTTCTGTGACTTATTCTTTTAATTTCATTGGCCTAAATACCTAGGGGTTTCCCTCTTTACAGAATCTTCTTTATTTTTGCTGTTATATTTGACATTCCTTTATTGGAATGTCCTCTGCCTTGTATCTGCTGGACTGCTATTAACCTTCAACACTCTGCTTCTGGAGGTCATGGGGGGACAGGAGACAGGGCCTCCTCCTGTGCTCTCATAGCATCCTCTGCTGCCTCTTTTGGTGCCAGGTGACACATCCTATCTAATAAAAGAGTAATATTCAAATTGACTGTACCTTTGCTACACCCACAAGCCACTCCCACAAGCCAATCAGAGCAAGCATGCAAATTAACCCAACCAAGATGATGGTTAATTTGCATATCTGCACACAGAAGATGGTGTAGAAGGAAGCCAAGCACTGCAGAAGGGAGCAAAGCTGCAGAGAAGTAAGCAAGCAGGGCAGGGGAGAAGGGAGGGAGCAATGCAGCAGAGACAGGAGAAAGCAAGGTAGTGGAGAAAGGTGCGAGGCAGCAGAGAAGAGAGTGAGCTCTGCTCAGGCCACAGGAAGCTCTATTCTTGCAGGAATCTTCCTGCAAGGGGTCTCTAGTGGTTTTATATTTGTCTGTTTACATACTTGCCCCTACCTCAGACTGCACCTTTCTGAAGGGAGAGACTAGGCCTATTTATCTTCATATCTCAAGTATCCAGCAATATTCCTGGTACGTAGTAGATGCTCAGTTAAGTTTTGTTGCATATGTGAATGAAGGCAATCTAAAAGTTGCTAAAATGAGGCTCTGACTCACAGCAAGGGACTATCCTGTTTGTTCCCCTTACAAGAAGGAAGATGGGAACAGAGCTTGCATTATTCTGGAAGAGTCCCAGCTCTGTGGGTTTTAATCACTGAAAAAATATAATTACTGTAATGCAAAAACCTGAATGCTTTGGGAAGGGCTTTTCTGGTTAATAGAATGTTCTGGGAAACTAAGGATTGGGGGAAGGGGATCATTTTTTCATTACCCTTTTTTGGTTCTTTCTAAAAGGCCTGGGTCTGCTTTTCTCACCTTAGTGAGTTAAGTCTGGGGTTTATTTTTGAATCTGTGTTGCTGACTAGGGATTCTGTAGGTTGTAAGGATCCCTTTAAATCCTGTCTCTCCCCAGCCTAGTTGCAGAGTAGGATTCAGTCTTCTTACCACCCTCACTCCCATCCTCACCTAAAGACAAGGCCATAGGCCCTTTGAAGTTGGCAATTTTAATGCTACTCACTTCCAAGAAACAGGGGGTCCTGACTAGCACCATGAGTGTTCAGGTACTAATTCATGCCCTCTGAGATAATAACTCAGCACCTACTCTTGACCTTGGCTTTTATTCCTAGGGGGAGTGTTCACCAACTTTGCTCTCCTTTTCCTGATCCCATAGGATCTTACCTTTTCTTTAGAAAACACCTTATAATTTCTTCATTCTCAGCAGGAAGACGCAATTGGGCAGAATAGAAGCTATCTCATTGTCCTCATGCTATAGTTGGCATCTCTGAATACCTCCAAATGGGGTGACATGAGTTTATCTGGCCTCTCTGCTCATATGACCTCTTTTGTTGAGTTGCTTCTTAGTCTGATTTTGCCCTGCCCCAACTCTTGGATGGACAGCTTGCAGATGGTGAACAGGGCAGAAGCTGAGGATTGCCCCTGTTTGCACCCTCACAGGAGGTCAGCGTGGTGTCTAGGCTTCAGATAGTACTTGCATGGTTGCAGGCAAAGAGGGGGAAATGGGCATCTAGGCAAAACAGCAGGATAGATGGGCCTGTATCTGTCCAGCTATGACTAGACTGGACTGCCTTTCTCCTCACAAGCTTACCAAGGGGGCTCTGGGAAGAGGATGTTATGCCCTAGCAGAGCCAGACATGAGAAGAGGAAGATGAGAGAAAAAGTTCACTCACTGTCTCCTTGGGCTGGCTCCAGATTCTTGTTTCCCAGCTAACCTCTCCCCAGCAGCCCCTCCCCCACACTGAGGCTGTTGTTTTCATGCCTCCTGCCACATCCCCCACTGCTCCCCTTCTATCTCTGGGCCTGTTCTTAGTGCTCTCCCTCTCTACTTGCCCAAATGTAGCCCCTTCTGTAGTACCCAGCTGCAGTCCTCCTCTAGAAAGCCTTCCCCTGCTACTTCTGGATGTCAATAGAGGGTGGACAACAGTGAAGTAAATAACTCCCAAGATCTCTGAGATTCTCCAGCTGTTTGACCAAAGTCAGGAGTTGGGGCCATTATCCCAGGCTTGTAGTCCAGGCCATCCATGCCTGGTAGCCTCACAGAGAAGATGGAAATGACATAGTCAGTCAGCCAAGTAAGCACTCATTTGGCTTCAGGAGGCTTTGCTCAGAGTCCTGTGCAGCCACTGCCTGCCAAACAGCCCCCAGAGTGCTGCTGTTTGAGCCCAGGGTCTTTGGCTGATGGCGGTAGCTACTTGTTGGGATATTCCAAACAGCTCCTGCCCACACCTGCTCTCCCTATCCAGCCTCCAAGCCTTGTTTATAGTCAGCCCTTGGCAGACTAGTGGCTAGGATTCAAGAGGAGAGAGAGAGCGGGGTGGCCAGGGACTATCTCCTGGCTTAGCATTCCGTGCCTGCGCTCTGTAGCCCAACTTGGCCTCAGAGAGATGTGTTCACCAAGGGGAGAAATTCAGGCCTGCAGCTCCCTTCCCTGCCAACTCCACTTTTCCCATCATGACCATTCCCTCCTGCCATCTGGAATGCTCTCACCTTTTTGTTTTCTCCTAGATCTCATTCTCTTTCACAAGAAAAATATAGCCTCTGGTGGCTGGGGAATGGGCCTATGTCAGGACAGTGGCCTGGGTCTCTTCATCATGCTGCTTCAATTGCCCCTTTCTTGTCACATCCCCAACTGTGAAATGGAGAGGATGCCATCATGCTGTTGGTATGGCATAATCGTAGTGTTCCTCCCCAAAGAGCTTAATACCAGAAGGCTCTCATTACCATGTGGTCCTTTCCCAGTAGCAGGAGCCTGAGTGGGGAGGGCAGCTCAAGGACATTTAGAAAACATAAGAGTCACTGGAGTGGGTCTCCTAAAAGCTATAGTTGATGGGCACAAGTTCCCTGTCAGGCTTGCCTTCTTTAAGCCCGTCCTTTCTTTCTCACTGTCTCTAAGGCCCTGCTATTGTCCCATTTCTCTGCTTCTATCTGGTTTTCTCTGCCTGGCCTTGCCTCTTCCCTCCCTCTTGGCTCTCTCTGGCCCCTTTTCCTGCTCATCTGTCTTCCCCTCCATTTCTCATCTCTTCTGCTCTGGCTCAGACAATCTCTGTCTCTGCCTCCCTCAGAAATATTTGGTGTGGTATGTGGAGGGTGGGAGTTGGGGTGCCCAGGGCTGTTTGGAATGGCATGACAACTCCTTCAAGCTCTTGTGAATATTTCATTGCTACAGTTCCCCCCTCACTGCCTCTTCCGGTGACAGGTAAATGGAGGATAAAATGCAAGGATCTCCCCACTAATTCTGTCACAGCTCAGTGGCAACAGCTTCAGACGTGATGAACCACAGTGCCATATGGCATCAGCCTCACATCTGTCACCAGGCTGGCAGCCCTAGCAGACAGGGTTTAGGAGCATGACTGGGCCTATTAGACAATGGAACTGAGTCTACTGGATATGTAGCCCCTGAGGGGAGAACTCGGGAGGGGAGGAAACAACTGCCAAGCAGGTCCTCTGGAGTGTTCTCTCAGAAGCATCATGGGGTTGGAGTTTTGTGGAAGGATAAATGACTTTGGTCTCTCTACCTGTTTATGACTTGCTAGAACAGGAGACAGGTGTCTCTATCAAGGCCACTGGGTAAAAGCATCTGTTTGGACAACCAGAAAATGAATCAGATGCCAGGAAGTTTTCTAGAAGATGCCTCTCCAAGTTCAGCTGAGGAGGAAGTTGCAGGTCCATGGAGACCTGGAGTGAAAGAGGGAGGTAACTCTAAGGAAAGCACCCGTGTCTACCCAGAGATGTTCAGGACTAGGAAGGACTATGAAGTTATCCTGACCCTCACCCCATCCACAGCCTCTGGTCATTCTGAAAGAAAAGTAGCTTGCCCTTTAAAGAAACATATTTTTTTTCCTGATAGGTAATATCTGTTAGATCCCCCACCCTGGTATCCATAAAAGGATGGGAGCCATTCTAGCTCCCATTTCTTCTTAGATTGTAGCCTTCCTTAGACTCTTCCTTTTGCTCCATTTTCTCCCAACGTTTATCTTTGGCTAGAGTGGTTGAGGGGTTTTCTCTCACGAACCAGACTCCTCTGCCAGAAGCCCATCTTTCACAGAGATAGAACCCAGTAGGCATTTGATAATGACTTATATGAAATAGCCTGAGGGTTCTAATTTGTATGTCTCAAAATCACTCCTATTCTTGCAACCACTGAGCCATTTAGAAAATATTTATTAAGCACTTGCTATGTGCCAGGTAGCACACTAGGTGGTGGAGATACACTATTGAACAAGAGAGGCATAGTCAATACCCGGGTGGGGTTTACAGTCAAATAATCACATAAATGAATATATCACTACAGATCATGATGAGTCTCATGAAAGAAATGAATAGGTTACAGAAATAAGAAAAACCATAGAAGAATTTTCAGGGAAGACCTCTGTGAGGAGGTGATATTTAAGTGGATCCCTGAAGGATGAAAGATCAGCCACATGAAGAATGGAAAAGAGGTTTCCAGGAAAAAAGCAATACCAAGTGAGAAGGCCCTAAGGTGGCAAAGAGCTTGATGTGTTAAGAAACTATAAGGAGGCCAGTGGGGCCAGATTGTTCTAGGCAAGCAAAAGAGCAGCATAAGAGGGGTGTGGCAAAGAGAGGTGATGGAAAAAGAGTTTGGATGTTCTTCACTTGGGAAACATCTGTAGGGTTTGAAGTAGGAGTGTTAGATCTGGGTTCTACTTTTGCAGTATCTAAAGATACCAGAATTAGAAGGGGGTAGCAGTGGCTACAGAGAGACCAGAAAGGAGGCTGTACAGCAATGAAAGGAAGAGATAATGGTTGCTTGAACTGGGTGATAGCCATGCATATGCAGAGTGTTGATCAAATTCTGAAGGAACAGCTGTGAAGACTTACAGGAACATCAAATGTGATAGGTGGGGGAAAGAGAGAAATAGGACTCAAAAAAACACTGGTTTTCTAACTTAAATCGTTGAAGAAATGATAGTGCTATGTACTGAGATGAGGAAGTCTGAGGGAGGCCTAGGCTGGAGACACACTATTGAAAAGAGAGACATAGTCAGTAACAAGAGTTGAGTTTGAGATTCCCACGAGACATGAAATTGGAGATAAGAGAATAGGTAGCTGGAATATGGGAGTTTGAGAACATCCAGAAGAGGTGTAGACAGAATGCAAATTTGGGAGTTGCTGCATGTAGATTGTATTTAAAGCCAAGAGAGTGATGAGTTCACAAGGGAAAGAGAGTAGAGAAAGAAGAGAAGGCCTGGTACTGAGTTGGTAAGAACATCAATATCTAATGATTAAGTAGAGGATGAGAAGCCACAAAGGAGAATAAGAAAAAGTGGGCAGAAATGTAGTTGGAGAGTCAAGAGATAGTTACAGAAGCCAAAGTAGGTGAGCATTCCAAGAAGGAGGGAGTGGTCAACTTTGTCTAAAACCAGTGGTGAGAAATTGAATATGATGAGGACTGAGAGATGACCTTAAGATCATTGGTTACCTCAACAGGGTTGACTCTGTAGAATAATAGATATGGAAGCAATATTATAGTGGTTTGAAGAGAAATTAGGAAATGAAGTGGAAATAATGCATGGAAACCTCTTGAGCAATTTTGCTGTGAAGGGGAGCAGGACAATGGAGCAGTTTAAGGGGAGTGTGGAGTGGAGGAAAGTGATTTCTGTTTGTTGTCTTAAGGATAAATGATTTCCCTGACCATGCTGACATGATTCTGCAGAGGTAAACATTGATGATTTAGGGAAGAGGGTGAATGCCCAAGTGAGCAAAATCTTTGAGAAGATGCAGGCAATGGTACCAGAGCATAAATGAATAGATCTGCCATTGATAGAAGAAAAGAAAGATCCTCCATTTTAACAGGAGGGAAAAAAGAATCATGGGTACAGATACAGACAAGGTATAGTGTAGATTTGGTAATGGTCAAATGAGGGAGTTCTCATTTGATGGCTTTGATTTCTCACTAACATATGGGAAAACGTCATTAGCTGAGGCTTATTGGGACAAATGGGAAGGTCAGAAAGGTCAAGGTGAGAAAAGTATCTATGAAACAGTCATTTCAAAGAGTGAGAAAGTGGTAGCCAGACAGCATTGAGAGCCCATATCAGGTTTGAGACCATGAATATACAGTGGAAGCCATCTATCCAGTTCTGAGGTTTTTCTTCAGCTGCCTTCAGCTACTCAGATGCAGGCATGAAAAATGCATATGGTTGGATCAATCAAGGAGTGAGGTTTTGCAAGGTGAGTATAACAGAGGAAGAGAAAGTAAGGGAGTTGAAGGTGTTTTCAGGAAAATGATCAGAATGATAGGTCAGGCGCTCTACTCTGGATATGAAGCAAAGTGAAGATAAGGAGCTTGAAGGAGAGTAAGAAAATGAATAATTAGGGGCAAGTGCTTAGGGAAGAGATCCCTGGGGAGGTAACATTTAAGCTGAGACCTGAAGGTTTAAGAAGCTCTAAAAAGAATGGAGGAAGAGATTTCCAGCAAAAATAAATACCAAGTGGGAAGTGAATATGTGATCATAATGTGTTTTGACTATTCCTATAATAGGAGTCCTTGTGAAGGTAAACTGGTAGGACAGGTGAAAAAGTAGAGTGGGATGTTGTAAAGGTAGATTGGAAGGTGGTATACTATCTGATGATAGCCCAAAGTCTAGGTGTGACAACAGAATAACTGAGCAAAGAGGAAGAAGCAGTTGTTGGGGGCCTCTTTATTACCACATAGTGTTGAATTCCAATGATAATATCAAAAGTTGGAGAGGGGAAAATGGCAGCAGAATATACGACGTGTCCCAAGCTTTGTCCCAAAGCAAATAGAATGAGCAGCTGAAACAAATAACATCCAACCTGAATTGGCAAAGGAGACTCAGCTAGTGAGACAATTTGCATCCGGGAAGGGCAGAGAACCCCTGGAGAAAGTATAGGGCTCTGCGATCACGCGAGCAGCAGACACGTGAGCAGCCAGCCTATCCAAAGAGCAGCAGCCCCATGACCAGCCTGCCCCAGGCCCAAGAGCAGCAGCCTCAAGTGGCCTGCCCCTTCCAAGGAGCAGCAGCTGTGTGAGTGGCCCACACCCCCATCTGAGGAGCAGCATGCACACAAGCAGCTCGCCTGTCTGAGGAGCAGCAACTGCATGAACAGCATGCCCATGAGTGAGGAGCAGCAGCGCTGCACAGCCTTCCCCCATCTGAGGAGCAGCAGCTGTGTGTGGCCTGCTCACCCGTCTGAGAAGCATCAACCACGTGAGCAGTCTGGCCCATCCGAGGAGCAGCAGCCACACAAGCAGCCCAATCACGACTGAGGAGCAGCAACCCCATACAGCCCGCCCCCATCTAAGGAGAAGCAGCTGTGTACAGCCCACACCATGCACCTGTCTGAGGAGAATCAGCTGCACAAGCAACCTGCCCCCGTCTGAGGAGCAGCAGCCTGCCTCAATCCAAGGAGCAGCAGCTGCGTGAGATGCCCACCCCCTTCTGAGGAACAGCAGCTCCGCAAGCAGCCTGCCCCCATTCAGAAAGCAGCAGCCACACACGGCCTGCACCCGTCCGACGAGCAGCAGCTGGTTAAGCAGCCCACCCCCATCCAAGAAGCAGCAGCTACATGTGCAGCTCACTCCTGCCCGAGGAGCATCAGCCATATAAGCAGTCCATTCCCCATCCAAGAGGCAGCAGCTGCACGAGCAGACCACTCCCATCTTAGGAGCAGCAGCTGTATGACCAGCCCACACCTGTACGAGGAGCAGTAGCCTTGCAAGAAACCTGTCCCTGTCTAAGGAGCAGCATCCTCACGAGCACCCGCCCATCTGAGGAACAGCAGCAGTGCACAGCCCGCCCCCATCCAAGGAGCAGCAGCCATGTGAGCAGCCAGCCCCCGTAAAAGGAGCAGCAGCTGCGTGCAACCCGCCCCCCTGCAAGGAGCAGCAGCCTCGTGATCAGCCCACCCCCATCCTAGGAACAGTAGCTGTGCAAGCAGACTCCCCCCACTAGCCAGAGAAGCCACCACTACTATGAACAGCACCCACCAGAGGAGCCACTGCCAACTGAGGAGCAGCTACTACCACAACCACCTGAGGAGCAACTGCAGCCCGAGGAGCCACTGTTACCCAAGAAAAAACCCCTGCATGACTCGACATCTAGATCCATTGGTGAGATAAAAAATGGGAAGACAAAGAAACTCCCAAAGGAAAGAAAAGGAGGAATCACCAGAAAAGGAGCTAAGTTGAACAGAGGCATGCAATGTGTCATAAAAAATTCAGAATAAGAGTCTTACAGTTCATAAACTGGATGGATAAAAAAAATCAACAACTTATGTAAGAATCAAGAAGAAATAAAGAGTAATATAGCTGCAATAAAAAACCCCATGGAAAGTTTCAACCATAGACTAGGAGATATGGAGGACCGAATTAGCAAATTAGAAGACAGGGAAGCAAAACACAGCCAAACTGAACTGCAATTGGAGAAAAAAATTAAAAGACCAGAGGGAACATAAGGAAGCTATGGGACAACATGAAATGAAGCAACATACGAATAATAGGGGTGAAAGATCAACAGGAAGAGGAACAAGGGTTTGAAAAACTATTTGAAGAAATAATGTCAGAAAACTCTCCTGATGTGGGGAAGAAAAAGTCACACAAGCACAGAGAGTCCCAAACAAGATAAACCCGAAAAGACCCACACCAAGACACAGCATAATTACAGTGGCAAACATTCAGGACAAAGAGAGAATCTTAAAGGCTGTGAGAGACAGAAAGTTATGTATAGGAGATCTCCCACTAGATTATCAAATGATTTCTCAACAGAAACACATCAGGCCAGAAAAGAATGGAAGGAAATTTACAAAGTGATGCAAAGCAAGGGACTGAATCCAAGAATACTCTACCCAGCAAGGCTGTCATTCAAGATAGAAGGTGAAATAAGGAGCTTCCCAGACAAAAAAAGACTGAAAGAATACATCTCTACCAAACCAGCATTGCAAGAAATGCTAAAGGGACTCGTGTAAAAAGAAGAAATAAAAAGGTAAGAAAGAACACAGGCACAAAAAATAAAAATGGCTACAAACAAGTACCTTTCAATAATAACTTTAAATGTAAATGGACTAAATGCTCCAATCAAAAGACAGTGAGTGGCTGAATTGATAAACACACACAAAACACAAAACAAACATTATATATATATATATATATATATATATATATATATATATATATATCCTGTTTACAAGAGACCCACCTCAAAACAAGGGACTCCCACAGACTGAAAGTGAAGGGATGGAAAAATATCTTTCAGGCAAATGGAAATGAAAAAAAAAGCTGGGATAGCAGTACTTATATCTGACAAAATAGACCTCAAAGTGAGGGACATAACAAGAGATAAAGAAGTCAACTTCGTAATGCAATAAGAGGATATAACCCTGATAAACATATATGCACCCAATGTAGGAGCACCCAAATCCATTAAAAAAAAAAACCTCCTAGAAGATATCAAAGGAGAGATTGACAATAATACAATAATAATAGGGGACTTTAATACACCACTGCCATTACTGGATAAATCCTCTACCCCAAATATCAGCAAAGTAACAGCAATCCTAAATGACTCATTAGATCAGATGGACTTAATTGACATCTTCAGAACCTTGCACCCAAAAGCCATGGAATATACATTCTTCTCATGCACATGGGACATTTTCAAAAATAGACCACATATTGGGTCACAAGCAAAGTCTCCCCAAATTCAAGAAGATTTAAATCATATCAAGCATCTTTTCATGTCACAATGACATAAGCTATACTAATAAAAGGGTAGTATGCTAATTAGACTGGGAGACCTTCCAGGAGATCTTCTGGATGTCCTTCCGGACAAAGCCATGGTGATGGGGCCGAGGCAGAGGTGGTTAGGGGTGATCATGCCATGAGGGGAGGGCAATTGGGGTGAGCAGACTGGCAGAGGGGCAGTTGGGGGTGTGTAGGCTGATAGTCAGAGCGGTTAGGTATGATCAGGCAGGCAGGCAGATGAGCAGTTAGGAGCCAGCAGTCCTGCATTGTGAGACGATGTCCAAAGGCTGGTATACACCTGATCCTGCAGTCAGAAATCCCCCAAGGGGGTCCCAAATTGGAGAAGGTGCAGGCTGAGCTGAGGGAACACCCCCTTGCATGAATTTCATGCACCAGGCAACTAGTATTAGAAATAAACTAAAATAAAAACAATCCAAAAAAGTCAAATGTTTGGAAGCTGAATACCATGCTATTAAACAATGATTGGGTTACCAAAGTGATCAAAGAAGGAATTAAAAACGTCCTGGAAACTAATGGCAATAAAAACACAACAATCCAAAATCTATGAGACACAATGAAAGCAGTCCTGAGAGGGAAGTTTATAGCTCTACTGGCCTACCTCAGAAAACAATAAAAAATGATAGTTAATCATCTAACTATGCAACTCAAATAATTACAAAGAGAGCCACAAGAAAATCCCAGAGTGAGCAGAATTAAAGAGATAATAAAGATCAGAGCAGAAATAAATGACCTAGAAACAAACAAACAAAAAATCAGTGAAAACAAGAGCTGATTCTTTCAAAGAATAAACAAGATTGATGAACCTCTAGCAAGGCTCACCAAGAAGCAGAGAGGACACAAATAAACAAAATAAGAAATGAAAGAGACTAAATAACAACAGAGCCTATAGAAATACAAAGGATTGTTAAAAAAAAATACTATGAACAATTTTATTTTAACAAACTAGACACCCTGGAGGAAATGGACATATTCCTAGAAAAATACAACCTTCCAAAACTCAATCAGGAAGATTTAAAAAATCTCAATAAGTCAATAACTATGGGAGAAATTGAAGCAGTCATCAGAAAGATTCCAGCAAACAAAAGCCTGGGGCTGGATGGCTTCACAGAAAAGTTTTTCCAAACATTCAAGGAAGAACTAAAACCTATACTCCTCAGACAATTCCAAAAAATTCAAGAGGAAGGAACACTTCTAAGCTCATTCTTTGAAGCCAGCATCATCCTAATACCAAAACCAGATAAAGACAACACAATGAAAGAATTACAGGTCAATAACCCTCATGAACATAGATGCCAAAATCCTCAACAATATTCTAGCAAATCGGATCCACCAGCAAATCAGAAAAATCATACACCATGACCAAGTAGGATTTATCCCAGGGATGCAAGGATGATACAATTTCTGCAAATCAGTTAAATGTGATACATCACATAAACAAATTGAGAGATAAAAATCACATAGTCATATCAATTGATGAAGAAAAAGCATTTGACAAAATTCATCAACCTTTCTCGATAAAAAAAAAAAAGTCTCAGCAAGGTGGGAATAGAGAATAATATCACCACATAATAAAAGCCATATATGACAAACCCACAGCCAACATCATACTCATTGGGCAAAAACTAAAACCATATCCCCTAAGAACAGGAACAAATAAGGGATGCCCAATCTTACCTCTCCTGTTTGACATAGTACTGGATATACTAGCTATTGCGATCAGACTAGAAGAAGAAATAAAAGGCATCCAAATTGGAAAAGAAGTAAAACTGTCCTTATTCGCAGATGACATGATACTGTACGTAGAAAACCCTAAAGACTCCATCAAAAAATTATTATACTTAATAAATGAATTCAGCAATGTAGCAGGATACAAAATTAAAGCCAAGAAATCTATGGCATTTATATACAACAATAATGAACTAACAAAAAGAGAGACTAAAAAAGTAATTTGATTTACGATCGCACAAAAAAATTAAGATACATAGGAATAAACCCAACTAAGGAGGTAAAAGACCTATACTCGGAAAACTACAGAATACTGAAAAAAAGAGATAGAAGGAGACATAAACAGATGGAAGAACATACCTTGTTCACGGATTGGTAAAATCAACTTAATCAAAATGTCCATACTACCCAAACCAATCTATAGATTCCATGCACTCCCCATTAAAATACTAACAGCATATTTCACAGACCTAAAACAAACTTCCCAAAAGTTTATCTGGAATAAAATAAGACCCCAAATAGCTTCAGCAATCCTGAGAAAGAAGAACAAAGTAGGTGGGGTCTCAGTACCAGATATCAAATTGTATTACAAAGCCACTAATCTCAAATCTCAAAACTGCCTTGTACTGGCACAAGAACAGACATATAGATCAATGGAATAGAATAGAGAACCCAGAAATTGGCCCAAACCACTATGCTCAATTAATTTTTGACAAAGGAAGCATGAACATACAATGGAGTCAAGTCAGTCTCTTCAATAAATGATGTTGGGAAAATTGGACAGATAAAGGCCAAAAACTGAAACTTGACCACCAACTTACACCATACACAAAAATAAACTCAAACTGGATAAAGGACTTAAACATAAGACAAGAAACCATAAGCATACTAGAGGAATCCACAGGCTGCAAAATCTCAGACATAAGCTGAAGCAATTTCTTCACCAATACTGCTCCTAGGGCAATGGATACTAAAGAGAAAATAAACAAATAGGACTACATCAAAATAAAATAAAAAATCTGCACAGCAAAAGAAACCATCAACAAAACAACAAGAAAGCCCACTGCATGGGAGAACATATTTATCAATGTTATCACTAATAAGTGTTTAATCTCCAACATTTACAGGGAACTCATACAACTTAACAATAAGAAGATAAACAGTCCAATCAAAAAATGGGCAATGGACTTAAATAGATACTTGTCGAAAGAAGACAGAAGTAAGGCCAAGAGACATATGAAAATATGCTCAAAGTCTCTAATCATCTGAGAGATGCAAATCAAAATGACAATGCAGCACCATTTCACACCTGTCAGAATGGCTATCATCAACAAATCAAGAAATGACAAGTACTGGTGAGGATGTGGAGAAAAAGAAACCCTCATGCACTGCTGGTGGGAATGGAGACTGGTGTAGCCACTGTGGAGAACAGTATGGAGTTTCCTCAAAAACTAAAAATGGAGCTCCCATTTGACCCAGTGATCCCACTTCTAGGAATATAGCCCAAGAAACTAGAAACACCAATCAGAAAGGATATATGCACATGCACCTCTATGTTCATAGCGGTATAATTCGCCATAGCTAAGATTTGGAAACAGCCTAAGTGCCCATCAGCAAATGAGTGGATTGAAAAACTGTGGTATATCTACACAATGGAATACTATGCTTCTATAAAAAAGAAGGAGTTCTTACCATTTCCAATGGCATGGATGGGATTGGAGAGCATTGTGCTAAGTGAAATAAGCCAGTCGGAGAAAGATAAACATCACATGATCTCACTCATTTATGGAAGATAATGAACAACATAAACTGATAAACCAAAACAGATCCAGAGACAGAGAAGCATTTATCAGACCATTGAACCTCAGAGGGAAGATAGGCGAGGGTGGGGATAATGGGGAGAGATCAACCAAAGGACTTGTATGCATGCATATAAGCCTAATAAATGGACACAGACAATAGGGGGGTGAGGGCAGGAGTGGGAGAGGTTAGAGGGTAATGGGGGGATAAGGACACATATGTAATACCTTAATCAATAAAGAAATTTGAAATAAAAGTTGGAGATGGCATACCCATTTGAATGGCTACTACAAAGAAAGAAAATAGGAAAAATAGAAAACAATAACAAGTGTTGGCAAGGATGTAGAGAAATGTAAACACTTGTATATGTGGTTAAGAATGTAAAATGGTACACTGTACTGTAAAAAACAGTATAATGATTCCTCAAAAAAAAAAAATATAGGAGAGAACCAAGATGGCGGCATAGGTAAACACCTATCTTGCTGCCCCACACAGCAATTTCAAAACTACAACTTAATGAAAGAACAAACACCATCCAGAATCACCGGAAAGCTGGCTGAGTGAAAATTCCACAAATAAAAGTGAAGATAGGACACTGTGACTCAGAGGAGTGGCTGAGGACAGCATTGAAGATACGCGTGGAGAGAGGTTTGGAGCGCACGCCAGCGGATCGGGCAGGCGGCTGAAAACCTGGCTGGTTTTCTCGAACAGGGGAGACAAAGATGTCCCACTGCACTGATCCCCCAGCTCTGGGAGAAGTCCAGGGAACCCACAATCATACGGGTAAAAACTAGACAGTGGGAGGGCGCGCCAGAGCTTGGGTGTTGCAGGGGCCTGCCGGCTTGTGGAGAGGGCGAGCTTGTGTGGAGTGCACATGAACTTGGGAACAGCGCAGCTGCGTGACCACGCAGAAAGCGCTCTTGACTTGCTCTCTCGTTTGGGAAGCTGTCAGACTACATTGTTTTGCGACCCTGGGTGAGACGTTGGGTGTGCAGACTCATTTGGGGAGAGTCTGAATTCCCCAGCAGCTGGTGGAGCTCGGCAGCGGCTCTCTCTCAGAGGTGCTGGCAGCCATGGCCCCCAGCACAGAGTCCCTGGGGCCGCATAGGGTGGAGCTGACACTGTCTGCTTGGCCCGGAGACTCCGCCCATCCAACCTGAGCACAGCTGAGCTTCACAGACAATCGGCCTGGAGGTCAACCCCTCCAAGTGCTAACAACGATTAACCTGAGCTTAACTTCAGCAAGACTGTGCAACCCATATCCACCTCAGGTAACTGGGGAGGCTGACCCACTGTCCCTTGTAGGAAGTCTACCACACAAAGCTAATTGACAAACTCAAGGAAGCAGCCACCATGCAGAGACATGGAAAGAAATCAGATGTGAAAGAAATGGAGGTAAAAAAAGACTGGACATGGAATTCAAAACCACGGTTATAGGGCTTCTCAAGAGGCTCCTAGAAAAGGCCGAGACCTACAAGGAAATGAATGAGACCTACAAGGAAATGAAGGAGACCCTCAAGGATATGAATGAGACCCTCAAGTATATGAAAAAGGACCAACCAGAAATTAAGCATACACTGATTGAAATAAAAAATATTATACAAAGACCTAAAAGTACTCTAGAGTACCCCAAGAACCAAGTTAAAGATTTGAAATACAAAGAGGTAAAATCCACTCAGCTGGAAAAGCAAGAAACCAAAAGAATCCAAATAATTGAAGATAGTGTAAGGGGCCTCTGGGACAACCTCAAGCATACCAACATCCGGATTATAGGAGTGCCAGAAAAAGAGAGACCAAGACAATGAAAACCTACTTGAAGAAATAGTGACCGAAAACTTCCCACACCTGGTGAAAGAAATTGACTTAGGAGTCCAAGAAGCGCACCGAACCCCAATATATAGGAACCCTAAGAGGACCACACCAAGGCACATCATACTTAAAATGCCAAGAGCAAAAGACAAGAGAGAATATTAAAAACAGCAAGAGAAAAACAGTTAGTTACCTATAAGGGAGCACCCATATGATTGTCAGCAGATTTCTCAACAGAAACTATGCAGGCCAGATGGGAGTGGCAAGAAATATTCAAAGTGATGAATAGCAAGAATCTACAACCAAGATTACTCTATCCAGCAAAGCTATCATTCAGAATTGAAGGTCAGATAAAGTGCTTCGCTGACAAGAAAAAGCTAAAGGAGTTCATCACCACCAAACTAATATTATATGAAATGCTGAAAGATATTCTTTAAGAAGAGGAAGAAGAAAAAGATAAAAGTTTAAATTATGAACCACAAATACACATCTATCAACAAATGAATCTAAAAATCAAGTGAATTAATAATCTGATGAAGAGGATAAACTGGTGAATGTAACAGAATCACAGACATAGAGAGGGAATGGACTGACAATTCTTGGGGAGAAAGGGGGTGTGGGAAGTGCAGCAAGAGACTGAACAAAAATCATGCAACTATGGGAGAGGACAGTGGGGGGTGTGAGGGCAGAGGTTGGGATGGGTACCTTGTGGAGGGGAACTATAGGGGGAAAAAAGGGGGAACAATGTAATTAATAAACTGAACAATAAAGTTTGGGAAAAAATTAAATATAGGCATACCATAGGATTCAGCAGTTCCAGTTATGGGTGTATATACCAAAAGAAGTGAAGGTGGGGTCTCAAAAACATATTTGTACACCTATGTTCACAGCAGCATTATTCACAAGAGCCAAAGGGTGGAAACAACCGAAGCATCCATTGACAGATGAATAAAATGTGATACATATATACAATGGAGTATTATTCAAGTTTAAAAACAATTATGACACATGCTATAACATTGATGAACCTTGATAACATTATGCTAAGTAAAATAAACCCATCAGAAAAGGACAAATACTGTCTGGTTTACTTATACAAGGTTCTTAGAATAGTCAAATATATAGTGACAAAGAATATAATGGTGGTCGCTAGGGACTGGGTGGAGAGGGGGGGGGTGGGAGTTTTAGTTGGCGATGATGAAATAGTTCTGTTGGTTGCACAACAACATAAATATACTTAATGCCCCTGAACTGTATAGTTAAAAATGGCTCAAATATTAAACTTTATGTTAAGAATATTTTATCACAATAAAATAAAGAGATGGAGTAGTGGGGAAGATAACACGTGACTAGGAATTCAAGTTCTCACTCAATGTGGAGACTACCTAGGAAGTTGTATGTAACATCAGGGAGGGGTGACCCAGAATCATAGAGGTAGGTAGCAGGGATGTTCCTCAATGGAACGGGATTTTTTGCAGAAGGACGAAGGAGTAATGGTCTCGAGGAAGGAAGCATGTCAAGCAAGGAGGATACCTACCCCACCTATAGGTCCTGAGATTTGAGATTTGAGAGGAGGAAAACAAAAGTTTCCATTTGAGAGGGCCAGTGGAGAAGTGATGTTCTCAAAGAATAAACCAGGCCTATATTGGGAAGGAAGGGAGAGAGCACTTTCAGAGAACAAATTAAGGATATGGGGGAGTTTGCTGTTGACTGAGAGTTCCACAGGGTGGGTGCAGTGGAAGCATTTGAAGGGAAGAAAAAGGTGGCATTAGGGTATAAACACACTGAGGGATGGCCAGAGGTGAGTAGACTTCTTTGTGATGATAACTGAAGTTAACAGGCATTCCATACCATATGGTATGAGTCTCCCATATGGAGAGTCAACTTAAAGGCATGTAGGAAATCTGTTCTGGGACTAAGGTCTCTGATATGTATCTTCTGATGTGGTGATTCAAGGGAGGCTGCTCAGACAGACAGCACTAAGATAGTCCTCAGTTCACTTTCAAAGGAACAGTCTGCTGAATCCACCCACTGGGACTACTCAACCCCTGCTGGGCACTTGCTCAGTCCACAGGTGCGTGGCAAAAACTGTGTAGGAAAATTGGTTCTGGAGTTTTTCAGACCCAGGTTAACATGGTGGTTCCACCACAGTGTATATAGGTGTGTATCTTGGAGCAAGTTACTTAATACTCTCCCCAAATCTGTTTCCTTATCTATAAAATTACAATAATACCATCTACTCATGGGTTATTGTGAGGCTGGAATGAGGCAACATGTGGACAGTACCTAGTGTACAGTGAGTCTTCAAGAAATGGCAGCTATTGTTTTCTCCACTGTCCTCCCTCTCTTTCAGCATCTTCTCTTACTCCTAGATGTTATGAGTCCTCAGGCTTTTATTCTGCTGACTAAACTTTTCAGTAGAGCTAAATAGTGTCATTATCCAGATATTCCTATTCTTTCCCCTAATACAGTGGTCAGCAAACTGCGGCTCTGTTGACTAATGAGTTTGCCCACCACTGGGATAGGGGCTTAATCACAAGGAACAACAACAGCCTGTAATTATTGGAATCGAGAGTCTAGGTCAGTGGTCAGCAAACTCATTAGTCAACAGAGCAGCAAACCGAGGCTTGCAAGCCACATGTGGCTAAAGAGCCGCCATTTGCCAACCACTGCCCTAATACAACCTTACCTGTCTTATTTCATACCCATGTAGGGCCCTCTGTATTCTCTTCTGGGGTAAATCTGATACAGCCAGTGAGTCATCTGCGTGAATTTATCTGTCTTTTCTCCAAGATAGCATTTGTGTTTTTTTGTTTGCTTTTATCCTCACCTGAGAATATGTTTTAATTGATTTGAGAGAGGAAGAGAGAGAGAGAAGGAAAGGTATATGAGAGAGAGAAACATTGATTGGTTACCTTCTTTACATGCCCCAACCAGGGATCAAGCCACAACATAGTATGTGCCCTGACTGGGAATTGAACCCACAATGTTTTGGAATATGGGATGATGCTCCAACCGAGCTACCTGGCTAGGGCTAAATTTGTGTTTTAATGAGACCTTCAATGCCAAAACCCAACCTTAATTAAAGCACCTGTTCTACCACCTGATCAGGGCTCTCTCATTATCTGAGAATAGTGTTCTTTTATATCATTGCTTTTCAAAGTGTGGTCTGTGGACTAGTAGAATGGGCAACACGTTGGAATTTGTTAAAATCTCAAACCTTATTCCAGAGCTACTGCATCAAAATCATTCTAGCAATACCCACAGGTGATTCATATGCATATTCAAGTTTGAGCAGCACTGCTGCATTAAGGAGCAGCTACCTATTCAAAGTGAAGGCTGATTTACAGAAAAAAAGACTTTGTATTTAAGCTCTTTACAAGAGGGCTCCCAGATCAACTACTTCAGAGTCCGGGAGATGGGGCTCCCATCCATGCCACCAGATGGAAATTACATCTCCTGGGGTTCCAGCTGCCATGCTGGATCCCTGGAGCTTCTGGGAGAGTCAAGCTCCTATGATTGGAATCAGAGGGCTAATTGGTCCCACGTGGCTCCAAATCTTGCCAGTTTCTAGGCAAGTGACAAGACTCCCCAAGGAGCCAACCAAATGTAAAATCAAAGACTGATTCTGGTGCCTGGAAGTCTAAGATGTTACATATCTGTTTCTCTGCCCAAAAGTGCAAGCAACCGAGATAGCATCAGCTCAGAACCAATCCACCGAGATAGCATCAGCTCAGAACCAATCCATCTTCTCCTCAGTTCACTTGTCCTTTAGCCAAGTTCTGCCTAGCAACAATTGTTACCCTGAGCTCCAGCAACCAGTCCCTATTTGGACAGTTTAGAGAAGGGATCAGTTTAGCCCACAGAGGAACTAGAGGCAGGGCATCCACAGGGAGCCAGTCTGGGTCAGGGAAAGAGCTGCCTAGAAAGCACGGGGACAGAGTGTACTGTGGAGCTGACTTAGAGGCAGAGTTGATGGGGGAAGGGCCTAGGTTGTATGAAGTAGGTGAAGTTTATCTTCAGCTCTCTTTCTCTGCTCCTCTGGCCACCCTGAATAATGCTACCAGTAATATCGCCACGTCTGCATCTGTATGATATGTTTAACCTTCCAAAGTTCTACTGTAGCCATGATCTCATTTTATTCCCCCCAATAATTCTGAGTGAACAGTATCAGAAACAGATTAATTAGGGTGTGGGCTGGCCTTCCAGTCCTGGCTAGGATTTGGAGTGCTACTGGCCACAGATTTGGACCAGCCCTATAACGGAGACTCAATAGCCAGAGAGTCAATGCCCCTGACTTGGGTGTAAGTGGGGGTGCTAAGATTGTGGGACTTGTCTGAGACATTTGGCTTCAGCTGGGCTGCTAATGTGCTTCACCTCCATGGGTTACTTCTTCCTCACCTACCTTGGGGGCTGAGATGGAGGAGAAACAGTCACGCAACCTATTTGGTAGGGCAGTTAGAAATTGTGAGGAGATAATGGATGTGAAAGCACCTTTTCTCAGATGAAGTAATGGGTGTAAAAATGAAAACAACCACATGGCTATAAAGTGTTATCATTAGACAGAAGAAAAATGTTAGGCCTTTACCAGGGTCACTGACTAGAGAGGGCAAGCCTAGCACAGGGTTGAGGGGACACTTTTGGGGATCTTGGATAGTAAGGAGACAGAATGAAGGCATTGTATGCTTTAAGACAAACAGGAGAAGAAACTAGCAGATCACAGAAATAATGCTGAATGGGGTGGGGGGGACCATAAGTTTTGGCTGCTTCATAATTTTGTTCAGAGTTACCCTGTTTGAAGGGACCAGAAGCCAAACATCTTTCAAATTCACATTGTCTATTTCCCCCAGGAGGTAAGCCACATGACCTGTGGACAGCTGAGCTCCTGTCATCCGTTATTGCTTGCCTTCAGTGTCTCACTCCCAAGTCTCTAGGCAGTTAGCAAATTTCAGAGGGACTGAGCTGCAGACACAGAAAAATGCAAACCCCAGAAAAAGGGACAATTTCCATTTGCATTGTAAAATGGCCTTCTGGTTTGCCAATGGGGTTGTTTCTTCTCTGCCTAAGTTGCCTTGGAAGGCCCAGGCTATGTGAGAAGGCTGCTTGCAGAATTTGGGGAGGACCTAGTTAGGGACAGTTTGTCCAGCCCAGGGACAAATGTGCTCCAGTCACATCTGGAGACATGTCTGCTGTGGCTGTGGGAAAAATAGCTGGGTCCACTGTGGGAAGATAGAGGCTGTCCATGCACAGAGCTTGGCTTCCTATCTCTCTTTCTGCCACTTCTCTTTCCTTCCATTTTAGCACAGGTATGTTCCATGGAGCCCTCTCTAGTTACTCCACCACCTTCTCTGAATAAACAATTTGGTTCTCAATGCTGGACTTCATATACTATTCACAGTAACCACTCTAATTCTCTTATTCAATGTACATTTGTCTCCTTCCCCCCACTAGACTGGAATCTCTTTGTGGGCTGAGCTCTGTAGCCTCTCTTGTGTCCTCCGAAGCTCTTACTGTCTGAGTAGGCATTCAATAAATACTTGATGCATTAACATGAGTCAAAACAGTAAATCAGAACACTGTGTCACAAAGTGTTAGCTGGTTCCTCAGGCTCCAGGAGTGTCTATTTTCATCAATACTGGTGGTACCTAAAGGCCCAATGAAGACTGAAGTGCCCCCAGTTTCTGAAAAAGAAAAAGACAAACTGAGTCTGCAGTGGCCAGGGCTCTGAGCTCAGGACAGCATTGAGCACTCCCACATGTGTCTGGATCCTCCTTGCTGGTATCCCTGCTCCCCATGCCATAGTCTCCACAGCCTGGGAGGCTCTCATCCTCCAGCCTGCCCTGCTGGTGCCTGTATCAGAAATGAGCTGGTGTCATCCCAGGAAGAGGCCCTTTTTATGTCAATAAGGTCAGAAGACAGAAGGCAAAGGGCTCATTTCAGAAGCAGCCCCAGGGGTGAGGCAAAACGGCAACTGCAGGAAGATGTTCTCTGGCTCCCTTCAAGGCCACGATCCTGCCTGCCACCAGAAGCAGAAATGAGAGAGGCACCACCCTGAAGCCACCTTGTCTGAACCCCTCTCCTGGGAGGTTGCCTATCCAGGACACCAGCCAGCCATGTTATAGCTTCTGAGTGACTTTCCCTTAAAAAGTGACGATTTATCTTAGTGGTGTGGGAGGAAAGGAGCCAGTTTCTGAATTTACCTTCAGGAGACATGACCTCATCCCAGCAGCCCCTTCTGGCTCCCTAAGGAGAAACAGATAGACCCCAAGCCAGCTTGTGTATAGAGTTGATGTGGCTGGATTCAAATCAACCATGACCTGTCTTCATTCCTGAGTTATTTTATGAGAGCAACAAGCCCAGACTATGAATTTTGCTTTTATACAATTACTTTAAATCTCCCCCATAAGTAGATCCAAAGTTCCTCTCTAATTACCAAATTTATGTCCTGATAAATGATCTAATTGCTTGAAACCATTTGCTATTGAGGGATTTGGTATTCTTAGCTTGTCAACAATCACTCTCATAGTATTTGAACCTCCCATTTACTTTACAAACCGTACACTAGTTTGATTAATCAGCTCCTGGCCTTCTGTATCTTGTTCGGAAGGGCTCTGCCTGGAATCTTAATTTTCAAGAATAGAAACCCTAAGGCTAGGGAATCCAACCCATTTGTTAGGCCAAAATGATGGAGGGTAGAATGGTGTCCACTCAGGAGGAGCTCAGGCTCTGAGTCTCTTGGCTTTTCCACTTCCACTTGTCCTGCCCTGCCTGTTGGCCATTCATTCTCCTCTTTACCTCCTTCCCTGCCACTGTCACCCAATTCCCTCACTCTTCAGGGATCTTCATTCAAACACTTCACTCAGACATATTCTTGCCTGCAGTGTGCCTCACCCTGGCCCTTGCTATGGAACTTTTATAATGTTCTTTTACAATTCCTAAGCTTTGGTAACTTAAGTTGTGGGCATCAAAGAGCTATCTGTAATCCCTCCCAGGTTCTAAGGCAGCAATATTCCTTCTCCCAGCCCATCTGAGGTTCAGGTCTGCTGGCAGCCACAGGGCACATCTCCCCTTCTTGCCCACAGGAGCCATTTTCCAGTTGTTTCATTAACTGAAATTAGTTGGTGTTATGTACAATTGTATAATGCAGTGGTCCTGAACATTAGCCGACTTCCTTATATAAGCCATATAGTTTATTGTTATATAGGACCTAAGGCAGTAATCGGCAAACTCATTAGTCAACAGAGCGGCAAACCATGGCTCATGAGCCGCAGTTTGCCGACCGCTGTCTTAGGGCACTTACAGCCAATTCAATGAGTGATACCAATTAACCTTCAGAATAACACACTTCCATTTAGGCTTCTTCTAGAGTCCCAATATCTTGAGGAAGGGACTGACTCTAATGTCAGGCTCTATGGCACCAGTGTCCTTTGTTGACTCTGGCCCTGTATGTAGACAAGTGGCTTCTCCTTTCTAGAGTCTTCTTTTTCCAGTCTGAAATAGGAGGCATTCATTGCCTCTGCTGGTTCCAGAGGATTCAGGAGGCTAAGTGTGTGAACTCCCGGGTATCATAGCCAGCACTCTAATCAGTGACCTTCCCAGCTGCTTCTGAGCTTTAGTTGCCTTTGCGTCTTGTTTTGCTCCCATGTTCCCCTTCCCTTAGTCATGTGATGCAGGAAGAGAGCACAAATGATATGGAATGTGAGCAGCTGGCAGCAGAGACACTGCGACAAGTGACCATTCACCGAGACCCTATACATGGCTTTGGCTTCATGGCCGGCAGTGAGAGGCCTGTGGTGGTGCGATCTGTGAGGCCAGGTAGGTGTCCCTCAGGGTACTCCCATGGCCCTGGCTCCTATCCACCAGCACCCATACACCTTCCCAAAGAGCAGAGCTCCTTAGTACAATGTGTTGCCAATGAATTAATGAAGAGTGGTGAAGACTTGCCAGCCAATCACTGTGTAAGGGAGCTGGTCTTTTAAGACTGATTGACACAAGCCTTTCAGGATGCTTGGGGCCCTAGGAAGAGGCTGCAGTTGATGGTTGAGTAAGGTCTGGTCTTAATAAAGCTTTCTATTTGTATAGAACTTTCTCAGAAGAGCCATGCCTTGGATTAAAATTTTAATTTCAGTTCAACAAGTATTTCTAGATTGCCTACTCCAAGTCCAGCAAGGTTATAAGGAAGTACATGACACAGTTCCTGTCCCCAAGAATCTAACCATCTGGCTATAGAGACTGGTACACACTCATGATCTGGAATCAGGATACAGATCATGGGTGGGAGAGGAAAGGAATCGAGGAAGAGGAGAGGAGAGGAAAGGAAAGGAGAGGGGAAGAGGGGAGAGGAGGGGATGGAAGGAGAGCTGGGGATGGGTGGGAGAAGAGAGGAGAGTGAAATCTCTGAGTGCCATAGTAGCAATAACAATAGCTACCACTGATTAAGCACTTACTGTGTGCTTTACATAATCTTGTTTAATCTTCACAACCAAGCCTGCAAGGTAAGTACTAACATTCTCATTTTATAAATAAGGAAACTGAGGCAGAAAGGAAAAGAAATTACTTGTCCAGGGTCACTTGGCTAAAAAACAGCAGTCAGGATTTGCACCTGAGCCTAGTTGATACCACTCAGGGGAAGCAGGACTTGAATGGGGCCATGTGGGATGAAACAAGGGAAAGCTCCACCTGAACTGTGAAACATACCATCATGAATGAAATGGGAAAAGGCCTAAGCACTATTTTTTTCCAAACCTGCTAGGTATTGACAGACGAGACAGACAGAAAGCAGCTTTGTTCCTGACTTGCTGGGCCTGAGGCTTTAGATGTTTACAACAGTTTCTCGCTCAGTCAAGAGGAGCAGCCAGAGTACAAACTGGTCTAGCAGAAATTTGATGAATTTTTCAATCCTCAAAGGAAAACAAAAAAGATTTTTGTAAGCTCTCTCTTCAACTAGAGGGCATAGAGAAAAATAAACCAATTCAGTACAGGAGTTCGTGGCTGACCTAAGGTTCCTGAGTCAGTCATAGAGTTTGACAAGAGATTTATGAGTCTCTGATCAGAAATCACATTTGTCCTGGGTAAAAGGAACCACATAAGACTTAGTAACAGACGACCAGGAGCCTGAGCCCCTTCTTTCTCTTCAAAGGAGACAGAATTCTCAGGGCTGAAGAAAGCCCTCAGCTTCAAGTCGTATAACAAAGAGGAAGGGTTGGAGGAGTGGAAAGAAGGAAAGCCACAGGCAAGAGCCACAGAAAGCCATGGGTGTGGCAGGCCCAGGCCAATGAAACTTTGGGCTGATCTACAGAGCTGTTTCTGGACTATGTGGCTCCCAAATGCAGATTTCTTATTTGGTATTTAGAAAAGACAAGAAGCATCCTACAGAGAAATGATTATGGTTGAGCATACCAACAAACCATTCTGTGAATGCAGTAGAAGATTGATGCTACCTACCACTGCCATCAGAGAGTTGAGTTTCTTAAGAACCATTTCCACTAAAAGGAAGGAAATAGATGGAGTGGCCTCCACCTAAAAGATTGACATTTGTGGTAGAGGTAGATAAAAGGAATACAATGAGTTGAAAAAACTGTCTGTCCTTGGGAGGATATAATAATGAACATTTATAAAAATTCTTACCAACATCAATCAACTGTTTTAAATACTATATATTCATCATTTTATTTATCTTCCCAACATTCTTATGATATATTATAGGTCCAGATATTTTCCCATTTTACAGATGAGGAAAAAGATTCAGAGAGAGATTAAATGTCTAGTCCAACAACCAGTGAATGGCAGTTGGGATTAGAGTCCAGGTCTGACTGGCTGCAAAGAGTGGACTCTTTACCACCATGCTCTCTGCTCCTGAAGTCTTTGAGTGCCATTGTAGTTGGAGTGGTGAACCCTGCTGTCTGAGCCTGTATAGCTACCCTCAGAACATAAGCCAGATGCTACAGAGCCACTGAGCTCTGTGCTCAAGCAATATAGTTGCTTATTTTTTTGTTTGCATTTTTGGAATTTGCACAGCACACTATTTTGTAGAGAGAGGGAGCAGTTGGTATCTAGTCCTTTCAAGTGAACATAAACAAGAGTCCAGGCTGTTTAGATATTAGAATATGTCATTAAACAGTTAGTTTAGGTTTGAGTGAGCCTGTGTCTGACTTCTCATTCTCCTTCAACCTCTGAAAAGCTTTTCTTCAAGAATATTTTTGCAAAACAACAGCCATTATCCCTCTACCCCCACCCTTTACCTCAACCAAGAAAGTACATCCCTCAAACAGATTGGCTTTCTTAACTTCAACAATAGAAATTAGAATGAGAAAAAGCAATTTCCAACTGCCCGTGGTATAAGGTCTGTGCATTTCTCCCCTCATATATTGGAGAGGAGCTTTCCTCAGAGTTGAAAGAAAATAAACCCTTTGGGTTTTTTAATCGATCCCCTTGTCTCCAGGTAAGTGAATGCCTAAATCATTACAGAGCAGTGAGTATGAATATGTTCAAGTAAGCAGATTCCTCCTGTCACCTGTACCACCTCCAGTAGTCTGGCAGTCATACCTTGTGCCTGAGCAAAAGCCTTCTGGTGAAGTGGAAGCTTGTGTTCCTCTTTAGAACCAAGCCAGGAGAATAGTCTTTAACCTAGTCTGAGGCCTTTGCTATCACACCAATCCCAGCCAAAAGAGGTCCATTTCATTCTTTTTCTTCAGTCCTCTACCCTCCATCTGCCACAGAACTCAAAGAGCACTCCCACCACCAGCACTATTCAGTCTACGCTATCTCCTATAGGCCTCAGCACCCACTTCAGCTTCCTCAGACTCTAGTGACTCTTTTAGATCTGCACTTTCCCAGCAGTGGCCCCAGGCCCTCATGCCTCTCTCCTCTCCTCTACAGGAGGCCCCTCTGAGGACAAGCTCCTGGCTGGTGACCAGATTGTGGCTATTAATGAGGAAGACGTGAGTGAAGCCCCAAGGGAGAGGTTCATAGAACTCATCAGGTAACAGAGGCCTTCTGGGCCTTGGCAGGAGCTGAGCACTACTCCTTCCCATTCCCCACCAGTGGCATAGAGCTACCATGGTCCTCTCTGGCACTGAGAAACGATCTCTTCCAGGAACAATGGCCCTAGCCAGGGCTTCTGGCTACCTAGGACTTCAAGGTCCAACCCTTCTGGGACCCCAGGGGCCATCATCACACATTCTGGCTTAGCCTTCTGCATTGATGTGAGCAGACATAAAGAATAGCCTCCTGCCAGAGTTCACCTCTCACCTTCCACCTCACTACTCATCTCACTGAAACCCCTTGATTTTTTATTTACTTTGCAGTGGGACAGACTAAGTGACCAATGAGAACCAAACATGCCATTAAAAGAACATTCTGAGATAAGCATAGTGTGGGCAAAACATTATTTTTTACTTCTCCACCCCATCTAAAATAAAAAGCCAAGGAGAAAATCCAAATCCCTGGCCAGTGGGTTGAGGAAGGGAACCTACCATTGTGGATTTTACTCATGGTGTGTGTGACCCCTTCATGCCCTCTATAGATAGGGCAGGTGAGAGAGAGAAAGGAGTATCAGGTGGCCACCATCATTTGTACATGAGGGTAATCATATTGATTTCTTTACTTTACACTATACACACCACATACCACACACATCCTGCCTCCACAGCTCACACACACCACACACCCACCATGCCACCACACACCACATACATATTACATGCATATACCATTCACCCCACATACCACACACACACAGTTCACATACCATGCCATCACGTATCACTCACACACCACATACCACATATACACCACATGCACAGTACATATACAGTTACACATACATACAACATGCAGACTACATACCCACAGACCATGAACCATTCCACCATATACCACACAAACAACTCACATAGATAATGCCACCAGCTAATACACACATAACACACACCATACAAACCACGTAGCACACACACATACCATGTCCTCATATAGCACACACACACCAGATTCACACTGTGCCACCACAAACTATACACACACCATGCACAATACACACCACACACACACCCTACACATATATTCATAACATGCCACCACATTACCATACAAATGATGCACTACACACATACCCATGTCACATGATTACATGCATACATATATACACCATACACACTCCCCTACCTCAAACTTCCATGACATGCACACATACATACCAACCACATACCCCCTCGCATAGATTTGTTGATAAGAAATGAGAGTACAGAAGTGAAGAATTTAAATTCCTTAGGCTAACTTCTGTTTAGTGCAGTGGTCAGTAAACTGATTAGTCAACAGAGCCAAATATCAACAGTACAATGACTGAAATTTCTTTTGAGAGTCAAATTTTTAAAACCTAAACTTCTTCTAATGGCACTTCTTCAAAATAGACTCACCCAGACCATGGTATTTTGTGGAAGAGCCACACTCAAGGGGCCGAAGAGCCGCATGTTTATTGACCACTGGTTTAGTGTATCTTGGCTATACCAGTATCTCCCCAAATGGAAACATGTGCTGGCGCTCTTTCTCTGCCTTATGTAGTCTGTTCCATATCTGCCTCCATCTTCTTCAACTCCTTTTGGTTTAGAGTGTTTTATCCCACTCATCTTTCTTGTTCTCCCAAAGCCCTCCTGTCCTCAAGGCCCTGCCTCCCATTCAAAGGCAGAGTTAGTGTGCTGTGTATTGAACAACACCCTCCTACTAGCGCTGGAGGGGTTTGAAATGCTGCCTCTTTTTTAAAAAAATGTATTTTATTTATTTTTTATGTTAATCATCACCTGAGGATATTCTTCCATTGAATTTTAGTGAGTAGAAGGGGGAGAGAGAGATCAATGTGAGAGAGCCACACCAATTGGTTGTCTCCAGCAAGGGCCCTGACCAGGGCTGGGGTTCCATCCTGCAACAAAGGTACATGCCCTTGACTGGAATTGAACCTGGGACCCTAGAGTCTGCAGGCCAATCTTCTATCCACTGAGCCAAATCAGTTAGGGCTGAAATGCTTCCTGTTGAAGTCTATACCAGGCCCTCCTTGACATGATCCCTGCCCAGCTCAATGCCTTGAAATGTGTCTGGTCCCTAAAGAGCTTTTGTTTGTCTCTTCTATAAGATCAGTTTTGCAATGTATTCCCCACCCTCCATCCTTCTCCCTCTATCACCACACCAGTATGAAGTGAGTTCTTTCAACCCCATTGGGACACATTGGGGTTCTTCCAGACTGACCCCTCAGAAGCCTTTGCTTTGCTTCCAGTGGATATCTTTGCACCCTGGAATGTGTTAGCCCAATTTTGTGAAGGAGTTTAGAGCTCCTTTAGGTCAAAACAGAGCTTGCACATTTAATAACCTCAGGGGCTAGTGGATCATTTATTCATTCAATAAATATTTATTATTGAGTATCTACTGTGCACCAGACACTGTTCTATGGCACTGAATATACAACAGTGAATGAGACAGACAAAATCTATGCACATTAGAGTTTACATTCTAGTGGAAGGAAATACACTATAGGAGGAACCAAGATGGCGGCATAGGTAACACCGATCTTGCTGCCCCACACAACAATTCCAAACTACAACTTAACAACAGAACAAACATCATCCAGAATCACCGGAAAGCTGGCTGAGTGAAAATTCCACAAATAAAAGTAAAGATAGGACACTGTGACTCAGAGGAGTGGCAGAGCGTAGCCTTGAAGATACACACGGAGAGAGGTTCAGAGCCATGCGCATGTGAACGATAAAGGGCAGGCGGAAGCAAACCCAGCTGGTTTTCTCCAACGGGGAGGGCGTAGGCGTCCCACTGCACTGATTCCCCAGTTCCAGGCAAGGTCTGGGGTCAGGGGAAGGCACACTTAAACCCAGGCATGGCAGAGGGCAAGCTTGTGAAGAGTGCAGGTAAACTTGAAATCAGCAGTTTGCATGTAAACTTGGGAACAGAAGTGCATGACCACGCAGAGAGGACTCGCTACTTGCTCCCTCATTCGGGAGACCACCAGACTGTTTTGTTTTATAACCCTGGGCGAAACTTTGGGTGTGCAGACTCATTTGGGGAGAGGCAGAGTTGTCTGGCAGTGGATGGAGACCAGCGGTGGCTTTCTCTCGGAGGTGCCTGCAGCCGTTACCACCCAGCACAGAGACCCACGTGCTGCATAGGCCAGAGCTGACGCTGCCTGCTCAGCCCGGAGACTCCACCCAACCAACCTGAACACAGCTTACCCTCACAGTCAATTGGCCTGGAGGTCAAACCCTCCTAGTCTAACAATAATAATCTGGGTTTAACTTCAACAATACTGTACAACCCATAAAGGATTGCAGTAAGAGTATCCACCTCAGGTAACTGGGGAGGCTGAGCCACTGTCACTTAGAGGTCAAAGCTAATGGACCAACTCAGGAAAGCAGCCACAATGCAGATAAATGGAAAGAAATCAGGTGTGAAAGAAATGGAGGAAAAAAGATGACTAGACATAGAGTTCAAAACCACAGTAATAAGGTTTTTCAAGAGGCTCCTAGAAAAGGCCAATGAACTTAATGAGAACTACAAGGAAATGAATGAGACCTGTGAGGATATGAAAAAGGACCAACTAGAAATTAAGCATACACTGACTGAAATAAAAAATATTACACAAAGACCTAAAAGCAGTCCAGAGGACCGCAAGAACCAAGTCAAAGATTTGAAATACAAAGAAGCAAAATCCACTCAGCCAGAAAAGCAAGAAGCCAAAAGAATCCAAATAATTGAAGATAGTGTAAGGGGCCTCTGGGAAAACCTCAAACATACCAACATCCGAATTAAAGGGGTGCCAAAAAAGAGAGAGAGAGCAAGATAATGAAAACCTACTTGAAGAAATAGTGACCAAAAACTTCCCACACCTGGTGAAAGAAATTGACTTAAAAGCCCAAGAAGTGCACAGAACCCCAAAATATAGGAATCTAAAGAGGACCACACCAAGACACATCATAATTAAAATGCCAAGAGTAAAAGATAAAGAGAGAATATTAAAAGCAGCAAGAGAAAAACAGTTAGTTACCTATAAGGGAGCACCCATACGATTGTCAGCAGATTTCTCAACAGAAACGATGCAGGCCTGATAGGAGTGGCAAGAAATATTCAAAGTGATGAATAGCAAGAATCTACAACCAAGATTACTCTACCCAGCAAAGGTATCATTCAGAATTGAAGGTCAGATAAAGTGCTTCACAGATAAGAAAAAGCTAAAGGAGTTCATCACCGCCAAACCAACATTATATGAAATGCTGAAAGATATTCTTTAAGAAGAGGAAGAAGAAAAAGGTAAAAATATAAATTATGAACAACAAATACACATCTATCAAGAAATGAATTTAAAAATCAGGTGAATTAATAATCTGATGAAGAGGATAAACTGGTGAATATAACAGAATCATGGACATAGAGAGGGAATGGACTGACAATTCTTGGGGAGAAAAGGGGTGTGGGAAGTACAGCAAAAGACTGGACAAAAATCATGCAACTATGGGAGAGGACAGTGTGGGGGAGAGGTGAGGGCAGAGGGTGGGATAGGTACCGGGTGGAGGGGAGCTATAGGGGGAAAAATGGGGGTACAATGTATTTAGTAAACTGAACAATAAATATTAAAAAAGAAATACAGTATAATCAATAAACATGGTAAGTAATTGTACAATATACTAAAAGTTGATAAGTGTTATTGAAGACTAGAAAGTGCATTGGGATAAAGAGGATCAGTAGTGCTTGGCACAGGAGTATAGGATGCAACTTTAAATAGCATGGCTGGTGTTCACTTCATTGAGGAGGTGACATTTGAAGAAAGACTTGAAAGAGGTGAGGTTGCTGGAAAAAGAGAAGAGCCAGGGCAGAGGCCTAAGACAGGAGTGTGTCTGGCATGTTTGAGGAACAGGAGAGAAGCCAGATTGTGAAGTGGGATATGGAAAGGAGAGAACTGTAGCCACTATAAGGACTCATGCTTTGTACTACATGAAATGGGAAGACGTGTCAGGGGCTGCAGCAGACAAGCCACATAATACTACTTACACTATGTCCCTGCCCTCTTCAAGAGAGATTTTTTCCATTGTGTTTTCCTTGGAACACAACTTCTTCCTTCTCCTGGGAGCTTCCCAGACTCTGGCACTGATTCATCCAGGAACTTTGCTTCACTGAATATGGGTAATGTTCCAAGTCCTTAAGCAGGGGGCCTTGGCCTTTCTTGAATACCAAAACCAAGAGCATTTTGACTCTGCTTCTTGAATACCTTTGTTTCCAGAAACATTTTTAAAAGGACAGCAAGAAGAGGGGACAGGATGCTCCTTCAAGGCAAATTCTTTTCAGTACTTTCAGTTCTTTTAAAGAATTATATATCCCTGGGAGAAGATGTTCATAGCTCACAGCCTGTTTGATCATTGGCATAATTCTTATTGGAAGAGTTTCAAATTCTTCATCTTTTTGAATATTTGCTATCTGGAGAGTCTTGGCTTCCATCTATGGCTCCCTGGCTCTCATTTTTTGGTCATTCAATTAAAACAAATCTGCTGAGTATGAGTCATGATGACCAAATGACCTCCTTTGGGTTCTTCTTTTGAATCTCCCCTCTTGCTTAAATACCAAATTGCCACTAATCATAGTACATGGCTCCTGAGACTGATTGTGTGCCCTTTGAGTTCCAAAATTCAGACCTTTAAGTTTTCCTTGAGAATTTTCTAGTCTACAGATAAATTTGCTCCCAAGGTTTGGGGATTTCTATAGAGAGAATGTGAGAAGAATTATAAAAAAAGTAGACCTGAAAAATGACAAATTCAGGGATAACAGTAATACCATTTAAAATGCCTGTGTGAACCTATATGGATGATTTATGTCAGCTGCCACAGATGATGGGAGGCAAGGCAGCCCCCTTTCCTAATCCATATACCTGAATGCAGTCCAGGGGGAAATTCTGGTGTTGCTTCTTGTGCTAGATGAATACCTAGTACATGATACACTACTCTCCTATTCCCTCTTCTCTCTATAGGAGCGCTAAGGAATTCATCGTTCTTACAGTTCTGCACACTCATCAGGTGAGTGAGCCTCTTTGCCTTCCACCCTTCCTACTGAGATGTGAGGACTCCATATTGGAAAGTAATAGTGATGGGAGACAGTATGGAGAAGAAACTAGGACCAACATTTTGTGAGCCAAGGATTTAGGAGTGAGCTTAAAACATCTTCTGAATATCTCGTCTGCTCTCACATCCAAGGCTTGAGGATTTTGAAGGACTATACTCTACTATGTTCTGCCCTATGCCCTCTGCTTTACCCCACTAAAACTGCCCATTACCACAGTTCCAGACATATTTTATACCTCTTTTCCATGAAAATTTACCTATCCAGTGTTTAACTCCCATAAAATCTTTGTAGATAGTGGGTGCTAATATTATTCATTCATTCATACAGATATTTACTAAATGGCCTACAATGTATAAGACCCAATACTGTTTGTGGGGAATTTAGGGCTCCCAGACTGTGAAAGGGTGAAGGCCAGGCTGAGGGAATGCCCCCCTAGAGTGCACTGGTTTTGTGCATCGGGCCTCTAGTTTAACATGAAGTTGCTGAGGAGGGATAGTTTGACAAACAGATTGAGCTGTGTCCTAGTTCAGTCACTAATTGGCTATGTGACCAGTTAAAAGGTCAGTTCCCTTTTCTGAACCTCTTTCCTCATCCATACATTGAGACTTTAAACTAGAGCAATGTTTCCCAAACTTGCCTGATTATATAGTCAGCAGGACTACTTATTAAAAGTAAAAATTCCTAGGCTCCTCTCCTTAAGAATTGGATTTAGAAGACTTAGTGTCCATTACTAGGTTGCATCCTTATAGTAATTTTAATGCAAATGCACAAATCCTGGTGTAAAATTTTCATGTGCAAAACTCAGACCCCTTCTTATACCTCCAGTCTGGTTGTCCCTTCCAAGTGTCCTTAACACTCCCCTATACACCAGCACTGAGGTCCCACACCCATGCTGTAGCCATCAGAGAGGTCACATCTGTTGGCGGTGGAGAGCATGAAATCATATGAGGCTTCACAAAGGAGGATTCACCTGAGCTATATTTTTAAGGACAGCAGGATTTCCTAGGCAAAGATGGAGGAAAGATTGTCCAGAGAGAGATGACATTTCTGTGCAAAGCCAGGACAGTGCACAGGTGCAAGTCAGAGGGATAGGGTTCAACTCAAACTCTGACACTAACCAACCACCTCTCCCATAGGCTCCCAGCACTCTTCTGTGTCAATGTGAACCTCACACAATACATTCATGCACACATATTCTCTCCCTCCTTCCTTCTCTCTCCTTCCCCTACCCCCTCTGACATGCTTGCTCCCCAGCAGCTAGGCCTTTGTCAATCACAATTCTCCTCTGTCTCTAAGCAAGGAAGCCTTGCCCTCCCTTCGAGAGTGTTACCAATAGGCCTTTCCCTCCCCACCTTACTGTGAATGTGTAGTTGCCTATTGGGCAGTGAATGGTCAGTCTCCACTCCTCAGTCTTCTGTCATGAAAATAGCTACTGCCGAAACCGGTTTGGCTCAGTGGTAGAGCGTCAGCCTTTGGACTGAAAGGTCCTGGGTTCGATTCTGGTCAAGGGCATGTACCTTGGCTGCGGGCACATCTCCAGTAGGGGGTGTGCAAGAGGCAGCTGATGGATGTTTCTCTCTCATCAATGTTTCTGACTTTCTATCCCTCTCTCTTCCTCTCTGTAAAAAAATCAATAAAGAAAATAGCTACCAATTATCTCCTAAACACATGCTTGTTGTGTCATTAGAATTAGTGATCTGATCAGAGATTCACTGTGAGTTAATTTGTTAGGTCTCTTCAGATGTCACCAGCTTTATAGAAGTCTTCCTCAACTTCCCTAGCATCTACCTATCATCTCCTAATACTGCATAATTTTTTAATCAGAATTAAAATCTTAGTTTTTATTTTTTTATTTTAAAATAATTGTAGAGAGGGTATAAGGAGGATAAATAGTGATAGAAGGAGACTTGATATGGGTGGTGAACACACAAGAAAATATGCAGGTGTATTATAAAATTCTATACCTGAAACCTATATAGCTTTATTAACCAATATCACCCCAATAAATTCAATAAAAATAAATAATAAATAATTGTAAATTTACAGGAATTTGGAAGTCTAATAGAAACATTTATATGTACCTTATCCCTGTTTCTCCCAATGTCTACATCATTCATATCTATAGTACTATATCAATACCAAGCCAAAGTCAGGACATCAATACAATGTATGTATATGGTTCAATGTCAGTCTATCATATGTGTGGTTTATGTATCCACCAACACAGTCAAGATACTGGTCAGTTCTGTCACTAAAAGGACCCATTATGTTGCCCTTTTATATCTATAGCTACCTCCTCATCATGCCTCAATACTTGTCAGCTACTAATCTGTTCTATAGTTTCTGTAACTTCATCATTTCAAGAATCTGCATAATAAAGTGGTAATATGCAAATTGACCATCACTCCAACACACAAGATGGCCACCCCCATGTGGTCAAAGATGGATACCACAAGATGGCCAGCAGGGGAAGGCAGTTGTGGACATTCAGTCCAGCAGGAGAGAGCAGTTAGGGGTGACTGGGCTGGCAGAGGAGGGAAGTTGGAGGGAACCAGTCTTTCAGGGAAGGGAAGTTGGGGGGGCAGGCCTACAGGGGAGGACAGTTGGGAGAAACACGCCTACAGGGGAGGGCAGTTGGAGGGGACCAGTTTGGTAAGGGAGGGCAGTTAGGGGCAACCAGGTCAGCAGGGGAGGGCAGTTAGGGATGACCAGGCCAGCAGGGGAAGGCAGTTAGGGTCAAACAAGCTGGCACAGGAAGGCAGTTAGGGTTGACCAGGCCAGCAGGGGAGGGCAGTTAAGGGCAATCGGGCCAGCAGGGGAGCAATTAGGCATTGATCAGGCTGGCAGTGGAGTGTTTAGGGGGTTGTCAGGCTGGCAGGCAAAAGCAGTTAGAGGCAATCAGGCAGGCAGACAGGTGAGTGGTTGGGAGCCAGCAGTCCTGGATTGTGAGAGGGATGTCCAACTGCTCATTTAGGCCCAATCCTACCGGTGGGATCAGGCCTAAATGGGCAGTCGGACATCCTTAAGGGATCCCAGATTGGAGAGGGTGCAGGCTGGGCTGAGGGACACCCCCCTCCCTGCATGAACTTTATGTACCAGGCCTCCAGTATTATATAAATGGAATAATATAATATGTAACCTTTTGAGATTTTTTTTTAAATTCAGCATTATGCCTTGTGATTAATCCAAGTTGTTGCATACATCAATAGTCTATCCCCTTGTGCTGCTGAGTAATATTCTATCATGTGGATATACCATAGTTTGTTTAGTTATCCACCTATTGAAGGACATCTGGGTTATTTTCAGGTTTGGGCTCGTGTGAATAGAGCTGCTATAAACATTCATGTACAGGTTTTTTGTGAACATAAGTTTTCATTTTTTCTGGGGAAAATGCTCCAAAGTGCTACTGCTGGGTCATATATTAAATGTATGTTTAGTTTATTAAAGAAACTAACAGACCACTTTCCAGACTGGCTGTAACATTTTACATTCCTGTGAAATATTATATTTATATGTATTTGCTGTCTATATCCCTCATTTGAATGTCAACTCCACAAGGGTAGGGACTGTATTTTGTTCACTGCTGTATTCCCCAGTGCCTGGAGTAGCACCTGGCATAGAGTAGGCAGTTGATAAATGCTTGTTGAAAGAATGAAGGGAACCCAAGTTTCAGCCATTGCAGCAACCTGAACTAAGCTAAAATATTCAAACTTGGCTTCAGAATGAAAAGCCAAACATGCCCCTGCATCTGTGTCCCAACTGTATCATCCCATTGACCTAGTTCTAATGCTTCCACTGTCCCATTCCATGGCCTCTTTTCTATGGCCAGGCTGCTTTCCTTTTCCTCCTTGTGCATTTCTTATGTCTTACTACCCTGCGACTTCTGTCCCTATATTACTTCACATCTCTTCTACTAGATGGCTGTTTCCTTTATTTTTATATATATGTATATATATATATATATATATAATCTTTATTGTTCAGTTTATTAATTACATTGTTCCCTTTTTTTTTCACCCTATAGTTCCCCTCCACCTGGTACCCATCCCACCCTCCGCCCTCACCCCCCTCCACTGTCCTCTCCCATAGTTGCATGATTTTAGTCCAGTCTCTTGCTGCACTTCCCACACCCCCTTTCTCCCCAAGAGTTGTCAGTCCATTCCCTCTCTATGTCCGTGATTCTGCTACATTCACCAGTTTATCCTATTCATCAGCTTATTAATTCACTTGATTTTTATATTCATTTGTTGATAGATGTGTATTTGTTGTTCCTAGTTTACACTTTTATCTTTTTCTTCTTCCTCTTTTTAAAGAATATCTTTCAGCATTTCATATAATATTGGTTTGGTGGTGAACTCCTTTAGCTTTTTCTTTTCAGCGAAGCACTTCATCTGACCTTCAATTCTGAATGATAGCTTTGCTGGATAGAGTAATCTTGGTTGTAGATTCTTGCTATTCATCACTTTGAATATTTCTTGCCACTCCTATCTGGTCTGCATCATTTCTATTGAGAAATCCGCTGACAATCGTATGGGTGCTCCCTTATAGGTAACCAACTGTTTCTCTCTTGCTGCTTTTAATATTCTCTCTTTGTCTTTTGCTCTTGGCATTTTAAGTATGATGTGCCTTGGTGTGGTCCTCTTAGGGTTCCTATATATTGGGGTTTGGTGCGCTTCTTGGACTCCTAAGTCAATTTCTTTCACCAGGTGTGGGAAGTTTTCGGTCACTATTTCTTCAAATAGGTTTTCATTGTCTTGCTCTCTCTCTTTTTCTGGCACCCCTATAATTCGGATGTTGGTATGCTTGAGGTTGTCCCAGAGGCCCCTAACACTATCTTCAATTTATTTGGATTCTTTTGGTTTCTTGCTTTTTCAGCTGAGTGGATTTTTACCTCTTTGTATTTCAAATCTTTAACTTGGTTTTTGGGGTGCTCCAGAGCACTTTTAGGTCTTTGTATAATATTTTTTATTTCAGTCAGTGTATGCTTAATTTCTGGTTGGTCCTTTTTCATATCCTTGATAGTCTCCTTTATATCCTTGAGGGTCTCCTTCATTTCCTTGTAGGACTCATTCATTTCCACGTTGGTCTTGATCATTTCCTTGCAGGTCTTGTTCATATCCTTGAGGGTCTTGTTCATTTCCTTATAGGACTCATTCATTTCCTTTGTGGTCTTGCTTATTTCCTTATAGGCCTCGACCTTTTGTTGGAGCCTCTTGAAAAGCCCTATAATCGTAGTTTTGAATTCCATGTCCAGTCGTTTTTTTTCCTCCATTTGTTTCACATCTGATTTCTTCCCATGTCTCTGCATGGTGGCTGCTTCCCTGAGTTGGTCAATTAGCTTTGTGTGGTAGACTTCCTACTAGGGACAGTCGCTCAGCCTCCCCAGTTACCTGAGGTGGATATGGGTTGCACAGTCTTGCTGAAGTTAAGCTCAGGTTAATCGTTGTTAGCACTTGGAGGGGTTGACCTCCAGGCCAATTGTCTATGAAGTTCAGCTGTGCTCAAGTTGAATGGGCGGAGTCTCTGGGCCAAGCAGACAGCGTTAGCTCCACCCTATGCAGCCCCAGGGACTCTGTTCCGGGGGCAATGGCCGCCAGCACCTCTGAGAGAGAGCCGCTGTGGAGCTCCACCGGCTGCCAGGGAATTCAGACTCTCCCCAAATGAGTCTGCACACCCAACGTCTCACCCAGGGTCGTAAAACAAAGCAGTCTGACGGTTTTCCGAATGAGAGGGCAAGTCGCAGAGTGCTCTCTGCGCGGTCACACAGCTCAGCTGTTCGCGCAAGCTGCCTTCTCCACAAGCCAGCAGACCCGGCAGCACCTGAGCTTTGGCGTGCCCTCCCACTGTCCAGTTTTCACCCCGTATGATAGTGGGTTGGTTCCCTGGACTTCGCTCAGAGCTGGAGAATCAGTGCAGTGGGACGTCTTTGTCTCCCCGTTCGAGAAAACTGGCCGGTTTTCAGCCGCCCGCCCTCTCCGCTGGCCCGTGCTCCAAACCTCTCTCATTGAGAATCTTTCAACACTGTCCACCGCTGCTCCTCCGAGTCACAGTGTCTTATCTTCACTTTTATTTGTGGAATTTTCACTCGGCCAGCTTTCTGGTGATTCTGGAAGGTGTTTGTTCTTTCGTTAAGTTGTAGTATTAAAATTGCTGAGTATGACGGCAAGATAGGTGTTTTACCTATGCCACCATCTTGGTTCTCTCAGAGCTAGATGGCTGTTTCCTTTAAAATTTGGCACAAAACTCATGTCTTCCAAACACCTGTTCCTGATTAACCTCAGTGTAAGTTTCTCTTTCATTCAGCCTTTTATTCATCAAACATTTACTGAATGCCTACTATTCTAGGTGCTCTTCCAGACTGGAAATATAGCAGTGCCCAGGGCAGCTATAGTTCCTACACTCAGAGTGCTTAAATTCTAGTACTTGACCTGTGCTCTCTAAACCTTTTGAGCATAAATGGGGGGGAACACATATACACAGAGGTGATCCAAAACAATTGGTAGCCTGTACAATAGGGGACATCTAATCCGAATGCAGGCCATTCACAGGCAGAAGAGAAGAATGTTGGAGGTCTTCTAACTCTACTAAGTGTTAACCCTTGGTTTGATCACTTGTAAAGAGGTCCCAGGGGATAGGTCAAGTGGCACCCAGGAGGCTTAAAGCAATAGATGTGGTAAGACCAGAGCATCCTGACTGAATGTCAATTTTGAATTTTTGTACAGTTGATCTTTGTTATTAACAGATTCTGTGTTTGCAAATTTGCATATTCCTTAAATGTATTTTTAACCATAAAATTAACACTCACAGTGCTTTTCTAATAATTTGCAGACATGCACAGAGAATGAAAAATTTGAGTCTCTCAATTTACACATTATCAGCTGAGGTCAAACAAGTCAATAATCTGTCTTCTTGTTTCAGTTGCCTTACAGAAGTACCCAAGAGGATGAAGTTGGTAGGGGGCAGTGCACTATAGTGCAAAAAGCTCGAGCTCTAGAGACAGTTACATAGAGTTTGAATCCCAACTCTCACCCCTGTTAGTGGAGTGGCCTTAGGAAAGTCACTTAACACTTCAGAACCCCATTTTCTCCTGGTAAAATAAAGAAAATAGAAACTACAGGATGAGTTGCTTTTAGAATTTAAGATTATAATGTAACTGAGGCATACACACACTTTCCCCCTTGTAGCAACTGTTCAATATTCAGTAGTTCAGTTTTTGAGGTGACTTTATAGACCATAACTACTGTGAAGAAGAAAAATCAACCCAGAGAATCTTCTTTCTAAAGGTATAGTGAAAGCTTTTTCCCCAGCATATGTTCAGTGTTATAGTCCCTACATCACAGAACATAGTACTGTGTCCACAGCAATGACTTGGCATCTCATGGGTTCATGGATGCTACTGCTCTTACTAAACCCTCATTATGTTCAAACTTGATTACCACTTCTTCTGGAAGACAATGTCCCAATAGTTCCAGAATGTGGCCCAATGAACTGTGTTTAATAAAAGCTGTAAGTAAATGTAATGCTCAGTAGAATTTGGGAAACATTGGACCAGACAATCTCTATGTCTCCTGCCAGCTCCCACATTCCGTGGCTGATAAGGATCTAATATAGTGGTTCTCACCCCTGGATATGCAATGCAACCACCTAAGAAGCTCTTACAAATATTAATATTTAGGCTGTAGCCCTGACTTGAGTGCTGGGTATGAAGCCCAGATGTTGGTCTTTTGAAAGACTTCCCAGATTATTCTGATATGTAGCCAAGATACGTATTATGAACTATTGGTCTAATATGTATTCTGTTCAGGTGATATTTTCTTTTTAAAGGAGTTTACTCATACCATAGCAAACCATTTGGAGATTTACTGGGCAATCACAGAGGTCCTTTCCCAGGGCCCCTCAAACCATTCTGCATAGATAGCCATTTATTAAGCCTGAATGTATTTAAGGGTATTCTTAATCTTTGAGTGACCAACTATTCCCCACAATTGACTATGTATTAAACCTTGATACATAGTTGTCCTCAAAAAAATATTTTTAAAATAAAGTACTGGGTTGTGACCTAGAATGGTCCTGGTAAAGCAAGCAGACAGTCCCTTCAAATGAAACCCAAGTTTTCTGGTTCTGAAAACTTAGCCTATATCCAAAGAGTCAACCTCTGCTTACAGCCACCTGGCCTTCATAATTGGAACCACTGCAGAAGAATTGTTTTTTCGCAGAGCCTTTTAAAGTATTGTGCTGCCATATATTACTCAAATAATATTTGCTGAATTAATTCATTATTAACCTTAGCTATCAGCTATCTTTTTTGTCTGTGCTACTCTGTGCTTGATGCTCGGGGGAGACTCGTATCTAATAAACAGAGAATATGCTAACTGACCCTCACACCATCACAAAGATGGCGGTGCCTACAGCCAATAAGGAGGGAATATGTTAATTGACTGCCAACCCCTCAGAGATGGTGGTGGCCATAGCCACAAGATGGCGACGCCTAGTCCCCTCAGTCCTGCTGGGGCAGCAGGCACACAGCAAGGCCAGGCCCACCCCCAGGCGGGCCCAGCTGCTTTGGGCATCTGCCTCTGGAGTCCCCCGGTCCCCTCAATCCTCCATCCACCAAGGGCTGGTCCGAGGTGCAGGCAAGCCTCAGATAGTGGCTACCCAGCTGCCCAGGGCTGGTCCAAAGAACAGGCAAACCTAGGATGGTGGCTGCCCAGCCACCCAGGGCTGGCCTGAGACTCAGGCAAGCCTCTGATGGTGGCTGTCCAGCCACCCAGGACCCCATGGGGCTCAGGTAACCAGGGCTGGCTGAGGCTTGTGCTACAGGCAGTGGCAGCAGCAGAGGTGTGATGGGGGCATTGCCTTCCCCTGATCATCGGGTCTCCTCCCACCCCTGAGGGCTCCTGGACTGTGAGAGGGGGCAGGCCGGGCTGAGGGACCCACCTCCTCCAGTGCATGAATTTTCATCCACTGAGCCTCTAGTAGTAATATGATAAGCCATCTCTTTTACAACTGCCTGAACATAGCTATAGATCTTTCTCTCTTGCCCCTTTCTTGTGCTACTGCCACAGCCTACAGCTCCCCACCCAGTATTTGAGCACCAAAGTCGGCAACACACAAAGGCATGTCTCAGCTCCCATGAACAATCAATATTGTAATCACTCTGGAACAATATTCAACCCTGGATTTCATTGTGCTATACCATCTCCAGCCAACAAATTATTCCTGTGGCTCAGGATGAGATGTCCAAGGTTCCTTTAGCTCAGTGTCCCCAACCATAGCTGCATTTTGATATCATCAGAAGCTTTAAAAAATAAAAATACCTGGGCCCCATCCCCAGGGATTGATTTGATGTAATTGGTTTGGGGTGGGGCTTTGGCATAGAGTTTTAAAATCTCCTTCAGTGTTTCTGCCATGCAGCCTGGACTGACACGCACTGAGGTTCCTGCTGGACTCAGGTTGAACAGTGGCTTTTTGCAATCTGCCCTATGTGGGTAATGAGATTACTGGCTATGGAAGAGAACACAGCTGGGACCAGGGCCCTAGGTCTGATGGGGACATTTGTTTCTGGTGTGCCTTTCTTAGGGCCCTGCTCTCATGTGGCTGATGTGGTAAATGAATTTCAACCACAGCATTAATGGCAGAAAATAGTATGGCCTTCTTAGATGCCAGAGACTTTCATGGACTTAATATAAAGAAATTCTGGGGGTTGAGGGATGGGTGGAGGTAGGCAAATGGGAGATGTAGACATCTGTAATAGTGTCAACAATTTTTAAAAAGTAAAAAAAATTCTGGATTGTAGGATTCAAATACTCCACGGCAAGGCTGGTAGGGGAGGTGGTTTGAAGAAGCCCCAACCTGATTTCCCCCAATCTTTCTCATATCAGAAAATGACAGCCCTATTCTTCCTGTTGAGTCCTGTATTTTTTTACTCCTATATCCAATTTGTCAACATAATTGTCTTGGTTTTATCTTCAGAATATATCCAGAATTCACTCACTTTTTATCTTCTCCATCATTCCTACTCTAGTCCAAGCTGCCATCCTATTTTAACTTATTATTGCAGTAGACTCCTAATTGGTCTCCCTACTTTGGGATCACACTCCCACACTATTTTCCATACAGCAGCCAGAGGAATCCTTTTAAAACGCAAGTCAGACCCTGTCTGCTCAAAATCATCTAGTGGAATAAAATCTAGAATTCTTGCCATGGCTTACAAGGCCCTACATGATCCTTCCCATCACTGCCTCTGCAAGCATGACTCCTCTGACTCCCCCTCAGTCATTCTGCTTTGGCCTCACTAGGCTCTCTTGCTGTTCCTCATGCACCGACCCCAGCGCTTTTATTGTTCTTTCTACCTGGAAGGCTCTTTCTTCAGATAGTCTCTTGGTTTATCTCCCTCACTTCCTTCAGTTTTCTGTTTAAATATCATCTCTTTATTGAGCATCATGTCTAAACTAACACTTCCATAATTTCTGTCATCACTTGCTCATTCTTTTGTGGCATCCCTTACTCTACTCAGTTTGTCCTTATAGTCCTTATTTGCTATCTAAAAGCTATTTGATTATTTTAAGTCTGTTCCTGCTAGAATGGATGTTCCTTGAGGTCAGGGAGTTTTGTCTGTCTTGTTTACTGCTGACTCCCTCATCACCTAAAACAGTGCCTGGTACATAGAAGGTCCTCCCTAAATTTGTCACATGAATGAATAAATGCCTCTGAAGACATGACTCCTGCATTTCATCCAATCTAAGGAGTACCTAGGAAAGACATTTTCAGTGTTTGGTAACCATTTGTTTGATAACCATGTGTCCTGCTGAATTTGTGGGAAAATTTTTTAAAATATATTTTTATTGATTTCAGAGAGGAAGGGAGAGGGAGAGGGTGATAGAAATATCCATTATGAGAGAAGCATTGATCAGCTTCCTTATGCATGCACCACACTGGGGATCAAGCCCACAACTCAGGCATATGCCCTGACTGAAAATCAAACTGTGACCTAGTGGTTCATAGGATGACGCCAACGGGTGAAATACTGTGGGACAATTTTGAAGAACCAGAGTCTAGTTGATTTTTTGGACATTTCATGTAGAATTAAATAAACAAGTTATAGAGAGCCCAGAACTAGAAAGCTAGGACACCTGGGTAAATTCCCAATGTCTCTATTTCTGAGTAGTGTAGAAATTATGGATAAATCATTTTGGAGTACTAGGAATCCTTTCTCCCACATGTAAAATAATATTTTCTATGAGCTGCCTTCCTAGGAGCAGGGCATAGCTGTGAGATGATAATTTCTATAAATCCTTTCAGATGCTTGTATTGAGATGTAATAAAAACCACAATTTAGATATATCTCACATTAAGAAAACCAAATATATAAAAATTCACTGTGTTATTATTAAAGAATTTTTGCAAACTCCCTTAGGCCTAGAACATTAATAATGGGATTCAATTCACCCAAATTTGATTCATGCCCAGCTTTTTCAGAGCACACCATTCTCAAGGTGGAGTAAAAGTAGGGTTATAGCTGTTTGTAAGGAAAATAATGAAATAATAATAATAAATCATGTGTTTCACATACAACTATAAACCTACTTTTGCCCCCATCCTATATAAGAAAGCACTTAGCACATTGCAATGCACCTAATGGGGGATCAATACTTATTGACTTATTGATTAGTAAGAGAAAGTGTACCCATCCTGAGACATCTTAACTCTGGTGTGGCTAAGGTCAGGTTTTTCTCAGGGATGGAGAACTCACCAGCCTTCTGTTCTTTTTCCAGTCCCCCAAATCTGCTTTCATCAGTGCTGCAAAGAAGGCCAAGCTGAAATCCAATCCTGTGAAGGTCCGATTTTCTGAGCAGGTGGCAGTTGGAGAAACAGATGCAGTAAGTCCAGAATTGGCCCAACCATCGAAGTATTGCTCTGACACAGTTGCTTCTCTGCTGCTCCTCAGAGTGGACATCATAACCAAGGGGTTGGAGGGGGAAACCTCGGGGCTCTGGGTGGATAGCAAATGAGGGGCATATGTCATCCAAAAAGGCCCTACGCATTGTGAAATAATATGTTATCAATCCACTCAAGATCCTCATGGTGCTTAGAGAAACTTCATGTCTAGCACAGAAGCATACACTGAGAACAAATGCTCCATAAACATCTCTTGGCTATGTGATAGAAGCAGGAACTAAGTAGCGGTTTTCCAAAGATCCAGAGAGACAGTGGCTGGTGAAATTGAGCTCTCTTCACATTGAAGTGGTCCTGCAGCTCCACATCTTGACCAAAGAAGACTGCAGTGAATGGTGATACAGACTCTCATTAAGCCACAAAGCTTTTATTAGGCATCTGCTGTGTTCCCAGCACCACAAAGGATGCAAAATAAATACCTGTTCCCTGCCATGGGATATATCTCAGTGATGTTGGGTGTTCAGATTGAGACAGCATAAGATACCCTGCTGAGTTCTTTTCAAGGAGCAGGTGACACTTGGCAGCCCATGCCATGTACTGACCAATTTGGGAGGTTATGGTCCTCCCTCAATCTTTCTTACTTCTTTGTGGGGTTTACATGAGCTGAGCTGTCTGCTCCAGATAAGCAAATGAGAAGAGGTGGATTTAAAGCAGAAATATGTATGGTAAGCAATCATGGATTATTGCTTGACAGAGTCCCTGAGGAATCTGCAGATGATGGTGATATCTGGTGAGGGTGGGGTGTGGAGTGCAGGTAGGATGGGGGTTGGAGATAGAGGGAAGATTTAGCCAGAGTTGCCAGTCTTCTGTGTGCTTTTGCTGGCTGTCATGGGATGGGATTTCAGGAGACCCATGACATTTATGTACTGAGGCACAGCTGCAGTTTAGAGAAGCTAGTAGGTACAGACTAAATGGGGAAATCAGTAGGATGCCAGGCACTTCTATAGTTATTTGGCACAGAGCCACTAAGAAGAAGGGATAGAGGACACAGATATCTTTCATCTCCATTTCCCTGACTCTCATTCCCAAACTCATCCCAGGTCTTCCTCCATTCCTGTTGGAGGAAGGCTGCAAAGCCCAAGGAACAAAGTACAGCGCCCCACTGGTAAGCTGTCTTAATAAGTAATGGTTGGGCTTTACATCAGTCCTAACAGAAGTTGAAGAGAAGCAGGAGTTGGTGAAGAGAGAGGAAAGGGAGCAGTATGGAGTCCCTGTAGATTAGGGTGAAACAGACCCTGTGATCCAAGTTACTAATATGATGTTTATGTCATGAGCCCTTGAAAATCCAGAGGAAATGTGACTTGATTTTGGAAAGTACAGACAGAAACTACCTATCACATCTCAGCATTACAGAGTAACGAACCAAGGCCACGCCATTCAGTGAAGAACTCCCTCCCTTCCTCTCCCTTACCTTCTTCCCCTCCTTTATTCTCCCTTCCACTCTTCCTTCCCCATCCTCCTCTTTCTCCATCATGACTTCCCTCTCCATATGTCTCAGCTAGCTACAGGGAAAATCAAGCCCTACTCTAGATCAGTCTGAATGGGAATGCCCTAGAGCCATAGTCGGCAAATTGCGGCTCGCGAGCCACATGCGGCTCTTTGGCCCCTTGAGTGTGGCTCTTCCACAAAATATCATGGCCTGGGCGAGTCTATTTTGAAGAAGTGGCATTAGAAGAAGTTTAAGTTTAAAAAATTTGGCTCTCAAAAAAAATTTCAATCGTTGTACTGTTGATATTTAGCCCTGTTGACTAATGAGTTTGCCGACCACTGCCCTAGAGTATTTGGGACCCGTCCAGATTATTTCTGTTGCTTCAGGACAGGCCATTAGGTGTGGTACAAGGCTCTTGACTGCAAGAGAGACAGACATAAATGTTTTCACTGTAGTTGTACTTAGGAAATTGCAACAGTATCCTACCACCACCACTAGCGCAGACCACAGCAGCTGCACCATTGGTTGGGACCTGGGGAAGTCCATGTCCCAATGATACAGGGTTATCCTATCACCCCCTGTCCTTCATGTTCCAGGGCTTTATTAAGCAGCTGGAGCAAAAATAAATCCTGTGGGTATTCCTTGCCAACTCTATTTTTAAACAAAATCAATTAAGTAATTATCTGAGTCCAACCCAGTGTGCTAAATAAAACCTGCCACCATTGAGTGTCATCAGCCTAGGGATCCAGAGCTCTGGACTTGGCAGGAGCAAAGTATCTCAGGATCAGGGAGAGTACCAGGGAGACACACTTCTCCAGCTCTTAACCCATCACTTCCCACTATGGCTTGATTCCTGGCTCTCCAACACTGTCAACCAAACCCTGATCCAGGAAGACTTACTTGTTCATGTTTTCATACTTTGTTCATCACAATTCCTAGACTTGGACCGTTCCCTCATGGCCTCTCCAATAGTCCACACCCATCATCTCCTTCAAAATAAAAATTCATCCCTAGCCTGTTTGGCTCAGTGGATAGAGCATCAGCCTGCGGACTGAAAGGTCCCAGTTTTGATTCTGGTCAAGGGCGTATAACTTGGTTGCGGGCACAACACCAGTAGGAGGTGTGCAAGGAGGCAGCTGATCAATGTTTCTCCCTTATCGATGTTTCTCTCTAACCCTCTCCCTTCCTCTTTGTAAAAAATTAATAAAATATATTTTAAAAATAAAAATAAAAATCCAATTTACTCAACTGGGAAAACTTAACACCTCTTAGTTTGTTTTGATTTTATAATCATTCTCTAATGAATGTGTGCATATGCCAAGTCACTACAACAAGAGTATAAGACTAAGCCTGGGTCTTCTGTTTTAGCCATAACCCTCATGGGGCTTAGCACAGTACAGGGAATATAATAAAGCCCAATGAAAGCCCACTGAATTAAGGAATCTGTCCATCAGTTCCTAAAAAGCAATGATGTTGGCCCTGGGAAATGGCTGGATTCTCCTGATGAATAATTCAAATAGGCACATATAAGCACCTATTGCTCATACTAGTATATTCAGCAGCAGTTTATTGAGCACTAACTGTGTGCCAAGGACTCTTGTCAATGAAACTACAAAGAATGAATAGGACATGGTTGTTGTGCTCTGAGCTCAGTGTTTGATTGTGAAGGACAAACATTTCTTTTTAAATATGAGAAGAGCACTGAGAGAGGTATGTGTATGTTGCTTTTGGTACACATGGGAACACTAGGTTCAAGGTCCTGGCAATACTGGAGAAGGCTTTTCAGAATTTATCTGTAAGCTGAATTTTAAAGGATGAGTAGAGCCCTGGTCAGTGTGGCTCAGTTGGTTGGGCATCATCCCATGCACCAAAAAATCGCTTGTTCTATTCCCCATTAAAGCACATGTCTGAGTTGTAGGTTCGATCCCGCACAGGAGGCAACCGGTCGATGGATGTTCTTCTCTTCTTCCCTCTTCCTTCAACGCCCTTTAAAATCAATAAAAATATATTTATAAAAATAAATTTAAAACAGGATGAGTAGGAGTTTGCTGAGGAAGGTAGAGAGAACAGTTTTTATTTTACAAATATTTTGGAGAATTTAAACATGCACCACTCTATAAATAAATAAATGCATAGGCCAGTACAATTTTTGCTAAGGAATAATCAGGTGTTTAAACACGGGCCTTGTCGGTGTTTCCAATCATGATCAGTAATGTCCACTTTCAGAGAAATTTTGGAAATGTCTGAGGGTTATTTTTTGTGTTACTCCCATGGTTTGGCATGCTATTGGTACTTAGTGTCTCAGGTCAGGGATGCTAAGTGACCAATAGGGAGTAAGACAGTCCCTGAATGATGACTTGTCAGAGGTATGGAGATATGAAAGAGCAGAGTGGGTATGACAAGACATGATTCTGGGAAGTAGGCAGGTGCCAGTTCAGGAAGGACCTAGGATGTTACAGGGGAAGGGGAATAGTAGAGAAAATGCATGGATGTGGAAGTGAACTGGATATTTGAAGGGCCTGGTGGAAGAAAGGGAGGTATCAGGAGATAGGAGCAGATGAGTAATCTGAGCTCCTAAAGAGGCCTCCCATCAGCCCTTCAGTCTGTGGTGGCCTCTGAAGCTGTGGAGCTTTGAGCCATAGTAGAATGTGGTTGTGTTGTGACATCAAATGGGGAACTTCTGATTGGCCCAGTGTCTTTAGAGAATTCAGTTTTGGTGTCCTTGTAACATTATTATTGATCTGCTCTTTCCTCTGTCTCTTTGTCCTATCATACTTTTGGCTCCCTGTCTCCTTCACTCACTCTTTTCTCTTCCTTTCTATACTCTTCTAGTTTCTTTCATTCTAAATGAGACCATCTTGTTGTCCTTTCCCTGCCTATTCACAGAAAATGATGAAAAAAGAAGCTCTTCTCCTCATCCCCAATGTCCTGAAGGTCTTCTTAGAAAATGGACAGATCAAGTCTTTCACATTTGATGGCCGGACTACTGTTAAGGTACATACAGAGTCTTCTCCCTTGGGTGAGCATTGCCCTTGCCAGAGCACACACAGCTACTGGTCCTTGGATTCCTCTGATTCTGCACAGAGCTGCTTGCTGCCAGAGCAAGGTGGCTTTTGATCTCTTGCTGCTGTGAGCCACCAGGATGCAAAAATACACAGTCCTCAGTTGAAAGTGGGGTGGTATTTGTATGCCCAATTCTGTGCTAATGTGTGTGTGTATGTGCTTGCATAAATGTGTGCATGTGTGTGCACACATGTCCACACACATCTACTGTCGAACTGATTTGTGTTGATGTTATGCTAGGCCTTTCAAGACTCAAGAGCTAAGGAGTGTGAAGATCATTAAACCTCTTATAAAGCAAAATGTGTTTTATATTTATACAATAGCACCTACATAAGTTTACACAAAGAAATCAGCAAACACAAACTCTCAGGAGATTAGCTTAGACATAGCTTTGCTTTTTAAATAGCAAGCAGATCTTAAGCACTGAACCAAGGTTTGAAAAGTCCAGCAACAGTCCCTTTGACTATTCTTTTCATAGTAACAGCAAATACTGAGCTGTGATTCTTAATGTCTCAGCCAGCTGTCTAAAAGTTATAGCAATTCCCTTAGTCCTGAAGAAGAGAGGTGATGATACAATTAACTCTAGGTTCAACTTTGTTCTGGGACAGAAATGTCTGTTTCTGCTTCTTCTGTACTCTATCCTCAAAGGAAACACCATTTTCAGAATTAATATTTCCACTTAAACAATGCTGCCTAGACTAATGGGCAGCTACAGAAAACCCACTTTGGCTCAAAGATGTTCCTAGTTACTCATACGGAAGCTAAGATAAACCTATAAATGAAGAAACCCCTGGGCTAGGAAACTTTCCTTAAGAGAAGTTATCAGGTGGTCCTGGTTAATACTTGGAATGGATACCACCTCAGAATACTGGGTGCTGTAGGCTCTTTTTTACTATCAACAGTAAAAAATATATACTTTAAAAATAGGAATTATTAGGTGCTCAGAACTGGCATTGCCAGTGTTTCACAGCCAGGGTTGGCACTGCCCCCTCCCAAACAGCTTTTGGGGATGTCTGAAGCAATTGGGGATTATCCCCATGAATGCTACTGGTATTTAGTCGCTCAAAGTCAGAGATTCTAAGTGTCCTGTAGGGAGTGGGACAGTCCCTGAATTATAAAGAATTGTCCTGCCCAAAGTGCCAGTAGCACCTGAGTTGCAAAACACTGAGCTTACCCCATATTGATTGAACCAAGAGTTTCTTCAAAAGGCTAAGGCCTGAGTGGATCCCTCATGAGTCTTAGGACTGAAACATACTCCTTAGAGTACCCTGAGATTATCTCTTGACTACTGAACGTCTTAGTCTGTGGGAGGGGCATTGAACTGAAACTAGATCACCAGGAGTATCCAAATGCCCCACCTCCAGATGTAGATATTTCTTTGTGTCAGAATCCTCCTTGGTGTTGTTTCATGGGTTGGTATGTCCACTCTAGACCTTTCCATACACTGGAGCCTTTACTCCTCTATTTCCCCTTTGAGTCATCTCCAACTGTTCTCCCACCTTACATCACCATTCTGGCTTTCAGGTAGCCCCAGCCTTCTAGGACAACAATGCCCCCTTGCTTGTGATCTTACCCTAACTTTAGAGACGGTGTACTGGCTATTCACTTGTCCCAGAGAGATAACTGAGTCTATTAAGAGCCTGGCATGGGGGCTGTTACACTTGTAACACCAGTTGGCAATCACTAAGACTTGGCTGTCCACAATCCCAATGCAGCCAAACTGCAAAGAAAACCTCATTTGTTCCTGCCAGAGCTCCAGAAACACTTTTGCATCTGTGACTACTTGGATAATACGAAAGGGTTACTCTCAACTACACAACCATTTCCAGCTGAACATTTGAATGGATCAATGTCTTTTTCATGTTCACTGAGGGTGTTTATTGAAGCCCTGGCTGTAAGGGAGCTTTCCATTCCCAAGCCTGCTTCTTTCCAGCCTTTGCAGGCTGAGTGATGCTGACTCCACAAACACACACATTGGAGCCCAGTGTAGGCAAATAGGTGGCAAACGTCTCAAACTGACATTTGGCCAGCCTCCACAGATATGTTTTCAGATACCCTAATAATAAAAGTAGGGCAGCAGAGCAGATGGAGCCCAGACCTAGTCAGATTTATGACTGAACATAAGACATGTGACATAGTTCCTTTGCATAAACACATTTTTCAAGTTGCTAAGTTGATTGTCTCTAAAATCCAGCTGTTATAAAAAATGAATATTTTGCCAGTAACTCAATTCATTCAATTTAGATTTTTAAATCCAGAAAGTTGACTTTTTAATAATAAAATTATCAGTTTTGCTTTTTAAAATTCCTAAATAAATAGTTGAGGAGGAGATACCAAGATGATGGCATAGGTAAACACCTAAACTGTTGCCTCACACAACAATTTCAAAACTACAACTAAAAGATAAAATGGACATCATCTAGAACCACAGGAAAGCTGGCTGAGTGGAAATTCTACAACTAGAAGGAAAGAGAAAAGCACATGGAGAATCAGAGGAGCTACAAAAGCCTGAGATACAGAGACACATGTGCGGAGAAGACAGGCAGCTGCCAGGCAGCTGAGTGCCTGGCTGGCTTTCTCTAGCAGAAAGGAGACAAAAGCTCCAGACTGCATGGAACCCCAGTTCCGACTGCACTGAACTCCAATTCCAGGTAAGACCCTGGGTACCCAGGCTTATATGGGGGGAGGAGGGGAGTTCTGGACTATCAGACAGAAACTCAGGGGAGCTGCGAAAGTCAGAGGTCTGGAGCTGCATGCGCAAGTGCACACAGAGGATTGACTGTTGAGTGTGTGGCCGGCTTTCTCTAGTGGGAAGGAGACAAAGGCCCCTGACTGTGCTGAACCCCAGTTCCAACTGTGCTGTACTCCAGTTCTGGGTGAGACTCTGAAGACACAGATTCACTAGGGGAGAAACTGGACTGTCTGGCAGTGGGCAAAACTCGAGGGCAGCTTTCTCTCAGAGGTGGTTGCAACGATTATGGAGGGACACTGAGACCCAGGGGCCTCTTAGGACAGGGCTGACAGGAAACCAAGGCTGTCTGCTCATCCCTGAGATTCTGCCCCATCCAAGCTGAGCACAGAGGCTTTTGCAATTTTGAAAGTCTTGTCCCATAAAGCTGTCTCCAGCACAGAAGCTCTCGTGGCATAGACATAGCTGATCCTCACAGTTAATTGGCCTGGAGGTCAATCCCTCCCAGTGATATGAACAACAATCAAGACCTAACCACAATATAGTCCACAAAGTGGTGCACCAAGAGTGTCACCTCAGGTAACTGGGAGGCCGAAACACTGAGCCATAAGGACACCTAGCACACAAATCTAACCTCCCAACTCAGGAAAGCAGCAAAAATGTGAAAACAAAGAAACAGATCACAAACAAAAGAAATTTAGGGGAACAAAACGACTGGATATAGAGTTCAAAACCATGGCTATAAGGTTTTTCAAGTAGTTCCTAGAAAAGGCTGATAAATTTAATGAGACCCTCGAGGATATGAAAAAAGATCAACGACAAATTAAACATATACCAACTGAAATAAAAAAAAATTATGCAGAGACCCAACAGCAGACTAGGGAAACACAAGAATCAAGTCAACGATTTGAAATACAAAGAAGCAGAAAACACTCAAACAAAAAAGCAAAAAGCAAAAAGAATCCAAAATTTGAAGAAGGTGTAAGAAGCTTCAGGGACAAGCTCAAGCATACCAACATCCAAATAATGGGGGTGCCAGAAGAAGAGAGAGAGCAAGATACTAAAAACCTATTTGAAGAAATAATGACTGAAAAATTCCCCCACCTGGTGAAAGAAATAGTCTTACAAGTCCAGGAAGCGCACAGAACCCCAAACAAAAAGAATCCAAAGAGGACCACACCAAGACACATCATAATTAAAATGCCAAGAGCAAAAGACAAAGAAAGAATATTAAAAGCAGTGAGAAAAACAGTTAATTACCTACAAGGGAGCACCCATATGGTTTTCAGCTGATTTCTCAACAGAAACTATGCAGGCCAGATGAGAGTGGCAAGAAATATTCAAAGTGATGAATAGCAAGAACATACAACCAAGATTACTTTACCCAGCAAAGCTTTCATTCAGAATAAAGAGCTTCACAGATAAGAAGCTAAAGGAGCTCATCAACACCAAACCAGTATTATATGAAATGCTGAAAGGTATCCTTTAAGAAGAGGAAGAAGAAAAAGGTAAAGATAAAAAATATGAACAACAAATACATATCAACAAGTGAATCTAAAAATCAAGTGAATTAAAAATCTGATGAACAGAATAAACTGGTGAATATAATAGAATCAGGGGTATAGAAAGGGAGTGGACTGACAATTCTAGGGGGGAAAGAGATGTGGGGGATGGGGGAAGAGACTGGACAAAAATCATATACCTATGGATGAGGACAGTGGAGGGGAGGTAAGTGAAGAGGGTGAGGTGGGAACTGGGTGGAGGGGAGCTATGGGGGAAAAAAGAGGAACAATTGTAATAATCTGAATAATGAAGATTTATTAAATTTTTAAAAAGGGTTGAGGGACAAACCAGAGTGTACATTCTTACCTAAGAAGGTCAGAGAAGTCCTTGCTGGTGTTACTCAGTGGTTATAATGAAGGTTGTAGATTTGATTCCAGTCAAGGGCACCTACCTAGGTTGCAGGTCCAGTCCCCTGCCCAGTCGGCGTGACTGCAGGAGATAACCGGTTGATGTCTCTTTCTCACTTCAATGTTTCTCTTTCTCTCTTTCCCCACCTCCCTTTCTCCCTTCCACTCTCTCTAATAATCAATGGAAAAAATATCCTCAGGTGAGGATTAGCAACAACAACAAAAAGAGATGATGATGATGAAGGTGAGGGAAGAACTACTAGAGTGCCTGGCACTTAGGAAATAATTTGTTAAAAAGAAGAAGAGAGGGAAGAAAGTATGGCCAGCAATGACCTTCTTTTGCTATATGCCAGGCCAGGCCAGCCCAAATTCAGAAATACTTCTCTCTACCCCTTGCACCATTGCTGTTTCCTGGGGCCAAGGCCTCTAAATAGCACTCATGCATCACTTTCCTCCTCTGAAGCACATAAAGACTGGTGTCTCTGTCTGGCCTACGTCCCCAGTCTCAGCCTTCCACCCATGACTTGCTTTCTTAGTATTCAGTCCCCTTTACCCATGTTTGGTTCTTAGAGTACATTAGAATTGGAAAGGATCTCCCTCTTAAGGCTCTTTTCTATTTCATAGGATGTGATGGTGACATTACAGGACCGTCTTTCGCTCAGGTACATTGAGCACTTTGCTCTTGTCCTTGAGTATGCTGGGCCAGAACAGAACCACAAGTTCCTGCTTCTCCAGGACAAGCAGCCCCTGGCTTATGTAAGTAATTCTTTTATCCTGGCTTGATAGCTTTGCATGTGGCCTCTACTAGAGAAGAGGACCCCAGGTGCTCTTATTTTGGTAAATTTGTAATGATAATGTTCAGCCATTTCCCAGAAGTAGTTCTCAATCAAAGTCTATATTGCCTACCTCCAGAAGACTTTTGCCAATGTCCCTTGTAACCTAAAAAGGGCATGAAGATTGTTAGTCCTGGTCTTTATGGAAAAAGTGTGGGGTGGTAATTTGTTGCATGGCTCCTGGAATGCTGTGCTGAAGAACATTGTCAATTGTCCTGTCTCCCTGAAGCAGTGCCTGCTAGACTTTACTGCCTCCAAAAGGAAACTTGGCCTTCACATGAAGCCTGTAATGAAGTGATCAGCCAGTGGAGTCTAGTGAGGCCAGTGAGGCCAGGACAAGTGTGGAATGCGAATGAGCTGAATGAGGCCAAAATGGGCAGTATGTCACCCATGTCAACTTCCAAAGCAGAGTAGGAGAAAGCATCATAGCATCTTAGCCTTTACTATATGAAAAAGGCTGGGGAAATCTATGGCTGCATAGTATTTCATCAACAGTAAAGCACCAGGAAGAGCCAAAGAAGCAACCAGGGCCAATCGATATTCCCAGAGCGGGAGAGAAGGAGTTGGAGAGGAACAATTGAGAAGAAATGGCTAAATGGAAATGAAACAAAAGCCAAAATCAGACACACAAAAATGGAAAGATTTTGGAAAGAAAAATTCTTCAAGTTTAGTTCTCAGCCAAATGCAATCCAGGGATTTACAGGTTTCCATCTATAAAGGGAAGGTTGTGAGTGTCCTGCTTGGAGGGAGGCCTAAATGCCTCCCCACCCCTCCAGAGGTCTTTCGAATCCAATTGATCTCTTGTTTCAAATGGGATTTTAACCTTTTTATTGAAAAAAAAAACCTCTTAAATATACAAGATTACCCAATGCCAGTTTCAACAACTACTGATATATATTTCCCACTTGCTTCATCTGTACCTCCAAATGGGATTTTAAATCTTTGGTTTAGCTTCTAATTAGCAACTTACTCTGAAGGCATGTCTTTCTGCATTAGCCCCACAGCAAGTAAAGAGATAAATTCCTAGGAGCCCACTCTTCCTACCCAGTATCTGGGACCCTAGACCAAATTGTTGATAAAAGCCACATTCTGGCTAAATGATTCAAAAATTCTAGTCACTGGGGTCAGAAGGGCAGAAAAGATCTAGCTCCTCATCACTTTTCTCTAAGAGTAATTGGAATTGGTCAGCTGGGAGACAGCACCCTTGCTCTGACCCAAGCCCCACCTTGAGGAGCCACCAAGCTGACTCCTACCAGCATAGCTATTGATTCCCAAATCTCTGCCCCCCCTCCTTCTCATCCCTTGGATTCAGGTGGTACAGCGGACACACTATCATGGAATGAAATGCCTCTTCAGAATAAGCTTCTTTCCCAAAGACCCTGTGGAGCTACTGCATCGGGATCCTGCTGCTTTTGAGTACCTATACATCCAGGTAGAGTCTGATTGGGGATACACAGACAGACAGAACAATGGACAAAAAAAGCAGGCAGGGTGTTCTACCATCATAATGAAGTCGCTATGTAAGTTTTTCCAACCTGCAGGTAGCTCTGAAGGCCCTTTCTTTTTCTGCTACCATCATAGACCATGGCCAAGTTGATTAGCCTGGAAAACTGAGCTGTCTGTGGTTCAAAGTCCTATCTGTTTAGACAGGTCTCATCAGTTTTCAGGAACAAGGAACACCAAATACTCTGGCACCATCAAAGAATACCAAGGGTTAACCAGCTTATTTGGGTAACAGGGTTCCCAACCCCTAGTACCTAGCTCCAGTAAGGAGATGATTCCCAATTCAGTTCGTCCAGAGACATTTGCTAAGCACTTACTCTGGGCCAGGCACTGTGCTCAATGCTGCTAATCTAGGTGAACAAAGAAATGTCTGATTCTCTAGACCTCATAGATACGTACACAAGTAAATATATTATTAGTAAGACAGCGCATTGTCGGTAGCAACATCCAGGAAGCAATTTGCCAACTCTCCATGGGAAGGGGATAGTGAAGGCTTCACAAAGGAAGTGATGTATGCATGCTTTTAGCCTTGAAGGATTAATGGATGTTTGCAAAGATGTGTGCAAAGATTGAGTGAAGGGGGCACATTCTATGCAAAGGGACTTGCATCTGCCAAGGCTTGGTGGCATGAAATAGCACAGCATGATGTGAAAGCTGAGAGTAATTTATTATGGCTAGGGTACAGAATTTGAGGTCAAGAGTGATAAGAAATGAAATGGGAGCGATGGGAAGCAGATGCTGAAGGCCTTGGTAGGTCATGGCAAGCACAGGCTTTAAAATTATTCAGGGCAATGCTTCTCAAAGTGTAGTCCCTGGACCAGCAACAGCAGCATTAGCCAGGAACTTGTTAGAAATGCAAATTCTCGAGCCCCACTCTATTCCTAATGAATCAGAAAATCTGCCATTTGGGCCTAGAAACCTGTGTTGTTGATTTTTTTAAAAATATATATTATTATTGATTTCAGAGAGGAAGGGAGTGGGAAAGAGAGATAGAAACATCAATGCTGAGAGAGAATCATTGATCAGCTGCCTCTTGCACACTCCTCATTGGGGATCGAGCCCACAACCTGGGCATGTGCCCTGACAGGGAATCAAATGGTGACAGCCTGATTCATAGGTCAACACTCAACCACTGAGCCACAACAGCCTGGCCCAACAACCTCTTTTAACAAGACTTGTAGGGGATTCTGATGCTCAATGGGGTTTGAGAACCACTGCTTCAGAGCAGTAGGTCATAACTCTAGTTGCACATTAGAATTAACTGGGAAGTTGTTGTTTTTTTTTGGGGGGGGGGGATGTTCTGCCCCCCCCCCAAGACCAAATACATCAAAATCTATGAGAATGGGTCTAAACATTTATGTTTTCTAAATTCCTCATGTGATTCTAACATGCATCTAAAGAAATCCTTTGTAAGGTGGGGGCACAGAAGTATTAATAGGAGAATAGCATGGTCAGATGAAAATGTATACCAGCTAGGGACTTATCACAGTGGTCCAGAATAGAAATGATGGGAACTGGAATCAGAGCAGTGATAGAGGGGGTGGGGTGGGATGCAAGAGATATTAAAAGGGTAGAATTAATGGGCTTTGACTCAATGGGGTAGTATCATTCTCCAAGTTAGAGAATATAGGTAGTAGAATGGAAAAGATGAGATCATTTTGGGATATAGGACATATGGAAAACTTGAGGAGGGGGGAATCCCTCAAAACACATCTCTGTTGGAGATGTGCTATACTACATTGTGGTTGTCCTTGCTGCCCCTTCTGACAACCTAAAATGTTAGAAACATTTCTCAAACAGCCTTGGGTTCCTTCACTAGCATTTTAGAGGACAAAAGTGAGGTTCCTCTGTGAGTTTTATAAGTTTAGTTCTAATTTCTTCAAGCTTCTGGGCAATCATCTTTGTTCAAATATTTTGGAGTTTGGTGGCAAAACATGTCTACCCTCTCTCTCCCCTTTGTGATGATAGGGACTTCAGCTATATTCTTCCTTTTAAAAAAATCTTTTTAAGATTATTTTTAAATTTTATTTTTTAGTTATAGTTGACATACAATATTATATTAGTTTCAGGTATACAATATAGTGAATAGACATTTATATACCTTTCGAAGTGATCACCCTGATAAGTCTAGTACTCATCTGGCACCGTACATAGTTATTACAATAGTATTATTGACTATATTAATTATTTTTATATATTGAACAGCTTTATTGAGGTCTAATTGACACATAATAAACTGTACATATTCAAAATGTACAATTTGATAAGTTTTGACATATGTTTATACTCATGAAACCATCACCACAGTCAAGATACTAAATATATCCATCACCCCGAAAGGTTTCCTTGGGCTTCTTTATAATTCATCTTCCACCCTTCCCCCAATCTCTAGGCAACAACTGAACTGCTTTCTGTCAATATAGATTAGTTTGCATTTTCTAGAGTTTTATATAAATGAAATTGTACAGTATTTACACTTATTTTGGTCTGGCTTCTTTTACTCAGCATAGTGATTTTGAGATCCACCCATGTCATTGTGTGTATCAGTACTTCATTCCTTTTTATTGTTGAGTAGTATTCCATAGTAAGGATGTACCAAAATTTGAGATTGTTTTTATTCATTGATTTTTTTTAGAGAGTGATTAAAGGAGAAAAGTATTGACTTATTGTTTCACTTATTTACGCACTCATTTGTTTGATTCTTTTTTAAAATATATTTTTATTAATTTCAGAAAGGCAGGGAGAGGGAGAGAGAGATAGAAACATCAATGATGAGAGAATCATTGATTGGTTGCCTCCTACATGCCCCACACTGGGGATTGAGCCTGCATCCTGGGCATATGCTCTGACCAGGAATTAAACCATGACCTCCTGGTTCATAGGTGGACACTCAACCACTGAGCCACGCTGGCTGGGCCCATTGGTTGATTCTTGTATATGCCCTGACCAGGGATCGAACCTGCAACCTTGTTATATGGGGATGATGCTCTAGCCATCTGAGCTACCTGGCTAGGGCTAGATGTACCAAAATTTGTTTATAAGTTCACCTGCTGATTGATATTTGAGTTATTTTAAGGTTTTGGCAATGATTGAAAAAAATATTCTATGTATATTCGTGTACAAGTCTTTATATGACATATACTTTCTTTTTCCTTAGGATGGAATTATTTGATCACATGATAGATCTACCTTTCTTTAACTTCTTTTAAAAAAATCCAATACTGTTTTCCAAAGTACCATTTCAGATTCCCACCAGCCATGTATGGGACTCCCAGTTTCTCCACATCCTCATTAGCACTTGTTCTTGTCAGTATTTTTATACTATTTTAGTCATTCTAATAGTGTGCAATGGTATTTCATTGCAGTTTTCATTTGCATTTTCATAAGGACTAATGATTTTAAACATATTTTCATGTGCCTGTTTGCCATCTTTTAGTGAAGTACCTATTCAAATCTTTTTCCTACTTTTTTATTGGAATTGTTTGTTTACTTGCTATCAAATTTTGAGAGTTTTTTATGTATTCTGAATACAAGTCCTTTGTTGGATATGTTATTTGCAGGTATTTTCTCCCCGTCTATGTCTTGTCTTTTCAGTCTCTAAAAAATGTCTTTCACAGAGCACAGGTTTGAATTTTGATGAAGTGCAATTTATCAATTTATTTTTTTATGAATTGTGCTTGTGATGTCCTATGTACAAAATCTTGGCCTAACCCAAGGTCACAAGATTTTCTCCCCGTTCTTTCTAGATGTTTTATCATTTTAGATTTTACATTTAGGTCTGTGATTCACTTTGAGTTAACTTTTGTATGTGGTATAAGGTTCTAATCAAAGTTGGGTTTTTTTGCATATGGATATTTAGTTGTTTCAGCTCTATTTGTTGAAAAGACTACCCTTTCTCAACTGAATTGCCTTTGCACTTTTGTCAAAAATCAGTTGTCTTTATGTGTGTGGGTCTATTTTGGAACCATCTCTTGTATTTCATTGATCTATTTATCTTTATGCCAGTATCACACTCTTTTGGTTACTGTAGCTTTATAATAAGTTTTAAAATCAGGTAGTATTTGTACTCCAACTTTCTTCTTTTTCAAAGTTGTTTTGACCATTCTAGGCCCTTCGCATTTCCATGTGAGTTTTACAATTTGCTTGTCAATTTCTACCAAAAGCATGCCATGATTTTGATTGTGCTGAATCTAGATAGATTTGGGGGAGAATTGCCGTCTTAATAATATTGAGTCTTCAAATCCATGAATACAGAATATTTTTACATTTATTTATATCTTCTTTAATCTTTCTCAGTAATGTTTTCAATGTACAGGGTTTTTTTCCCCCACATATCTTGACAGATATATCCCTAGTTTTTTTTATATTTTTGATGCTTTGGTAAATGGTTTTGAATTTTAATTTGAATTCTGATTGTCAAAACATGTAGAAATGTAATTCATTTTTGTATATTAATATTATATCCTGAAACCCTGCTAACTTATTAGTTCTAGTAGTTGTTTTTTTTTTTTTAAGATTCCATTGGATTTTCTACATAGATGATCATTGAAAAAGCATTCCTTTTCCACTTTCTCCTGTGCTGTACCATGGCTTCCTAGTCCCTTAGCTCATCCTGGTTCCACTTCAGCACAATGGGCAACTGGTCTAACCAAGGCTGAATCATTGAATCATTGATAGCTGGGACTCTGACCCTCAGGGTTTGGGAATCTTCATACCTTTGGCTAGTAGCTCTATGGTAGTCCTTTTAGGATAACATAGGGAAGGCTGACTCGTCAGTGCTTTTGACCTTCAGACCCCAAAGAATAGAATATCTGCCCCAACTCTGCAATCCACCTCTCACCCTGGGCTTCTGGGCCAGAGCCCTGTAGAGAGCCTCCCCAATATCTCTCTTCCTTTGTCCCCACCTGAGCTGGGGGTGAGTATAGGCCCCTGAGAAAAGGCAGGGGGTATTTCATAGCAGGAGGAAAGAAAGGGAGTCTCACTTTTGCAGCGACCTAGATGTTCTGTGCACTTATACTACTGTGTTCACACATCACTGAGAATAAAATTGTTCAATATCTGCTAAATGAAGTGAATAGTGTCTATGAGAGCCAAGCTTCCTCTGTTACCGCTTCCCCAAAAGCATAATTTTCATCTTCTCCTTGATCTAGGAAGTCTTCCTAACACTAGGATGTTTTTTTGAGATGGAAGGGTGTAGATGGGTGGGTGGGGAGGGAACATCTCCTTCAACTAATAAGTTTGAATTGCTCTTTCTCACAGAGTCGGAATGATGTTATCCGAGAACGCTTTGGAATGGACCCCAAGCCAGAGATGCTTTTGGGCCTTGCTGCCCTCCACATCTATATCACTGTCTCAGCCACTCGACCTAGTCAGAAGATTTCTCTCAAGAATGTGGAGTGAGTTGTGCTGGGGCCCTTTGGGGTGGGGCCCTTCTAAAGCTATGTAGAGAAAAGGTGCAAAGTTTGAGTTGTGCTTTGATTTTCAGGAATGGAAGTCTGCAGTATAAGTGAGCATTGGAGTTCCTCACACCTAAATCATGATGTCTTTGAGCTACACCTTCTACTAGAGAACTATGGCCAATGTTTTTCTCCTGCCCCCATCATCTTTCTCTTTTTCCCAGGCTTCCTTCCTTCATCTCTGCCTCTCAGATTCAGTCAGTTTGTCTTACCTGCTTCCTTTCCCTGTCTCACTTTGTCTCTCTCATTAATTTCTTTTTAAAGAATATTTTATTGATTTTTAGAGAGAGAGGAAGGGAGAGGGAGAGAGATATCGATGTCAGAGGGCAACATCCATTGGCTGCCTCCTCCTACATGCCCCCTACCAGGGATCAAGCCTGCAACACGGACATGTACCCTTGACCAGGAATTGAACAAGCAACCTCCTGGTGCATGTGACAATGCCCAGCCAACTGAGCCACACTGGCCAAGCTTTCTCATTAATTTTTTACTTTTCTTTTGATTTTAGGAAGGAGTGGGGCCTGGAACCCTTTCTTCCCCCATCCCTCCTACAGTGCATCAAAGAGAAGAACTTCCGGAAATCCCTTTCTCAGCAACTGAAGGCTCACCAAACACATCCTTCCAGTGGCACCAAGGTACCCAGAGTAGGCCATTGGGCATCCTGCTCAGGCATTAGTGACCATGGGGGCTCCTGTGTGGTTTCCCAGAAGGTCTGGTCTTCTGGGGATCCTCTCCACTGTTTCCAACTTGGGTACTATACTGTTTGGCTGGATATGGGGGACAATTGCAGAGGTGGGTTTTCCCTAAGCCGGAGCTTCCCCCAGGGAAAGCTCAGTGGTCAGTCACTGAGAAAGCCCAGTGTCCTCAGAGCAAATGGACTAATTTTAGGAGAAAATTCTCAGTTCATTTCACCCATTTAGTCAGTGCTGGTTGAGCATCTGCCATGTGGACTGCATTGGACCCTGAGTAACATATGTGTTCCATGAAAGTGACTGCTCTTTCCCTTATTCAATTTCTAAGTCATCAGTCCTGAGACAAGGAATTTTGGGAGATAAAATCCAAACCTGATGAGCTAAAGCATAACCTGGATAATGGGTCATTGGGCAGCATGTTGAGGGCTCAGGTCACTGCTCAGCATTCTTAAACTTTCTTGGTTGCCCTCTGAGGAACTCCTTCTCACTGCTCCCTCAGTCTTGTGGTCCTTTCTCTTTTTCTTCTTCTGTAGTCCCTTCTCAAGCTTCTGAAACTCAGTCTGCTTGTGCCTAGGAGACAGGAGTTGTGGTGAGAGGCACTGAAATGCAGATGTAGACAAAGGACATAATCACCCCCATATATTCCACACATTCCAGATTCCTTGCATTACCAACTAGTTTCTCTTTTAAGATGCAAATTTCCCCAGAGAGTTAAGCCATCCTTACTTTGCTGTTTTCTTCCCTGTGGAGAACATCAGTGCCCTCAACCCTCTCCTCAGCAAACATTTTTGAGGCTCACCAGTGCTTGGGCTGGAGATACAAAGTTGAAAAGGGCCTGGTTTCTACCCTCAAGTCAGGCACAGGCTAGTGAAGAAACATGACAGTCAGTCACAGCACAGTGCGACAAGCATGGGTTCTCTGGAAATATGCAGAAGAAACACCCAGACCAACCTGAGGAAGGTAGAAAAGGTCAGGAATTGGTGCATTTGATGCCAGAACTGGGTCTTGATGGACAGATAAGTTTGTCTAAATGAATTGGGGGAGGAAGACTTTCCAAGGCAGGGAGATCTGCTATACAAAGCCCTTGGGACATGAGAGAGTGTGGTACATTGAAAGAAATGCAAATGATTCACCATAAGCCAGTACAGAGAGTTAATGAACATGCCTGGGGGTGGGGAAGTGGGGGCAAGAGAGGAGTCTAGAGAGATTGGCAAGAGCCAATTCATGGAGGGTCTTGCATGCTGTGGAAAGGGGTTATACTTTACCTTGTAGGCAGTAGAGAGCCATTGAAAGCTTAAATCAGGCAACTGATGCGATTAATCTTATGTTTTAGGATGATCCCTATAAGCAGTGTGGAGGGGTTGAGGGAATGGAGTGTCAATACTGAAGGTAATCTGGCTGCCACCCTGACACAGGTGGGGGACATCAAAGCAATGACCATGGGGCTACAGAAGAGGGGTGGATAGACAGGGGTAGAATGAAGATGATTTCCTGACTGGTGGCCTTCTCAGGTAAGAGAATGAGGGAGGAGTGTGACTCCCAGGGGATGCTACCATCATTATTAGAGACTTTTATACAAGGAAATGCCAGAAGAAGAACAGACTTAGGTGTACTCAGAATGAAAGGTATTATAGGGACCCCCAGTTGGGGATGGCCAGTATCTAGTGATTTTAGGAGATCTCATGAGAGAGGTATAGATGAGGTGGGGTCTCACAGTTGGGGAAAGGTGTTGGAATTAACCCAAGAACAAAAAGAGTAAGCTGGATTCTTAAGGGAATGAGGACCAGGAGGAAAAAGAGTGTTTAGGAAGGGAGAGGGGATGCTAGAGTTAAGACCCCATCCAGTAGAACAGGAACCTTTCTGCAGTTTCTATGAGGATCTCCTTACACTCCTGTAAGGTCTTTCTGACATTCCTGTCATAAGATATTGACATTCCTTCCTGAGAATACAGGTTTGCTTCTTTGTGTCTCAAGTTTCTCATATTTCTGGGTGTTTTGTTTCTACAGGGCTCCACAATTCAGGCAAAGCTCCAGTATCTTCGAATTCTGAATGAACTTCCAACCTTCACTGGTGTTTTGTTCAACACTGTGGGCCTGGTCAGTGAGGGTAGCGGGACTGGGTGGGAGGGAGCCCTATGTGGGACTGTCCTTGGGTGGAGGGCAGTAGAAACTCCATTAAAGCTTTAGAATGTCATTCTGTCTCAGCAAATATTTCTAAACTAGAGGCCCAGTGCATGAAAATTCATGCACTGGAGTGGGGCGGGGGGGGGGGGAATCCCTCAGCCTGGCCTGCCCCTCTCACAGTCCAGGAGCCCTCAGAGGTGGGAGATGACCTGGCAGCGATCAGGAGAAGGCAATGCCCCATCACATCTCTGCTGTTGCCACTGCTGGCAGCACAAACTTTGAATGGCCCTGAGCAACCACCATCTGAGGCTTGCCTGCACCTCAGGCCATCCCTGGGCAGCTGGGGGGCTGAGGGGACTGAGGGACTCTAGAGACAGGTACGCAGAGCTGGGCCAGCCCCCAATCCCCTCAGCCACCCAGGGGCTGCCATGCATCTGCTGCCCCGGTGGGGCTGAGGGCACTGGGTGCTGCCACCTTGTGACTGTGGGTGCTACCATCTTTGAGGGTGGGGCACTCAATTAGCATATTCCCTTCTTATTGGCTGTGAGCACCACCATCTTTGCAATAGTGTGAGGGTCAATTAGCATATTCCCTCTTTATTAGGATATTTTTTCCTCCTTTTCCCTCTCCTCTTACATGGTGCTCTGGTTCCTCCTCTGATAAAATGGTAAAGTAAGAGGCAATATTTGTTTTCAGTATCCCTCATTGCCCCTTTTGTGTCCCCTTTCCTCAATTTCAGAAGTTGGCAAACTATCTCCATAGTAAATATTTCAGGCTTTGCGATCAGGCTATGCACATGTCACAGATACTCGGCTCTGCCATTGTAGCATGAAAGCAACCATAAACAATGTATAAACAAATTGAGCATAGCTGTGTTCCAGTATCTTTATTTATGGACACTGAAATTTGAATTGTATATAATTTTCACATGTCACAAAATGTGGTTCTTTTGAAATTTTCCAACCATTTAAAAATGTGAAAACCATTCTTAGTTCATGGGCCATAGAAAAACTGGTGGTGGGCCAGATTTGTCCCATGAGCCAGAGTTTGCTGACCCATGCTCTGTTTCATTACTCTTCCTTACATACTTAAAGTCCCCCACTCATGGCTTCCTGAATCAGTATGCTTTCCCTTGCCTACCCAAGGCCTCCACTGCAGCAACACCCTTCTCTGGAGGGGGAGAGACTGCTGGTCATGAAGAATGTGCCCCAGGCTAGTTTACCCTAGTAAGCTATGGAAAGGAAATTCAAACCATCTTGCTGTTTCCATTTGCTTGTCCTGCTCTGGGGAACACACTGTCATGCTTATGGAGCACACCAATGGAAAGCCACTTATCAAAGTATCTATAGCAGAAGGAAGAGGTTCATCAGGGTGATGCTAATACCAAGGAATGGACCTGCAGAGGACTCAGGCTTGATGGCGCCAAAGAGCCTGTCAGGAACATTTATGTGAATTCAGTCCATCAGGCACAGAAGTAACCATTTACATACTGGGATTTGAGAATCACTGAAAGTCAACTGCTCCTTTCCTCCACCTCAACCCCCACACCCCTGCCACTGCTAAAATTCTTATAGGCTATCCTTTTGGGTTAAGACTGCTGTAATGCCTATTAAAGATCAAATATCTTCTTAGGGAGAGAGACATCCCCCCATTAAGCACCTAATCAACCCTTAACACCTTAAACCAGAGTTATTTCTTTGTCTTTTCAGGTTTGGGCAACCAATGAGAAATGAAAGTTTGAGTTGCTGTTGGTTGGAGGTGGGAGTGGGAATGGGAGTGGAGTGGGATAGGATAGGTTAAAGACCAAACACAGGATGCTACCTATTTGGGCAGAGTACCAGATGGATGCCTTAAGTGGCCTGCAGTGACAAATGGAAAGTTTGTGGGGCTTGATAGAAAGAGGGTGCTATAAAGGCACCAGAAAAAATTTCACCTACTTCATGATTTTGCTAGAGCCACCCTGCTGATGCCCAACCTATTGCTGAGCCTAAGGTGCCCATTTGGACTGATGATCTAGGCCCTGCCCTGAAAAAAGGAGCATCCCAGACCATTTTCCTTCAAGGTTGTCTTCCCACCCTGGCACTGAGGCCCAAATGCTTCCAGACTTCCCAGTAGAACCAGCCCAATGTTTGTTTTCTATTTCCTCCTCCTGTCTCCTCTCCCCACTGCCTTTTCCTTTCTTTCTGTGAATGCTGCCCACGACATTGGGCACCAGGACGAGAAGCAATCAGCCACCACTCTCCTGGTGGGACCCCGGCATGGTATCAGCCATGTTATTGACCTCAAAACCAACCTTACCACTGTGCTGTCCGAGTTCAGCAAGATCAGCAAGATCCAGCTGTTCCGGGAGAACCAAGGTGTGGCCCGAGTGGAGACCAGCATCATGGATGCCAAGGTAAGTCTGGCTTTGGGGGCTACTTCTCCCCATGAACAGACCTTGGGAACACAGGAAGAAGTAACCTTGAGAAAAAGAATTTAAGTCTGTCAGGTGAAATTCAGTTATTCAGAAGTGGCTCAGAATCTGAGTCCATTTGGGCTATCTTCTTTGCCCTTCTCAACCTTGTGGGACATACTATTTTTTTCTTACAAGAGAAAGCTTATTTAGAAAGTTTTAAAAAAAGTCACAGAGGTTGAAGTGAGCTGTAGAAGAAATGGGCTCAGGAAATAAGTTATAGAGGCAAAAAAAGGAACCTTGGAGCTTAGGAGAAAGATAAAGGCAAGGACAATGTGCTTGGGGGAAGGAGGTGGGGAAAAGTGCTGGTGTATTCCGTATAGAGAGCCACTGGCACATGCTATTATGACCACATATTAAGGTTAGCCAGTGCTAGAGAAAGCTAGGGAGTGTCCAATCAAACCATAAGAGGTCTTTTGCATAGGGCAGGGGAACTGGAGAATTTGGAGCTACCCCCAAGCCATCACTTTCCACTCTTGTGTCATAGCACACATAGGAAATTACATTCAGGTGGAATATTAGGGTAAATGGAGTCCAGAGACTCTGACCATCCTGGGCTCTGCCTAGTTGTCCCAAAGGCTGGAAGGATATGTGTACATCAGGTGGGGAGCCCTGCCATAGGCACACACACATTTGAAATCATGGAGGAGGGGATGTCTGAGTATGTAGACAGAACTAAGGAACCCTGGGAGACAGTGAGCAGGTAGAGCCTGGTCCCCATTTCAACTCCTTGAGTCCACTTCTTCCAGAACTTCAGTACTTTTCCCCTAGATGAGCTCATTCAGACTACCAAGCAGCTGTTGCCTGTGCAAAGTCAGGCAGCCTTGGTCAGTCACATCTTCCATGGCTCTCCCTGCCTGTCAGCTAGTGAAAGCTATTAAGAAAGAGGCAACTTTTCTTTGTTTAAGGATTTCCCAGGAGATTTTGTTAGCAGATTAAGAGGTGAAATGTTCACTGTTTCAAAAACAGCAAATTATTATTTTTTGTCTTTGTGAAACCCAGAAAGCTTTAATATGGTAATGTTTTTCACCTGCAATGCACAGGAACGCCATTGATTTAGGAACCTGCCTGAAGCTAATATTTAATTGGCTTGTGGCCACTTCCTCAAGCAATGATTGCTGTTCCCCTCAGATGTTGTTGAGTAAAAAGCCAAATGAGCAGGTAGGGAAGGGGAAGGAGAGACAAGACAATGCAGGGGAGATGTGATTTCTTGAGAAATAAAAAGTGTTTTAAAACAAAGAAACAGCTTTCTAACTGAATCTTCTTTGCTTTATAAGTGATTCTCAAAATTGGCTGCACAATGTAATTTTATTGAGAGCTTTATAAAAATACTGATGCCTGGGTCCTACTACCAGAGATTGTGCTTTATTTGATTGAGGTAGAGCCTGAGCATCAGGATTTATTTATTTTTCAGTTTCCTAGGTGATTCTTTAATATAGCCAGGTTTGAGAAACACTCACCTCTCGGTCCAGAGCTCTGGAGGAACCAGGCCAAGCAGGGTTGGTGGGGTACTGCCTGGGTGTAAAGCACTAGTCTAATTTATAGGAGCAATCTAACCACAGTTGTGTGCATGAAGGATGCTTTGGAGGGGCTACACTTTTATAGGGGAGACCTAAACTCACAAAGACACATACCCTACTTTAATAAAGCAACATCAGAGCTTCCATAGAGCTTTGGAATCAGACAGACCAGGTTCAGATCCCAGGTACACCACTTCCTAGCTGTGCAGACTTGAAAAAGTATCTTGAACTCTCTGAGCACTGATTTCCTCAACTGCAAAATGGAGTGCCTAACTCAAAAGATTGTCATTCAAGATTAAATGAGAAAATGTATGTAAAATGTCTTAGAACAGTGCCTGACACATTATAAGTCCTCAACAAGTGAGACCTGGTATTTTTTTTAAAGCAAAATATCACTAAAAAAAGTTAAAATCAAGTAATTTTGTAGACAAGAATAGCGTGGAACAAAAGAACAGGAAGTGGTTAACAGAACTGGCTTTCCACAAGAGAGTGTTTTAAGCTGGATCTTGAAACGATAGGCATGGATTAGCAGAGAGAAGTGAGATGTATTCACAGGCAGAGAGCAAGCATGGAAATAAGACCTGTGTGCAGGTCAATAAGCATAGTTATTTGGCTGGAGAGGAGACTAAAGAGAAAAGAGATTGAAGAGATTGGGGATGGGCAGAATAAGCCGGTATAAGCTTTGAAGGCCAGTCTGAGAAATCATATTCAATAGGATAGAATAGTGGCAATCCACTGTAGGCCTGGAGCAGAGGAGTGATAGAATGAAAGCTGATTTGGACTAGTTTTCCTTATGGTTGGGAACAAGGCTAATGTGAAACCAGGGAGACAAGCAGGGAATTTTGATGCTAGTGCAGGATTGAAGTGATACAGGGCCTGAGCTGGAGGGACAGCAGTGGTAATGAAAAAGAAAGAGTGAATGTGAAATGTGTAGAATTGTTACGAGTGTGCATGCAATAAAAGCACAACCATAGGACACAAGACACTGGGGTGGGGGGACAAGTGAGGGCATGTGCTGGGGGGGTTGGGAAAGCCAGCGGGAGATCAAGGAGGGCGAAAAGGAAACATATGTACTACTATTTGTAATACTTTAAACAATAAATAAACACACTAATTAATTAATTAATTAATAAAAAAGAGTGTTGGGCATATCCCCACACACATTCCTGTCTTGCACACACAAATCACACACTTTTTTATACCTAACATTTATCACCTACTGCATGTAGCCCAATTGCACTGAAGAATGTCGCTATGCATGCACACAGAGTGTCCACATCATGGATGGGTAGAGAGGTGAAGGACGATATTAGGAGATAAATGGAAGGTCTTCTTGGTGAATGGAAAGGTCTAGGAGAAGGTTGCATTTTGCTGAGTGGGAAACAATGAGTGGTTGGGTAGATGATGAGACCAACAGGTGGCAGATAGTTCAGATATGTCCTACTTTAAGCAACAGGTAAAATGTATATGAAAACCCAGAGGAGGTTTATGCACTTTACATTAAAATGTTTTCACTTTGTAAAAGGATTTATCATGTGCAGTAGACAGAATAGTGGCCATCCAAAGATGCCCATGCCCTAATCCCCAGATCCTGTGAATATGTTATACTAGGGGCCCAGTGCATGAAATTTGTGCACTGGGAGTGGGTGGTCCCTCAACCCAAACTGCCCCCTCTCACATACTGGGAGCCCTCAGGGGATGTCCAACTGATGGCTCACCCCCACCCTGCTCAGACATCACCCTGCTCAGCTCAGCCCTGGCTGCCTGAGACCACCCAGCCCCGGAGACTGGGTGCTCACCACCACTGCCATTTCACCTCCACCCCCGGGCCCAGGGCTCATGCCACTTGGCCCCGCCCCCGCTCCTGATTGGCTAGTAGCATAGCCAATCAGGAGCAAAGGTATGGTCAAATTTGCATATTTTTCTCTTTTATTATATAAGATTATATGGCAGTGAGTAATTAATATTGCTAATGGAAGTAAGATTGATAATCAGCTATCCTTAAAAGAGGGATATTAGCTTGGATTACCCAGATGGGCCCAATGTAATCACAGAGGTTTTATAAGTGAAAGAGGGAGGCAGAATAGAAAGTCAGAGTGATGTGATGTGGGAAGGGCTCAGTCCAATTTTGCTGGCCTTGAAGATGGAGGAAGGGGCCCTGAGCCAAGGAGTGAGGTAGCCTCTAGAATCTAGAAAAGGAAAGAAAACCTATTCTCCCTTAGAGCCTCCAGAAGGCAGAAGTGATGCAGCCCTGCCTACCCTTTATTTTAGGCCAGTAAGACTCATGATCTCCAGAATGGTGTGAAAATATATGTGTAGCCTTTAAGCCACTAAATTTGTGCTAGTTTGTACAGAGGCAACAGGAAATTAATATATTGTGATATTCCTTCAGTAAGAAGCTGTCATACACTGCACTAAAGATATGATTTGAGGCCTTGGCTGGGTACCTCAGTTAGAGTGTCATCACGTTGAGCCAAGGTTAGAATTCCATCCCCTGTCAGGGCACATACAAAAATCAACCAAGTAATGCATAAATAAGTAGGACAACAAGTCAATGCTTCTCTCTCTAAAAAAAGATATAATTTTTGTTACATAAAACCAGATGCATATGTAATCAGAGATGTCTGCTGTGTGCATCACTAATTACAAGTCATTGCCCCATGAAATGGACAAGATGGTATATATTCCTTTCTAAGATAAATTGGCAGAGGTAAGATCCATGATATATTGGAGAAAGGAAAAATGGAAGATAGGGGAGAAAAAAGATTCAGATTTGCATTTGACAGTCATTTACTAGTAGTATGAACTTCCATCACCATTTATTTATCCCTCTTTACCTTCTTCTAACATCCCAAGGGAATACAGTTTTTTAAAGCATCCCAGGTAATTCTGATCTACATCTGGCCTAAGAACCACTACCTTAAAGCGCTATTCTTACTTGTCCCCAGATTGGCTGGCTATGCCCAATTTCACATTTCCCAATGTAGTGGAGGCAAGAACCCAAACATAATGATCCCCTGGGACTCAAGGACCATCATCTTGTACCCTTGTCCTTTTAGGCCCCTGAATTCCCACCCTTTTCCTGTTTTCAGGGATGCTAGGGTATCCTAACACTACCCCAAGACCAGTACCCTCCCTAGTTGGCAATCCAAAATGCTGGGAAAGAGATAGGACTGGTACATGTAATCCCCACTGTACCTTCTCTTACTTAGAGAACTCCATTCTCCCTTTATCCATGTGAAGATGGCCTGGGCATACTTTTAGTTACCATTTTCACTCAGCTTACTTGCTCTTAGTGAAGTACATTTGAAGAAGTATGCAAATGTCTTTCTCCAAGAGACAGCAGTCTGGGATTGAGATAGCACTGGACCATTCCCATACCCCATTACCACAGAAACACACAAGGGGAGAAAAGAAACCATTAAAGGAATGTCCCAAAGGATCTCTTGTGACCCAGTGTGTCTCCTATTCTTGTGTTGGAGCTTTATTGTTCTAGTACTGTGATGGCGAACCTATGACACACTTGTCAGCACTGACACGCGTAGCCATTTTTGATGACACACAGCTGCATGCTGTCACATACAGAGAAGTATGGGGCCACATGCCAAGAAGGATGTTTCATCCTCGGCTACTGAACTGCCAGGTGCAGTAGCCGAAGATGAAACATTTGCTGTAGTGTAGTGTAGACACTCGGTGCCAGAGGTCTGTACGACAAAACAATAGAACTCTGCCACAGAGCATCTAGTTCTGGGACTTCTGTTTAAGCCTTTAGGGGATCTTTGAGTTCACTTCCAGTCGGCAGAGCAGGGAGCAGTGGAATGCTGTGGGAGGGACACATCTCTGGGGGCCCATAACCACAACAACCATCATCCAATTTACTGTTCTGGGGTGTCGTGGATTTCTAATTGACCATCATTACTGAGATAAGTGAGGGGGAGGTTGGGAGAGGCGAGGGCTTGTGCTATGGGTGCCATTTCCCACCATTAGAAATAGCGGCAGCTATCTTAATTTATATAAGGAACATCATTTTGCAGCATAGTGCAAACTCCATTTCACCACTATTACTGTTGTGCATCCTCATTAAGCCCTATTTCTGTTTATTAACCCTGCCCTTTTCTAAAAGACAGTTACATGTGCCATCTTGTGGTCAGTTAGGCTAGTTAACCCCTAATTGCCTGCAGGGCTAACAGGCTATCTACAATTCTGTCTTCTGTCACTGCCCCCCTGATGGAGAACCCAAAAAATAAAAAACCAATGTTAAGTAAAGGAAGTGGTAGTAGCAGTACCCAACCCTTTCAAGACACATGGACTGAGATGTATGACATTATAGAAAAAAATGGCACATCATTTTGTGTTCTATGTACTGAAATGGTAATAAGCAGAACATGGAATATAAATAGACATTTTGAAAGTAATCATTCCTAGCTCTTGAAAAAAAGTGAGGATGAAAGGAAGGAATACATTTCCAGGCAGCTACACCTTTATAAGAGCCAATCTAATTCCATCCTTAAATTTATAAAAGGCTCTACAAATTTAACATTGCTCACTCCATAGCTCAGCATGGAAAAGCACTCAGTGAGGGAGAATTTATTAAAGAAACTCTCTTAAGATGTGCACCAGTTCTGTTTTACGATATGCAGAATAAAGATGCAATTATTAAGAGAATATCTGAGTTACCACTCAGTAGAAGTAACATAAAAGACTGAATAATTAGACTGAACACAAATGTACAACATCAATTAAAGAGAGACATAAGTAATTGTAAATATTTTTCAATCTCTCTTGATGAAACTATTGATGTCACATCACATGCTCAGTTGGCCATTATTGGTCGATATTCTGATGGTCTCACAATGAAAGAAGAGTTGATAAAGTTAGTATCAATGCCAACAAATACATCAGGAAGCGAAATATGTAAGGTTGTTTGTTATACAACATTCCGTGACTTAAGCATTGATATCTCTAAAGTTGTATCAGTGATGACAGATAGGGCACCAAACATGGTGGAGGAAAAAGTTGGATTTGTCAAGTTGTTTACGGAAGCTAATGGACATCCGATTGTGCCTTTTCATTGTATTATCCATCAGGAGGTTTTATGTGCCAAGGCAGGATTCACCGATTTAAAATGACTTAATATCAGTTGTTACAAAAATAGTTAATTTAAGCAAGAATTTTCTGCACTTTTACTGGAAGTTTATTCCACCCACAGTGGACTGCTGATATACAATAATGTAAGATGGCTGAGCCGAGGCAAAGTTCTTGAGTGCTTTGAAGAAATTAAGGTATTTCTTGAGGATAAAGATCTGGGAAACTTCTCTCAGCTCAATGATGATAAGTGGGTCAACACCCTGATATGTTTTACAGATCTCTCTGTTCATATTAATGAACTGAACTTAAAGTTACAAAGTTTTGGCAAAAGCATTGATGTTATGTTTGGATACATGAAAGCTTTTGAAAGTAAACTTAAAATTTTCAAGCAAGATGTAGAAACTAAAACTTGTATTTTCCTCGAGTAGCAAAGTATTTTGAGAAGGCCAGTGAAGATGTACAAAATGAAATGGAACCTTTGCATATAAAGTCACTAATTATCTGAGAGATGCAAATCAAAACAACAATACGTAACCATCTCACACCTGTCAGAATGGCTATCATCAACAAAACAACAAATGACAAGTGCTGGTGAGGATGCGGAGAAAAAAGGAACCCTCATGCACTGCTGGTGGGAATGCAGACTGGTGCAGCCACTGTGGAGAACAGTAAGGCGTTTCATCAAAAAACTAAAAATGGAATTCCCATTTGACCCAGTAATCCCACTTCTAGGAATATATCTCAAGAAACTAGAAACACCAATCAGAAAGGATATATGCACCCCTATGTTCATTGCAGCACAATTCACAATAGCTAAGATTTGGAAACAGCCTAAATGCCCATCAGCAGATGAGTGGATTAGAAAACTATGGTACATCTACACAATGGAATACTACACTGCCATAAAAAAGAAATTCTTACCATTTGCAGCAGTATTGATAGAACTGGAGAGCAATATGTTAAGTGCAATAAGCCAGGCAATGAAAGAAAAATACCACATGATCTCACTCATTTATGGAAAACAAAAACATTATAACCTGATGAACAAAAAGATAGATACAGAGGCAGTAAAGCATTGAACAGAGTGTCAAATTACAGTGGGAAGACTGGGGAGTGTTTGGGAGAGAGGGAAGAGATCAACCGAAGGACTTGAATGCATGCATATGAGCACAACCAATGGAAACAAGACAATGGGGGCGGGGGGCAATGAAGGCATGTGATGGGGTAGGGAAGGCTAAAAGAAGGTGAATGGGGGGGAAAGGAGACAATTACTACTATGTGTAATACTTTAAAGTATAATTTAAAAAAATTAAGAACCAAATTAGTGCAATAAGATGTCCCACACCCATTGCCAAAAAAAGAAAGAAAAGTTTTAATCTTTCTTTTTTATTTTTTTAATTTAATAAGTACTTATTGTTCAGATTATTACAATGGTCCTCTTCCCCCTCACCCCCGAAGCTCCTCTCTGCCCAGTATTCACCCCACCTTCTGCCCTTACCTACCCCCCACTGTCCTCATCCATAGGTGTACGATTTTTGTCCAGTCTCTTCCTGCACCTCCCACACTCTTTTCTGCCTAATAATTGTCAATCCATTACCTTTCTATGCCCCTGATTCTATTATATTCACCAGTTTATTCTGTTCATCAGATTTTTAGTTCCCTTGATTTTTAGATTCACTTGTTGATAGACATATATTTGCTGTTCATAATTTTTATCTTTACCCTTTTCTTCTTCTTCCTCTTCTTAAAGAATACCTTTCAGCATTTCATATAATACTGGTTTGGTAGTGATGAACTCCTTTAGCTTTTTCTTATCTGTGAAGCTCTTTATCTGACCTTCAATTCTGAATGATAGCTTTGCTGGGTAGAGTAATCTTGGTTGTAGGTTCTTGTTATTCATCACTTTGAATATTTCTTGCCACTCCCATCTGGCCTACATAGTTTCTGTTGAGAAATCAGCTGACAATCATATGAGTGCTCCCTTGTAGGTAACTAACTGGTTTTCTCTCGCTGCTTTAATATTCTCTCTTTGTCTTTTGCTCTTGGCATTTTAATTATGATGTGTCTTGGTGTGGTCCTCTTTGGATTCCTCTTGTTTGGGGTTCTGTGTGCTTCCTGGACTTGTAAGTCTATTTCTTTCACCAAGTTTGGGAAGTTTTTGGTCACTATTTCTTCAAATAGGTTTTCAGTATCTTGCTCTCTCTCTTTTGCTGGCACCCCCATAATTCGGATGTTGGTATGCTTGAGGTTGTCCCAGATGCTCCTTACACTATCTTCAATTTTTGGATTCTTTTTGCTTTCTGCTTTTCTGGCTGAGTGGTTTTTGCTTCTTTGTCTTTAAACTCTTTGACTTGATTGTTGTGGTCCTGTAGTCTGCTTTTAGGCCTCTGTATAATATTTTTTTTAATTTCAGTTAGTGTATGCTTAATTTCTAGTTGGTCCTTTTTCATATCCTTGAGGGTCTCATTAAATTTATTGGCCTTTTCTAGGAACCTCTTGAAAAATCTTATAACTGTGGTTTTGAACTCTATGTCCAGTCATTGTTTTTCCTCCATTTCTTTCTATTGTAATCTGTTTCCTTGTCTCCTCATTTTGGCTGCTTCCCTGAGTTGGTCAAGTAGCTTTGTATGGTAGGTGAACTCTAGGAGACAGTGGCTAAGCTCAGCCTCCTCTGTTACCTGAGGTGGATACTCTTGGTGCACCCTTTTAAGGGCATCACTGTATTGTAGTTAAGCCTTGATTGTTGTTGATATCACCGGGAGGGTTTGACCTCCAGGCCAATTGGTTGTGAGGATCAGCTGTGTCTACACTGGGAGAGCCTCTGTGCTCAGCTTGGATGGGGTAGAGTCTCAGGGCTGAGAAGTCAGCCTTGGTTTCCCATCAGCCCCTCCGTAAGTGGCACCTGGGTCTCTGTGTCCTGTGGCAATGGCTACACACACCTCTGAGAGAAAGCTGCCCTCGAGTTTTGCCCACTGCCAGACAGTCCAGTTTCTCCTCAAATGAGTCTGGATATCCAAAGTCTCACCCAGATTGGAATACAATGCAGTAAAGTGGCTTTGTTTTCCTAGTGAACAAGAGAGCCAGCCACACAACCTCTCTGCAAGCTCGCGCACCTCTGCAGCTCCCTAGTCTCAGTGTGCTTCCTCCTGACAGTCCAGTTTCACCCTGTATGATTCTGAGTTCTCTGAGACTTGCCCGGAACTGGGGATCAGTGCAGTGGGGAGCCTTTGTCTCCCTCCCCGTTCAAGAAAACCAGCCGGCTATTCACTCGCCGCCCTTTCTGCTCACACATGTATCCTCATCTCTGCACCTCTGCCTCTCAGTGTCCTTTCATCTTTCCTTCTAGTTGTAGAATTTCCACTCAGCCAGCTTTCCTATGGTTCTGGATGATGTCAGTTTTATCTTTTAGCTGTAGTTTTGAAATTGTTGTGCAGGCAGCAGTATAGGTGTTTACCTATGCTGCCAACTTGGTTCCTCTCTAATCTTCCTTTTTGCACCAAGCAAACTACAGGGCTGAGACTTGGATACAGAGTCACGTGGCTGAATAGGTATGTTCCAATGACTCTCTTTACATTATGTTGACAATATTAATGATAAGATTTAGTATTTTAACAACAATATTTAGTTTACCCTGTAAATATTAGTGGAAGAGAATTCAAAAGTTTAAAATTTCTCCTTTTTATTAAGCTTAGAAGTATTTTTTATTGATTAAGTTATTACACATGTGTTAGAAGTATATTTTTAAAGAGTATCCCCTTTGGCTTTTTTGCATATACAGAGGGATTATGGGATGTCTCAGTAACTTTCTTAGACTTTATTAGGATTAAATTACTGATAATAATATTGTCTTCTCATATAACTTAATTTAATCCTATTTATCCTTTTAGCTCTTAATGCCTAGTCTGGGAATGCTCAAACATCAAGGCAACCCACAACTCAATGGCCCCTCTTCAGCCAGTGCAATTTTCAGTGGTCTTAATTTGAAACCACTACCCTGTCCTAGGTACAATGTTCTCATGGCTGATATCCATCTGACCAAAACTTATTTTCAAGCCACACTCTTTTTTTAATTACAATACAGATATTGGAAAGGTTTATTGAAAAGGTGCTGATTTATTTTCATTATATATATTTGGTGTAGCATTGCCAGGTCTCTGATATAGTCAACTAGCTAATCCCAGGATTAATTTGACTGATTTATGGTCAGGAACAGAAGGCAACAGAGTATGCTAGTATTTCCCAAAGTGGGTCAAAAACAAACAAACCCTGAGAACATCTTAAGATGGTTTATGAAAATACATATTTTTAAAGAGAAGCTGCTTCCTTTATTTTTGTTGTTGTTGCTGTTGTTAATCCCCAGGGTAGGTTTTCCACTTATATTTTAGAGAGAGTGGAAGGTAAGGGAGAAAGGGAAGCATCCATGTGAGAGAGACACATTGATTGGTTGCTTCTCACACTTGCCATGACCAATAGGGAAGGATATCAAACCTGCAACCCAGGTACATACCCTTGACCCCAAATCAAACCTGAGACCCTTCAGTGTGCGAGCCAATGTTCTAACCATTGAGAAATATGGGCCAGAGAGAAAATAGATTTAATAAAACATTTTAGAAAAGTTGGAATACTGAAGTCCTACTCTTGAAGTTGGTACTGTACATTAATATATTAGAGGGTCGATAATTTCCATAAGTACAATTATCTATATAGTGTTGTTTAACCCAGGGTTTCACTCATGTATTTGATCAAGGAATTATTTTAAGGTGCACCAATTAACATCTTGAGAACACTTTGGGAAACCTAGGGAAAAGGGGAGAACATGAAGGTCTGAGCAGGGCTGCAGACCAGAAAGACCTAGACCTGGAAGGCACAGTGAGGACTTGATTGCATGGAATGTCCATGTCCAGGAGCAGTTCTAGGTATTGTAGGTGGTTATAGAGATGAGCTATGCATTCAAGGAACTTCTCATAAAGGATGTTCCCCTCAACTCCTAGGTTTATCCCAGCTTTCCCATCTGAACATCTGCTGAGCCCTGACAATCCCAATAAAAGCCACATGGCAGTCACATGATGTTTAATAATTTTAGTCTTCTTCAGTAAAGGTGGTTCATTAAATGTGTAATTAAGGTTGATTTAGTTTTGATTCCTGAGTAAGAGTTTACTATAAATTAACTCTCAAATCAGAAGAAATCATTTGTCAGGACATATGCCTCAATTTTTGGTTCAGAAACTATGGTTCCATAACCATGCAGATTATATTTTCTATACTATCATTTTCCAGGAATTGAACCTGTTTTCTTCCTTCCCATGTCCTCATGCTTCTTCCTGTCTCTCCCTCAGCCTCTGGTGCTGTTGATGGAGTGGCCTGAAGCCACCAATTTTGCCTGCCTGATTGCAGGGTACTGCCGCCTCCTGATGGATTCCAGGAAGATGGTTTTCTCCAGGCCCACCAACCAGCCTCTTCCACCTCCAATGATCAAGGCAGGTAGGGCTCAGCCTCGATTTTTGGTGTATTGGAAGTCCTTTGGACCCTGGAAACATGGGGGGAGGAGCTCCACTGCCTTAGTGTTCACCCCATTCTGCCAGCACCTGATTTGCCAGGAGCTGATGCTGTACCACTGCGTCCCACTTGGCACAAGCCAGTTAGAAAGACAGCTGGCTTTATGGTGGGCTTGTCCCACAAAGGATACCTGTAACAACACATTGTGATTGAGTCTGAATGATAGTAAGATAAAAATAGCAAACAAGCAATAAATAGAGAACCAACTAAGAAATCTCATTGAATCTAAGGCAAAACTTTAGAGGTACATTGATCTAGAAGAGATGCATGAGTGTTCTAACTTTTTAAAAGTGGAAGCTGAAAATAAAGATAAAATTTTATTTTGTTCATAAGGTGGTTGATAGCTGCCTGAAATAAGAGGCCACAGAAGGTTGGGGTAGGAAAGAGTATGCAAGCACAGAGTATATATAGCCAGCAGAAATATTAGAAATTGGAGCAGTTGACCACTAAGAACAAAGTCAGGTGCAACTCTCAAACAGCGAAGTGAAGCCATTTGCCAGAGCTGTCCTGAGGATGGCATAATCGGGGCCTTTGGGGGGAAATCAGCCCAATCCAGATACTGCCACCCCAAACAAAAATGGGAGGAGACCAAAGAACAGTCACTCCACATATTAGACCCAAGACTCACATACATGCAATGAGTACTCTCCCAACCCAGCACCCAAACATCACAAGTAGAAGCTGAGACTTACTACCCAGTAGTTGCCCTCCTCACATGCTGAAGACTCTTCACCCAACTTGTCTTGCTACTAAACTGTTTTATCTTCAAGGATGTCTTGCCTTGCAGCATGATCACATCTGATCTATATTGAGGAGTTTGAGAATAGAAGCACATACCTGATGGATGACCCAGCACCCAGTGGGCTATGTATCCATATAAACCTTCTCACCTCATTTTCTTCAAAATGAACATCACAGCAAACACATGTTTATACCTCATAACATTGCCCATAGGAATTATAAGGCAATCCACCAAACACAGATTTAGCAAAAGATAGGGGGCCCCAAGGCATATGATGTAGGCAACATAAAGAAGCAAAAGAACTAACTTGGAATATTAAGAACCTGGGGATTCATGTTGCCATATGTCTCAAGGTGGATTGTTCAAAGTGGATGTCCATATATACTATGAAACCTCTGATGGCCAAATTATGGCAAAGCCAGTATTAGCATTATTAGTGTCACCTGTGCTCTTCCTCTCTATCATCACACCTAAGTAAATTATACTCCTTACTGAGCATGATAGAAAGGGAGAAAGGGAAAAGTCATGACAGAGGGAAGAACCTGGAGCTCAGCTGAGGACCAGATGTGCAAGTGAGGGCTGTTTGGGGGTTCATTTTAAGAAGGCTCCTGGGGTGGTTCTCTAGTCCCACCCTGCCTTCCAAAGGGTTTGGGTCAGCCCATTAGCACCCTAGCCCAGTGGTCAGCAAACTCATTAGTCAACAGAGTGGCAAACCGCGGCTCGCGAGCCTCAGTTTGCCGACCACTGCCCTAGCCAATGCCTTCGTTAAGTATTCCCCTTGCTATGGGAATAGTGGCACCATGTTGAATCATGTTGCTTTTCCAAAGGCAAATAAATTTCATTGGATTCTCTTGTAGCCCAGAAGAGAGGCTTATCTAAATGCTATCCATGACTTTAGAGCCCTTCCCTGATTCCTGAGAATCCTCAGAATTGGACTACAGAGTGAAGGAGGCTCAGGCTGCCTCTAGCACAGGGCCTCTCTATCCATGCAGGAGCCATATGGACCACTGTGGTGTCCCTGCTGTTTGTAGCGCTTGACTTCTCCTGGGACTTGGGCCAATGCCTAGGCCCAGTACTTGGCCTTTGGGTTATTAGTTGCTGGGTTGACATGACAGTAGCCACGCAGGGTTCAAGATTAGTGTGACAGAATGAGTTTCATGGGTCAGCCTGTCAGGGGCTGGTATGCACAACTTATCCCATGGTCCCAAAGACAGGAAAGGACAACATCAAGCAGCACTACTGAGGAGACCTCCACCCAGGTTACAGTGAGGGGCCATCAGTTCCTAATACAAAGTTAAGATTGACTTCCTCCATCACACCCCACTTTCAACCCAGAACAGAAGCCCCAGTGTAGTTTAGTAAAGACCTATAGGAATCAGTCATCCTGCCAACCTCAGACAATAGAACACTAGTCTACTCAGAGCCTGGTTTCTCTAGCAGGGTCTATAGTCTTATCCCATAGCAGCTACTGGCTGCCAGCTAACCCAACTCAATGCTCAGCCGACTGGCCTTAAAGGATGCTGGTAAACCACCAACTGGAAAAGACAAAGCATCACCTCTTCTCTCAGACACAGAAAAAAGAAGGAAAATGGGAAAGTGGAAGGAAAGAGATTAACTGTTGGGCTTTATCAGCAGTTTTCCTGAAGCAGGCATTTCCCTTATTCATTCAATAACTGTTTCTTAAGTACTCATTATGTATGTGCCAGGCACTGCAGATAAAGCTGTAAATAACAGACATGGTCCTTGCCCTCACAACGCTTACAACGTAGTCGGAAAATACAAAAGTATGATTAAAGAAATAATGCCAATACAGTAAGTTCCTTTGCATTTATATATAGGAAATTTCAACTGACACAGCATAACAGCACCTGGTCTTGAAGACACAACTTCGAGAAAATCTCAGACAAATACCAACTCTCCACCTATATGGAGATGGTTCAAAAGCCAGAGGCAACTGCCATCTCTCTCCTGCCTTGAGCTCCCTGTATTCTGTGGGGATCCAGGAAATTAAGGCTTTCAGGGCCCTAACTGGGGTCACAGTTGGAGGAGGATTCCACTCTAAATTTTCTCCCATGTTTAGAAAACAGTTTGATCTGATGAATAAAATATTCTGGTTAATGGCTACTACCGATACCATGCATAGCTTACAGATTTTCATGTAGTTAAAACTCAGCAACATGCATAGAGTAATAAAGCTAGAGTGAACATAGCAGACTCTTTTTTTTTCTTTTTTTATGATTCAGAAAGGACATGATGTTCTTGCAAGGCCTTTTGGTCATTTGTCCTTGTGACCAATGATCATCAGACTGTAGAACACAGCAAGAACAAATAAAAGAAAGTCAGTTTTATCAATGTGTTGATTGTGTGTGTGTGTGTGTGTGTGTGTGTGTGTATGTGTGTGTGTAATATAGTTTTTAAATATAGCTCCAATTGAGTCACCATCCTGTTCTTTGAAAGTATTTTTTAAGTCAGTCTTCTGAGTGGGTGAATACAGAGGGATAGACTAGGAGATTCCTGTGGGGAAAACTGATGAGCAATTTACAGCAGATTTGCAATCTGGGAGGCATGCTTTCTCAGATATCAGCCAACCACACCTGGCTTTACTGGCATTTTAACCTTTTGTCTGGAGGAGATTTATGCTTCTCCAGGAACATTTTCTTCTTTGCATAGCCGCCCCCCACCCCCATGCTGCTGCTCAGATCTGGAAATCACAGTACCAAGTGGTGAGCTATACATCACCTGGCCTTAACAGCCTGATATTGAGAGATGTTTCCATTTTGCAGGGCATGATGTCCCACTTAGACCTCTATCTCTTGTCTGAGAGGAGTCACAACCTCCTTATTGGACATGCTCCTGGGAGCCACCTCTAATAGCAGCAGACTGAGATTATTAGCTATCTCATAGGTAATTAGCACTAGGTGCATTGCCAGGGCCTATGAACAATGCCTAAGGTTAGAGACTTCCTGAACTGATAGTTCAAGCTCCTGGCTCAGTGTTCCTCTAGATTACAGTGGTCAGCAAACTGTGGCTCTCGAGCCGCAGTTTGCCACTTTGTTGACTAATGAGTTTGCCGACCACTGGGATAGGGGCATAATCACAAGGAACAACAACACCCTGTAATTATTGGAATTGAGAGTCTAGGTCAGCGATCTGCAAACTCATTAGTCAACAGAGCAGCAAACAGCGGCTCGCCAGCCGCATGGGGCTCGTGAGCTGCAGTTTGCCGACCTCTGCTCTAGAACACTTCTCTAAGTTTCAGAGAGTCATTACATACTATTCCCCCAGCTCATCCACACTTTATCTTATCCAAAGGACAAAAAGTGATCCTCCAGCTGACCCTGAGTTCGCTAGATACAACCACTAAGGCCTAAATTGAACTAACTCCATGTAGTTGCATTGACTATATTTAGAGGGGCACTATGGTCTATTGAAAACAGAGAGGGCTTGGGATCCAAAGTCAGAGAGACATGGGTTCCAGTCCCAGCTCTGCTGTATCTTAGTCGTGTGATCATGACCAAGGTACATAAACTGAGTCTTAGTTTCCCCATCTATACACTTAAAGGATAATAATTAAACCTACCTTATGAGGGATTGACAGGACAATGTGGGATAAAGTCATTTTAAGAGCAAAGCATAATTTTGCTCTTTTTATAATGATTGAAAGTTCATCATATGTCCAGTGATGTGCTTCTTTTTAACAAACAGCTTTATTTATATGTAATTTACAAGCCATAAAATTCACCCACTTAAAGATCACAACTCAATGATTTTTTTATGGCCTTTTGTTTGTTTTTCTTTTTCTTTTTTTAAAATTCAATAAATCTTTATTGTTCAGATTATTACAATTGTTCCTATTTTTCCCCCATAGCTCCCCTCCACCCAATTCCCACATCACCCTCTGCTCTTACCCCTCCCCCGCACTGTCCTCATTCATAAGTGTATGATTTTTGTCCAGTATCTTAGTGTACCCCCACACCCCTTTCCCCCCTAAGAATTGTCAGTTCACTCCCTTTCTATACCCCTGATTCTACTATATTCACCAGTTTATTCTGTTCATCAGAATTTTTTATTCACTTGATTTTTAGAATCACTTGTTGATAGATATGTATTTGTTGTTCATAATTTTTATCTTTAACTTTTTCTTCCTCTTCTTAAAGAATACCTTTCAGCATTTCATATAATACTGGTTTGGTGTTGATGAACTCCTTTAGCTTTTTTTTAATCTGTGAAGCTCTTTATCTGACCTTCAATTCTGAATGATAGCTTTGCTAGGTAGAGTAATCTTGGTTGAATGTTCTTGCTATTCATCACTCCCATCTGGCCTGCATAGTTTCTGTTGAGAAATCCGCTGACAATCGTATGGGTGCTCCCTTGTAGGTAACTAAGTGTTTTTCTCTTGCTGCTTTTAATATTCTCTTTGTCTTTTGCCCTTGGCATTTTAATTATGATGTGTCTTGGTGTGGTCCTCTTTGGATTCCTCTTGTTTGGGGTTCTGTGTGCTTCCTGGACTTATAAGTCTATTTCTTTCACCAGGTGGGGGAAGCTTTCAGTCATTATTTCTTCAAATATGTTTTCAGTATTTTGCTCACTCTCTTCTTCTGGTACCCCCATAATTCTGATGTTGGTATACTTGAAGTTGTCCTAGAGGCTCCTTATGCTATCTTCATATTTTTGGATTCTTTTTTCTTTTTGCTTTTCTGGGTGAGTGGTTTTTGCTTCTTTGTAATTCAAATCTTTGACTTGATTCCTGTGATCCTCTGGTCTGCTGTTATATCTCTGTATAATATTTATTTCAGTCAGTGTATGCTTAATTTCTAATTGGTCCTTTTTCATATCCTCAAGGATCTTGCTAAATTTATCAGTCTTTTCTAGAAAATTCTTGAAAAACCTTATAGCCGTGGTTTTGAACTCTATATCCAGTCATTTGCTTTCCTCCATTTCTTTCATTTGTGATCTATTTATTTGTCTTCGCATTTTGGCTGCTTCCCTGAGTTGATATAGTGGCTTTGTATGCTAGGTGTCCTATAAGGCCCAGTAGCTGAGCCTCCCCAGTTACCTGAGGTGAACACTCTTGGTGTACTCCTTTGTGGGCTGTGTGCACTGTCTTGTTGTAGTTAAGCCTAGATTGTTGTTGTGTATCACTGGGAGAAACTGACCTCCAGGCCAATTGGCTGTGAGGATTAGCTGTGTCTATGCTGGGAGAACTTCTGTGCTGGAGACACCCTGTGTTGAGACAAGACCTACAAAATCCTCTGTGCTCAGCTTGGACAGGGCAGAGTCTCAGGGCAGAGCAGACAGCATTGGTTTCCTCTCAGCCCTGCCCTAATAGGACCGTGTCATAGTGTCCCGTCATAATCGCTAAAAGCACCTCTGAGAGAAAGCTGCCCTCAAGTTCTGCCCACTGCCAGACAGTCCAATTTTTCCCCAAATGAGTCCCCAGAGTCTCACCCAGTACTGGAGTTCAGCGCAGTCAGGAGCTTTTGTCTCTCTCCTGCTTGAGAAAGCCAGCCACCACTCAGTTGCCAATCCTCTCTGTGGTGCGTGTCAGTACCTTTGCCTCCTGCAGCTCCTCTGAGTCTCAATGTGCTTTTCTCTTTCCTTCTAGTTGTAAAATTTCTACTCAGCTAGTCTTCCTATGGTTCTGGATGATGTCTGTTTTGTCTTTTAGTTGTAGTTTTGAAATTGTTGTGTGAGGCATCAGTTTAGGTGTTAACCTATGTTGCCATCTTCATTTCTCTGTTTTTCAAGAGTGTTCTTCAAATATATGTTTATTGATTTGAGAGGAAAGGAGAGGGATATAGAAGCATCAATGATGAGAGAAGCATTGATCGGCTGCCTCTTGCATGCCACCTACTGGTGATTGAGCCCTGAAACCAGGGCATGTGCCTTTGACTGGAATGGAACTTGGGACCCTTCAGTCCAAAGGCCCATGCTCTATCCACTGAGCCAAGCCAGCTAGGGCACAACTCAATGTTTTTAAGTATATTTAATACTAGAGGCCCAGTGCACAAAATTCATGCACTGGGGGGGCCCTCATCCCAGCCTCCACCCTCTCTCAGTCCGAGAGCCCTCGGGGGATTTCCAACTAAGCCAGCAGTCGGATATTCTTAGTGCTGCTGTGAAAGCTGAAGAAGCTCCTGCCACCACTGCTGGGCTTGCCAGCCATGAGCCTGGCTTCTGGCTGAGTATTTGCGTTGAGCATCTGCCCCCTGGTGGTCAGTGCACATCATAGCAACCAGTCCTTCTGCCGTCAGGCCGAAACCAGCTCTCCAACATCCCCTGAGGAGTCCCAGGTTGCAAGAGGACACAGGCCAGGCCAAGGGCCCCTACTGGTGCACAATCAGGCCAGGGAGGGATGTGGGAGATTGGCCAGCTAGGGAGGGACTGCGGGAAGGCTCCAGGGTGTGTCCAGCCTGTCTTGCTCAATCCTGATTGCCAAAACCCCAGCAGCAAGCTAACCTACTGGTCAGAGCATCTGCCCCCTGGTGGTCAGTGCATGCCATAGCAAGCAGTTGAGAGGCCTTAGCATATAATTAGCATGTTATGCTTTGATTGGTTGAACGGCCAACTGGACCACCAGACACTTAGCATATTAGGCTTTTATTATATAAGACTAGTGGCCCGGTGCATGAAATTCCTGCATGGGAGTCGGGGGGAGTCCCTCATCCAAGACTGCACCATCTCCAATCTGTGACCCCTTGGGGGATGTCTGACAGTCGGACGTGCCTCTTGCAATCTGGGACTGCTGGCTCCTAACCGCTCACCTGTCTGCCTGCCCTCCCCTTCAGGCTTGACTGCCCCCAACTGCCCCCCCTTCAGGTCTGGTCCCGTCTACTGGCCTGCTTGCCCCCAACTGCCCCCCCCCACTGGCCTGCTCACCCACAACTGCCACCCCTGCCAGCCTGATCACCCCCAACTGCTCCCTCCTGCTGCCCTGCTTGCCCCCAACTGCCCCACCCTGCTGGCCTGGTCACCCCCAACTGCCCTCTCCTGCTGGCCTGATCATCCCTAACCACCTCTGCCTTGGCCCCACCTCCATGGCTTTGTCCGGAAGTTCTTCCAGAAGGTCTCTCAATCTAATTTGCCTATCACCCTTTTATTAGTATAGATATTCACAGGGCTGTGCAGTCATTGCCACAGTTTAATCTTAGAATATTTTTGTCCCTCCTAAAACAAACTCTGTGCCCATTAATATTCATTCCCTATTGCCCTCCTAATTATATCTGAGTCCTAAGCAACCACAAATCCACTTACTTTCTCCATACATTTGCCTTTTCTGGACATTTCACATAAATGGAATAATACAACATATGGTCTTTTTGTGGATTGCTTTTTTTCACTTAAGCATAATGTTTTCAAGGATCGTTCATGTTTTAGCATATATTAGCCCTTTGTTTCTTTTTATGGCCAAATAATATTCCATTGTATGAATAAACAACATTTTGTTTATCCGTTCTTCAGTTGATGAACATTTGGGTTGTTTCTACCTTTTGGTTATTTTGAATAATAATGTAATAAGCATTAATGTAAAAGTTTATGTGGGGACCTATGTTTTCATTTTTCTGGTGTATACCTAGAAGTGGATTGGTATTGATTGTCAGAAGTTCCCAGACTATTTTCCAGAATGACTGCACCAGTTTACATTTCCATCAGCAGTGTTGGAGGGTATAATTTCACCAAATCCTCTCCAAACCATGTTATTGTCTTTCTTTTTTAATTAAATTTATTGGGGTAACATTGTACAACATGAACATATAGGTTTCAGGTGTGGGCTTCTATGTTACAAGATTTGTATATTGCACCATGTGCTCATCACCCGAAGGCAAATCTTCTCCTGTCACCATATTTTGGGACCCTTTCCCCCCCCTACCCTTTGTGTTCACAAGTTTCAGTTTTATATCCCACATATGAGTGAAATCATATAGTTCTTTACTTTTTCTGTCTGACTTATTTCACTTTTCATAATGTTCCCAAGGTCCATCCATGTTGTTGAAAATGGCACTATTTCATCCTTTCTTATGGCTGAGTACTATTCCAGTGTGTATGTGTACCACATTCTTTATCCAGTCCTCTATCGTGGGACACTTTGATTGTTTCCATGTCTTGGCCACTGTGGATAGGGGATCATATATCTTTGCAAATACATGATTTTGAATTTTTCGGGTATATACCCAGGAGAGCGATTGCTGGACTATATGGTGGCTCTTTTCTTAATTATTTGAGAAATTGCCAGACTGCTTTCCATAGTGGTTGTAGCAGTATACATTCCCACCAGCAGTGGATGAGGGTTCTCTTTTTTCCACAACCTCTCCAACACTTATTATTGCTTGTCATATCTATAATGCCATTCTTACAGGTATGAGGTGTTATCTCATTGTAGTCTTGATTGGTGTTTCCCTAATTGCCAGGGAGGTTGAACATCTTTTCATACAACTAGTTGCTATTCAAATGTCTCCTTGGGAGAAGTGCATTTTCAGTCCTTTGCCCACTTATGAATTGGGTTATTTGTTTGTTTGGTGTTGAGTTTTATGAGTTCTTTATATATTTTAGAATTTAAATCTTTGTCTGAGCTATTGTTTGCAAATATCATCTCCCACCTGGTTGGCTGCCTCTTTGTTTTGTTGTCAGTTTATTTTGCTGTGAAGAAGCTTTATAGTTTGATAGTCCCATCCATTTATTTTTGCCCTTACCTCCTTTGCCTTTGAGATCGAGTTCATAAAATGTTCTCTGCAACCAAGGTCTGTAAGTTTGATTCATATGTTTTCTCCTATGTAACTTATTCTTTTGGGTCTTATATTTAGGTCTTTGAACCATTTTGAATTAAGTTTTATACATGGGGACAAACTATAATCCAATTTCATTCATTCGCATGTGGCTTTCTAGTTTTCTTAGCACCATTTATTGAAGAGATAATCTTTACTCCAATGTGTGTTTCTGGATCCTTTGTCAAAAATTATCTGTCCATATGTATGTGGTTTTATAGCTGGGCTCTCTATTCTATGTGTCTGCTTCTCTGCCAATAGCATGCTGTTTTGATTATCATAGCTCTGGAGTATAATTTGAAGTCAGGTAGGGTGATACCCTAACTTCATTATTTTTTCTCAGGATTGCTTTGGCTATTTGGGGTCTTTTGTGGTTCCATACAAATCTGATTATTTCTTTTTCTATTTATTTAAGAAATGACATTGGGCCCTCGCCAGTTTGGCTCAGTGGATAGAGCATCAGCCTATGGACTGAAGGGTCCCAGTTTCCATTCCAGTCAAGGGCATATGTCTGGCTTGCCAGCTTAATCCCCAGGAAGGGCATGCAGGAGGCAGCCAATCAATGATTCTCATCATTGATGTTTCTATCTCTCATTCCCTCTCCCTTCCTCTCTGAAATAAATAAAAATATATTTTTAAAAATAACATTGGGATTTTTATGGGCATTACATTAAATCTGTATATTGCTTTGGGTAATATGGCCATTTTAACTATATTGATTCTTCCAATTCATGAACATGGAATATTGTTCCCTTTGTTGTATCTTTTCTATCTCTTTAGTGTTTTGTAATTTTCAGTACATAGATCTTTAATGTTCTTTGTTAAGTTTATTCCTAGGTATTTTATTTTTTCAGTTGCTATTGCAAAAATAATTGTTTTTTCAGTTCTTTTTTGGTAGTTTTGTTGTTAGCATACAGGAAGGGAATGGATTTTTGCACATTGATTTTGTATCCTGCAACTTCACTGTATTTGTTTATTATTTCTAATAGTTTTTGGTGGAGTCTGTAGGGTTTTCTATACACAGAATCTTTTCATCCACAAAAGTGATTGTTTTACTTCTTCCTTCCCAATTTGGGTGCCTTTTATTTCTTTTTCTTGCCTTGTTGCTCTGGCTAGGACTTCCAGCACTATGTTGAATAAGAGTGGTGAGAGTGGACATCCTTGTCTTGTTCCTGATCTTAGAGGAAAAGCTTTCAGTTTTTCACCATTGAGTATTACTGTATATTGGCTGAGGGTTAATCATATATGGCCTTTATTATGTTGAGGTACTTTCCTTCTTTTTCTATTTTATTGAGTGTTTTGATCATAAATGGATGTTCTACCTTATCAAATGCTTTTTCTGCATCTATTGACAAAATCATATGATTTTTATCCTTTCTTTTGTTAATGTGGTGTTTTACATTGATTGATTTGTGAATGCTGAATCATTCTTGTGCCCCTGCAATGAATCCCACTTGATGGTGATGTATTATTTTTTGGATGTACTGTTGTATTTGATTAGCCAGTATTTTGGTTAGGATTTTTGTATCTGTATTCATCAGGTATATTGATCTGTAGTTTTCTTTTTGTGTTATTTTTGCCAGGTTTTGGTATCAAACTGTAATCCAATTTCATTTGGGTTATATTGGCCTCATAGAATGTGTTAGGAAGTATTGCCTCTTCTTCAATTTTTTTTTAATTTGAGAAAGATAAGTTTTAAATCTTTGAATATTTGGTAGAATTCTTGTTTTTTGGGAGGTTTTTGATGGTTGTTTCTATTTCCTCACTACTGATCAGTCTATTTAGATTTTCCCATTCTTCATGATTTAGTCTAAAAGATTAATAAAACTGACAACCCCTTGAATAGACTCACTACAGGAAAAAGAGAAAAGACCCATATAAACAAAATCAGAAATGAATTGAATTTGGTGGCATTTAGTCTTTCATAATATTCTAGTATGATCCTTTGAATATCTGTGACTCCTCTATCATTTCTGATTTTGTTTATATGGGTCTTTTCTCTTTTTCCTGTAGTGAGTCTATTCAAGGGGTTGTCAGTTTTATTAATCTTTTCAAAGTACCAACTCTTTGTTTTATTTTTTGTATAACCTTTTTGTTCTATATTTCATTCAATTCTGCTCTAATTATTTTTATTTCTTCTGCTGTCTTTGGGTTGCTTTTGTTCTTCCTTTTCTAGTTCTTCAACATGTGAGATTAGGTTGTTTACTTGGGATTTCTCTTGTTTCTTGTGATAGGCCTATAATAACTTCCCTCTTATTATTGCTTTTGCTGCATCCCAGAAGTGTTGATGTTATATTGTCATTCTTATTTGTCTCTGTATAAATTTTGATCTCTTTTTATTTGTTCTTCAACCCAGTCATTTTTTAAATTGTATGTTGTTTAATCTCCAGATATTTGTGGGTTTCTTTACTTCCTTTGTGCAGTTGATTTCTAATTTCAAGGCATCAAGATCAGACAATATACTTAGTATAATTTCAACTTTCTTGAACTTGTTGATGCTACTTTTTAAAATTAAATCTTTATTGCTGATGGCATTACATATGACCTCCTTTTACCCCATTCACCTCTTCTAGCCCACCCTGCCCTTGCCCTAGGCCATTACCACCCTATAGTCCCTGTCCATGGATTATACATATATGCATACAAGTTCTTTGGTTGATTTCTTCCCACTAATCCACTCTCCCCTTCCTTCTTTCTGAAATTCTGTAGTTTGTTCTATGCTTCTATGTCTCTGGATCTATTTTGTACCTCAGTTTGTTTTGTTCACTAGATTCCACATATCAGTGAGATCATGTAATACTTATCTTTCTCTGACTGGCTTATTTCACTTAGCATAATACTCTCCAAGTCCCTCCATGCTGTCTTAAAGGGTAAGAGAACCTTCTTTTTTACTGCTGCATAGTAGTCCCTGGTATAAATTTACCATAGCTTTTTTATCCACTCATCTATTGATGGATACTTGGGCTGTTTTCAGATCTTAGCTATTGAAAATTGTACTGCTAAGAACATATGGGTGCATATATCCCTTCTGATTGATGTATTGGGATTCTTAGGATATATTCCTAGAAGTGGTGAGGGATCACTGAGTCAAGTGGGAGTTTCATTTTTTACTTTTTTGGGGAAACTCCATACTGTTTTCCATAATGAATGCACCAGTCTGCATTCCCACCAGCAGTGTACAAGGGTTCCCCTTTCTCCACATCCTCGCCAGCACTTGTCATTTGTTGATGGTAGGTGTGAATTGATACCTCAGTGTCATTTTAATTTTCATCTCTCTGATGATCAGTGACATTGAGTATTTTTTCATATGTCTTTTGGCCATCTGTATGTCGCTTTGTAGAAGTATCTATTTAGGTCTTTTGTCCATTTTTTTTATTAGATTGTTTGTCTTCCTTTTGTTAAGTTGTGTGAGTTAATGGTTTCTTTTGCTTTGCAGAAGCCGTTTATTTTAATGTAGTCCCACTTGTTTATTTTCTCCTTAATTTCCTTTGCCCTAGGAGATGTATCTGTAAATACCAGTATATTGCTGAGAGATGTCTGAGATTTTGCTGCCCTATGGTTTTATCTAAGATTTTTATGATTTTCCGTCTTATACTAGTAATTTAGTCTTTTATCCATTTTGAGTTTATTCTTGTACAAGGTGTAAGTTGGTAGTCTAGTTTCATATTTTTGTGTGTATCTGTCCAATTTTCCCAGCACCATTTATTGAAAAGACTGTCTTGACTCCATTGTATGTTCTTGCATCCTTTGCCAAATATTAATTTAATGTAATGGCTGGTCCATTTTGGGGTCTCTGTTCCTTTGATCTATATGCCTGTTCTAGTGCTAGTCCCAGGCTGTTTTGATTATAGTGGCTTTGTAGTACAACTTGATATCTTGTATTGTGATTCCTCCAACTTTGTTCTTTCTCAAGATTGCTGTGGCCATTTGGTGTCTTTTGGCTCCATATAAAAAGCAATTGTTCTAGATCTGTGAAATATGCTGTTGGTATTTTAATAGGGATTGCATTAAATCTGTAGATTGCTTTTGGTAGTATGGACATTTTAATAATATTAATTCTACCAATCCATGAATACGGTATAGTCTCCCACTTGTTTATATTTTTTACTATCTCTTTTTTCAATGTCCTATATTTTTCCAAGTACCAATTTTTTATTTCCATGGTTAAGTTTATTCCTAAGCATTTTAATTTTTTTGTTGCAATGGTAAATGGGATTGTTTGTTTAGTTTCTCTTTCTGAGAGTTCATTATTGGTATATAAAAAAAGCCAGAGATTTTGGAGTGTTGATTTTGAATCTTGCTACATTGTTGAATTCCTTTATTAACTCTACTAGCTTTTTTGATGGAGTCTTTAGGATTTTCTTTGCACAATATGATGTCACCTGCGAATAATGAGAGTTTTACTTCTTCCTTTCCAATTTGGATGCCTTTTATCTCTTCTTCTTGTGGATAGGACTTCCAGTACTATGTTGATTAAGAGTGGTAAAGTTGGAAATCTCTATCTTGTTCCTGTTCTTAGGGGAAATGGTTGTAGTTTTCCCCTTGAGTATGGTGCTCACTGTATATATTGCTTATCACATGTGGCCTTTATTATGTTGAGATATGATCCCTCTATTTTCACTTTGCTGAGAGTTTTTATAAAAAATCAGTGTTGGATTTTGTCTAATGCTTTTTCTGCATCTATTGATATGATTTTTGTCTTTCAGTTTGTTTATTTGATGTATCACATTTATTGATTTGTGAATATTGTACCAGCCTTGAATCCCTGGAATGAATCTCACTTTGTCAAGGTTTATGATCTTCTTAATATATTCCTGAGTCTGATTTGCTAATATTTTGCTGAGGATTTTTGCATCTATGTTCATCAGGGATATTGATCTATAATTTGTTCTTTGTAATATCTTTATCTAGTTTTGCAATTAGGGTAATGCTGGCCTCATAAAAAGAGCTTGGAAGTATTCCTTCTTCTTGGGTTTTTTGGAATACTTTGACGAGTTTAGTTTATAGTTCTTCTTTGAATATTTGGTAAAACTCCCCTGTGAAGCCATCCAAACCAGGGCTTTTTTTCTTTTCTTTTTTCTTCTTCTTTTTTTTATTACTGTTTTTATTTCATCAGTTGTTATTGGCCTACTTAGGTTTTCTGATTCTTCCTGTTTAGTTTTTTGGAGATTGTATTTCTCTAAGAATTTGTCCATTTCATCCACATTGTCCCCCTTTTTTGGCATATATTGTTGATAATATTTTCTTACAATCCTTTATATTTCTGTGGTGTCAGTGATTACTTCTCTCCTTTCCTTTCAGATTTTATTTGGATCCTGTCTTTTTGTTTCTTGAGGATATAGCTAACAGTTCACCAATCTTGTTTATCTTTTCAAAGAATAAGCTCTGAATTTGATATTTTTGTATTTTTATGTCATTTATACTCTAATCTTTATTTCCTTTCTTATTGTTCTCTTTATAATTCTTTAAGTTGTAGGGTTAAATTGTTTATTATTAATTTTTATTGTGTTTTGAGGTAGGCCTATAGTGCTATGAACTTCCCTCTTAGGACTGCTTTTGCTGTGTCCCAGAGATTTGAAGTTGTTGTGTGTTCATTTTAATTTGTTTCCAGAAATTTATTTATTATCTCATTGGTAACCCATTTATTGTTTAATAACTTGCTATTTAGCATCCGTGTGTTTGAATGTTTTTGAGTTTTTTTTTGTAGTTAATTTCTAATTTCATTTCCTTGTGATCTGAGAAGATGCTTGATATGATTTCAATTTTCTTGAACTTGTAGAGTCTTGTTTTGTATCCTAACATGGGTCTATCTTTGTGTATGGACCATATGTCACTTGAGAACAATGTATATTCTATAGCTTTGGGCTGAAATGTTCTCTAAATGTCAATGAAATCTACCTAATCTAACGTGTCATTTAGAGTCACTATTTCCTTGTTAATTTTTTTTTTTTTTTTGTCTGGAAGATCTATCCAGTGAAGTTAGCAGGGAATTCAAGTCTGCTATGATGACTTGTTTTTGTTGATCTCCCCCTTAAAGTCCTAAAAGTTTTTAAAAATATATATTTAGGTGTTCCTATGTTGGGTACATATATGTCTACCAGAGTTATATCCTCTTCTTGAATTGATCCCTCTAGTATTATGTTGTGGCCTTTTGTGTCTCTTATTATGGCCTTCATTTTGAAGTCTGTTTTGTCAGATATGAGTATTACTACCCCAGCTTTTTTTGGTTTCCACTTGCATGGAAAAATTTTTTCCATCCCTTGACTCTCATCCTGTATGAGGTTTTTTTTGTGTTTTTTTTTTTTCTGAGGTGGATCTCCTGTAGACCTCATAGAATTGGGTCATGTTTTTATATCCATTAAACAACCCTATGTCTTTGGTGGGAGCATTTAGGCCAAGCATGTCAAATTCACAGCCTGCAGGCCCCATGTGCCCCACAACAAATATTTATGTGGCCCAGCCAATATAACAGTATGTAAGAAACATTTTAATAAAAAATTCTGGTAACTTAATTTTCATAATATCTTTTTATACATAATTATTAATAATGAACTACAACTTTCACTAATGAATAATTACTATAATGTGTTGCATTCATTTCCTTTACATGCCTTACGTACAGGTGCACCTATTTTCTCCACTAATACTAGCAGTGAATATTTTAGCAGCCAATTGCCACATCATTAGTCTTGGACTGACTTATTTGGTGTGTGCAACAGGAAATATTTCACTTTCAAAGAACAAGAAAATAGGTTTATTTGTGTTATGCTTATTAGTTTGTGCAGTTATTCAGTGTCTGGTAAGTTAATGTTCAAGAAAAAATATTAATTTTTATTATAATGTTTTATTATTTTATGTTAACAATTACTCATTTTTTTCAGCCCTGTGTATTCAGCATGTCTCTATCAAAACCTACATTTTTATGAAAATTGAAGCTTTTTTTTGTAGCCCACATAAACTTAAAACTTGTTTATTTAGCCCATGTTAGCGTTTGAGTTTGACATCCTTGATTTAAGCCATTTATATTTAAGGTTATTATTAACAGGTACTTAATTATTGCCATTTTGATTCTGTATGCCTATGTTTTGCTCAATACATATTTCTTCTTCTCATTACAGCAGTCCCTTTAGCATTCTTCTCCTGCTGGTGTAGTGGTGATAAAATCATTTAGCCTTTTTGTTTCTGTTTGTTTGTTTGTTTGTTTGTTTGTTAAGCTCTTTATTTCACCATCTAGTTTGAACAGTAGCCTTGCTGGATATAGTAATCTTGGTTTCAGATACTTGCTTTTCATTACCTTGAGTACTTTATGCCATTCCCTATAGAGTTTCTGATAAGAAATCAGCTGACAATCCTATGGGAGCTCCTTAATAGGTAACAAATTGCTTTTCTCTTGCTCCCTTTATGATTCTCTTTTGTCTTTAATTATTGGCATATTAATTTTGATACTAGTGGCCCAGTGCACAAAATTCATGCACAGGGTGGGGAGTAGCTCTCAGCCCAGGCTGCACCCTCCCCAATCTGGGACCCCCTGAAGGACGTCCTACTGCCGGTTTACAGGGATTGGGCCTAAACCGGCAGTTGGACATCCCTCTCACAATCCGGGACTGCTGCCTCCTAACCGCTCACCTGTGTGCCTACCTGCGTGATTGCCCCTAACCATTCTGCCTGTCAGCCTACTTACCCCCAGCTGCCCCCCTTCCACCGGGCTGCCGGCCCCCAAATGCCCCCCTGCCAGCCTGATCACCCCAACTGTCCCTCATGCCAGTGTGCTCATCCCCAACTGCCCCCCTGCAGGCCTGCTCACTCCAAACTACCCTCCACTGTCCTGAACACCTCCAACTGACCCCCACTGATGGCCTTCGCACTCCCAACTGGCCTCTTTGCTGGTCTGCTTACTTTCAATGGCCCTTCCCCCCACCAGCCTGATCACCCACAACTGCCGTCCCATCCTGTCCTGATCACCCACAACTGCCATCCCCTCCTGGCTTCTAATTGCCTCTACCTCAGCCCCGCCACCATGGCTTTGTCCAAAAGAACACCCACAACGTCTCCTGGAAGGTCTCCCAGTCTAATTAGCATATTACCATTTTATTAGTATAGATAGAGGCCTGGTGAATGGGTGGAGGCTGGCTGGTTTGCCTAAAGGGTGTCCAGGATCAGGGTGGGGGTTCCCTTGGGGCATGGGGCAGCCTGGGTGAAAGGCCTGTTGTGGTTTGCAGGCTGCCCATGCCCCCAAGGGGTGAGGATCCCTGCTGGGGGGTGTGGCCAGCCTGGGTGAGGGGCTGAGGGCTGTTTCCAACCTGGCCACACCACCCTCAGGGTGGGAGTTCCCACTGAGGTGCCTGGACAGCCTGAGTGAGGGGCTGATGGCTGTTTGAATGCTAGCCATGTCCCCCAGTGGGAAATCTTACTCCATGGGGCATGGCTAGCTTGGGTAAGGGGCTGAGGCCTATTTTCAGGCTAGCCATGCCATCTGGCGACCCATGGTACTAGCCCCTCCTTTTTTATTTTCAGTGTCCTTGAGCAGAGGCCAGGGCCAGCTGGAAGCAGGTATCTGGGATTCATTTATCTTCTATAATTGAAACTTTGTAGCCCTGAGCAGAGGCCAGAACAGGCCAGGGTGGGCAGGAAGTTTGGCTTCCTCCATCGCCAGGGTCACCCCAAGCCTCCTGCTCATTCCAGTTCCATGGCTGCCACCATCTTAGTTGACTTAATTTGAATACTTACTCCTGATTGGCTGGTGGATATAGCGGAGGTACAATCAATTTGCATCTTTCTCTTTTATTAGTGTAGATGTCTGGGCATGGGCATGCTTGAGTTCTTCTTCCTTCGAACTCTCTTTGCCTTCTATGCTTTTGTGACTTTTTCCTTCACCTGGTTAAGGACGTTTTCTGCCATTATTTCTTCAAAACACTTTCTTTATCCCTTGCTTGCTTGTTCCTCCTTCTGATACACATATTATGCAAATACATTGAGTGGCCAGATTATTATGATCTCTGAACACATAATAATCTGGCCACTCAGTATATATATATATATATATATATATATATATATATATATATATATATCCTATCTAATAAAAGAATAATATGAAAATTAACTGTACCTCCGATCAAGCTACACCCACCAGCCAGGCCCACCAACCAATCAGAAGCAAATAAACCCCAACCAAGATGGCTGTGGCCACTGAGAGCAGGCGGGGGGCTTGGGTTTCCCTGGCAATGGAGGAAGCCAAGCTTTTCACCTGCCCTTCCTGGTCTAGGCCTCCACTCAATGCTACAAAGTTTCAATTATAGAAGATACATGATCCCAACAGATGGCGGCAGCCATGGAGCTGGAAAGAGGAGAGGCTAGGTTTGCCTGGGTGATGGAGGAAGCCAAGGTTCTGCAGTCCTAGCACCTCGGCCTCCACTCTAGGCTATAAATTTTCAATTATAGAATTTAAATAAACCCAAACGGAAATGGCTGTCTCCATGGAGCGAGCAGAAGGCTTGGCTCCGCTCCAGGCTACAACATTTCAATTGTAGAACATGAATTAATCCCAGATCCCAGGGCCTCCACTTGAGTCACTGGGGGCCATGGCCAGCGTGCAAACCACCACAGGCCCCTCGCCCAGGCCACCTCATGCCCCAAGAGAACCCACACCCTGATCCAGGACACTTTTCAGGGCAAACCAGCTGGCCCCCACCCATGCACCAGGCCTCTATCCTATCTAATAAAAGAGTAATTTGCAGATTGGCCATCACTCCAACACACAAGAGGACTGCCCCAATGTGGTCAAAGATCCTGCATGTGGACACAAGATGGCCAACACAGGATGGCCAGCAGGAGGTTCCAGGCCTGCAAGGGAGGGCAGTTGTGGGTGATCAGGCCATCAGGGGAGGGCAGTTGAGAGGGACAAGGCCTGCAAGGGAGGACAGTTGGGGACAATCAAGCCTTCAGGGGAGGGCAGTTAGGGGTGACCAGGTTGGCAGAGGAGGGAAGTTGGGGGCAAACAAGCTGGCAGGGGAGCAGTTAGACATCAATAGGCTGGCAGGGTAGGGGTTAGGGGGTGATCAGGCTGGCAGGCAGAAGCAGTTAGGGGCAATCAGGGCAGCAGGCAGGCAAGCAGTTTGGAGCCAGCAGTCCTGGATTGTGAGAAGGATGTCCGACTGCCCGTTTAGGCTTGATCCCAGGCCTAAACGGGCAGTTGAACATCCCTCAAGGGGTCCCAGATTGGAGAGGGTGCAGGCTGGGCTGAGGGACAACCCCCCCCCCCGTGCATGAATTTCGTGCACTGAACCTCTAGTATATCCTATCTAATAAAAGAGTAATATGCAAATCGACCTACCTACAATCAAGCCATGCCCACAGCCACACCCATCAGCCAATCGGGAGCAAATTATGCAAATAAACCCCAACCAAGATGGCTGCAGCCACTGAGAGCAGGAGGGAGGCTTGGGTTTCCCTGGCAATGGAGAAAGCCAAGCTTTCTGCTTTCCCTTGCTGTCCTAGGCCTCCACTCAATGCTACAAAGTTTTAATTATGGAAGATACATAATCCCAACAGAAATGGCAGCATCCACGGAGCTGGAGAGAGCAGGAGGCTAGGGTTGCTCCTGGCTATGGAGGAAGCAAAGCTTCTACAGCCCTAGCACCTAGGCCTCCACTCTAGGCTACAAAGTTTCAAGCAGAAATGGCTGTTGCCACAGAACGAGCAGAAGGCTTGGATCTGCTCTAAGCTACAAAGTTCAGTTGTAGAACATAAATTAATCCCAGATCCCAGGGCCTCCACTTGGGTCGCTGGGAGGCGTGGTTGGCCTGCAAATCACCATAGGCCCCTTGCCCAGGCCACCCCATGCCCCAAGGGAACCCCCCCTAATCCGGGACACTCTTCAGGGCAAACCAGCCAGTCCCCACCCAAGCACCAGGCCTCTATCCTATCTAATAAAAGAGTAATATGCAGATTGACCATCACTCCAACACACAAAAGAGCTTCCTCCATTTGGTCAAAGATCCTGTCCCCATGTGGACACAAGATGGCCACCAGAAGATGGCCAGCAGGGGAGGACAGTTGGGAGGTTCCAGGCCTGCAGGGGAGGGCAGTTAGGGGTAACCAGGCCAGCAGAGGAGGAAAGTTAGGGGCAAACAAGCTGGCAGGGGAGGAGTTAGAGATCAATTAGGCTGGCAGAGGAGTGGTTAGGGACAATCAGGGAGGCAGGCAGGTGAGCAGTTTGGACCTAGCAATCCTGGATTGTGAGGATGTTCGACTGCCTGTTTAGCCCCGATCCTACCATTTAGGGCAGTTGAACATCCCTCGAGGGGTCCCAGATTGGAGAGGGTGCAGGCTGGGCTAAAGGACATCCCTCCCCCCTCCATGCACGAATTTCGTGCACCGGGCATCTAGTGTGTGTGTGTGTGTGTGTGTGTGTGTGTGTGTGTGTGTACGCACACACTAGATGCTGGGTGCATGAATTTGTGCATGGATGGGGTCCAGCTATCCTGTCTAGGGGGAGGGGACTTGATGGTTGACCAACCTGCCTGCTGATGGGTGGTTGGTCAGCCTGCCTACTGATCAAACTTCTGGTCGAGGGGACAATTTGCATATTAGCCTTTTATTATATAGGATATACACTGAGTGGCCAGATTATTATGTGTTCAGAGATCATAATAATCTGGCCACTCAGTGTATTGTTATGTTTCATGTTATCCTCCTATTTTTTAATTGTTTTTACTTTTTATTTCTCTGATTGAGTGATTTTTCCTACCCTGTCTTCTAATTCACTGATCCCTTTCTCACCTTCCCCTAATCTGCTGTGTATCCCTTTCACTGTGTTCTTGATTAGTGCTAGGTCATTCTTCATTGTTACTATATTATTTATCATGCAATTGAGCATCTTTGCCATCATTATTCTGAGATATGTTTCTGACAAATTTCTTTTTTTGTGTCATTTTTTTAATCTTTATTGTTCAGTATATTAATTACATTGTTCCCTTTTTTCCCCCTATAGTTCCCCTCCACCTGGCACCCATCCCACCCTCCGCCCTCACCCCCCTCCACTGTCCTCTCCCATAGTTGCATGATTTTTGTCCAGTCTCTTGCTGCACTTCCCAAACCCCTTTTCTCCCCAAGAGTTGTCAGTCCATTCCCTCTCTATGTCCGTGATTCTGTTACATTCACCAGTTTATCCTGTTCATCAGCTTATTAATTCACTTGATTTTTAGATTCATTTGTTGATAGATGTGTATTTGTTGTTCATACTTTATATTTTTACCTTTTTCTTCTTCCTCTTCTTAAAGAATATCTTTCAGCATTTCATATAATATTGGTTTGGTGGTGATGAACTCCTTTAGCTTTTTCTTATCTGCGAAGCACTTTATCTGGCCTTCAATTCTGAGTGATAGCTTTGCTGGATAGAGTAATCTTGGTTGTAGATTCTTGCTGTTCATCACTTTGCATATTTCTTGCCACTCCCATCTGGCCTGCATCGTTTCTGTTGAGAAATCCGCTGACAATCGTATGGGTGCTCCCTTATAGGTAACCAACTGTTTTTCTCTTGCTGCTTTTAATATTCTCTCTTTGTCTTTTGCTCTTGGCATTTTAAGTATGATGTGCCTTGGTGTGGTCCTCTTAGGGTTCCTATATATTGGGGTTTGATGCGCTTCTTGGACTCCTAAGTCAATTTCTTTCACCAGGTGTGGGAAGTTTTTGGTCCCTATTTCTTCAAATAGGTTTTCATTGTCTTGGTCTCTCTTTTTCTGGCACCCCTATAATTCGGATGTTGGTATGCTTGAGGTTGTCCCAGAGGCCCCTTACACTATCTTCAATTTTTTTGATTTTTTTGGTTTCTTGCTTTTTCAGCTAAGTGGGTTTTCCCTCTTTGTATTCCAAATCTTTAACTTGGTTCTTGGGGTGCTCCAGAGCACTTTTAGGTCTTTGTATAATATTTTTTATTTCAGTCAGTGTATGATTAATTTCTGGTTGGTCCTTTTTCATATCCTTGAGAGTCTCCTTTATATCCTTGAGAGTCTCCTTCATTTCCACGTTGGTCTTGATCATTTCCTTGCAGGTCTCGTTCATTTCCTTGTAGGACTCATTCATTTCCTTTGCGGTCTCGCTTATTTCCTTATAGGCCTCGACCTTTTGTTGGAGCCTCTTGAGAAGCCCTATAACTGTGGTTTTGGATTCCATTTCCAGTCGTTTTTTTCCCTCCATTTCTTTCACATCTGATTTCTTTCCATGTCTCTGCATGGTGGCTGCTTCCTTGAGTTTGTCAATTAGCTTTGTGTGGTAGACTTCCTACAAGGGACAGTGGGTCAGCCTCCCCAGTTACCTGAGGTGGATATGGGTTGCACAGTCTTGCTGAAGTTAAGCTCAGGTTAATCGTTGTTAGCACTTGGAGGGGTTGACCTCCAGGCCAATTGTCTGTGAGGCTCAGCTGTGCTCGGGTTGGATGGGCGGAGTCTCTGGGCCAAGCAGACAGCATTAGCTCCGCCCCATGCAGCCCCAGGGACTCTGTGCCAGGGGCAATGGCTGCCAGCACCTCTGAGAGAGAGCCGCTGCCGAGCTCCACCTGCTGCCGGGGAATTCAGACTCTCTCCAAATGACTCTGCATGCCCAATGTCTCACCCAGGGTCGTAAAACAAAGCAGTCTGATGGTTTTCCTGAATGAGAGAGAGAGTTGCAGAGCGCTCTCTGCGCGGTCACGCAGCCGAGCTGTTTGCGCAAGCTGCCTTCTCCACAAGCCGGGAGACCCTGCAGCGCCCAGAGTTTCGGCCTGCCCTCCCACTGTCCAGTTTTCACCCCGTGTGATAGTGGGTTCCCTGGACTTCGCCCAGAGCTGGAGAATCAGTCCAGTGGGACGTCTTTGTCTCCCCATTCAAGAAAACTGGCCAGGTTTCAGCCGCCCGCCTTCTCCGGTGACGCGTACTCCAAACCTCTCTCCTTGCGAATCTTTCAACGCTGTCCGCTGCCGCTCCTCCGAGTCACAGTGTCTTATCTTCACTTTTATTTGTGGAATTTTCACTTGGACAGCTTTCTGGTGATTCTGGAAGGTGTTTGTTCTTTCGTTAAGTTGTAGTATTAAAATTGTTGAGTATGACGGCAAGATAGGTGTTTTACCTAAGCCGCCATCTTGGTTCTCTTTCTCTGACAAATTTCTTATTTCCATTTTATTTAGCTCTTCTTCTGGAAAATTCTCTTATTTTTTCGTTAGGGGGGTTGTTATTTTTTGTCTCCCCGTTTTGGCTGCCTGTTTGGATTTGTGACTATGTATTAGGTAGATCTTCTCTATCTCGTGATCTCTGATGTAGGACAACGTCAAAACTTGTTTCTGACTAAAAACTCAAAACCTCCATAGACTTGCCTCTGCCTGCAGACTGCTTGGATTAAGTGTTGAGTAGCCTAAGACAATTGTCCACAGGTGGTGCTACTTATAGGTTTTTCTATCAGGATGGGTCAATTGCTTCTGCCTGGAGGCTGTCTCTTAATGGGCCTCAGTAACTTCATTGGGGGGGGGGTACACAAGATGTTTTCCAATAGGGTGGGGCAACTGTCTTCCCTCCCTCCCCTTCCAGGCAAAAACCGACTGGATAGCAAAGGTCTGCCTGAGAAAGATATTCTCCCCAGCATGAGGGAATGACTCAGCACAGGAAACTGGGCTGTCTTCCCTCAAAGCTCTAACCCCAGAGCCCCCAAGCCTGGCTTCTGTTCATACAGTTCCAGTCCACTCTGCCCTCCCTCTCCTGGAAACCAAGGTGAGTGGCTGCACACAAAATTTTGTGCATTGCCTCTTTAAGAGTGTGTATGCATTTCCTGCTGTCTCTCCTTGACAGACAGCAACCCAGCGTTTTTCAGAGCCTGATGTTATGTAGGTGTCTTTGCTCCCTACTGGGGGCCCAGCTTGGGGTTTAGACCCCAGAGTTCTCAGTGGCAACCCCCCATAGCTGAGATATCTCTCGGGAACTCCAACTGCTGTCTTTGAAAACCCAGCCAGCCCTTACACACTTCTGCACTTCCTGTCAGTCTATGTAGTCTCCACTTTCTGTCCTTGGTTATCAGGGTTCTCTCCAGCTAGTCTTCAGTTTATTACTCAGGATTTCTTTTGTGTGCATATTTTAGTTGTAATTGCAATTTGGTCCTGGGAGCATGTCAGTGTGGCATCCAGTTACTCCACCCCTATTTTTAATCTGTTGATGCTAGTTTTGTGACCCAATATAATGGTCTATCTTGAAAATGTTCCATGTACACTGGAGAAAAATGTATACTCTGGTGTTTTGGGATGAAATGTCCTGTAGATGTCTATCATATCCAATTGTTCTAGTGTTTCATTTAAGGCCAATATTTCTTTATTGATTTTCTGTTTGGTTATACTGTCTAGAGCTGTCAATGGAATGTTACATTCCTTAATTATGATTGTGTTTTTATCTGTTTCTCCCTTTAGTTCTGTGATTAGAAATTGTGTATGTCATTGCAACCTGGTTGGAGATATAGATATAGATATAGATATAGATATAGATATAGATATAGATATAGATAGATGTAGATGTAGATATATAGATATAAATATATAGATATACTTATAGATATAGATATAGATGATATAGATATATAGATATCTTTTTTATTGATTTCAGAGAGGAAGGGAGAGGGATAGAGAGAAATATCAATGATGAGAGAGAATCATTGATTGACTGAGGATTGACTGTGGACTAAAGGGTCTCAGGTTTGACTCCAGCCAAGGGCACATGCTAGGGTTGCCAGCTTGATCCCCCCAGTAGGAGGCATGCAGGAAAGAAATCAACCAAAGAATTTGTATGCATAAATGTATAACCCATGGACACAGACAATAGGGTGGTGGAGGCCTGAGGCATGAGGTGAGGGTGGGTTATAAGGGTCAATGGGAGAAAAAGGGGGACATATGTAATATTTTCAACAATAAAGATTTTTTTTAAAAGCAGGAACAGGCCCTAACTGGTTTGGCGGCTCAATGGATAGAGCATCGGCCTGTGACCTAAAGGGTCCCAGGTTCGATTCCAGCCAATGGTACATATTAGGGTTGCCGGCTTGATCCCCCTAGTAGGAGGCATGCAGGAGGCAGTTAATCAATGATTCTCTCTCATCATTGATATTTCTATCTCTTTACCCCTCTCCCTTCCTCTCTGAAATCAATAAAAATATTTTTTTAAAGCAAGAACAAGAAAAAAAAGTAAGTCTCCATCTTTGTCACTTGTTATCTTTAATATCATGAAATCTATTTTGTCAGATATAAGTATGGCTACACCTGCTTTTCTGTGGATGTTATTTGCTTTGAGAATCATTTTCCAGCCTTTTGCTTTGAATCTACCCTTGTCTTTGCAGCTTAGAGGTATCTCTTGTAGGGAGCATATGGTTGGGTTCTGTTTTTTTGAACCACTCTGCAATTCTGTGCCTCTTTATTGGAGAATTCAGGCCATTTGCATTTAGGGTAATTGTAATGTATGAAGGTTTCCTATAGCCATTTTATCTTTGTTTTCTGGTAGCTCTATGCCTCCATTGGTTATTTTCCTTTGTGTTTCTGTCTGTTGTGTTGGTTTGGTGCTATTCCATTCTTCTTTTCTCTATTTCCTCTTTTTTTAAGCCTTGTATCCTCATTTGGGGATTTTTGTGTGTGGTTATCATTAGGTTTATAAAAAAATAAGCCTGCATATATACCATTTTTTTCTTTTAAATGCATCTGATCTTCATCCTCCTTTGCCATTTCAGTCCTTTACCCACTCCCTTTTTATGTTTTTGTTGTCACAAATTATCCCTATTTATGCTGTAAGTTTTTTGGTGATCTTACTCATAGTGTTGTGACCTTATTTATGTTCCTCGTTTCAAGGAGATTATGTCCTTTGAGTATTTTCTGCATTAGAAATTTTCTGGTAATAAAATCCCTCTGCTTCTGTATGTATGGGAGCATCTTTATTTCTCCTTTATATTTAAAGGATAATTTTGCTGTGCATATTATTCATGGCTGGTAATTTTTCTCTTTTAGACATTTGAATATATGGTTCCACTCTCTTCTGGCTTGTAGAGTTTCTGCTGAGAAGTTGGATGAAATTCTGATGATTTTTTTCTTTATAGGTCAATTTCTTTTCTCTGGCTGCTTTGGGAATTTTTTTTTTTGTCATTAATGTTTTAAAATAAATCTTTATTGTTCAGATTGTTAAAGATGTTCCTCTTTTTTTCCCCACAGCTCCTCTCCACCTGATTCCCCACCCCACCCCATAACCTTACCCCCCGCCACTGTCTTCATCCATAGGTGTAAGATTTTTGTCCAATCTCTTCCCACACCCCTCACACCCTCTTCCCCCTGAGAATTGTCAGTCCACTCCCTTTCTATGTCCCTGATTCTATTACATTCATCCGTCCATTCTGCTCATCAGATTTTTTATTAACTTGATTTTTAGATTCACTTATTGATAGGTACGTATTTGTTGTCATATTTTTGTTCATAATTTTTATCTTTACCTTTTTCTTCTTTTTTTCTTTCTATTTATTTATTTATTTATTTATTTATTCTTTAAAGTATTACAAATAGTAGTACATATGTTTTCTTTCCCACCCCATTGAACTACCCCAAGCCTTCCTACCCCCCAGTACATGTCCGCACCTGCGCCCCCTACCCCAGTGTCTTGTATTCATTGGTTATGCTTATATGCATGCATACAAGCCCTTTGGTTGATCTCCTACAGCCCCCGTCCCCACCCTCTCCTGCCTTCCCACTGTAGTTTGACAGTCTGTTCAATGCTTCTTTGCCTCTGTATCTATCTTCCCCCCCCCCCCCCCGTTTCTTTTCTTTAAAAAAAATCTTTCATCTGCATACTGGAAATAAATATATAAGAACAAAAAATGTTTGAGTCTCAGTTTCAGTGTCCAACAGTTCTGAGTCCCAGGTTCAATGTCAAATAGTTCCTTATGTGTACATGTCAGCAATGGTATCTGGATGGTGGGAAAATGGTGACAATGCATGTTCCACCCTCTCTGGCTTGGTCCTGGGCTGCCTGCAGCGATGCACAGCTGCTGACTGCTAGCATGGGAAGGTGTCTTCAGCGTCTTCAAGGGCACGGACCTTGTTTGCAAGTTCCTCCCTGGCCCAGTCCCTGGTGGGGTGCATGTAGGAGACAACCAATTGATATGTTTCTTTCACAATTATGTTTCTATCTTTCCCTCTCTTTTCCACTCTCCCTAAAAATCAAAGGAAAAATATCCTCAGCTGAGGATTAATTTTAAAAAATAGAAGAAAATCATTCTTAATTTCATTATCAGAAATTTATTGCTAGTATATAAAAATACAATTGATTTTTGTATGTTAAGCTTTTATCCTGCAAATTTGCTGAGCTTGTTTATTTCTAGTAGTTTATTATTAGGAATTGCTTACTTTTTAAATATACAAAATCATGACATTTGGAAATAAAGATACTTTTCCTCCTTCCTTTCCAATTTGGATACTTTATATTTCAATTTTCTGTCTAATAGTTCCTGTTAGAGCTTTCAGTACAATGTTTAATAGAAGTGGTCAGAACAAAAATTCTGGACTTTTTCCTTTTATTAGGGGGAAAGCTTTCAGTCTTTGACCACCCAATATGATATTAGCTCTCAGTTTTTCGTAGATAACCTTTATCATATTGAGGAAGTTCCTTTTCATTTCTAACTTGTTGAATTTTATCATGAGAGGGTGGTAACTTTTGTCAAATGTTTTATTCTTTGTTACTTTTATTTTTTCTGTGTCCATTGAGATGATCATATGATTTTGTCCTCTAGTCTGTTAACACGGTGTATTGCATTAATTGATTTTTGGATGTTAAACCAACTTTGCATTTCTGAAATAAATGCCAATTGGTAATGGTGTAAAATTCTTTTGACATGTTGTTGGATTCAAATGTCTACTGTTTTGCTGAGGAGTATCTATATTCATAATAAATATTGTTCTGTAGATTTCTTGTGGTGTCTTTGTGTTGTTTTAGTATCCAGGTAATATTGGCCTCAGAGAATGAGTTGAGAAGTGTTCCCTCCCATTCTATTTTTGGAAGAGTTTAGTATAAATGCTTCTTTGAGCATTTGGAAAAATTCACCAGCAAAGCCATCTAGGCCTGACATTTATTTATTTATTTGTTTGTTTGTTTATTGGTTTGTTTGTTTGTTTATTTTGTCAAGAGAGGAGGAATTTTTTTCTAATATATTTTTTCTTTATTTCAGAGAGGAAAGAGAAATAGAAACATCAATGATGAGAGAGAATCACTGATCAGCTACCTCCTGCATGCCTCCTACTGGAGATCAAGCCCACAACCTGGGCATGTGCCCTTGACTGGAATCAAACCCAGGACCCTTCAGTCCAAGCTCTATCCATTGAGAAAAATGAACTAGGGCGAGAGGAGGAATTTTTAGTTACTAATTCTTTTCCTGTTATTAGCCTACTAATATTTCCTATCTTTTTGAGTCAGTTTTGATAGTTTCTATTTGTCTAGGAATTTGTTCATTTCATCTAGGTTACCTAATTTTTTGGCATAAACTTATTCATGATTTTTCCTTATAATCAATTCTGTATCTGTAGTCAGTAGCGATGGCCCTTATCTTTTTCATGACTTTACTAACTTGAAACTTCTCTCTTTTTTGGCTTGGTCTATACAGCTAATGTGTGTCAATTTCATTGACCTTTTCAAAGAACCATCTTTTAGTTTCATTGATTATTTCTTATTTTTCTATACTCTATACACTACTATTTCTTTTCTTCTACTCCCTTTCTGTTTAGTTTGCTCTCCTTTTTCAAATCTGTTAAGGTGGAAGTTTGAGTTATTGATGTGCAATCTTTTTTTTTTAATGTAGGCACTTACATTTATAATTGTCTCTAAACACTAATTTAGAGAGATACCATAAGTTTTAGTGTGTTGTATCTTCATTTTCCTTCATCTCAAAATATTTACTAACTTGCCTTGTGAACTCTTCCTTGAATCATTGGTTATTTAGCAATGTTAATTTCCATATGAATCTGAATGTTACAAATTTTCTTCTGTTATTTATTTCTAATTTAATTTTGTTGTGCTCAAAAAACATATTTGGTATGATTTCATTTCTTTTAAATTTACTGAAGCTTATTTTATCACCTAAATGTGGTCTATCCTAGAGAAGATTCCAGGTGCACTGAGAAGAATATATATTCTGCTGCTATTAGATGGCATGGTCTATAGATTTATAGATTTACTAGAGGCCCAGTGCATGAAATTCATGCACGAATATGGTCCCTAGGCCTTGCCGGTGATTAGGGCCTTTTGGGTTCTTCCAGCTGCCAGACAAAGCCTTCCTTTGTTCTGTGCAGCCCCCTAGTGGTCAGTGCACATCATAGCAAGCAATCGAACTCCCAGTCTCCTGGTCAAACTCCTCAGGGGACACTTTGCATATTAGCCTTTTATATAAATAGATAGTGTTGCTCAGGTCCTCTATTTCCTTGGTGATCTTCTGCTTGTTTGTTCTTTCCATTATTGAAAATGGGGTGTTGAAGTCTTCAACTATTGCTTTTTGCTTGTATATTTCTCCTTTTGATTCAGTCAGCTTTTGCTTCATGTATTTTGGGGCTCTATTATTAAGTACCAGCACTGTGTTTTGTGGGTGGCTGTAAGCTCTAGTAATAAGCTAACACCTTGACCTTGTCAAATTGGAATTTTTTTCTTTTCTGTTTTATTCTTTGTTACTTTTATTTCTTTATTTCTTTATTGATTAAGGTATTACATATGTGTCCTTATTCCCCAATTACCCCCCATCTCTCATTCATGTCCCCACTCCCTTGTTGTCTGTATCCATTGATTAGGCTTATATGCATGCATATAAGTCCTTTGGTTGATTTCTTCCCCTTACCCCCACCATCCCCTACCTTCCCTGAGGTTTGACGTTCTGATTGATGTTTCTCTGTCTCTGGATCTATTTTTGTTCATCAGTTTATGTTGTTCATTGTTCCACAAATGAGTGAGATCATGTGATATTTGTCTTTCTCTGCCTGGCTTATTTCACTTAGCATAATGCTCTCCATCTCCATCCATGTTGTTGCAAATGGTAAGAACTGCTTTTTTTTTTTTTACCACAGTGTAGTGTTCCATTGTGTAGATGTACCACAATTTTTTAATCCACTCATCTGCTGATGGGCACTTAGGCTGTTTCCAGATCTTAGCTATGGTGAATTGTGCTGCTATGAACAAATTGGAATTTAAAAGGCATTTGAAATTTTGTTTTCCAATATCTTGATCACCATGATGAACTATGGGGTAGTAGTTAAAAGCAAGGGGTTTGTGGTCACTCAGACCTGGACTGAAATCCAGACTGCCATTTATGTCTCATGTGACCTTGGGTAAATTACATAACCAACTGGATTAGTTTCCTCTGTGAAATTGGGATAATAATAGCACCTACCTCATTGGGTTGCTATGAGGATTAAATGGGATAATGTCTGATGACCTTAGCCTAAATTAGTCCTTGCTTGATACCTGTCTGATAGCAAAGTGATTTGGCATTGTCTGAGTATATTTTCACAGATATCATGGGGAGAAGCCCTCAAAACAGACTAAGAGAGAGAGACAGGTGAAGTATTTGATATAGGTGATCCTCAGAGGCACAGACCTAACATCACTAAAAAATGTTGCCCTGTCCAGTGTTGTTCAGTGGTTAGAGTTTCAGCACATGAATCTAAGTGTTTTAGGTTCAATTCCTGGTTAAGGGAACATACTTGGGTTATTGGTCCCAACCCTGGCTGGGGCACTAGTGGGGGGCAACCAATCAGTGTGTCTTTTTCACATCAATGATTCTCTACCTCTCTCTCTCTCTCCCCCTCCCTTCCACTCTCTCTAAAAATAATCAATAGAAAAAATATCCTTGGATGAATATTAACAATAAATAAAGCATAATAAAAGTTTAGCAGAACATTTTGCCACATGTATGTGTAGGTGATAGGTTGGCCCTACATGAATACAGAGCAATAATGAGATTTGAGGAATTGTAACAATGTTCTTCCCACCTTTCCCTGCTCCCCATATACAATCTCAGCATATCTCTTATAGACTTTATACATTCAGATGCCCAGAATTCTAGATGTCAGTCCACTGACAGTCCTCTCTAAAGGGAAAAATTTTGGGCAGAGCCTGTTTTACACTTTCCCATTAAAACAGTTGTAACTTGTCAGATTTATTTCCTTCTGCTAGAAGACATCCAACATAATGCAAGAGTGACAGAGCACTGGAAGTTGGAAAGGCTCTTAAAAGGGTGGGGGCAGGGACAGTTCCAATAATGACATAAAACAAATATCAGTTATTTAAATATGCTTATAGGTGACTCTCAGACCTATCAATGCCCAGATACCAAGGTGTTTACCTCACCCCATTCCTTTTCCCATTTCGGAGGTGATGGGGCTATTACCAACTCAAGCCATTCTATTCTACTCACTCTGTTTTTAGGGCCAACAGCAACATAGGCAATTGATTCCCTTTCTCCTAATCCCTAGCAGCCAGGTGAGGCTCTGTCTTGGTACATGCCATCCAACTGTGCACAATAGACCCAGGCCACCATGAGAACTCTGCCACAGTACTCATTACCAAGGCTCACCTGTTGGTTCTCTTTCTGGGTTTAGATTACATGTACAGTGCCCATCGCCCTGTCACTGGGGGCCACCTGGGGAAAAAGGAGAGTAGTTATGTGGGCAGCATGGGCACCAGCCCCAGGAAGTCGAGCTGCTGCACGTCCCCGCCTGCCGACTCTGAGCTTGTCAGCTTTTGCTACCTCCACATGCGGGAACAAAGGAAGGAACAGGAAAGCCAGACAGATGTCAATGAAAATTTAATCTTCTTTGAGGAGGCCAGGCCACGGACCAAATCTGACCCCACTTCCAAAAGCTCTGGCCAAGGTTACAATGTGGTCCCTGATGACTTTGATGCAGCCAGTCTAGATCACGAGCCTTGTGCCAGTAGGGCCAGATCTTATACCTTGGACAATTCCCTTGGGACTGAATCCCTGAATTTCTACTGTGACTCTTGCAAAACCAAACTCCAGGAGCAGCTGGGTCCTCGCAAAGGTGGGAGGCCTGGTTCCTCTCATGATAATATAGTAGACCTGATGTCCCTTCCACTCCCTGGGAGTGAAGAGGAAGAAGAGGAGGAAGATGAGAGTACGTCCCTGTTGCCTGCCATTGCTGCCCCACCTCCTGGTTTCCGAGACAATAGTTCTGATGAAGATGACTCCAAGCGCCGGGCAGCCCAGAGCCAGGAACAAGGACGCCACCTGCGTGGGCTCCTGTATGATGAGATTCCAGTGACATTGATTGACAGTATGCAGACCCGAACTGTCCGAGATCATGCTCAGGAGTTGGATGATGCACTAGTGTCCACTCTTCAGGCTCTGGAAGCCTTGGCAGCATCAGAGGATGGACCACACCCTCCACCCCCACAGACTGCAGGTAATGGCCCATTCCTCCTCACTCTTGCCTCCCCTTCCAGACAGGGCCAGCAGGTGACATTGCTTCTTCCCAAGCAGAGATCAAAGTCACTATGGTGTGTCAGGACAGTGAATGAACCAGAGGTGGTTCAGATAGTGTTGGGGAGCAATGATGTTATGGCAGAGGTCTGCTGCTCAGCTCCAGCTAGAGCTCTGGCTCTTGCCGTTCTATTTCTGGAAATGTCTTGTAGATGGACCCCAGGGATTGGGTACATGCAAGCTATGGGCCCAGGTTAGGATGGAGAATCAAAGCAAATTGTGAGCGATATACAAGACAGCCAAAGGACTTCCAGCATGCACATGACTGAAGAAAAACCAGTAACCACCTCGCAACCTGGCATCAGGGGAGCCAGGAGTCTTAACTGCTCAAGCGAGAGGTCTTTATTCTGCCTAAGAGCATGAGCTCTCAATCAGATGCACTCAAGTCCTGTCTTCTTTACTCACTTTCAGTGTGACCTTGGCAAGGCACTTACCCTCTCTGAGCCTCACTTTTGTCATCTTAAATGGGTTTGATAACAATAGTCATATCACATAGGGTTGTTGTGAGGTTTACATAAGATCATTCATGCAAAGCACTTGAGCACTGCCATGCACATAGGAAGGACTCAGTAAGTGGTAGCTATTATTATTATTATTATTATTTTAAATATATTTTATTGATTTCAGAGAGGAAGGAAATGGAGAGAAAGATAAAAACATCAATGATGAGAGAGAATCATTGATTACTCCTGCACACCCCTTACTGGGGATGGAGCTGGCAACCTGGATATGTGCCCTTGGTGGGAATCAAACCCCAGGACCCTTCAGTCTGCAGGCCGACACTCTATCCACTGAGCCAAACCAGCTAGGGCTATTATTAATTATTATTTGTTGGGAAGATCATAGAACATGCATGTTATTATCTGCTCCATACACACATATGTCCACTTTGTAGACAAACACACATGTCAGACATGCACCCATACATACTTCCATAAACATACAACTTAAAAAGAAGTGGTCAGTGATGCAGCAACAGAAAAGGAATAGGAGGAAGTAAGGCACATGAGAAAGCACATGAGGTGGGAAAAAATGTTCACATAGAGGGTGAAGAATTTGGGGGTCAGAGGGAGCCTGCCTGACCAGAGAGAGTACCAACACCTGCCTTTTCTGTATTTGAGGATAACCTTGGTGTCAGGCAGCTCCCATTTATGGAGCTCTAAGCACTAGCTGCTCCAAAGCTAGGGGCCCATGTGATAGCCAAAGAGAGAACAATCTCAGCTAAATGGCTTCAGCTGCAAGGACTCAGCTGGCAGGCCTTGCCAGATGAGGGGGGTCCAAATAAAGAGGGGCCTGTCTTTGCCAGGCCTCTTCAGGACAATTAACAAAAATTTACTGGCTATGGAATCTAAAAATAGTGATGATTAGCATGTTTTGCATGTGTTTTGCATGATAATTTGCCATCAAAGTGTCCAGATCTTCTTTGTGCCTCTTTTGTTCTCTTCTGGATTCTAGCCCTTCATAACTCCTCCCCAGGTCACCTCTTGTCCCCTCCCCTCCACTCCTTTCACCCTCAACTCTGCAGTCCCCCCAGGCTTGCCTGGCTTTCCCCAACTTGCAATATTGCCGGCTAACCTTGGCCCCTGTATACTCTCTACAAATGATTGGGAGAGGCCTTGATCTGAGTTAAGTGCAGCAAGCCCTGTCCCTGTTCCTCCAGGTCTGATTGTGCTGGCCACAATCACCCCTGAATCATCGCTGGACTCGGGTCATGAAACCAACTCTTCAGAGCTCACAGATATGTCGGAGATGATGTCTGCCATGAAGCAGCACCAGAACACCACCTACTTCCTGACCCAGCACCTCAACAAAGACAGTCTTCTGACCCGAAAGGACCTGCCTTTTCGGATCCAGAGCTGCGCAGCCCAGGCTGTTCTCACAGCCCCTTACTCTCTTGGGCGCCCGGATCCCAACCCATCCCTCCAGCCAGCTGTCACAGGCCAGAGTCCTGGGCCCCCTGGCGCTCGGAGGAAGCTGCCCCAGCCAGAGGCTCAGTCACAGCGAGAGCGGACATTTGCCCTGGCAGTGCATCCAGCACTGTCCCCACAGCTTAATGAACAGAAGAATATGAGCCTGCTGTCCCCAGTTCCTGAGGTCAAAGGGCCTGGCTACACTAAGGCAGGCCTAGAGATGTCACTGAGGGCAGCTACACCATCCCTCAGTGAAGAGCAGGTCTCTGAACCAAGGGGGAACCTGCCAAAGGAGGTCAGGTTGAGCCCAAAGCTTATCCTGGACCCAAAGGGCAGTGTGACCCCAGCTATCATCTCAGCTGCCCTACAGCAGGTGGTTCACACTAAGAGTCTACCTGCCTCTGGTGGGGCCCTGGGGAACCCTTCCAACAATGGGGAAAGGAGGCTGGAGGCCAGCGTGGGGAAGCCAGAGGTCAGCATGATGAGTGGCAGTGCCAATAAGAATCTTAAGTTTAAAATAAGCCCAGAGGTCTCTTCCAGCTCCAGAGTAACCACCAGTAGCCGGGTTGACAGCCTGCACCTCTCCCCAAAAAAGGATAGGCTGCCTGTTCAAAGTTTCCCTCCCAAAAGCTATCATTTGAGAGTAAGTCGAGAGTCAATGGGCAAGCAAGCTACAGGGGAAGTGGCAGGCAAAGCTAGGCCAGAGGGTGTTAAGCCTTCCCTGCATAAGCAGAGCACCATCTCCAGCCAAGGGGAGAAGGGGCAGCTGGAGAGCACACCCCAAAGTAGCAAGCTTGAGGAGACCAGCCTGGTTTCCCGAGCTAGCTACCCCATAGCTTTGCAGAGTCCCAGCTGCCAATCTCAAGGCCACAGCCCCAGCTTCCAGCCACAAGGCCACAGCCCCAGCTTCCAGCCACGAGGCCACAGCCCCAGCTTCCAATCGCGAGGCCATAGCCCCGTCAGCCTGTCTCGAGGCCAGAGCCCCAGCTGCCTTCCTCAAGGCCAGAGCCCACTGAGGCCCCAGGCTGCCAGCCGTCAGGTGAGCACCATGCCCTCTAGGAAACTGGAAACAACCCTGGATGGAGCCCAAGTGACCTCCGAAGGCCCCACAAAGCCGAAATCATTTCGAGGTCCTTTCAGGCTACGCAATTTATTCTCTGCCACCTTCCCAACCCGCCAGAAGAAGGAAACTGATGAGCGGCAGGCCCAGCTGCAGAAGGTAAAGCAGTATGAGTTGGAGTTCCTTGAGGAACTTCTAAAGCCACCAAGCCAGGGGGAGCTGCCGGGCACTGAATACCTCCAACTTCCAGCACCAGGCCGCTGCAGCTGCCAGCTACGCAGCAGCCCTATACAACAGGGGCCTGGCATGTCCCGTGAGCAGAGACGCAGCTGTGATTGTAAACGCATCTGCCGGGGGGGTCGGCCACAGGCACCCCAGACACCAGTGCCCAGCCTCCCAGGGAGGGAAAAGGACAAGGTCCTGCCTACCCAGAGGCAGCCAGAGGCTGGGCCAGACTTGAACCTTGGCAGTCCCGCCAATGTCCAGCGCATCCGCTCCACCAGCGTGGAATCCCGAGAATGCCGATCAGACCCTGAGAGTGGTATTTCGTGCCTGAGCACATGTGCCTCAGGGGGCGAGTGTCTGGGAGCTCCCAACTATAGGAAACTTATGCGCCGCTATAGTATCAGTGAGCTGGACCAGAGTGACAAGGCCTCACTGACCTCGGATGTCTATCCACAGCCACCCCTGGGCATGCTGCCCAGGGAGGCCAAGGAGGTAGAGACAGGCCTCCCCCTTCGCTTGGGTCCCAAAAGCAAGCCTCTGGAGTCACCAATCCTAGGAGACCCCTCATATGTCCAAGTTGCTCCTGAGACCAAAGGCCCCAAACAGATGGCTGTGTTCTCACTGCCAGAAGAGGTGTACCGGAAGCCCACCGAGTTGGACGAAGACAGTGAAAGCAGCAAGTGCTGCTCCATCCGCTACTGCTTCTACTACCGCAAGTGTGACATAGCGGACGATGCCAGTGATGGCAAGGATGAGCTCTCCTACTCCATCCCTATGAAGATCCTACCTGGTATGAAGCTGGACGAGAAGGTGGTGCCCGTAGTGAGCAGGACCCTGCAGGTGCTGGATGCTGCCACCTGCAGCAGCAGCAGCCCTGAGGCCTCCCGCACCCAGGAAATTGATCTGCGGGTATCCACCTTTGAGGGGAGCCTAGCCAAGATCAATGCCCTGCGGGCCCATGCTTATGGCCTACCTGACGGCTTCCTGGCTGCACAGCTGGACACCAACGAGTTACTGACAGTTCTGCGGCAATGTGTGGCCAGCCCCGAGGCCCGAGCTCCTAAGCCCTATGGCTCCCAGATCTCTGAGTACAAGCTGGAGCTGTTTCTCAAGTTCAAGGAGCTCCGGGCTTCCTGCCGCCGCGTAGCCAATGTGGACAAGAGCCCAACTCACATGCTGGCAGCCATCACGGGCAGCTTCCAGGTGCTGAGCAGCCTCATTGAGACCTTTGTGCGGCTGGTGTTCATCGTTCGCTCTGAGGCACAGCGCCAAGAGCTGCTGGCCAAGGTAGAAGAGGTGGTAAGGAACTACACCTTTCTGCTGCGCGCTGCTGAGGAGTCCACCATCCGGAATCTGAACCACCAGCAGCAGCAACAGCAGCAGGCAGCAGCAGCTATGGGGGTAACCCCAGGGCGCCCACCAGGATCCCCAACTTCAGCGACTATTATGAGCACATTCACCCACCCCTTAAAAACCCTTATTAAGTAGGGCATCTGCCCAAGCCTCCCCCCTTCCCCAAGTTCAGACCCAGGTTTGAGCTTTGTGGTCCTCGCATCCTGTGATGAGTGTATGTGTCTGCTGGACCAGTCAGGGTCCAAGAGCCTTCAGTCGCCAGGGAGCAAAACTCCTAGCATTGATGCTGTCCCTGAGCTCTCCAGGCTGCTGCTGCCCTGGGTATCCTCACTCCTTCCCTGGCCTCTAGGCGTCACTGTGAGGGCCAAAGCCTCTTGTCACTATGCCCTTTGCAGAGCTGAATTTTTTCTCTTCTCTGAGGCTGAGAGGTGACATCAGGCTCACTTCCTGCTCCATTTTTGGCATAGGGAAGCCAGGGACTGAAGGAGGCAGGCTAGATGGCCTTGAGCTCCTTCTGGCATCTGCTCCCCTCCAGGGAGCAATGGCAGTAGTAGCAGGCCATAGGGCCTATTAGAGGGAAAAGAGCCCACCCACCATGGGCTCACACTTACTTTGCAGAAGTCACCCCAGAGGGCTCACACCCAGGTGATAGTCCTCCAGAAAACAGCCACACAGGGCTGTTTACAGCCAGCCCTACAGGCTGGCAGCCTCGGGAGACTTCACTCCCAGGCCTAGTAGCTCCACACCAGCCATCCCCAAAGTGCCCTGTCCCTCACTGGTGGGCAGGGCAGCTCAGTCCACTAGGGAGCAAGCATTTGGGATCACCCCACTCATTCTGGTTAAGGTACCTGGTGAAAATGTTTGCCCTGGGGAGACCCCCTGCAGGCCTCTGAGCTGGCCTGGCCCAACATAGTACAGTGGCTGTAGCTGCAGGCATGCAGCTCTTCTCTCAACATTTCTACTAGACAGGCTGTCCTTAGGATTTCCACTTAGCTACAGATTGGGGGTGGGGGGTGGGGGGAGGGTGGGAAGGGGTTAGGGGATAGGGGTGGGTGTTGATGACTATATCTTAAACTTCTGGAAGCTAGCGTGATATGTTAATCCTGAGTATATGCTTTTGGCTGTGTATTGACCCTGTGGATTTGTCTCCCTAAGAAAAGAAGCTGAGCGCCTTACCAAGTGCAGTCCTGCACCTCTCTCTCTCTCTCTCCGGAGTCATCTGGAAGGGAATTCACACTGTTTAGCATCCTCCTTGACACACATCTACTGCTGCGGTCACCGCCCTGCTACAACCTTCATGGGAGTGAAGACACGGAGTCCCTACTAATTGTCCCATTGTAGGGAACAAAGAAAGCCAATGTTTCTTCTGTATAGATTGCTTCTCATCCACTTTTCCATACCTCCCCATTTTTCCACACGTCAATACCCTGTGTCTGCCTCTCATCATCATTACATGAGAGACCCCTGTGAAATCTGCCATTCTTACATGAGTTTTATAAATATGTACACTGTGCTTGACCCCCACCCGTCTTTGGTATCCCCTAGTGCAATTAAGCCCCCCTGAGTTGCCATTTTTCCCAGTAAGATTAGGGGAGCTCCTTCTGCAGAAGCCAGCTCCACCTTTCTTGCCTCTCCTCCCACAAGACCAAGTTGTTTAATAGGCCAGAGATAAAGCCAGTGGGAAACCCTTGACCACTGCAAGCATGAGTGCTGATGTGGTTTTCCTCTCTTCCCAACTTCTTGATCCTGCACCTTCGCCACTCAGGCCCCACCTGTGTCATTCCACTGCCATCCTTCACCTCTCCCTCAGCCTCATGGAGAGGATACATTTTCTAATGTCTGTATATAATATATATACTACATAAAATATAAATTATATATATATTAATTTATGTCTTGTTTTTCAAACAAGAATGATTAAATCTATTCATCTTACTATCCCAATAAGCATTGGCAGTGCCTCTTTGTGAGTGTTCTTGTATCCTTGAATTGTTGGTTGGTGGTGCTCTCCCTGTGCCTCTCTTCCACCTACCTGGGACCTGGTTGGTGATGACAGCTGAGGAGCCTGATCCTCATCGAAGCCTCCTGTGGGTCATAGGAGTTGGATATTGTCTGTTTGTGTCTTTTGCCCATGGGTCCTCCGACTCACCTGGTCACCATAGCTATAACCTCAGAGTTGAAGGGGCTGGGGACAGGGTAGGGGCAGACACACAATGGACACTGTCTAGTGCACTGGACGGCCTGGGAGACAGGAGACATGGTTTTAGGCCAGCTATCAGGTCAGAATTGAAAAAAGGGGCCCCTCCCTTTAAAGGATACCCAGTTACCTCAGAGTGTAGCCCAACTACCTTATATTTTAGGCTAGCAAATCCTTTGCAAAGGTTGCTGACAATTTATTTGATGGGGGTTGATAAGATAGCAGCAACAAGACCCTAAGCAGTGCTGACCTTTCTAGCTTTGCAGAGTTACCTAATGGTGACAAATGCTTTTGTTTCTCTGATTTTTTATTTCCTTCTGGAAATCACAGGTCCCCACTATCCTATGAGGTACCTTCGTGCCAACTTGAAAAGTTTCTCCCTCCTTGGCCAGGTAGCTCAGTTGGTTAGAGCATCTTCCTGATATGCCAAGGTGTGGGTTCAATTGCCCTCAGGGCACACACAAGAATGAACCAATGAATGCACAAATAAGTAGAACAGCAAATTAGTATATATCTGTCTGTCTGTCTATCTATCTATCTATCTATCTATCTATTTATCTATCTCCCTGCCTTTCTCTCTCTCTAAAGTCAATAAATACTAAGAAAGAAAGAAAAAGGTTCCCCCTGCTTTATCTCCCCCCACCAAAAGATGAATTAGAAAAAAACACCCCACCCTTTGGGTGATGCTAGCTATATGGGCACGTAGCTTGGTCATTTTAGCTCCACCCAGCCCCACTGGTCTCTTTGGCCGGGTACACATACTACACAACCAAAGATTGAACACAAACTTTTTTTCTTGTTTGCAAAGGCGTGGCTAAAGCAGTTAGGAGGCAAAGCACAGAGGAGAAAGATACAGTGTAGTCCGTCTGGGCTGCTCTGCATGTTCCTCAATGCCATACCAGAGCTCTGATATGCATGGTGAGAGACTTAACCTTGGTAGCTGAGCTCTGTGGGAGCTGCCTGCCAGGGATCCTGTCCCCCTCAAGTGAAAAGCAGTGCCAATATACAGTGAGTCTTGCTGCCCTTCAAAATGACCCAGCTAAAGCTTGAGCCCCCTCTGGCCCTGAACTATACTGGTAGCTCCTTACAGTAAAAAAGCATGTATATTTGGTTTTATGCCCTGGGCATATACCCACACAGAACCTAGCACATAGTAGTTCTTCAGTAAGTTTTTGCTGAATAAATGAATGGAATGACTGTCCAGATCTCTGGACCTCGTGAAAAGGGCCCTGAATCCTCTGGAAATGGTTAATCCAGGGCAATGCAGTTGGACAAGGGCAGGCAGGTTGGCAACTCCCATCAAAGGATAAGGAGTCAGATCCATCATCCAGCATCCTGCTGACTCAGCTGAATTTCACCAACAGCTTTCCAAAAGCTTCAGAAAAAATCTGAGGTGATTGACCAATGGTCTTTTCTGTGGACCCAGGGTCATTATCTGCAGTAGTCAGAAACACTGGGGAAGGCCATTTTTCCACAAGCATCTTCCATGCCATCTTTGATCTGAGCCAGAGCCTGAAGCAGATGCTCTCTGGCCACTCTATACCAGATACCAGTCCCCAGAGCCTGATTTCTGACTTTCTAATTTCAGCCAATAAAGGGAAATGGGTTCATGATATTGGCATGGGCCCAGGATGCCTGTGGGGCTGGCACAGTCACATTTTTTTCAAGCTGTTGTCAAGGCACTGTGGATAATAGGCAATTTCATCAGCAATGAATTGAAAGAACCTGACTCAGCCAGAACATTTCCTGCCAGTAGGCGGGGGAAGATCAGTTGCCAACATGGGGAAGGGGCATGAATTTATGTTTTAGTTTTAAATTCCTCCAAGTAACCACTGAAATGGGAGTAATAATAATAACTGCATCCCATTCCCCATCCTGTAGGCTGGAAAACCAGCCCCCTAGTTTCTAGTTCCAGGCTATGTATGTTTGGAGTAAGAAGGAGGTTCTCCATGGAGCAGAAGGAAATGATTTCTGAAGGTTCAGTCCTGGGCCCTGGCAAAATGTCCTGGACTCCAAGTAGGTCTCTTGGTTCCAATGCCTTGTCCTCCTGGAAGCCACTGTTAAGTGGTAATTATGGAACCTTGCCTTAACACAGAAAGAAGAGAACTGCTTATTTCACTTTAGTGTTAATAGAAACTCCTTCCTGCCCTTGCCTATGCATCTACATACCCAGTTCTTGGGTGCTGGCCATACTTCCAGCATTATGCGGATGTGTTCCAGTGCCCGCACTGATATTTTCAGCTGCAGGTTCTGGACATACCACTTAGGAATAAACTCAGTTTTAGCTTTTCTGCCCTCCTATCTATGCTGTCTATGTTTCCTTCTGGATGTTGATTATTCATTGATATTTTCACAGCTTTGGCGAAAAGGAATATGCATTCATACTATGTTAGGAGCTTCTGCAACACAGAAAAGTTGATCCCTGCCCTGAAATATGCAAAACCAAATGTGCGTGAGCACTTGCCATATGTCAGGTACTGTGTTAAGATCTTTACATGCATTATCTCATTTAATCTTCCTAACAGAACTTTGAGAGAGATACTATGATCATATCTACTTCTCAGAGAAGAAAACTGAAGCTTAGAGAGATTGAGTCACTAATTGAAGGTCTCACAGCTGGTAAGTGGTAAGCCAGTCAGTTTTTAAACCCAGCCCAGACTTTCAACTGCTACCCTACAGTACTCAGCTCAACCCCTTTTGAAGCACTTCCTCCTGAAAACAGGCATGGATACAGCCACACATGAAAAGATAATGATGTGTGGGATCCAGGCAGCATGTGGGTAGTAACAGGTCGTTGGTAATGTTGGGGTGTGAGATGTGGGATACTGCAAGCTCACCTGAACCCATCCACATACCTCTCTTTGCTGGACTGCCCTAGTGCTACACATATTTCATACTGAGGGGTGAAGTAGTATATGTACATGGAAATTTGTGGATAGAGGTGTTACATCCTAAAAGCCACCATCAAGATTATGCCCTGCCACCCCATCCTCCTCAAACTGGGGTCTATGTATCCCAGGGAATGTGTTAGTATACCAGCAGACACAAAAAGCCATGGTTATGATGTGGCCCATATTCCTGATGTATTTGCATTTTTTCCAAGATTTGTGAGGATAGTATTATGCAGATGCTACATTAAATATTTGTAGGTAAAAATACAAAGAGAAATGCAGATGTCACCTTCCTTGTAAAGAATACATATCACTTAAGACATTTGAGACTCCTATCTGATACATCTGCACTCTTACGCACCTACCCGGAATCCAGGTTCGCTGTCCTCTTCCACCAGACATGCTTGGTGGAAATGTGAGGCACACTAAGGGTCTATTGGGTGAGCTAACTGGTGGCATGGGTCCCAAGGGGAGGGCATCTCGGACTGGCCTATTTCCATGGCTCTGAGCACAGGTGGGAGTCAGGAACTTCTTCAGGAATAAGAGACAAGATGTGATGGGATACCAGGAGGAAATGGGACAGTTATGCTCCTCGCCAACTTCATACCAGGTGACTCTTTGACACAGGGTCAGTGTCAAAGACTGAGGGAGCCAGACTGAGGGAGCCAGATTCCCTACAAGCTGGAGATTTCTGCATCTGCAATAAGCAAACAAAGCAGGGAAGCCATGTGGGCTCAGATGAGCAAATCCCCTGAGAACCAGGGTTGGTTCTATTTTCAGACCAGTGTCTGACTTGCCTTATGATGGCTACAAGTCATTTCACCTCTTTGGGCCTCTTCTCTAAAATGAAGATGACTGAGTCTCCAGTCTCCCTCTGTGGCTCTGAGGATTAATGAGGTGGTGCTAGAAAAGCAGCTATAAAAATTCTGAGTCCTAGCTGTACAAGCTTAACAAGTACAAATCAAACTGCCTCAGTTGCAGCTGATCCATAGAAACTAATTAAGCTTGTACTAAGAGCCTGGAACTAGAAACTAGGGGATTGGTTTTCTTTAAATATATTCTTGGTCAAAACCATCTTCTGGTCAGTTCCCCTCAAAAGGGATCTGCAAGATCCTTTCTCCCTTGAGCCTATCTGTTGAAATTGGGCAGCCTGCTCACAACCTCAATAAAGAACCCCCAGCAGTCAGATGGGCCCAAGGCTCTTGGCCTTAAGCCAATACCCTGACTTGTTTCTCTGACATACTCCTCTCCTCACTTCACCTCATTTTTCTTTCTAGAAGCAGCTATAATTGAAGGAAGCTTAAACTTCTATTTCTTCAAAATTTAGATTTAGCTCTTAGGAAAGGGCTTTCAACTCCTTACCAGCGACCTTGTGAGAGCTGGTGACAGATTTCTATTTACTGTGCCCAACAATAGTTCCCTTGCATCCCACTCCTATCCTATCAGTTTGCCAAATTATGGCAGTATGCCCCAGGTTTCAGGAGAATGATTTTTTTGGAGAATTTATTTTAAAAGACCCTCAGGGGAAAGGGCAATTCAGCTCCCAGGATCATGGCAGAATGGTCTAAAGAGCAAAGTTGGCTTTGGTTCCCAACCCCTGGTTACCTTTCCTACCCCTTTATCACCAGGACATCCTGGATCCTCATATATTCCTCTGGTTTCTCAATGCCTGACATGGTGATGCCCCTCTAGGCCTGCCCTTCCTTCAAAACGACCTCTTCCTCCTCTTCCTCGCTTTAAGCAAACCTGACTGATAGCCTTAGCCAGGTAGCTCAGTTGGTTAGAGCATCACCATGATACACCAAGGTTTTGGGTTTGCTCTCCAGTCAGGGCACATATAAGAAGCCAATGAATGCATAAATAAGTGGAACAACAAATAGATGTCCCTCTCTCTCCTTCTCTCTCTCAAATTAATAAATAAGCCCTGGCCAGTGTGGCTCAGTTGGTTGGAGCATTGTAGTCCTATACACTGAAAGGTTTCGGGTTTGATTTCTGGTCAGGACACGTAACTTGGTTTTGCATTCGATCCCCGGTCGGGAGGCAACCAATTGATGTTTCTCACATCAACGTTTCTCTCTTCTCTCTTCTCTCTCTCTCTCTCTCTCTCTCTCTCTCTCTCTCTCTCTCTCTCTTTCTCTCTCTCTCTCTCTCTCTCTCCATCCCCATTCTCTTAAAAATATTAATTTAAATTATTACATAAAAAATTTAAAATCCTGATATAATATGGGTATATGTTAGGTTTTGAGTCATCTGATTAATAAATAAAGCAATTTGTGCTGTGCCTAATGGTTCCCTGTATTGGATATGACTATATATATTGGATATATAATCATATCCAATACAGAATGCAATGAATCTGATATTTTAATTGATAGGCATGTTGTGTGACCTTCATAACGTGACAATTGGAAATCCATTCTCCCAATTATGGGATTATGATGGTAGGAAGTGTCCAAGCCACTGAGGTAATCTGTTCTCTTCGCCTTCCCTAGAGCCCTAATTACTCAATTCCTCAGCCTGCCCTTCTTACTTCATATAAATATGAGGATAAATTTACAACATGGACAAGCTATTTGCAGTTTCTTGGAAGTCACTACAATTCCTGCTTCTTAGCATGATTTATAGAAAAAAGAGATATATGGTAATGGCAGAACTCTTGGCCACCAAGGACTGAGGAATTGATAGGAAAGTGAGAACCAGAACAAGCATTCATGCATTTCCTAATCAGGTACAATGCCTCTAGGGACCTGAAAAAAATTCAAAGAACCAAATAGAAAACAGACAAATTTCCCCCCTGCTGAACAATGGAAGAGATTTTTATTTCACTTGCAGTTTCTGTAGCCCTGAGTTCATGCTAGTTTGGCTCTGTTACAAAGCTGCAAGCCGATGCCCTGCACTAGGAGCCAGAAGACTTTGGTTCTACTTGCAGCTCTTCCAATAACTAGCTGTGTGACCTTGGGCATTCACTTCCCCTCTCTGAGTATCAGTTTCTTGCTATGTAAAATGAGTGGGTTGAACTACAGAGCCTAGTAGCTTTATTTTTATTATTCTTTGAGGTGGGGAGGAAGAGAGAGAGAGAGAGAGAAAGAAAGAGAGAGAGAGAAGGAGAAGGAGAAGGAGAAGGAGAAGGAGAAGAAAAGAGAAAAGAAGAGAAGAGGTGAAACATTGATGTGAAAGAGAAACATGGATTGGTTGCCTCCTGCACTCTCACCTCGACCAGAAATCGAACCCGAAACATGTGTATGTGTCCTCACTGGGAATGCAACCCTCCACCTTTTGGTGTACGGGATAATGCTCCAACCAAATGAGCTACACTGGCCAGAGTTGGCCTTATTAGCTTTAAGAAAAATGCACATTTTCTCTACATTCTTTCATTTAAGGGTGTTTTTTTTAAATGGAGACAAGTACTTCTAGCATCACCCAAACATTCCTCAGTTTGTAATTAAAATGGGAGAACTTGCCAGCTCATAAAAGTAACACTAGAACAAACCACAAAGTCCACTTAGTCCTGCCATTTTCATCTAATCCTCTTCTGTCTGGGGTGGGGGCTGGGGTTGATATCTCCCTGGATGATTCTAGACCTCTGGGTTGCTGACCTTGTATAATAAAGCCTACCTTCATAGGAAACCAACTCATAGGAGCCATAAGAGTGTGAAATGTATCCAAAGGGTCTAACCATCCCTGACCTGTTTGGCTCAGTGGATAGAGTGTTGGCCTGCAGACCGAAGAGTCCCAGGTTTGATTCCGGTCAAGGGCATGTACCTTGGTTATGAGCACACCCCCAGTAGCTGATCGATGTTTCTAACTCTCTATCTATCTCCCTTCCTCTCTGTAAAAAAAAAATCAATAAAATATATATTTTTAAAAAACAAAAACAAACTGTCTAGCCAAATCCTACCTAAGGTAAAACAAGCAAACTGCTTTCTGAAATAAATCTTCTGGAACAGAACTCATTATAAGATACCGTTATGTTAATAAATTATGACTTACATATGTGTCCTTTGCTCTTTCATAGGGATCCTACATAATGGCTTTCCCAAAAGCCATTAAGAGTCACCTCCTAATTTATATTCAGTGTTAAATTTAGATTCCACTTCAAATTATTGTGCTTATAATGAATCCACTCCAGAGGGGGGGGGGTTATAAATTACATTCACTCCAAGGCTGGGTCTATCCTAGGGGCTATGGGAGATGCATAGTCTCTACCCTCAATGAGTTTGAATGAGGGCTGAAGATAGAAAACATAAGTTTTAGAGTCAAGAGCCAAATGGAATCGATGACCTCTAAGAAAGAACTTATGAGCTGAGCGTGGGCTACAGTACATTGGCAGTCTTTACAAATGTGATGAGCTTTGTGGTGGCCTTTGAAAACTCTTTGTTATGCTTACAAAAGTGAGACAAGTACCTGCCATCACTTTGGTTTTGAACTCCTGTTGGCTAAAAAAGTGGAGGCGAGGATGTGAACAAAGAGAACAGGTCAAAAAAGTGATTACTGGAACGGTAAGCCCAGGTGTTTTTTCCAGGGTCGTGCCTCACAATGCTGAAGAATGAGCTTAGTGGACGAGAAGATTTAAGCAAAAGCATGGAAAATTTATTACAAACAGATTCAGATTCTCCATATGGGTAGGGGCACCCAATAATGGGCTGCCCCATAAAGTCTTATAGTCCAGGGGTATATTTTTGCTACAAGCCTGCTTCTGTGTCTACCTGTGTTGTCATCTAATTGACTCACTCAATTATTTTTGTCCAGCAACAGACCTAAACTTTCCCTGTCTCTATGTGTTGTTTATCTGTTCTTATGCTGAACTTTTTGTTTCTATGTGTCCATACATCTTGTTTACTGTAGGCCCTCCCTTAGTTTCCCATGCCTCCAACTTTGAGTCCAGAAACATTTTATTATTTCTCCTTGGTTGGTTCCTGTGGTTAGGCTGGCTCAAACCGCCATGTCTGCCCCTTCCTATGTTTCACCTGCCTTTGTTTTCCACTGGACTCCTGCCCTATCTGCCTGTATTTCACGTTAACCCTCTCAAAAGAAGAGAGAGGGAAAACTCAGACATGGGCAGGAGACTGAAAAGAGAAAATATCTTGAAAGAAATGTTAGCCCTACCAGTGTGGCTTGGTGGTTGAACACTTACCTATAAACCAGGAGGTCACTGGTTTGATTCCTAGTCAGGACACATGCTAAGGGTTGCAGGCTTCATCCCCAGTAGGGGATGTGCAGGAGGTAGCCAATCAATGATTCTCATCATTGATGTTTCTCTCTCTCCTTCTCCTTTCCTCTCTGAAATCAATTATATATATATATATATATATATATATATATATATATATATATATATATATATATATTAAAGAAATGTTAATACCCAGAAGGGGCAGGAAAAGTTTCTTGAAGATGACAAGATGGCCCAGCTAGTCAAAGGTGATGATAGAAGCCCAACTACACTGGGATTGACGTGGCAGCCCAGCAAAAGGAGACATTACTGCAACTACTTTCTAGAGCCTCAAGCAATTGCAGGAGAGAAGGACTTCTTTCTCTTTGCTGTTAGTCATTTACAAGTTTATAAAGTTTTTTGAGGAAAAGGGCCAAGTTATTTTGTTTTTTTTCCTCAATATTTCTAATGTATGTTTTTATTAATTTCAGAGAGGAAGGAAGAGGTAGAGATAGAAAGATACATCAATCATGACAGAGAATCATTAGTCGGCTGCTTCCTGCATGCCCCACACTGGGGATCGAGCCTGCAACCCAGGCATATGCCTCGACTGGGAGCCCTTCCAACGGGGAAGGTGCTTACAAAATTCTCCCAGTAGCCCTGAGCTTTGGAAGTAATTGGAAATATGAAATATTGTGTGCAAGAGGCATTCTTCAGTTGCCTGCCTTCCTTCCTTCCTTCCTTCCTTTCTCTCTCTCTCTCTCTCTCTCTCTCTCTCTCTCTCTCTCTCTCTCTCTCTCTTTCTTTTGTGAATCCTCACCTGAGGATATATTCCCATTGATTTTTAGGGAGAGTAGAAGAGAGAGGGAAAGACAGAGAGAAACACATTGGTTGCCCCTTGCATGAGCCCCAACCAGGACCCTTGACCAGAATCGAACCCAGGACCCTTTGACTTGCAGACTAAAACTCTATCCACTGAGCAAAACCACCTAGGGCAGTGTTCGGCAAACTGCGGCTCGAAAGCCACATGCAGCTCGAAAGCCACATGCAGCTCGCGAGCCGTTTGCCGCTCTGTTGACTAATGAGTTTGCTGACAACTGGGCTAGGGCAAGCATATCAAGCTTATGTGGGCCACAAAAAAACAAAAGCTTCAATTTTCCTAGAAACATAGGTTTATTTTGATAGAGACATGCTGAATACAAAAGGCTGAAATAAATGAGGGATTATTAACATAAAATAATAGAACATTTTAATAAAAATTAATATTTTTTCTTGAACATTAACTTACCAGACACTGAATAGCTGCACAAATTAACAAGTGTAACACAAATAAACCTATTTTTCTTGTTCTCTGAAAGTGAAATATTTCTTGTTACGCACACCAAACCAGTCAATCCAAGACTAATGACGTGGCATTCAGCTGCTAAAATATTCACTGCTAATATTAGTGGAGAGAAATGGAGCACCTGTGTGTAAGGCGCCTAAGGGAAGTGAATGCAACATGGTTATAGTAATCAGTGAACATTGTAGTTCGTTATTAACAATTATGTATAACAGAATATTGTAAAAATTAAGATAACAAATTTTTTACTAAAGCCTTTCTTACATACTGTTATATTGGCTGGGCTGCAAAAATATTTGTTGTAGGCTGCATGTCGCCCACGGACCTGGAGTTTGACTTGCTTGGGCTAGGGCAGTGATCGGCAAACTGCGGCTTGTGAACCACATACAGCTCTTTGGCCCTTGAGTGTAGCTCTTCCACAAAATGCCATGGTCTGGGCGAGTCTATTTTGAAGAAGTGGCGTTAGAAGAAGTTTAAGTTTAAAAAATTTGTCTCTCAAAAGAAATTTCAATCATTGTACTATTGATATTTGGCTCTGTTGACTAATGAGTTTGGTGACCACTGGGCTAGGGTTTCAGCCTTTTCTAGAACAAAATAATATATATGTTCCCCTTTCTTTCCAGTTTAGGGATCAAATTTCCCCTCATCATGGCTATAGCCCTTACCCTCAGCACCCTGAGACCAGCATTCAAAGCTCTCCACAATCTGATTTTATATGGATCAGGGTCAGTCAACCAGAGAAACAGACACAGTAGGAGATGTACATTGAGGGATATATTGTAAGGAATTGGATTATACCATTGTGGGGGCTGGATAGGCAAATATGAAATCCATGGGACAGGCCATCAGGAGAGGCAGGCTGAAATCTGGCAACAACTGAAATTGCAGTCCATAAGTGGAATTCCTTTTTCCTCAGGAAACTTCAGTTCAGCTCCTAAGATCTTCCAACTAATTGAATCAGACCTACCCAAATTGTCTAGGAAAATCTCCTTTACTTAAAGACAACTATTATGAATGTCAATCCCATCTATAAAATACTTTCACAGCAATGCCTAGATTAGTGTTTGATTTAATAACCCAGACCACAGCCTAGCCAAGTTGACAGATAAATTTGACCTTCATAGGCTTCTAGTTGCCTGCCTTTTCTAAGCTTTCAACCTACTTTCCCTCCCCTCCCTCCCCCCACATTTGCTAGCCCTGGGGCCTTTGCTAAAACTCTTATCTCTGCTCTCTATCCCCAGGTTGCAATCCTTAGTCTTACAAGGCCCATTTCCTAAAGGACTATTTCAAATCCTCTCAATTTGATTACATTTCTCATGCTTCCATATTTAACGTTATTTCTTTTTTTAAATATATGCTTATTGATTTCAGAGAGTAAGGGAGCAGGAAAGAGATAGAAACATCAATGATGACAGAGAATCATTGATTGGCTTCCTCCTGCACACCCCACAGTGGGAATCGACCCGTGACCTCCTGGTTCATAGGTCAACTCTCAACCACTGAGTCACACAGGCCGGGCTTAACCTTATTTCAGTAAGTATCTCTCTTGCCTGGTAGGGGGAAAGGATTGTGTACTATTCATCTCTTGTGTACCCACCCTCCAGAAGCCCTAGCATTTAATAGGATCTCAATACATTTGTTTTGAATTATATCAAATTTACAGAACCTACCACTATGTATATATAACTCAGCCACATGCCTTTCAAACCCTCATCCCTTAGGATCCTTATGCCCACCCCATACACATTGCCCCTTTACTGGTGGTCTAAGTAGTCCACGTTCACCCATCCTTAAAGGTCTGAGGTAATTTTTTTCTAAATTATTTCAATTCAAGTCTCCTTTGAACTTTCCACCTCAGTATTACTTTACTGTAGATATTGTCTAAGGCCCACCTACTCCTAAAGAGGTATTCTAAGGCCCCTCCCCCATGGCCTGACATTGGTTATCTTTCAGAGAGAAAAAAGAAACAAGGAAAACAGGATTTGTACACACAGTTTTGGTATTTATGGATCAGATTACCTAGTGTTTGCCTGAAGGGGATGTTTAGTTTTAATCTAAAGAATGTGTTAATAGATAATCTAATAGCTCATTCCTTTATCTTCTTCAGGTGTTTGGTGTGTGTGTGTGTGTGTGTGTGTGTGTGTGTGTGTGTGTGTGTGTGTGTTTATAGCAACGGTGGAAATTTATTGAAGAACAATTACAGACTCCCATTGGGGAGGGGGAAAGAGTCCCCTTCAGGTCTTTGTTTTAATGTTATCTTCCCAGATAGGCCTTCTCTGACTACCCTATTTTCAATATTTCTTTCTGTTTCTCAAATCAATAAATTAAAAGAAAAATCTTTTTAAAACTAAAATGAAATTTCACTCTCCCTTCCCTCCACCACTACCCTGGCACATCATCCCACTTCCTTGCCTGATTTTCTTCCATAGCATTTATCACCATTTGACATATATTTTTCTCATTTATGTGTTTGATATTTGAGAATGTAAACTCCATGAGAATAGGCTTTTTTAAAATTGTTTACTGCTGTATTCTCTGTGTGCAGAACAGAGCCTGGAACATAAAAAGTACACAATAAATATAGGGTGTCCCCGCAAAATGTATACACACACTTTGAATAACTATAAAGGCAATGTTTATTAACATACATTTCATTTTAAAAAATTGAGCCAGCAGCTATTAAAGTGTATATACACTTATATACATTTTGGGGGATACTGTATTTACTGAAAAGCTAATTCCTTGGGGGCAAATAATTTATAGTCCCCTGGATGTCTAGCACACTGTCTGGAATGCAATAAAACAATCAGTAAATATTTGATGAATGAACTATGATGGAAGACTACTACTATTCTGCCTTGCAGTTTATTTCATTCTCCAAGTACTTATATATACCTAGGCCTAGAGTAAATTCTAAACTTCTAAAAGTATGACAAAAGGTCCAAAAAGAGAGTTCCTCCATGGACACCACTGACAATGGCAGTAAGGGTAAGACAGGAGGCTGCTTTAAGTGTTTTCTGCCTTTGATACTTGGACAAATCACTTCTCATCTTTGGGCCTCAGTTTCACCATATGTAAAATAAGGCTAGTAGATTTCTGAAGTCCTTTCTATATTGTTTTTATTTTTTTGGGGGGGTGATACATCCATATGTGTAAAATATGTAACCTAAAGTGAGGGAAATAATAATCAGATTGGTGTCACCTTCCCTCCTCTTTGGTACAGCCTTCCCAGTAGCCCTCTTCTCTACTGCTCCTTCAAAATTCGTAGTGTGTGGGTGAGGGGTCACTTCTTGGCAGCTTCTGCCTGAGCTGCCAAATCTGTCTCCTTCTCAGCAGCAAAGAATGTGCTGCTCATAACAAATTGTACAATTCTAAAATTGTATGAATTTGTATTCTAAAATTGTACATTTCTCTTACTTCTACTAGTAAAGCATGGTTGGGATATACCTAATGAAAATGTGGTATAAGAATACAAGCTCTCTGTGGTCCAATTAGTACGCATCAACACAAAGCATGGTGTAAAAGGCCACATTAGCAATTTGCAGATGATGATGTTAAGACTCACCTGAGGCAGATATGGCCAAATGCCAGGTTTTCTTATTCATTCAGGGCTCTTTATCCAAAGTCCCATAAGTACACTGTATTTTCTCTCTTTTGAAAGCATTCGGTAAATCAGACCTTTATTGCCCAGATATTTTGGAAAATTCTTATTCCTTCACTCGTTTGAACATACTTGGTTCCAGCGTTAGAAACAAACAAACAAAAAAAGCTTTCTCTTGCAGTGTCTGGATTATTCAGGTGGTGTTCCTTGTCACTTCCCCCAAGGTGAAACTGCCATAATTGCAAAGAGCAAACAAACTCTTTGTATGGGCCTGTGCCAAGGGTATCTCCCTGTGATGGAAACGTGTTTTAATTTGGCCCCGTCCTTATACAGTGACAAAAATCACTCATGTTCAAAAACATGCAAACTTATGTTCAGAAATCTTCCCTTCATTCTGACTGTGGCTACCATCCTGTTAAACAGATTTTCTGAAAAGAAACTGTACACCAGAGCCAAATTTACTTTCTGGTGCTGAAGAGGGAAAAAAGCGTGGCTGATTTCCCGCTTGAGAAATGATCTGGTCCTACACGTCACCAGCATCCCTCCAACCCCTCCTCGAGCACGGAATGTTTCATTTTCAGCGCTGTTTGACCAGCTTCCCCCCACTGCCTAGCTACAAGGGCTAGGGCTAGTTTTAGCCTCTCCCCTTTCATGGCCTCCATCTAATACCTGAGCTGGCTGGTTGAGGGCGGAGCTACAGCTGAGATCCGCCCCTCGCTGCTTCTCAACTAATCGAAGCGAGCGGGGTGCAGACTTCCCTGCTGGCCCCGCCTCCGAGGCACTGGGCAATTTAGAGCCGCGGGCCCGGCGGGAACATAAGATGGCGGAGTAGCAATGCAAAGCTTTTAGTACTGAGTCTCTGGGCTGACTTTGGTTCAGGACTTGCAGCAGCAGTGATCGCTGAGCAAAGAGTGCCTAGCGTACTTGGCCAGGATGCCGAACATCAAAATCTTCAGCGGCAGCTCCCACCAGGACTTGTCCCAGAAAATTGCTGACCGTCTGGGCCTGGAGCTAGGCAAGGTGGTGACTAAGAAATTCAGCAACCAGGAGACCTGGTAAGGCTGCAGTTGAGATCCCGACCGCCTCACCTGCCCGAGCTGCAGGGTTATACGTGGGCGGCAGAGAGTAGGAGGAATGGGGCTGCCGCGTGAGTGCTGAGGGACAGGGTTTTGGGAGGGGGGAGGGTTTGCTCTGAGGCTAGCGTGCTCTACAGACTGTTTCCGTTATTTTACCTCTCGCGGCGGGTGAGGGAGTGCCACATTGGTTCTCACCGGGGTGGTGGGGTGGAGCCAAGATTGAGCTTGAGGCGAAGCTTCTGGGTTTGCAGGCTAGGGATGGAGGACCCAGCCAGGGGATAGTGGCTGCCTACAGCGACGCGAGGGGAAAAACGCTTAACCTCGGTTGTTGGGACACGTGGCTTTGTTGCTTCGCTGTTGAGCCACCCAGGCTGGACAAGTACCTCTTGGACCAGCTTGCATGGGAGAACGTACTGAGTACTGAGCCCTCCTGGTGTTTCTAGAATCTAATAAGCAGCTTATCAATTGGAAACTACGTTGGGTTTGGTAGTAAGGGAAATTAACATGGGCTGAGGGCGCCAAAATTATTACTGAGGACTTCCGTAGGTTGGCAAGCGTTGTCTTTCACAGCTTTACGATCGCATGTTTAGAATCTTAGAGCCATACTTATGTTAAATCTAGTTGATCAGGCAGTGATGGATTAACTCTGCATTCTCATTGCATCCTAGCTTGAGCCATCCAGAAAATCTTAGGGAACCTTAATCCTAGAATTCTTGACCTTCCCCAAATGCAGCTACACGTCATCAGCATCCCTCCAACCCCTCCTCGAGCATGGATTGTTTCATTTTTAGCGCTGTTTGACCAGCTTCCCCCCACTGCCTAGCACAGATAATACAAAAGCATATAACTTTAGTAGTGAAATCTATCCTCAGTGGGTCCACTTCTCTTGCTGTTGTGTGGGAAATTAAATCAACAGTTTTGAATGTTAAGATAATTGAGGAAAGATATTAATGGAATGAAAGACCTGGATCACATAGTGTCTTGCATCTCGATTTTTTTTTCATTGCCTTGCTAATTAAACTTGCCCCCACACTTCCACCCTCCTGCACCTTGAGGACATCTTAGAGATAACTTGGTGTCTCTGGGCCTTTCCATATCCCTTCCACCTAAATGTGGTTCTGATAGGCCTACTGTATTTTTTTGTTGTTACCTTGTTGATCAAATCAGAGCAGTGTTCACAATCTTAGTCATCTATTAAGGGGAAAGTTTACATCAAACCTAATGATTAGTTACATAAGTTAACATTGCTTTCAGCATGTTTTCCTAAAGGCTTTCATTTCATTTTTCTTTATTTAAACTTATTACCAAAGTGTAACTCTTGTTATACTTCATAGACACTGCTGATAAAAACATTCATCTGTAGTGGACAGCTTCCTTCTGAATGTTTGATTATGCCACTGCTTGTGATGCAAGTAATAGTGCAAACATTGATGCCATCCATAACCAGGCAATACCTTAGTCAAAAAAGGCTAGTCAAGCTGCTGTCTGTAGCTTTGACCACACCATATGACTCACGAGCTGTATTAAATAAAGAAAACAAAACATGACCAGACTTTGCAAATGGCAGTATAGCTAGGGCAGTGGTCAGCAAACTCATTAGTCAACAGAGCCAAATATCAACAGTACAATGATTGAAATTTCTTTGAGAGCCAAATTTTTAAAACTTAAACTTCTTATAACGCCACTTCTTCAAAATAGACTCGCCAGGCCCTGGTATTTTGTGGAAGAGCCACACTCAAGAGGCCAAAGAGCTGCATGTAGCTCATGAGCCACAGTTTGCCGACCATGGAGCTAGGGGACAAGAATGACTTTAATTTAGAGGTGCTTTTTGGGGGGAGGGGGTTGATCTCCTTATAGGACTATGGTTATTAAATCCTTTTACTATACTTCTAGGAAAAATACAAAAACTTTATTCAACCTCTGTGAAGTGCAACACACCAGAACTTGAGACAATATTGGGAGAGTTGAGGGGGTGAGCAGTTTATTTTTCAACTGATTGATTTATCTGAATTTATCAGCAATCTCAATCTACTTTTATGAGGTATAAGGCTGATTTCATTTTTAAACAACTGGACAGTAACATGCCTGGAAACATTGGATAAGATTAAGCCTAATGTGGAAAGTTGCTGACTGATTAGGTTTCTTTGTTTCTGGCTTAATCATTAGCTTTTTGGTTCCTTGGATGTTCTGAAATCCTCGTTGAACATATCAAGTATGTTGCCTATGGAGCTTCCCCTCCCGACCAAACTTTGACTTTTCTGCACTGCAGAAATGGTAACTGCAGCCCTGTGTGACTCTTAGAATCTAGATATGATGGACAGGGCAGCTCAGTGGGTGTTGTGGTTTATCAGATGGGGAACTGCAGAGCCCATCCTGAAATGAGACTAGAGTTTTGCTATTTTCTGCAGCTTGGCAGAATCTCAGGGGTTGATGCTCTCTTGAGCAGAATGGCTTTTTTTTCTGAAGTCAGAATCATCCATTACTGTCCAGTTATTAAAGGAATATGCATATGGTATAGCACACACAAATAGTTAAGAGAGGTTAAAACTTAGTCCTTTGACTCAGAGAACCCGGATTTGAATCCTTAGCCTTTCTTTGTCTCACTAATTTAAACTGTAAAAAGATATCTACCCATAGAGTTATTGTGAGGTTTGAAATAGGACTTAAGTTTTTAGATCTTTGCCCATTCAACACAATAAATGTTGGTAAGAAGGGGTAATGATGTTATTGCAGTAAATGTGAAATATAATATAGAAAAGAATGAGGGGTAAAAAAAATCTCCCCAAATTCTACCATCCAAGACAAACTTCATTTTGATATTACCTTCCAGGTGTTTGTGTGTGTGTTTATATACTTTTTCCCAAAAAATATAAGATATGTTATTTATATCTTTCTTTACTTTGCAATATATTTTGAATAGTTTCTACCCTTAATTAGTCTACCTGGTTTTAAACAACTTTTGTTGATTGATTCATTTTTAGAGAGAATGGAAGGGTGGGAGGGGGGAAGAAAGTAAGAGAAACATCAATGTGAGAGAGATGCAGATTGGTTGCTTCCCACACCTCCCAGAACCCTTCATCAAAAATCAATGGCCCCCCTTCAATGTGCGGGCTGACACTCTACCACTGACCTACACCGGCCAGGACTTAAACAATATAGTTTGTTTTAGAGTTTTACCATAATTTTAGCTAAACAAGTTCCTATTAGGTATTTCCAATTTTTTATCTAATGCTTTTAATATGGAAATCCTTGAATGTAAATCTTTGACCCATTTCTTTTTTCTCTTTAAAAAATACGTTTTTGTGTGTTTTTTAATCCTCACTGAGGATATTTTTTCATTGATTTTTAGAGAAAGTGGAACAGAGAAAGAGAGAGAAATATTGATGTGAAAGAAACATATCCATTGGTTGCCTCCTGCACAAGCTTTGACCAGGGCCTAGGCAGGGAAGCAGCCTGCAACCAAGGTATGTGCCCTTTACCCTTGACTGGAATCGATCCCAGGACCCTTGGGTCCTAAGGCCAATGCTCTATCTACTGAACCAAACCAGCTAGGGCTAAAAAACATGATTTTATTGATTTTAGAGAAAGAGGAAGGGAAAGGGGTAGAGAGATAGAAACATCAATCAGCTGTCTCCTGCATGCCTCCTACTAGGGATAAAGCCTGCAACCTGGTCATGTGCCCTGACTTGTGACCTCTTTTATATATATAAAACTAGAGGCCCGGTGCACAAAATTCGTGCACGGGGTTGGGGGAGTGTCCCTCAGCCCAGCCTGCACCCTCTCCAATCTGGGACCCCTCGAGGGATATCTGACCGCCCGTTTAGGCCCGATCCCGATAGGATTGGACCTAAATGGGCAGTCAGCCATCCTTCTCACAATACAGGACTGCTGGCTCCAAACTGCTCACCTGCCTGCCTTCCTGATTGCCCCTGATTGCTTCTGCCTGCCAGCCTGATCACCCCCTAACCACTACCCTGCCAGCCTATTGATGTCTAACTGCTCCCCTGCCAGCTTGTTTGCCCCCAACTTCCCTCCTCTGCCGGCCTGGTCACCCCTAACCACCCTTCCCTGCAGGCTTGATCGCCCCCAACTGCCCTCCCTTGCAAGCCTGGTCCCTCTCAACTATCCTCCCCTGCTGGCCATCTTGTGGTGGCCATCTTGTGTCCACATAGGGGCAGGATCTTTGACCACATGGAAGCAGCCATCTTGTGTGTTGGAGTGATGGTCAATCAGTATATTATTCTTTTATTAGATAGGATATGTACGTATATATATATTATTGATTTCAGAGAGGAAGGGAGCGGGAGAGAGAGATAGGAACATAAATTATGGCAGAGAATCATCGATTGGCTGCCTCCTGTATGTCCCCTACTGGGGATTAAACCACAACCTTGGAATCGAACCATGACCTCCTGGTTCATAGGTGGACTCTCAGCCACTGAGCCAGGCCAGCTGGGCTCTTTGACCATTTCTGATTATTTTCTTAAGATAAATTTCTCTAAGGGGAATTACTAGGTTAAAGGTATATACCATTTTTAGGCTTTTGAATGCCTATTGATTGCCAAATTGCCCTCCAGAAAAGTTGAACCAATTTCCACTCTCACCGGTAATAATAATATTAACAACAGTTAATGTATAGTGAGTACTTAAGATATGCTAGTTCCAGTGCTAAGCATTTTGTACACTTGGCATTTAATCCTCTCAACATTGCTATGAGTAGTTATTCTCACTATCCCCGTTTTATGAATGAGGGAACAGATTTAGAAGTGAAGTAACTTCCCAATTCTGGATATTGGCCTTTAAATTTTTTGCTGATACAATATCTCATCTAACTTTTAAAACTTTTATATATACTGAAATTTTTTACTCGATTCTCAACAAACTGGTTTATTTAGTTATTCTGGGTAGGCAAAGAGGGGAAAATTCTTAATTTTGGCTGCCTAAAATTTTCCTAAGAACTATATCCTTTGGCTAGTTAACTCCATGTATTTGGCATATGCCAAAATCTCAGTCTAAATTCTTAAGATTTAAAAAAAATTTTTAGATTACTTTATTTCCTCTTTGTGTTTCTTAACATCCCTCGCTCTTTGGATGTACTTATACCTGATGCTCAAGGAAAGAAAGGGTGAAGGAGAAGCTAGTTTTCTCATTGGATGGACATAGCCAATCATCTGGCTTCTTCAGAACAACTGGGAGAAGGATTGAAGCCATTTGGAAAACACATCATTAGCTAGGGGGAGAACAAGGCATATTACTCTTTAAACTGTTAGACCAGGTCCTGACTGATGTGGCTCAGTTGGTTGGAGTGTCATCCTGTATTCCAGAAGGTAGTGGCTTTGATTCCTGCTCAGGGCACATACCCAGATTGCGGGTTCAATCCTTGGCTGGGGCATGTGCAGGAGGTAATTGATTGATGTTTCTCTCTCACTTCCTCTCTAAAATAAAATAAACTGCTAAACCAGGTCTTTCCAATTGGACCATAGATTTGTGCATCCTAGATTACGTTAAGAGCAAATAGGTTTTAGGCACAGCTGTTGTACTTTCAATCACTACCTAACTTATTAGAGGAAACTATAAAAATAATAAGATTTTTTGAAGATTCAATGAACTATTTATTGACCAAGCTGTATTATCTGAGTGTAATTCATGGTCTTTTTAAGGCTTTATGAAAGTCTGTACCCTAACATGTAGTCAATATACAATTTGATATTTTTCTTTTGTATATAATATCTTCATAGTAAGGTATTTTATACTTACAGCACATCTCAATTTAGTTCCTCAGTCACACTAATCACATTTCATGTGTTCAATAACCACATGAGTCAGTAACAGCCATTTTAGACAGTGCCACTCTAGGACCTACATTTTGGGAAGCTTGCAGGTTGCTCTTCCAGAAAGCCCTGCCTGGCTCCCTTCTGCCAATCAATTTGAATTTTGAAGAATGTCCTCAGAAATAAATTTTGACATTTGGCATAATTGAGACTGCTGACAGTTGTAATTCTTTAGGTTGATATTGGGGGTTAGTAGATATCAACTCAGCTGAGTCTACAAAATTGCTATATTCATTATGTTGCACAGTATCATTATTTTAGGATCCCACCATAAAATTCTCTGTAGCCATCACATCTTGTTGGGCCCATTAGATAGATTATAGTTATAACAAAATTAAATATCAGCTGAATATCTGTAAAGTGGCATGAGCAGATTTGTCAAATGCAGAAACATACTGGGCACACTTTCATGTAGTGTGAAATATGAGGGATGATAAAAGTCTTCTGAATTTTCATGATAAGCAAGCCTGCAGAAGGTTCATATTCTGTCTAAAGTGAGTGGGTCCAAGAGTCAATCTAATCCCGAGGAGACATTCATTCATTCATTCATTCATTTTTTGTCACTAACTGGCTGGATATACAGATCAGCATTGCAGATCTGGTTCCTGCCTTCATAGAGCATGCATTTAAGTGGAGGAGACAGAAAATAAACAATTGCATAAAAAATAGGGTGATAAGAAATTGTGATAAGTGTTCTGAAGGGAATAACCAGGGCGATGAGAAAATAACTGTTTCACTTTATTTATTGAACTTGATTATGGAACATTCCAAACATATAGAAGTAGAGAGAATAGTATAATGATTCTACCTATCCTCCATGTACCCATCACCCAGTTCAGTAGTTGGCAATTTGTGGCTAATGTTGTTTCATCTATTATTTCCCTTCCATACTCACCTCCACAATTGAATTATTTTAAAGCAAACCTAGATATTATATCTCTCATAAATATATTTTAGTAGCCACATTTTATTGTCTAAAAATAATAGTTATCTTTTAATATAAAATAACTAACCAATGTTCAGATTACTGTCTTTTTAAAAAATCTTTATTGTTCAGTTTATTAATTACATTGTTCCCCTTTTTTATCCCCTTATAGCTCCCATCCACCCTGTACCCATCCCACCTTCCACCCTAACCTCCCCCTCCCCACTGTCCTCTCCCATTGTTGCAAGATTTTTGTCCAGTCTCTTGCTGTACTTCCCACACCCCTTTTCTCCCCAAAAATTGTCAGTCCATTCCCTATATCCATGATTCTGTTATATTTACCAGTTTATCCTGTTCATCAGATTATTAATTCACTTGATTTTTGTATTCGTTTGTTGATAGATGTGTATCTGTTGTTCATAATTTATATTTTTACCTTTTTCTTCTTCCTCTTCTTAAAGAATATCTTTCAGCATTTCGTATAATATTGGTTTGGTGGTGATGAACTCCTTTAGCTTTTTCTTATCTGCAAAGCACTTTATCTGATCTTCAATTCTGAATGATAGCTTTGCTGGATAGAGTAATCTTGGTTGTAGATTCTTGCTATTCATCACTTTGAATATTTCTTGCCACTCCCGTCTGGCCTGCATCGTTTCTGTTGAGAAATCCGCTGACAATGGGTGCCCCCTTATAGGTAACTAATTGTTTTTCTCTTGCTGCTTTTAATATTCTCTCTGTCTTTTGCTCTTGGCATTTTAATTATGATGTGCCTTGGTGTGGTCCTCTTAGGGTTCCTATATATTGGGGTTCGGTGCGCTTCTTGGACTCCTAAGTCAATTTCTTTTACCAGGTGTGGGAAGTTTTCGGTCACTATTTCTTCCAATAGGTTTTCATGGTCTTGCTCTCTCTCTTTTTCTGGCACCCTTATAATTCAGATGTTGGTATACTTGAGGTTGCCCCGGGGGCCCCTTACACTATCTTCAATTTTTTTTGATTTTTTTGGTTTCTTGCTTTTTCAGCTGAGTGGATTTTACCTCTTTGTATTTCAAATCTTTAACCTGGTTCTTGGGGTGCTCTAGAGTACTTTTAGGTCTTTGTGTAATATTTTTTATTTCAGTCAATGTGTGCTTAATTTCTGGTTGGTCCTTTTTCATATCCTTGAGAGTCTCCTTCATATCCTTGTAGGACTCCTTCATTTCCTTGTAGGTCTTGCTTATTTCCTTATAGGTCTCGACCTTTTCTAGGAGCCTCTTGAAAAGCCTTATAACCATGGTTTTGAACTCTATGTCTAGTCGTGTTTTTTCCTCCATTTCTTTCACATCTGATTTCTTTCCATGTCTGCATGGTGGCTGCTTTATGTGGTAGATGACCTCTAAGGGACAGTGGTTCAGCCTCCCCAGTTACCTGAGGTGGGTACTCTTACTGCAATCCTTTATCGGTTGTACAGTATTTTTGAATTTAAGCCCAGCTTGTTGTTGTTAGCCCTAAGAGGGTTTGACCTCCAGGCCAATTGGCTGTGAAGGGAGACTGTGTTCAGGTTGGATGGGCGGAGTCTCTGAGCTGAGCAGGCAGCCTCAGCATCAGCTACGTCCTATGCGGCGTTTGCACGCGGGTCTCTGTTGGGTGACAATTGTTGCAGGCACCTCCAAGAGAAAGCCGCTAGTCTCTACCCCTTGCCAGACAACTCTGCCTCTCCCCAAATGAGTCTGCACACCCAAAGTCTCACCCAGGGTTGTAAAACATAGCAGTCTGGTGGTTTCTGGTTCTGGAGGCAAGTCGCCAGGAGCAAATCACGCGTCTGTGCTGTCGCACTCTTTACGGGGCTAAGTGCTTTTCCAAGCAACCTGGTTTCTCCTCAGGCTAGAAGACCTGTGCCGTGCCCGGCTTCCAGGGTGCGACCCCCAGACCTCGGACCTCGCCTGGCACTGGGGAATCCGTGCAGTGGGACGTCTCCGCCCTCCCCGATGGAGAAATCCAGCTGGGGTTGCTGCTCCAGCCCTACAGCCCGCGCGCGTGTGCGGCCACGTCTCCTAACCTCTGTTTCCAGGCGTATCTTCAAGGCTGTGCTCTGTCGCTCCTCTGAGTCTCAGTGTCCCACCTTTACTTTTATTTGAGGAGTTTTCACTCAGCCAGCTGTCTGGTGATTCTGGGTGATGTTTGTTTTGTTGTTTTGTTGTAGTTTTTGAATTGTTGCGCGGGGCAGAACAATAGGTGTTTACCTATGCCGCCATCTTGGTTCTCTCTAGAATCCAAATTACTGTCTCTTAAATGTGGGGTTTGTTTTCAGTTTGCTCAATTAGTATGCAAATAAAGTCCATACAGTACAATTGGTTGGTATTTTTTCTTAAATATTAATTTATTGATTTTAGGGAGAGACATCGATTTGTTATTTCACTTATTTATGCTACTTGTATGTGCCCTGACCGGGGATCAAACTTGCAACCTTGGCATGGACAATCCTCTAAGGAACTGAGCTACCCGGCTAGGGCAGAGCGAAGATATAACTATCCTATCTAACAAAAGAGTAATATGCAGATTGACCATCACTCCAACACACAAGATGGCTGCCCCCATGTAGACACAAGATGGCCACCAAAAGATGGCCAGCAGGGACAAGACAGTTGGGAGGGACCAGGCCTGCAAGGGAGGGCAGTTGGGGGTGATCAAGCCTGCAGGGCAGGGCAGTTAGGTGTGACCAGGCCCCAGAAGAGGGAAGTTGGGGGCAGGCAGGGAAGCAGTTAGATATCAATCTGGCTGGCAAGGGAGTGGTTAGGGAGTGATTAGGCTGGCAGGCAGAAGCGGTTAGGGGCTATCAGGAAGACAGGTAGGAGAGCAGTTGGGAGCCAGCAGTCCTGGATTGTGAGGGGGATGTCCAACTGCCCTCAAAGGGTTTCAGATTGGACAGGGTGCAGGCTGGGCTGAGGGACACCATCCCCTATCCCCGTGCACAAATTTCATGCACCAGGCATCTAGTGTATATATGTTTTGTTGTTTCTCGTCCAAGAATATTTTTTTCATTGATTTTTAGAGAGAATGGAAGGAAGGAAGAGAGAGAGAGAAACATATATGTGAGAGAGACACATTGATTGGTTGCCTCCCGAATGTGTCTTGAAAAGGGCCAGGAGATTGAATCTGCAACCAATTTGTGCCCTTGACCTGGAATTGAACCTGAGACCCTTCAGTGCACAGGCTGACACTCTAACCACTGATTTACACCAGCCAGGGCTAAGGGAAGATATTTTTATTGGAGACCTGAAAAATGAATGAGCTAGTTGTAGAAGAGCATTCCAGGTAGTAGGAAGAGTGAATTGTAAATTCACACACAATCGTAAAAAGTAATACAGAGAGACCTGGTATAACCATTACCCAGTTTTCCCAAAGTTCTGAACCATAGGTTTTCCAAACTACAGTTTTCTTGTAAAACTGTAGTATTATGCAACAATCAGGATATTGACATTGATGCAGCCAAGATACAAAACCATCTATATCAAGGATTCTTCCTGTTGCCATGTGGTAGCCACACCCACCTTTCTTCTCCTCCTCTGTAGTTATCCTTTCTATACTGCAACTAGTGACCCGGTGCACGTATTCATGCACATTGAAAGGAAATTAATTAGAAGGTGGCCAGCAGGGTGGGACTGGGTGAGATGGACTGGACACACTCTGGAGCCAACCTCCCAAGGTCCCTCCCCAGTGTCTGTGGAGTGAGCAGGGTCCCTTCAGCAGGTGGGGTCCGTCAGCTTGGCCTGCAGGGTTTAGGCCAAAACTGGCTCTCTGACATCCCCAAGAAGGGCCTGGATTGCGAGAAGGCACTCTGCAAAGTTTTTGTCATACAGGGTGTGGAATGCAAATGCAAGTGTGCAGTAAACCAGGTTTGGGGCCGACAGTGCCCCAGCAACAACATGATCCATGATCAAAGATGGAATCACACAGCCCCTTGAGGAATCAGGTTCCATCCTCTTAATTTCAGGGAGTGTCACCTGAGAACTGCCGCTGCCAAGTCAACGCAGCTCAGCAGCTCCTGTGTTGAGCATCTGCTCCCTGGTGGTCAGTGCACGTCATAGCAACTGGTCAGACAGTCTGACACTTAGTATATTAGCCTTTTACATATATACTCTAGTGGCCCAATGCATGAAATATGTGCACGGGGTTGGGGGTTGTCCCTCAGCCCACATGCACCCTCTTCAATCTGGGACCCCTCAGGGAATGTCTGGCTGCCAGCTTAGGCCCAATTTCTCTCACAATCCAGGACTGCTGGCTCCTAACTGGTCACCTGCCTGCCTGATCACCCCTAACCACTCTACATACTGGCCTGATCGCCCCTAACTGCCCCCCTCTTCAGGCCTGATCACCTCTAACTGCCCCTCCTGCTGGCGTGCTCACCCTCAACTCCCCCCGTGTCAGCCTGCTCATCCATAACTGCCCCCCCATGGCCTGCTTGACCCCAACTCCCCACCCTGCCAGCCTTCTTGCTCCCAACTGCGCCCCCCCCTCCGCCATTGGCCTGCTTGCCCCCAACTGCCTTCCCCTGCTAGCCTGATTGCCCCTAACCACTTCTGCCTTGGTCCCACCACCATGGTTTTGTCCAGAAGGTCTCCTGATCTAATTAGTATGTTACCCTTTAATTAGTATAGATTCTCTGATTTGATAGCTGGGTAATACTGGCCACATAAAATGAGTTGGAAAATAATTTCCTCGTCTGTTTTCTCAAAAAGATTTTGCTAATTCTTCTTTAACTGTTTGGTAAAATTCTTCAATGAAGCTGTTTTAGGTTAGTTTTTTTAGAAGTTTATCAATTTTATTGATTTTCCTTCCCCCCAAAAAACAACTTTTTGCTTCATTGTTTTATCTGTTTTGTTTTACTGTTTTGAATTTATTGATTTCTGTTCTTATGGTTTTTTTCTTCCTTTTGTTTTTACTTTGGGTTTACATTGCTCATTTTCTAGCTTTTTTAAAAAATTGAGAGAGAGAGAGAGAGAGAGAGAGAGATAGATGAGAGAAATATCAGTTGGTAACTGGTAATTTGCACATTTTAATCTCTTCTCTCTTTTCACCCATCCCCCCAACCTACTCCCATTTGGTAGCCAGGAAAATGTTCTCTGTATCTGTGTTTTTGTTTGCTCATTTATATTTTTCTTTGGATTCTGCATATAAGTGAAATCATTTGGTATTTGTCATTCTCTGACTTATTTCCCTTAGGATAATGCCCCTAGGTCCATCCATGTTGCCACAAATGGCAAGATTTTTTTTTCTTTTTTTATGGCTGAATAATATTCTATTGTATATACGTACCACTTCCTTTTTTTACTTTAAGATTTATATCTTTACATTTTATTTTTCAATTACAGTTTACATTCAGTATTATTTTGTATTAGTTTAAGGTTGTACCACTTCTTTATCCATTTGTCTATCAATGGACACTTAGTTGCTTCCATATCTTGACTATTATAAATAATGTTGCAATGAGCATAGAAATGCATATCTTTTCAGATTTGTGTTTTGGGTTTCTTTGGATAAATACACAGAAGTGGAATTGCAGGGTTCTTCTTTGTCTCTTGTTTTTATCTTTGTTTTAAAGTATGTTTTGTGTGATACAAGTACTGCTACCCCAACTTTTTCTTTATTTGTTTCCATTTACATGAAATAATCTTTTTCCATCCCTTTACTTTCAGACTGTGTGTCTTTCGATCTGAAGTGGTGTTGGAATCCTTTTCCCATGTGGTTCAGGGTTCCAGTTCAGGGTTCGGGTTTTGGAGAAGGCCGCATGCAAACGAACAAAGACTCAGAAAAAAATAAATTTGGAAAAATGGGGGGGCCAGGCGGCAGCCCATCTCTAGTGGAAGGACTACCTACTGCATTGGCCTTGCCATTCCTTTTATTTAGGTTCTGGGAATACACCCATTGCCCTTAGGCAGGAAATAAGCCTATTATCTTGTCAGGAAGGATTTACAAGATTATTTGGTGGGGAAGTTGCCCTTGCCACCCTTATCTCAATTAGATAGGGAGTGGTTGGCTCTGACCTTTCAGAGCTTCTAGGTTGACTAAGTCTTTTGGATTCCTTGTCCACACCTTTCTATCAGTGAGGTAATGTCTGGTTCCCAGCAAAGTGGTTTTCTTGTAGGCAGTATATGTATAAGTTTTGTTTTCTTATACATTCAGACACCCTATGCCTTTTGATTGGAACATTTAACCCATTTATGTTTGAAGTGATCATTGGTAGGTATATAGTTATTGCCATTTTAGTATTCATATTTTTTAAATCCTCACCCAGGGCTATTTTTTCCATTGATTTTTTTTTTAGAGTGGAGGGGAGGTGGGAGGCAGAGAGAGAGAAAGAAACATCCATGTGAGAGAGACACATCGATTTGTTGCCTCCCATTTGCACCCCGACTTGGGCCAGGGATTGAGCCTGCAACAGAGGTACTTGCCCTTGACCAGGAATTGAACTCACAGCCCTTTGGTCTAGGGGCTGATGCTCTAACCACTGAGAAAACTGGCCAGGACTATTATTCATATTTCTGATCATTTTATTCTTCCTTGTAAAAAAATCCCTTTAACAATTCTTATAATACTGGTTAGGTGCTGATCTCCTTTAGCTTTTTCTTGTCTGGAAATGCTTTATCTGTCCTTCCATCTAAATGATTCTAACTTTTCTAGGTAGAGGACTCTTGGTTGTAGGTCCTGGCTTTTCATCATTTAGAATATTTTGTGCCATTCTCTTCTGACCTGCAAAGTTTCTGTTGACAAATCAGCTGACAGTCTCATAGTAGTTCCTTTGTTGGCAACTAACTGCTTTTCTCTTACTGCTTTAAAGATTCTCTCTTCTGCCCTGGCCAGGTAGCTCTGTTGGTTAGAGCATCCTCCCAATATACCAGGGTTGCAGGTTCAATCTCCAGTTTAAGCACATACAAGAAGCAAACAGTGAATTTACAAATAAGTAGAGTATAAATCTATGTTTCTCTCTCTCTCCCACTTTCTCTCTAAAAATAAGAAAAATATTTTCTAACATTTGTCATTTTAATTATGATGTGTCTTGGTATGTGTGCCTCTTTAAGTTTATTTGTTTGGTTCTCTGCACTTTCTACACTTGTATATGTCCTTTGCTAGGTTAGGGGAGTTTTCCATTATTTCTTCAAACAGGTCTTCAATTCCTTGTACCCTCTCTTCTCTTATTATGTGAATAATTTTATTTAATAATAGTATGCTTGATATCCTAAGGCCCCTTAAACTGTCCTCATTTGGGGGGATTTTTTTTTTTTTGCTGTTCTGAGTGTTTTCTGCTACCTGGTCTTCCAAATTGCTGATTTGATCCTCTGTGTCATCTAATCTTACTGTTTATGTCCACTAATAATATATTATTAATTTCAGTTATTATGTTCTTCATTTCTGACTTTTTAAATGTTTTCTATGTCCATTTTAAAAAAATTATTTATTTTGAGAGAGAGAGAGAGAAAGAGATTTATTATTCCATTTATGTATGCATTCATTAATTGATTCTTGTATGTGCTCTGACTGGGGATTGAACCCACAACCCTTGAGTATTGGGATGATGCTGTAACCAAGTGAGCTACTCAGCCAGGGCCTCTGTCTTCATTTTTATGTTTCCTATCTGTTTGTTGACGTTCTCACTGAGATAATCTATTCTTCTCCTAAGTTAATTGGACTCTGCATCTGGTAGATTGCTTGTCTCCATTTTGTTTAGTTCTTTTTCTGGAGTTTTGTTTTGTTCTTTCATTTGGGGACATGTTTCTTTGTCTCCCTGTGTTTGTTTCTATGTGTTAGGTAGAGGTGCCATATCTTCTGGTATTGGTAGATTGGCCTAATATAGTAGACTAAAAGCCTGGTGCACAAAATTTGTGCACAGGTATGGTCCATAGGCTTGGTTGGTGATCAGGGCCGATCAGGGGATCACCCCACTGGCACCTGCCTTGGCCGGCCAGGTGCACCTACTTGCCGTCCTGCCCCCCGCTACCGCCACTGGTCGCCTCTCTCTGGCACCCATCTTGGCTTGCCTGAGGTCTGCGAGCTGGGGGCAACTCCTGAATCAAGCACTTGCCCCCTGGTGGTCAGTGCATGTCATAGCAACCGTTCATTCTGCCATTCAGTTGATTTGCATATTAGGATTTTATTATATAGGATGTCCTATGAGGCCCAGTGGGTGTTCTAGGTGTGTCCCTTGTGTGTGTTGTTTGTACCCTCCTCCCTCCTGTTGTACTTGAACTTTGATTGCTTTTGGCAAGTCAATGGGAGGGATTGACCATCAGGTGATTGGCCGTGAGGAATGGCCATAATTATAGTGTAGATGCTGTTTGGTGGCTGACCCTATGGAATAGGACTCACATTAGTGGGGCATTCTTGTGTCTGCTAAGTCTGCCCTTTTGGTGTGTCATTGATAAAAAGGCATTAGAAGTGACTTGGGTGGACCTGCAAATTGGGTTGGACAGAATCTCAGGGGATCACCAGGGCAGAGCCAACCTTGATAGCTGGTTGAGGAGACTCAGACCTGGCACCTGCCTATGCCTACAGGCTGAATGGGGGAAGTCTCAGGGAAGGAACAATGGCTTTTTGCAGCACTTCTGTCCAGGAGAAAGCTTCCCTTCCAAGCCCTTGTCTTGAAGCCAGATAGTTCCTGTTAGTCCCTGGTGCTTTTCTAGCTGCTGCTCCAGTGCTGGAGCTTGGAGTCCATCAGCAAGCAAATTAATGTGAAGGCCCGGTAAGAGGACCCCCTGGGACTCCAGCAGCACTCAGTCTCACTTGGACTAATCTTCTCAGCCACAATCCCTGCTGGTTTTCACAACCAGAAATTGTGGGAACTTTTCTTCCCAGCACTTCTCTTCCTGTGCTGGGGAGGCTTGTGTGGGGCTGGGACTCTGCCCTCCTGCTCCTCCAATCCATTCAGTGTCTTATCATCGTCTCTTCTACCAATCTTGTAGCTTCTTTTGTATATCCTTAGTTATAAGACTTCTATTTAGCTAGACTTCAGGAGGTTCTCAATGATCATTGTTTTGTAGTTTAGTTGTAATTTTGTTGTGGTTGTGGGAGGAGACTAAAATAATTATTGAATTTAGGCTTGTTTACACGTACTGCACACACATATACAAATGTGCACCCACAAACGCCCTCAACCAAAGAATAAATAGGGGAAATGGTGTTTTGAGTTGTTATTACTGAGCTTATTTTTTGTTTGTTTGTTTTGTTTGTTTTTGTTAATCTTCACCCGAGGATATTTTTCCATTGATTTTTAGAGAGAGTGGAAGGGACAGGGCAAAAGACAGATAGAGAAACATCGATGTGAGAGAAACACATCAATCGGTTGCCTCCCGCATGTGCTCTGACCAGGGCCAGGGATTGAGCTTGAAAATGAGGTGCATGCCCTTGACCGGAATCGAACTCAGAATCCTTCATTCCACAGGCTGACCTGAGCTTATTTTTTTTTAAATATATATTTTATTGATTTTTTACAGAGAGGAAGGGAGAGGGATAGAAAGTCAGAAACATCGCTGAGAGAGAAACATCGATCAGCTGCCTCTTGCACACCCCCTACTGGAGATGTGCCCACAGCCCAGGCACATGCCCTTGACCAGAATCGAACCCAGGACCTTTCAGTCCGCAGGCCGACGCTCTATCCACTGAGCCAAACTGGTCTCGGCCTGAGCTTATTTTTTAATTCTAAGTTATTATTGTTAATGATCCAAGTATATTAGTAGACATTAAAATTTTCATTTTATGGTAAATGATAACCCCACAATTGTAGTAACTTCCTGTGGAATTGTGATTTTAAAAATATGTTTTATTGATTTTAGAGAGGGAGAGGGAAAGGGAGAAGGAGAGAGATATGTGAAAGAGGAACATTGATTGGCTGCCTTCTGTATGCCCCCAACTGGGGATCAAGCCTGCAACCTGGGCATGTGCTGCAACCAGGAATCGAACCAGCAGCCTTTAGGTACACGGGATGATGCCCAACTAACTGAGCCACAGTGGCCAGTGTTTCCTGTGGAAAATTTTAAAACAAGACTTACTAATTGGACCAGAGTATAGTTAGCATAGAATGAGTGTAAAGACCAAATGTGTTTTCTTCTCAGTGTGTCCCTGGCATCTAGCACAGTGACTGACAATGGAACATGTAATATTTGTTGAGCGAACTGGCCAATATGGTAGATGTGATACTGTCTTCTGTAGAAGGCATCTTTATAGAACAGAAGTAATTCATTCCTTATATGATCTTTCTAGTTTTGTTATATATGGATTGTGATAGTCACAGATGCCATTAGTATATCAAATTTGCATTCACGTCTTGTACCTGAAATGAGATATAAGCTGCCTACTGAAATTATGGTTCAATTACTTGTGAGTACTTTAACCAATATTTTTCCATGTCATTTCCCATATAAAAAACAGGTAATATTTGTATAGTGCCCTGGAGTAAATTGAGACAATAAACTACTTCTGCAACAAGGGCCCTCCAGCAGTCGAAGGCAATAACTGTTCACATGTAGTTGTAAACCATTCATAGCATACTGGTAAAAAGCTATGGTTTTTAGACCTTATTGTCTGTAGAAATATAGTACTTTAAATCTATTGTTTTTGTTGTCCTTTCCTGTTTGTAGTGTTGAAATTGGCGAAAGTGTCCGTGGAGAAGATGTCTACATTGTTCAGAGTGGCTGTGGTGAAATTAATGACAATCTAATGGAGCTTTTGATCATGATTAATGCCTGTAAGATTGCTTCAGCCAGCCGGGTTACTGCAGTCATCCCATGCTTCCCTTATGCCCGGCAGGATAAGAAGGATAAGGTAAGAGCAGAATCTCCTGTATTAAAAAAGCTAGAAGCCTGGTGCACAAAATTCATACACAAGGGGTATGTGTGTGTGTCCCTCAGCTTAGCCTGCACCCTCTCCAATATGGGACCCCTCGAGAGATGTCTGGTGGGATTGGGCCTAAACGGCAGTTGGACATCCCTCTCATACTCCAGGACTGCTGGCTCCCAACCACTCGCCTGCCTGCCTGATTGCCCCCTAACCACTCCCCTGCCAGACTGGTCACCCCTAACTTCCCTCTCCTGCTGGCCCAATCACCCTTAACTGCCCTCCCCTATAGGCCTGGTCGCCCCCAACTGCCTTCTCCTGCAGGCCTGGTCACCCCCAACTGCCCTCTCCTGCAGGCCTGGTTGCTCCCAGCTGTCCTCCCCCTGCTGGCCTGATCACCTACAACTGCCCTCCCCTGTTGGCCATCTTGTGTCCAATTGGATTCAGCCATCTTTGACCACATGGGGGCAGCCATCTTGTGTGTTGGAGTGATGGTCAATTTGCATATTACCTCTTTATTATATAGGATGTTTATAAAAGGAGACTTATGTAAGACTTTAAACAATAAAGACTTTACATTTTTTTAAAATGTTTTTAAATAGGGAAATCATGAGCACTTGCCCAAAGTCACAAAAATATTCCTTAATCATCAGATATATATCTTTTTATTTATTTTTAATTTTTTAAAGCAGAAACAAAGTTTATTGAGAAATAGATGGACTCTGCAGCAGGGAGTAGCAGGGAGGGGGCTCAAAGTGGGTTGCCCATCATATATATATTTGGAGGTTATTTTTTTATTCTCTAAAGTTTTACATGTCTCCTTTTTCCTTGACCGCCCCCACGCCACCCGCAGCCATTCCCATCCTGGGTAAGCTCCCACTGCCCCAGTGTCTGTGTCCATTGGTTATGCTAATAGCAGGCATACAGTCCTTTGGTTGCTGTCTAACCCCCTTCCCCTGCCATTTGTCTCTGGATCTATTCTTGTTCATCAAATTATGTTGATCGTTATATCCCTATTTGGAGGGCATTTTTCAAATCACATTCTCTTAGACATTACCTGATCTTTAAAACAATTGACATGTGATTGGTTTGTATAAAGCAACATACTTGTAGACTGTATATTTTGTTCTAGTCATCATTTGTGACTTTCACTTAGCTCACTGCTATTATTTAATTATATCAGTAAGACTAAGCACCAGCTTCCATGGAGTAGAATATTTTTTAACCTATTGTAGATCCTCTGGGACCTTTGTAAGGTTATAGTTGTAAACTTCTCATAAAACTTGAAGTCTGTTACATGAATACTTGATCTCATTATACACACACACACACACCTAGCCTTATTTATTTGGTATATTAAAGGACAAGGTATATACATAAAACTTTGTAGGTCTGTTTTGTTAATTGTAATCAATGCCCAAAATTTATATACAGTGCATTGGAGAAGGCCATATATGCACCCCTATATCCATAGCAGCATTACTTACATTAGCTAAGATCTGTAAACAGCGCAGGTGTCCATCAGTAGATAAGTGGGTAAAAAAAAAAACTGGTACATATGCATCTGTAAAAAGAAGGCTCTATTACCTTTTGAAACAGCATGTATGCACCTGAAGATAATTATACTAAGTGAAATAAGTCAGTCAGAGAGAGACACATATTACATCATCTCACTTATATGAGGAATCTAATGAACAAAATAAACTGTTGAACAAATAGGTCCATAGATATGAAAGCATTCCTCAGAGGGAATGGGGGTAGGGGGAGATTAACCAGAGAACTTACATGCATACATGCATAGCCCATGGACACAGACAATAGTGCAATGAAGACTTGGCGTGGGGTGGGAACTGGGCAGAGGGGTACAAGTGGGAGGGAATGGGGATATCTGTAATACTCTTAACAATGAAAACAAATTTTTTAAAATGGCAGAGAAACTGAAAAAAAAAGTCCAGGTGTTTTTATTCCAATAAAGTATAGTGCTCCTGCAGAGTACAGAGTACAGGGCATGGTCTTAGCCATTTTATAGGGCAGCAGGTGTGTTTGCCTATTATTTAAGGGTTTGAGATTGCTAGAAGGTTGACCTTCAGATCAGGAAGGGAATGGTATAATTTACAAAATAAACTATAGAATCATATATTGGATGTTATACAGGTTTGAGTATGTATATGTTAAGTGATTTTAATAAAAATATTTTGAAAAAGATTGTCTAATTAAATTGAGCATTGAAAAGGCTGAAAATCTGTACATTAAGTTAAAAAAAAATGAAAGGTAGGAAAGTATTTTTTTCATTTAATATGTATCCTGAGTTAGCAAAGTGATGTTCCATTTAATTGTGCTAGATTGTGATGTACTCAAAAGTCAATAACCATGTCACTTTCTTTTAATTTCCTGGTAGCACAGTGCCTTAAACATAGTAGGCACACAATAAATACGTGCTTCTTGGGCAAATGAATTGTTTCTCATATTGGCTCTTACTTTTTCTTTTGTCCTCTCCATTTAGAGCCGGGCTCCAATCTCAGCCAAGCTTGTTGCAAATATGCTCTCTGTAGCAGGTGCAGATCATATTATTACCATGGACCTTCATGCTTCTCAAATTCAGGTATCAAAGGAAGCTAAATATTACCTTAGAGGTTAGAAATAGAGAAGAGGGCTGATAATGCTGAAGACTGCAGAGAAGCATAATGCTGCCCAAGTACAGCTCAAATAAGCTAGACATTGACAACATATTAAGCATCCTCACATTGACCTTAGTTCATGGATTTAGTCATTTGGGGTGGTTGAAAAGGGAGGCAGTCATGTATTTTCAGAAGAGTCTAGGCTTAGGGATCAGACCTAGATGGAAATACGGGCTCTAACACCTATGAGCTTTGTAACATTGGGCAGGTTATTTAATTTATGTAAATATACACTGTTTTGTTATTGTATTAATTAACATATTAAATAAATTCATAAGATGCCTGGTTCTTGATAGGAACCAAATAAATGGAAGTTGTTACTGTCATCATTAAATTTATTTTTTATTTATTGATTTTAGAGAGAGAGAACCATCAATTGTTGTTCCAATTATTTTTGCATTTAGTGGTTGATTCTTGTGTGTACCCTGCCTGGGGATTGAACCCACAAACTTGGTGTATTGGGACAATGTTCTAACCAACTGAGCCACAGAGTCCTGGCTGGTGTGGCTAAGTTAGTTGAGCACCATCCCTTTCACAAAAAGGACACTGGTTTGATTCCCAGTCAGAGCATATGCCCAGATTGTGGGCTCAATCCAGAAGGCGTGTAGGAGGCAGCCAATTGATGCTTCTCTCTTTTATTGATATTTCTCCCTTCCTCTCTCTCTAAAATCAATAAAAACATTAAAAATTTTTGAATACATTTAGAGCCACAGATATTGGAACCTATTTTCTAGCATAAATCCAGAATAAGAGGAGCAGAATACTACCTTATGTCTATACTTTTTAAAGAGACTTTTCAAATCATTGTCATTAGAGGATTATGGCAATCCAGTGAGGTACATAGGACAGGTGATTGTATCCATTTTATAGAAGAGGGACAAATTAGTTGAGAAACACAAGTAATCTGTAGCAACTAATATTAGAACACAGATCTGGCTTCTAGTTACTCTCTGTGGCCATCTATATATATAAAAGCCTAAGCATCCATCTGACCCTTCGACTGGTAGCTATGACATGCAAATGACCACCAGGGCCAGACACTCAACGCACAGGTATGGAAACGTGGAACAGACTGATGAATCTCAGAGGGGAGTTGGAAGAGTGGGAAGAGATTAACCAAAGATCTTATATGCATACTAGAGGCCCATACACCAGTGGGATCCCTCAGCCTGGCCTATGGGATAGGGCAGAAATCAGCCCGGTACACAGATTCATGCACCAGTTGGGTCACTTAGCCTTGCCTGTGGGGATCAGGCCAAAACTTGCCTGGTGCACAGATTCTTGCACCTTTGGAGTCCCTCGACCTGGCCTATGGGGATCGGGCCAAAACTGACAGTCCGACGTCCCCTGAGGGGTCCCGGATTGCAAGAGCCACAGATATTAGAACCTATTTTCTGGAGTGGTTATAATTTTCTTTTTTTAAGAATAACTGCAAGAGGGTGCAGGCTACGCCAAGGAACCCCACCAGTGCACTAATCTATGCACTGGACCTCTAGTTTTTTACAAATATCTTCCACTAGGTTTATATACTACTACTACTAGAGGCCCAGTGCACAAGATATCTGCACTGGCGGGGGGTTCCCTCAGCCCGACCTGCACCCTCTCCCAGTCCAGGGGCCTTTGGGTAATGTCCACTACAGTCAGACATCCCTCTCTCAGTCCAGGGCTCTCACAGTCCTGGACCCCTTGCTCCTTACCACCTGCCTGCAGCGGATGTGGGAGAGGCTCCCACCACCACTGCTGCTGCACTCACCAGCCATGAATCTGGCTTCTGGCTCAGTGGTGGTACCCCTGTGGGAGCAAACTGACCACCAGGGGGAAGCTCTTCCATTGAGTGTCTGCCCCCTGGTGGTCAGTGCATGTCATAGTGACAGGTCGTTCCACTGTTCCGTTGGTTTGCATATTATGCTTTTACTATATAGGATTATATAGGATAGCATCTCTAAATGGTTTACCAGTTAGCTTTTGCTCCTTAGCATAAAGCAGTATAAATTTTTATCATCTCATGAGTATGCACATTGGCTGGATAGTTGTGGTCCCAGCTGAACTTGGCCATTTTTCTCAACAGCTCATTCCTGCCTATGGGTTAGCTGAGGGTTGACTTTGCCCATTATGGCTGGGTTCTCTTGCATAATCTGAATTTGAGGGGGCTGTTTTTATAGTCTTCCACTTAGGGCATGCCTTCTAATCAGTCTGAATGTTGCAGTAAGGTGTTCTTTGGGCAAGTCACTATTCTCTGTTAGTTGTTTATAAGTGAAAGTGAAGGGTACACCTTAGACTCACACAATGTTAAATGACAAATTTATTCAAGTAAAATAAATACATAAGTGGAAGAAAAATGAAGTAAAACTAACCCAGCTCCTTCCTGCAGGGCTTTTTTGATATCCCTGTGGACAATTTGTATGCAGAACCAGCTGTCCTGAAGTGGATAAGGGAGAATATATCTGAGTGGAGGAACTGCACTATTGTCTCACCCGATGCGGGGGGAGCTAAGAGGTATGGTCAAAATTCATATTATTCTCAGTGTATTGGGAAAATCTTTCAGACAGTTGTCAGAAAGTGATGTTTTTCTATCCAAATGGCAGTTTTTACTTCAGAATGGGTGTACTGATAGCTGGGTATAATTTTATTCCTCTTCCTGGCCTGAGTCACTATCTGAAAGATAACGCAGCAATAGAGAGGCTCTAAATCTGGTATTGTGGCCCTGTTACCCATTAATAACTTTGCAGTCAGGCTAGCAACTCTGCTAGATGCCTGTCCAAAAGGGGAGAAAATTTGGTTTTCTAATGAGTGGCACCTGCTGTTAAATCACATGATAATAATGGACTAGGAAGCTTTTATGTACTTGTAAATGCTGTTGTTGGTTAGACCATTTTGATCTTTTGGATTAAAGTATTAAGCAGGAAAGGAAATAAAGTGTGGTAATTTTGTATAAACCAAAGACCTTAACATTTTAAACAAACTGCCAGGAATTGCCAGTTGCAGAGCTTTACAGCTCACATGGTGTTAAGAGCTTTTGATTTCCTTAGTGGGTCACTCATTAGTAATGCATTCAAAAGTGTGACACATGCTTTTCTTGTTGTAGAAATAGAATGAAGAGCTACAAAACACAGATGATTAGGAAAAGCTAATTCAGATCTCTCTAAGAGACATACAAATCTTCAGTGACTGTTTCTTTGCAAGCTCTTTCTTTCAATAATTTCAATAGCACTGATAAGCTGAGAACTTAAGTTCTATTATTCAGCCAGATGTATGGCTTTGTCAGGCTTATGTAATTGTCAATTATCATCTGTATACTAGAGACAGAACCTAAAAAACATACCCCTAATAGTAGTTGTCATACTTGTGCATTATTTTCACATCTTGCCATGGGACTTAGAAAATAGTCCCATTTGAAATAAATCATCAAGCAGGAATTTCTTTCCAAGTGGGTTGTAGAAAAACTACCTTTAATAGATGACTTGTTACTACATGGTTTGGAGTGGTTATAATTTTCTTTTTTTAAGGATAACTTTTTTGTTGTTGTTTTTATTTTTATTTTTAATTTCTTTACTGATTAAGGTGTTACATATGTGTCCTCATCACCCATTACCCCTTCCAATCCCCCCTCCCCCATCACCACTTATGCCCTCATCCCCCTGGTATCTGTGTCCATTGATTAGGCTTATATGAGTGCATAAAAGTCCTTTGGTTGATCTCTTCCCCTTACCCCCATCCTCCCCTACCATCCCTCTGAGGTTTGACAGTCAATGCTTTTCTGTCTCTGGATCTGTTTTCGTTCATCAGTTTATGTTGTTCATTATATTCCATAAATGAGTGAGTTCATGTGATACTTATCTTTCTTTGACTGGCTTATTTCACTTAGCATAATGTTCTCCAGTTCCATCCATGCTCTAGGTGAAGCAGCCACCTTTTTCTCCTTTTTCTTCTTAAAGAATACCTTTCAGCATTTCATATAATACTGGTTTGGTATTGTTGAACTCCTTTAGCTTCTTCTTATCTGTGAAGATCTTTATCTGACCTTCAATTCTGAATGATAGCTTTGCTGGGTAGAGTAATCTTGGTTGTAGGTTCTTGCTATTCATCACTTTGAAAATTTCTTGCCACTCCCATCTGGCCTGCATAGTTTCTGTTGAGAAGTTAGCTGTAGGTAATTAAGTATTTTTCTCTTGACTGCTTTTAATATTCTCTCTTAGTCCTTTGCTCTTGGCAATTTAATTATGATGTGCCTTGGTATGGTCCTCTTTGGATTCCTTTTGCTTGGGCTTCTGTGTGCTTCCTGGACTTGTAAGTCTATTTCTTTCACCAGGTGGGGGAGGTTTTCGATCATTATTTCTTCAAATATATTTTCAGTATCTTGCTCTCTCTTTTCTTCTGGCACCCCCATAATTCTGATGTTGGTACGTTTGAAGTTATCCCAGAAGCTTCTTACACTATTCTCAAATTTTTGGATTCCTTTTTCTTTTTTCTTTTCTGGTTGAGTGTTTTTGGCCTCTTGGTATTTCAAATCTTTGACTTGATTCTTGCGTTCCTCTAGTCTGCTGTTGAGTTTCTGTAAAATACTTTTTATTTCAGTCAGTGTATGTTTAGTTTCTAGTTGGTTCTTTTTCATATCCACGAGGGTCTTGCTCATATCCTCGAGGTTTTGCTAAGCTTATCAGCCTTTTCTAGGAGCCTCTTGAAATACCTTATAACTGTGGTTTTGAACTCTATATCCAGTCCTTTGTTTTCCTCCATTTCTTTTGTTTGTGATCTGTTTCTTTCTCTCCCCATTTTCGCTGCTTCCCTGAGTTAGTAGGGTAGCTTTGTGTGCTAGGTGTCTCGGCCTCCAGTTATCTGAGGTGTACACTCTTGATGCACCCTTTGTGGACTGTGTTTACAGCCTTGTTGCAGATAAGTCTTGTTTGTTGTTGATATCACTGGGAGGAATTGACCTCCAGGCCAACTGGCTGTGAGGATCAGCTTCGTCTACTCTAGGAGACAGCCTTATGTGTCAGGACTTGCAAACTTGCCAAAGTCTCTGTGCTCAATTTGGATGGGGCCGAGTTTCTGGGTGGGGTCGAGTTTCAGGGTGGAGCCTACAGCCTTGGCTTCCAATCAGCCCCGGCCCACGAGGTCACCGGGTCCTAGCGTCTGCAGGCAATCGCTGCAAGCACCTCTGTGAGAAAGGTGCCCTCGAGTTTCACCTGCTGCCAGACCTTCCAGTCCCCAATGAATCCGGAATCTCAGATTTTCACCTGGCACCTGGGTTCAGTGCAGTCAGAACTTCTTTTCCCTTCCGCCAGTTGCCAGCCACACAGTCAACAGATTGCCCTCACCATGAGCACTCATGCGCGCCCCAGGAGCTCCACCTCTGGCCGGAGCTCCTTTTTCCTGCCAGACACTACCAGTGGCCCCATTCATCCTCTCTGCGCGCACTCTCATGCACGCCTCCAGAGCTCTGCCTTTTGCTCTTCCCTTGGGATTCTGCCCGCAATCCAGATTCTCCCGGTAAGGGCCTGGTTCCCCCGAGTTTTGAGTGCTAACCTAACAAGGTTCAGCGCAGCCTGGAGTTTTTGTCTCCTTTCTGCTAGAGCTCCCCTGCTAGGCGTTCAGACACCCTGTCCTCTTGCACGCGTGAGTCTCCTACCTTACTTGGGCTTTGCAGAGGCTCTGATTATCCATGTGCACTTCTATGGCCCTCTAGTTTCAGATCTTCCAGTCAGCCAGCCTTCCCATGGTTCTGGACAGTGTCCATTTTGTCCTTTAGTTGTATTCTCGAAAATGTTGTGCGAGGCAAAAGCCTAGGTGTTTACCTATGCCACCATCTTGGTTTTCTTCTTAAGGATAACTTTTTAAAAAAATATGTTTTTATTGTTATCAGAGAGGGAGAGAGAGACATCAATGATGAGAGAGAATCATCAGTTGGCTGCCTCCTCCATACCCCCCACTGGAGATCAAGCCCACAACCCAGGCATGTGCCTTGACCGGTAATTTAACTGTGACCTCCTGATTCAGAGGTCAATGCTCAACCACTGGGCCACACTGTCCAGGCTATAATTTTCTTACAGTGATGGATTATATTCAGAGTGAGTCTCTATGACTTCGGTATTGGCTAGATTTTTGTAGTAGGGAGAGATCCCTGTGTATTTATGACTTGTTCATAGTTCTCCCCTCAAGGGCATAGGGAGTGACTTTTTCTAGCCCTTTATGCTTTATGCTTTGTTGGCTTTTTTGTATGAACAATTTGGGATACTTGAACTAATTGATCATGAATTTGCCTTGGATAAGTAATGATTCCAAGATTGGTTAGTCATTTTTAAAAATATACTTTTATTGATTTCAGAGAGGAAGGGAGAGGGAGAGATAAAAACATCAATGATAAGAGAGAACCATTGATCAGCTGCCTCTTGCACGTTCCATACTGGGGATTGAGCCTGCAACCTGGGCATGTGCCCTGATTGGGAATCGAACCATGACTTCCTGGCTCATAGGTCAGCGCTCAACCACCGAGCCATGCCAACTGGGCCAGATTGGTTAGTCTTGAAGTTTTGTGCCCACGAAGAAGTAGTAAAATGAACACAGGGTGTGGTTTGTTTAGGTCAGGGTATAAGTGTTTCCTAGCTTGTGGTTCAAAACTTGTGTGTTCTCTATATATGGTTACAGGTTCTTCTATATCTAGCACAGGCTGAGATATGTGACTATCGGCACCAGGGGAAAAAAACATAATGATCTTGTTGGACTTGTATATTAAAAAAAAAAGCACAGGCCTCATCACACATGATAAAAGGATGGCACAGTGGAGCGTGGATTACATGCCACTGGGGCACTACACTGTCATTTACATTGAATGGATTTCTGTTTGAGTGAATGGTAGGGTATGTTGTCAACAAATTTGTTTTCCACCCCACTTTTTAGTCTGTTTTATATTATTTTGCAATTTTTTATTTTTTATTATATGTTTATTGATTTCAGAGAGGAAGGGAGAGGGAGAGAGATGTAAACATCAGTGATGAAAGAGAATCATTGATTGGCTACCCCCTGCAGACTTCCCACTAGGGATTGAGCCCATAACCTGAACATGTGCCCTTGACTGAAATCAAACCCGGGACCCTTCAGTCCACAGGCTGACAATCTATCCACTGAGCCAAACTGGCTAGGGCATATTATTTTGTATATTTTTAAAATGTCTTTATTGATTAAGGTATTACATATGTGTTCTCATTCCCCATTACCCCTTCAAACCCCCCTTCTCCACTCATTCCCTCACCCACCCCTGGTGTCCGTGTCCATTGGTTAGGCTTATATGCATGCATACAAGTCCTTTGGTTACTCTCTTCTCCTTACCCCAACCCTTCCCTCCCCTCTGAGGTTTGACTGTCAATGCTTCTCTGTCTCTGGATCTGTTTTTGTTCATCAGTTTATGTTGTTCATTATATTCCATAAATGAGTGAGATCATGTGATACTTATCTTTCTTTGACTGGCTTATTTCACTTAGCATAATGCTCTCCAGCTCCATCCATGCAGCCACCTTTTCCTCCTTTTTCTTCTTCTTCCTCTTTTTAAAGAATACCTTTCAGCATTTCATATAATACTGGTTTGGTGTTGATGAACTCCTTTAGCTTCTTCTTATCTGTGAAGCTCTTTATCTGACCTTCTGAATGATAGTTTAGCTGGGTAGAGTAATCTTGGTTGTAGGTTCTTGCTATTCATCACTTTGAAAATTTCTTGCCACACCTGTGTGGCCTGCATAGTTTCTGTTGAGAAATCAGCTGACAATCATATGGGTGCTCCCTTGTAGGTAATTAAGTGTTTTTCTCTTGCTGCTTTTAATATTCTCTCTTTGTCTTTTGCTTTTGGCATTTTAATTATGATGTGTCTTGGTGTGGTCCTCTTTGGATTCCTTTTGTTTGGGGTTCTGTGCACTTCCTGGACTTGTAAGTCTGTTTCTTTCACTTGGTGGGGGAAGTTTTCTGTCATTATTTCTTGAAATAGGTTTTCAGTATCTTGCACTCTCTCTTCTGGCACCCCCATAATTCTGATGTTGGTATGCTTGAAGTTGTCCCAGAGGCTTCTTACACTATCATAAAATTACACTTCTTACACTATCCTAAAATTTTTGGATTATTTTTTCTTTTTGCTTTTCTGGTTGAGTGCTTTTTGCCTCTTGGTATTTCTAATCTTTGACTTGATTCTTGTGTTCCTCTAGTCTGCTGTTGGGTCTCTGTATAATATTTTTTATTTCAGTCAGTGTATGTTTAATTTCTAGTTGGTCCTTTTTCATATCCTCGAGGGTCTCGCTGAATTTATCAGCCTTTTCTAGGAACCTCTTGAAAAACCTTATAACCGTGATTTTGAACTCTATATCCAGTCATTTGTTTTCCTCCATTTCTTTCATTTGTGATCTGTTTCTTTGTCTCTGCATTTTTGCCGCTTCCCTGAGTTAGTAGGGTAGCTTTGTGTGCTAGGTGTCTTAGCCTCCCCTGTTACCTGAGATGGACACTCTCGGTGCACCCCTTCGTGGATTGTGTTTATAGCCTTGTTGTAGTTAAGTCTTGATTATTGTTAGTATCACTGGGAGGAATTGACCTCCAGGCCAATTGGCTGTGAGGATCAGCTGTGTCTACGTTATTATTTTGTAATTTAAAAAAAAAGAATCTTATTTTTTTCTTTCTTTATTGATTAAGGTATTATATATGTGTCCTTATCCCTCCATTGTCTTCCCCCACCACTCATGCCCTACCCCTCTTGTTTGTGTCCATTGGTTATGCTTATATGTATGCATGCAAGTCCTTTAATTGATCTCTCCCCCTTACCCTCACACTCCCCTACCTTCCCTCTGAGGTTTGAGCATTTGATCAGTTTTGATTTGGAGATACTTTGACTATACATTGAGAAGTCCAATTTGCCTGGTTAATTAACATAGGACTTTCTTTCTAGCAATCATTAAAAGAGCTCCCAAGCTTGATATCCAGGTACAGTTGACATTGAAAATCTGTGGATCAGTGAGAGGAGTGTGATGAGGGGGTGGGCACTGGAACAGGCTGAGTACTGCTACTATCCAGCCAGGTTCAGATTGACTTCTCACCACATCGACATGTTAAACTAGGACAGTCTCCATTCCTGTCAACCCACCATATGCATGTCCCTTAACATTATACTACTTCTTGGAACTTTGAGGACATTATCTGTCCACTATTCTAACTCAAAATAAATTCACTTAAGTTTGACTGATACATTAATAAACTATTCTCAGGTTATGGTGGCATCCTATCTAATAAAAGAGTAATATGCAAATTTGACTATACCTTCGCCACACCTACAAGCTATGCCCACAGCCACACCCACCAGCCAATCAGGAGCATATTATGCAAATAAGCCCCAACCAAGATGGCTGCCACCACTGAGAGCAGGAGGAAGGCTTGGGTTTCCCCAGCAACAGAGGAAGCCAAGGCCTGCCCTTGCCTGCCTAAGCCTCCACTCAATGTTACAAAGTTTAAATATAAAAGACACAGAAATGGTGGCAGCCACTGAGCTGGAGAGAATAGAGGCTTGGATTTCCCTGGTAATGGAGGAAGCCAAGCTTTCAGCTGCGGAGGCCTAGGCTACAAAGTTTCAAACAGAAATGGCTGAAGCCCTGGGGCGAGCAGAAGGCTTGGCTCTGCTCCAGGCTACAAAGTTTCAATTGTAGACATAGATTAATCCCAGATACCAGGGCCTCCGCTTGGGTCTCTGGGGGAGGGGGGGACGTGGCCGGCCTGCACACCTCCACAGGCCCCTTGCCCAGACCGCCCCTCATCCCAAGGGAACCCCCACCCTGATCTGGGACACTCTTCAGGGCAAACCAGCTGACCCCCACCCATGCACCAGGCCTCTATCCTATCTAATAAAAGAGTAATTTGCAGATTGACCATCACTGCAACACACAAGAGGGCTGCCCCATGTGATCAAAGATCCTGCCCCCATGTGGACACAAGATGCCCACCACAAGATGGCCAGCAGGGGAGGGCTGTTGGGAGGCTCAGGCCCTGCAAGGGACGGCAGTTGTGGGCGATCTGGCCAGCAGGGGAGGGCAGTTGAGAGGTTCCAGGCCTGCAAGGGAGGGCAGTTGTGAGCCATCAGGCCAACAGGGGAGGGTAGTTGGGATAGACCAGGCCTGCAAGGGAAGGCAGTTGGGGGTGATCAAGCCTGTAGGGGAAGGCAGTTAGGGGTGACCAGGCTGGCAGAGGAGGGAAGTTGGGGGCAAACAAGCTGGCAGGGGAGCAGTTAGACATCAGTTAGGCTGGCAGGATAGTGGTTAGCGGGTGATCAGGCTGGCAGGCAGAAGCAGTTAGGGGTAATCAGGGAGGCAGGAAGGTGAGCAGTTTGGAGCCAGCAGTCCTGGATTGTGAGAAAGATGTCCCTCGAGGGGTCCCAGATTGGAGAGGGTGCAGGCTGGGCTCAGGGACATCCCCCGCCCTCCCTCCCATGCATGACTTTTGTGCACTAATCTAGTTAGTTTATAAAACCCATTTTGTGATGTTAATAAATTAGTTGCTTTCTTCCAGCCTTGAGAACTGTTTGGTTTCAAGGAGTATTCTCCTCCAGAAAACAAGCCCATTCTTTAGTCCACTTATTGATTTAAAAAAAATTTAAATACATTTTTGTTGATTTCAGGGAGGAAGAGAGGGAAAGAGATAGAAATATCAGTGATGAGAATCATTGATGGCTGCCTCTTATACGGTCCCTACTGGGGATCAAGCCAGCAATCCGGGCATGTGCCCTGACCAGCAATCAAACAGTGACCTCCTAGTTCATAGGTCAGTGCTCACCCACTGAGCCACAATGGCCAGGCTATTGATTTTTTAATTTTTTTTGTTTATTGAATTTAGAGAGAAAGAAAAACATGGATTTGTTGTTCTACTTAGTTGTGCATTCATTGCTTGATTCTTTTATGTGCCCTGAGTGGGAATTGAACCCACAATATTAATATACTAGGACAATGCTCTAACCATCTGAATGGCCTGGCCAGGGCTAGTCCATTTCTTTTGGTCTTATAAGCCACATACCCAGGTTGTAACTGCAGATCCCCTGTTTTTGCAGAGTTACCTCCATTGCAGACCGGTTGAATGTTGACTTTGCCTTGATTCATAAAGAACGGAAGAAGGCCAATGAAGTGGACCGCATGGTGCTGGTCGGAGACGTGAAGGATCGGGTTGCCATTCTAGTGGATGACATGGCTGACACTTGTGGCACAATCTGCCATGCAGCTGACAAGTAAGTGCCAAGCGGTGAGGCCTATGGTTAGAAGTCAAAAGCTGACTTCTCTTTGAATGTCTTAAGCCTGATGACTGTTTTGGAACTGAATGGAGGGATGATAACTAGCTTTGGGAGTTTTTTTTTTTATCACCCTAGGCTTGAATTTCAATATGTATAAATTGATGACTGTTCCTTCCCCCCCACCCCCATTTTCCTTATTTTTTTTCCTCTTGTTATTGTGCTAAATTGTATATAATCAAAACTTACCATTTTTAACCATTTTAAGTGTATATAGCGAGTTAAGGTAGAAATCCACAAGCCGGAGTAGACATATTTATACTTTACCTAAACCAGAAACCCTTGTCTTACCTCTGTCTCTTTTTTTAAGTATTACCTCTTGATTGTCCATTTTAGCTGTTACTACCTTTATTCGATATTACTTCTCATCTCTTGCCTATTCTAAATCACCCTACCTCTGTTCTCTCTGCTACCATTCACCAGTCTGTTACCTTCCCAGACAATCTTTCACAATGCCTTCTCACTTGCTAATCTTTCTAAAGCTAAGGCTAGATCTCATCACTTCTCAGCTTTGAAACCTTAAGTGATTATCCAGTGTTTACAGTCCAAGCCACTATGGATAGCATTGTCTTTCATAACTTTTTTTTTTACCTCTGAGTGTGCCTTGCACAGGGCCTGGCATATAATGGGTGATAAAAAATATTTGTGTGCTCAGTGAGTTCTGATTTGGATCCTGGAGTGTACATTCATAAACTTGCTTATGTCTCTTTGTATTAGTAAGGAATGCTAATAGATCAACTCCCTGATAAAGTTTCTTTCTCATTCATGGTGTATTCTAATGTAAGTATTCCTCTTTCAGTCATGTGACACTGCATCTTTAACATGTGCTTTCCAGGATTACCTTGAAAGACATTTTCATTTTGGTCAGCCAGAAAGGGAAAAGAGCATGGGGGATCAATTACCCAATTAATTTTTATTTTTTTAGAGAGGGAGGAAGGTAGAGCAGGGAGAGAGAGAGAAACATCGATCAGTTGCCTCTCCATACATACCCTGACCACGGACTAAACCTGAAACCTGGGCATGTGCACTGACTGGGAATCCAAACCAGTGATCTTTTTCAGGCAAGGAACAGTGCTTAACCAACTGAAATACACTGGCCAGGGCCCATGGAAGATTTTTATAAGCTCTGGCAAGAAGTAGTGTACATTGTAGTTACCCATATGCTGATAAGCCAGAGTTAAGTCACATGGTCATACCTAACTGTGCAAACAAGGCTGGGAAATGTAGTCCAGCTGTGTGTCCAGCAAGAAGAGGTGATGGCTTTTGTTAAGTGAAGCAGTCTACCACAGTTCTTTTATAAGAATCCATATCTGTTTAAGTAAGTTCTTAGTCTGGTTCTATATCCTTTTTAAAAAAATTGATATTTAGAGAGAGGGAGGGGAGAAGGGAGGGAGGGAGGGTGGAGGGGAGAGAGAGAGAGAGATATCCATTTGTTGCCTCTTGCATGCACCTAGACCAGGGATTGAACTCACAACCTAAGTATGTGCTCTGACGTAATTAAAACTGCCACCTTTTGGTCTATGGAATGACACTCCAACCAACTGAGCACCACTGGGCAGGGCTGGTTCTCTCTCCTTGGGGAAGTATTTAGATTTGAATGAAGTCAGGAGGGTAGGGTCTTTATGATGGGATTAATGTCCTTAAGAGAATAGAGAGCTTGCTCCCCCCTTTCTCCCCATGCATGTGGAGGTCAAAGAGGTCATGTGACACATAGAGAGATGGCAGCCACTAATAAGCTAAAAGAACAAGATTCAGAAGGAAGGAAAAAAAAAAGGAGACCTCTGAATGAAACCTGTCTTGCTACCACCATGATCTTACACTTTGCAGCCTCCAGAACTGTGAAAAATAAAATTCTGTTTAAACCACCCAGTCTGTGGTATGGTAACCAAGCTGACCAATAATACACTTCTTCTGAATCAGGTTTTACAACAGGAGTGGGGAACCTTTTTTTTCTGCCAAGGGCCATTTGGATATTTATAACTTCATTCACAGGCCATACAAAATTATTAACTTAAAAATTAGCCTGCTATATTTGGTCAAACATTTAATTAACTCACCCCTCATGCCTTGGCAAGGCCAGACCATATGATTTCCAGGGTGTTATATGGCTTGCGGGCCAGACGTTCCCCACCCCTGTTCTATAGTGACAGGTAAGATTAATCAAAATCAACTCTGCTTTTTTCTGTAGACTTCTTTCAGCTGGAGCCACCAGAGTGTATGCTATCTTGACTCATGGAATCTTTTCTGGCCCTGCCATTTCTCGCATTAACAATGCATGCTTTGAAGCAGTAGTGGTCACCAATACCATACCTCAAGAGGATAAGATGAAGCATTGCTCCAAAATACAGGTGAGGATGAGATTCTTATAAAACAAAACTCCACTAAGTATTCAGGAGGTGGTTATATATGTTGAATTACCAGAAGAGTTTCTCCTTTCCTCTTAAGGGCTTAGTCTATCATCAGGATCTGTGTCCCTAAAGTAAAATATCACATGCTTAAAAACTCAGATTGCTGGACTAAGAATCTCTGGAGGATGGAACTTAGAAGTCTACGTTTTTGTAGTTAGTTTGTTTTTAAATATATATATGTGTGTGTGTGTATATGTGTACACACACACACACTTGTAGAAGTGTTTTATTGCAACATTGTTTAAAGTTATAAATTTCCTAAATATTAATTTACTAATGGGAATCCTATTGAATAACTCAGGTTCTATTCTTACAGTAGAACAAGACCTTCCCAGTAGATTAAATCCCAAGCTGCTGAGGCCCCGCAGCAAACTCACAGGTGCCCAGTGAGCGATTTTATTTTATTTTATTTTTTATTAACTAAACCTTTATTGTTCAGATTACTACAGGTGTTCCTCTTTTTTCCCCCCATAACTCCCCTCCACCCGATCCCCCTCCCCACCCCATGCCCTTATCTGCTGCCATTGTCTTCGTCCATAGGTGTAAGATTTTTGTCCAATCTCTTCCCGCACCTTCCACACCCTCTTCCCCCTGAGAATTGTCAGTCCACTCACTCCCTTTCTATGTCCCTGATTCTATTATATTCATCCGTCCATTCTGCTCATCAGATTTTTCATTCACTTGATTTTTAGATTCACTTGTTGGTAGGTATGTATTTGTTGTCATTTTGTTGTTCATAGTTTTTATTTTTACCCTTTTCTTCTTTCTCTTCTTAAAGAATATCCTTCAGCATTTCATATAATCCTGGTTTGGTGGTGAGGAACTCCTTTAGGTTTTTCTTGTCTGTTTTTCTTGTCTTTGTCTGACCTTCAAGTCTAAATAATAGCCTTGCTGGGTAGCATAATCTTGGTTGTAGGTTCTTGCTGTTCATCACTTTGAATATTTCTTGCTACTCCCATCTGGCCTGCATAGTTTCTGTTGAGAAATCAGCTGACAATCGTATGAGTACTCACTTGTAGGTAGGTAACCAACTGTTTTTCTCTTGCTGCTTTCAAGATTCTCTCTTTGTCTTTTGCCCTTGGCATTTTTATTATGATGTGGCTTGGTGTGGTCCTCTTTGTATTCCTCTTGTTTGGGGTTCTCTGCACTTCCTAGTCTTGTAAGTCTATTTCTTTTACCAGGTAGGGAAAGTTTTCTGTCATTATTTCTTCTAATAGGCTTTCAATATTTTGCTCTCTCTCTTCTTCTGGCACCCCAATAATTCTGATGTTGGTGCACTTAAAGTTGTCCCAGAGGCTCCTTACACTCTGCATATTTTTGGATTCTGTTTTCTTTTCTTTTTTTATAGAGAAATACTGATTTTAATCCAACGTAAAGTAAACAATAGGCATCCTTTATCTTTCACCCTGAAATTAACAAAAACTGTTGAAACAAGGCACAATTTACCCCCATTCTTGTTATGTGACTCATCACACACAAAAAATTTCTATGAAAGTGATAAAACAAAAATAGAAGTCTATGTTTTAAAAAATGTATTTAAAAAAAACGCCCACAAAAACCTGTCAATATTATTCCTTATTCTACAAAATAACACCAGTAAGAAGAGTAAAAGGTGTTAAAAACCATTACAGCAGCATTTCTGAAATGCAGCTTATCCACTTCATGTTATCCCTACAAAAGAATTACCATGGAATCAAAAAGGACTTTAAAAATCTATAGAAGGAGGGTCATGCTTTCAATAGGTTTCCTCTGCAATCTCTTAGATGCAAGGAATGTGCTTTTTCGTCTGGCTATCACTGCTTCTGTGTTTGAGAAAGACTCTGAGGATTTAGGGTCATACTTCTAATCTGGGGGCCTATATCTGCGGTCGGGAGGGTGCATTAGTGAGGGGGGTGGGGGGAGAAGGGATTCCTTACCTAAGCATCCTCTTTCACTCCTCAAATGGGGAAGAAACAGTGAGAGGCCATACCTACCTACATAATATGTCAGCTTATGACCCAGTCCACTCCTTCTTTCCTGAGCTGGCTAAAGGATTCTATTGCAGTCACAGGGAGGGATTTAGCTAAGGGTGACCCTTCCTTCCCTTGGGTCTAGAGGGGAAAATAGCCCTGAAATTATCACCAGTGTGGACAATACTCTCAATGGGCCCCAACACTGCATCCCAGCCCTTTATACTGAGGTGAGGGGAACATGCTGGGTAAAATTCAAGAATGGCAGACATTTCCAAATCTGCTCTAGAAAAAAGCATCCTGGTCCCTTAAAATGTCCCTCAGTTACATGCCTACCACTGTACACTCCTGGGAACAATTTGCTACAGACGCTTAAAAAATAAAGTATTGCAGTAACTGTCTCAGTTAACTTTTCAGTCTTAACCTGAGTGTGGGAGAACAGTCAGCACTGTGGTTTTGGTATATTAGCTATTGTTTCTGAGTGGTAAACCCAGGAGGGGGGAAAAAGCCATCTTTACTAACTACTTCAAGTTTCAAAGTTTTAGAAGATAATATGAACACCGTGTTTGGCCATTCCAAGAGGCCCAAGTTGAATGGTGCACAAAGAGGTGGCACCTGGGCACCCCCTGCCAGGAGGGTGTCAGGTGGCTGTGGCCCAGGATACATGCTGTGGCCCCACACAGTTGAGCTAAGTAAAGACAGAGCCTGGGATGTACCTCCTGGGTCCCAGCTCCGTCCCACACAACCCAGTGCCCCAGAATGGCTGGGGAACTATTCACAGGCAAAGTAGTCCTTCAGGGGGGCGAAGAGGTGTCGGATTACAGGCACACTCCAGGACCTCCCAGGCAGCTTCTGGCGAGCAACATGGCCCATGTTGGACACATCCGTGTAGTGTACAGGAAAGCTGAAGATCCTTTCTAGTTCAGTGCACCACAAAACATCTTCTTTGCCATTCATGACAACAGGGAAAAGTTGGTTTTTCCCCTATCTGATCGAGTTCAACTTGGCGGTTATTGTCTGTACTTTCTTTAATTTTGCTGTCCTATTGAACTCCAAGCAGTCCTGCAGCTCGAGTTTATCATTCTTTGATGCTATCACGGGCCTGTTCATCCTGGGCAGGTTGCCCCAGAAGTATCAGGCCCTGTGAGCAGCAGACACTTTGATGGCATCAATCATCACTGGATTACACTCTAGGAACTGACAGATGTCCCTCTTGTCGCCAACCTTCATGGCTACCACATTCTCAAACATCCAGAAGAAGGACCCGTCGTCACCTTCCTTGGGCCTTGCATAATTCAGCAGGTGGTAGAACTCGAAGAAAAGTCAGCCTGTGCCCTCATATAGGCCTTTCCTGGCCGGGTTCACATTTGAGAGATCATTGCATGGGCTCCCACCAATTACCAAGTCAAAGGGACCCCATTCAACATTTTTCTTTGTGATGTTCTTGACGTCATTCACATATTTAATATTGCCTTCATGCTTAACAGTTCCGACAGCGATGGACTCTTCACACACTTCAGAGGCGACATACTTCTCTACTTTGATCCCCAATTCTTTGAGGACCAAGTACCCTGTGGCAATTCCATCAAACAGGGATAAGACTCAATGGGCCGCCTTCGGGCTGCAGGAATCACAGGGTATACCTTGGGGGCTTCGTATTCGAGACCAGGGTCACTGGTGAAAAAGGACTGCAGGAGAACATTCCAGTCCTTCTGGCGCTGCAGGACCCCGTGACAATGCTGCAGGAGGCACATGTAGCAGCTCCATGGCTCTTGCAGCTTGGCATCGGCTGCTGTGCCCGAGCCCACCAGCAAATCCAGGCACTCCACACAAAAGCACCGGCAGCAGCTTCTGTTGCTACACAAGAGCAGCTCGTGCCCCTCACAGCACACGGTGCAGTAGGACTGATAGCCATCATCGTCATACATGTAGAACAGCTCGAGGAACCGGTCCCGACATGTCTGACAGAGTTCCCCCTCAAGGAGAGGTTGGAAGGACGCGGGATTTTTCCTACCACAGGACAAACAGCTGTCTTCCAGACTGCTCTTGTTGTTGGCAACATCCAAAGCCATTTGCTCTCGAGTCTGGTCCTCCTCTCCTCAGTCTTTGCCATTGTTATAGTTTGTCTTGAGGCGCTTCGGTTGGGGGCAGTAGCCCGTGGAGGTGGACAAGTCATCAACTGTGCGTCTGCGCTTCTTGTTCTCATATTTTCTTGATTCTAATTTCATACTGCCTGAACGACGCACCTTTGACTTATTAACCACTGTTTGCTTGTTGTTGGGTTTGAGACACGGGCTTGAAGCCCCCATGGGCTCACTCCAAAATGGGCTTCAGCTCGTCCTCCAGTGAGTCTTGGGGGCTGCTTGGGAAGGTCTTGCCAGCCCGCACCCTGGCTTTCTCCAGAGCGTGGTACATGGCCTTCCTATAAGAGACCAGTTTATTGAAGGTCGCCAGATTAAAGTGCTGGCTGAATAGCCCCAACACCACCAGCTTATCTGCAGAGACCTCAGAGAACTTGCCATTGCCAAACCATTGGACCCACCGCATGCCGGACATGGCCTGGCGCTTGGAGGTGACCTTCCAAGACACTACCATGGTAGGCCACCAGGAGAAGCCCTTGATCTTTCCCCACACAAGGTCCCCTATTCCAAACTCCTTCCCATCCTGATACTCAGTGTCTTCTGTATCTCTGCCCTCTGTGTACATCTGTGGGGAGTCCAAGTTCTCCTGTTGACTGTCCTGAGCCAGGCTGGTGTAAGGGGTACTACTGCTCTGGGGCACCACGCTGTCATCTGTGAGGTCGATGGTGGGGTAGGGGCTCTCAGGGGATGCCACGGTGTGCCTGCCAACGATGCTGTGCGCTGCCTCAGAGACCCAGTAGTTGAGAACTCCACTGCGGACTCGTCCATGTGATGGCAGCCCTGCCTGCCTCGGGTGGAACGGAGGGAGAGCCTGTGCCTCTCCCGGCCAGAGGCACTGATGTTGTTTCCGGTTCGGACAGCTGGGCTTTCAGACCGAGTCCTGGTTTCCCGGAAGAGTTTTGGCAATATGGAAGTGTCAGAGCCATCTCCATCTTCCTCATTGCCATCCCCATCACCTGTCAGATCCTGAGTATAACTTAGCAGGCTGGCGACCTCTCTCTTCGACAATTGTGAGCTTGATATGCAGCCTCTGATCTCAGGGGTGCTGATGGCCTCCAAGATCCGGGTGAGGGCGAGTCCTTGGAATCAGAATGGTTGCTGCAGTCCCCATTGGTGATGATGGAGTCTTCCCTCCCGCTGGCATCCTCCTCTCTGCTGAGTGGCCTGGTGTCTCCCTTCATTGTTTCCTGCCGAGAACCCGACCCGATGCGGCTCCGAGGTCAAGCCGCAGGTCCCAACCTGCGGGCGGGAGCCTGGCAGACAGCCTGGCAAGCAGCCTTGTGGGACACTCGGCTCCGGAACCCATCTCCATCTCGGGCTGCGTTTACTCGGGCTACTTAACCTCGCTGCCCGCCGGGCGCGGCCACTCGCTTGTGGGCGTGCCAGCTGGCCTGCGGTGTTGGGCGGGGCTCGCGGAGATCCGCGCGGGCTGTGACCAGGGCAGCTGCAGCGAGGAAGCCGCACAGGCCCGGCAAGGGCTTCAGGGCCGGATTGGATTCTGTTTTCTTTCTATTTTTCTGGTTGGGTGTTTTTTTTTCTCTTTACATTTCAGATCTTTGGTTTGATTCTTGGAGTCCGTTGATATACTGTTGAATTTCTTTATATTCTTTATTTCAGGCAGTGTATGCTTAATTTCTGTCTGGTCCTTTTCCATTTTCTTGGCATTCTCATTAAGGTCCTTGAAGGTCTCATCAAGCTTCTTGGTGGTTTTTAGAAGATTCTTGAGTAACCTTATAAAAGTGGTATTGAACTCAATATCTGATAGTTTGCTTTCCTCCATTTCTTTCATTTGTGCCTGTCTCCCCATTTTGCCACTTCCCTGTGTTGATGGAGTGGAAGAGCTGCTGTGCAGGGACATGCCTATGGGGCCGGACTTGCTTCAGTGGGTCTTTGGTGCTCACTGAGTCTGTCTCTTGAATGTGTCACTTATGGATGTGAGTAGTTGAATTCTGGTGTCATCTCACACTGACCTCTAGATACACTAGCTTCTGGATCTCCACTGGGGTGCAGTTCAGCTACTTACTGTGTGTCAATCCAGCAGGAGCTACTGGGAGGTCTCCAGATTTCTCCTGTTCTGCCCAGAGCTGCTTTTTAGGTTAAGCTGGAAAAGCGCAGGCCATTTATATTGCAAATGCTGCTGTGCTCAGCTCCACGGGTTTGCAGATTGGGCGGAGCAGGGTTTTCAGAGCGTCACTAAGTTAGGGCATGGCAAACAGATGGCCACTACTCCACATCTCCACATCTCTCCAGGTCTCCCAAGTCCCCGCGCCCTGCGCCCCCACGCAGTGAACACCCATTGCCGTAGGCGCCTCTGCAAAGTTTCTCCCCAGAAACTCGGGTTCTGCGTAATCAGGAGCCTGCTTCCCTTTGGGTTGAAAAAAAAAAGCAGCCCCAAAGTCTCCCACTGCCCGGCTCCTGTGCCTCTGCACCTCAGGTTTTCAGAGCTTGTGCACTTCCCAATGCTCCCCTTTTTCCTTCTGGCTGATGAACCTCTGTTTGGCCAGCCTTCCCATGGTTCTGGGTGATAGATGCCTTGTCTTTTAGTTGCAGTTTTGAAATTGTTGTGCGAGGCAGCAGTTCAGGTATTTACCTACGCTGCCATCTTGGCTTCTCCCCCTGTTTTTAAATATATTTTATTGATTTTTTACAGAGAAGAAGAGAGAGGGATAGAGAGTTAGAAACATCAATGAGAGAGAAACATTGATCAGCTGCCTCCTGCACACCCCCTACTGGGGATGTGTTCGCAACCAAGGTGCATGCCCTTGACCAGAATCGAACCTGGGACCCTTCAGTCCACAGGCCAATGCTCTATCCTCTGAGCCAAACTGGTTAGGGCAGTGGTCAGCAAACTGCGGCTCGCAAGCTGCAGTTTGCCGCTCTGTTGACTAAGGAATTTGCCGACTACTGGGTTAGGGCTAGAAGTCTACGTTTTAACAGGCTTTCCCAGTGATCATGATACTCAAGTTTTATAGTATGTGTGTGTATGTCACTCTTAACTATTGGCCCTTGCAAATATAATGTGAATCCTTCAAACTGATGGCATATTTCTTAGAACTCCAGTGTTTCTCAAAGTTGCTCTGGAATCAAACTAAGTTAATTACCTAGGGTTCTTAATATGCAGATTACTTTGTTTCATCCCAGACCTCCAAAAAACAGAAGTCCTGGGACCACTACTTTAAAGTAATTCCCCAAGTAATTATTAGGCACTTGAGTTTGAATGTTGCTGCACTAAGAGAAGGCCTTTGTTTAATTAAAAATATATAGTAACCCATTAGCTTTCTTTGAAATATGTAGAATTGAAGGGTTGATGTTATTCTGAAAGGGTTTTTTTTTTCAGCTTAAATATTCATTCTTAAAAAATATTTAAATGTCAATCTATCACCATCTTGGTGAGTCTGAGTCAGAAATTTTCCTCTGTTAGCTTTTTAACTCTATATTAAAAATTTTATCACCTGGCCAGAGGAGCTCAGTTGGTTGAGCATCGTGCCATGCATGGAAAGGTTGTAGGTTCAATTCCTGTCCAGGACATACACCTGGGTGGCAGGTTCAATCCCCAGTTGGGGCACATATGGAAAGCAACCAATCAGTCTTTCTTGACCTCACCCTCTCTCATTCCCTCTCTCTCCTACCCTTTCTCTCTCTTAAGCATGTCCTCAAGTGAGGATTTTAAAAAATGTTATGAGGAATAGCTGGGTGTAGGTTCATGAGGTGAAACAACACAGTGAAGGACTCTCATTAGACTTCTCATCATTGTCTGCAAATTGGCCAGTCATATCTGTCTATATGATACTAACTTGGTGTTTTGCGTGTCTTTCTAGGTGATCGACATCTCCATGATTCTTGCCGAAGCAATCAGGAGAACTCACAATGGGGAATCTGTTTCCTACCTGTTCAGCCATGTCCCTTTATAATAGAATAACTTCTGAGGCTTTTAAAAAATAAAGTGAACCCCTACCCTTGTTTTTTCCCTTGGTGTTTGATGAAAAATTCAGCAGAAGCCCTACCTTGCTCCAGTAGCTTTCTACATTCCATCCCAGGTATATTAACTTTTCTCTAAAATTAGGGAAAGACAGATTGAGACTACTCAGATTTCCTACCTGCATTGTCTTGTTCTGACTTCTTTGATTTTGTGGGCCTTGCAGCTTTAACTATAACTCAGCTTCAGCAAGATTTCAGACTTTGAAGGGTGTTTTGTGGGGGTGTTTGAATGTATTTGCGGAAGCTCAGACTGCTTTTCATGTGAATGCTTCCAGGATTCCTAGGTTCAGAACTACTAGCAACAGAGACAAACTGCCCCCCCCCCAAATAAAACAAAATAAAAAGAACAAAGCCAACTAAGTCCCTACCCTCCCTTAACATGTGACAAGTTCCCCAAGGTCTATACAAAATTACAACCAGAGCCCCCTAGGCATCCCAGAATCCAGCGCTGGTTGCTGATTCCCTGTAAGGCAGGCAGCTCTCAGGTAGGAGTCTGAGGGAAGGCAGCACACAGTGCAGCAGATGCTTCTTGGGAGGAAAAAAGCCTGATCCCTCAACCTCTGCTAGGAAACTGTCGCTTAGTCTCTTTTGTACCTGTCCCTTTTCCATTTGGTTTGACCTTCAACCATCTTGACCTTTTCCTGGTTAAATACCTTCTTGGGCCCAAATGATCAGTGTACCATAGTCTTCTGAAAGCAAACCTCACTTTTAGCTGTGTATTCTTTAACATTTACATGAAATTATTTTGCTGTAGCTTAATCTTAGCCCACTATCACTGTGGTAGAAGGTTCTAGGTGGTTTTGTACTGCCTTTCAATTAAGTATTTAATTTTCATCTTATTTCCTTGAATCTGTTTGGCCTTTGAAATGACCTGAGGTTTCTGTTAAAAGATTGATGTTACTAACTCTTGTAGAGGAAACTAATAAAGTATCTGTGTGTGATTGTGAGTCGATATCTGTACTACTCTCTCTGCCACAGGTTTAGTTTAGGTATCTTGCTGCCCAATGATAGTTCTTATTCTTTGTTTCCAAACTATTAGCTGTACTGTTAAGCCAAAACAAGACGATGGCTGCAACTTTATTCAGCTATAAGATCTTAAGATATCTGGGGTTTACTTAGAACTATATATCTATAGTAATTCTGTGCATTATACCTCAATTGTAGGATGTTTAATGCCTGCTGGATCTCTAGTTCTTATTACTGGGAATTAGGTATTTTCTTATTGAAAGAGAATAGCTTCTATAATTTATTTTGAACCAATTTTGCCAAATGTGAAATTTCTCTACATTAATAATTGAGACACACATTTGGTATTTGATTTCAGGCCTTCCAAATAAAAACTATTGTGAAAGGTAAATGCAAAAATTAAGAATGAATTATAATGCATTGCAAAATTTTAAGTGAGTTTCTTTATCATCAAATAAGGGCATTCTTTTATTTTGGGAAGCTACATTCTTCTGGAGCTTTATAAAGAGTGCTCCTTTATCCTGGTTCTGATTTTGTTTCCTTTGTATTTGTTTTATGTTGAATATTGGGATACTCATTTTATAATGAGTTTTGAAAAAAGTGGTTCAGAAGGGACCAAAGTGACCCATGACCTAGCCCACTTTTACCCAAAAATCTTTGCTCTGGGAGAAGCTGGTGTGGCATACTGATGCTGTAACTTGCTGATTATTTCCTGAAGTATTGGATTCCTTTATTAGAGTTTGTGTCAGAAAATTTTGCTATAAAACCTCTACTGTGGGCTGGCTCCCTTGGGTAATCCAGTTCCTTGGATGAGGTTTTGAGGTCATTCAAGAAAGTTCCTCCGTCCCCATCTTTGAACCTTATGCCTGGGGGAAGGTCAATATTCAGTTTCTTGTGACACTCAGCAAAGTGCCATAAGTACCTCCAAGGTCATTCCTTTTTTTTCTCCAGTGGAAGAGACCCAAGTGTCCTGGATGGGAAGTGGTTCTTCACTGGGAACAGTAACAGGAACAGAACTGGTGGGCTGAATCAATTTCAATACAAGCACAATTGAAACTACCCAGGATAGCTATGTGAGTTATTCTAAGCAAAAGGCATCACCAGGTTCTGTTTCACATTCTTTTACCTCCCAGCCTCAGAACCAAAGAAAAGGAGATTAGTTGAACCAAAGCTAAGCTTATCAAGTCCCCAAGCTAACGCATTAATAAAATATTTATTTCATCTCAAATTGGGGCTGTTAGTCTCCTTTCCAATTTGGAATGGAAGCATCTTCTACTAAAGGGTTTATTTAACTTACCAATTAATATTATGTAGTCTAATAACCTGAGGGTTCCTAGAATCGTGAAAAGCATGAAGTTCAATGAGAAAGCATTGTCTCCTACTATCCTATTCTCTTACCACCTCACTCTGACTAGCTCTTGATTGTAGGGGAGAGAGAAGATGCCTCAGGAAAGGAGTCTGGTTTCTTGTTGGCACTTCCCCCACAAACTTGTAAAGTGAGGATGAAGTAAGAAATCTCTGCATTATTGTCCAGGGCCCACCACTCAGTGACCACTGAGGAAATAAGTGCCCTATTAGTGAAAAGACCCATTTCTTTTTATTCAGTGAGGAAATTGAGCCTGCCTCTGAACCTCCAGCATTTAGCCAGATGCTTCTTCAGATTGGTTCCTGGAGCCCTGGGTTTCTCTGCCTCTGGTTTGTCCTTGTGCTTCCTCTGCAGGGGATTTGCTTTCATTGTCTGTGACAAGGCCTTTTGCACCCAGTGCATAATATAACCAAAATAGGTTCTGTTATAGGGGGGCCATGTGTCTTTGGAGTTCTATGTCATGTGGTAACTAAGGTTGCCAGGGTCATCTATTTAGTCCTCCTGTTCATAGCTTCAAATGAGAGACGAGAGGATTAGAATGAATACCACCATGGGGTGGGAATACCTCATTTCCAGATTGAGGATTGACCAGTCATGTGCCTATTAGTCATTTGCAACCTTTTGCAGGTGATTATTCAAAAACACACTTGGCATTCTGCCCCCTGAGAACCGTTCACTGGCCCCTGGACACTGCTGCCTGAAATGGGTGACTTTTGCCATGAGAGTCATGGTTTAAAGGCAAAGTATGCTAGAATTAAAGAATTTACTTTCCTGCTATGTTTTGAGGCCTATTTTTCTCTTGAAGAATGTTTTCACCAGTGTGACATTCCTTGTTTAAGAGTAGAGCAAATTCCTCTCCAAATTATGATGGGCTCAGTGTTTCATAGAATCTTGTTCAAGTATTTCTTCTGAATCACCTTTTTTTAAGGTCTAGGTCTTTGGAGAACAACTGCAGAGGAGCTAAGATGTTAATGGGCATATTCAGAATTAAACATGTGCTTTAGTATCTGGGCGCATTCGGTTAGGGGAGGGGATAACCATGTGTTTTGAGTGTGGAATTGAAATGGGGTAAGGAATATAAGGAGTAGTATGAAGAAGTGATGGTTTTTCCTTAAAACTTCAGGAAGTTAATTAGATCCAGCAGACCTTTGGTAACAGTTTAGTTGCTGCTCTACATGGCCCCCAAGATCGCAAAGTAAAGGGCTTGCAGGTGCTAGACAGATTCCTACTGACTCACACTTCCTGAGACTGATGGTCTTAACACTGAGGGCCATGAGAAAGAAGACACTTCCTGATTTCCACCTTCTATTCCCCTTTCCCCCACTCTCTTGCTCTGAAGCCTGGATGCCCTTAGCCTTTGATGTTCTTTTTTTAAAAATATATTTTATTGATTTTTTACAGAGAGGAAAGGAGAGGGATAGAAAGGTAGAAACATCAATGAGAGAGAAACATTCATCAGCTGCCTCCTGCACACCCCCTACTGGGGATGTGCCTGCAACCAAGGTACATGCCCTTGACCAGAATCGAACTTGGGACCCTTCAGTCCGAAGGCCGACGCTCTATCCATTGAGCCAAACTGGTTTCGGCAGCCTTTGATGTTCTTAAGTGAATCTTGCCAAAAAGCTTCTTAGACCCTCTGTTCTGGAGGATGTTCCCTTGTATTTTTGCTTGTGGAGTGGAAGGGAAGAAGAGACAAAGGGACAGAGTACATTTTTTCCATCCCAACCCTTGGTAACCTTACCAGCGCCAGAGCCTCAGAAACCTGGGTAGCTCCTTGTTCCTCCTGAGTCCATGCAGGCATGATCCTCTTTACTGTTGGCCTATTGTTTGCCCCTGGGTGACAGCCTGCTGTCCCTGCCCCAATCCCTAAGGGAAACCAGTGGATCGCCATTGGCCACCTGAGTCAGGTTCTTCCATCTTTTCCTTTTCTTGAGCTCTTGTCCCCAACATATTTTCTCCAATAGCCCAGTTAGCAACTATAGAATTCAACACAGAAGGAGGGGAAGCTCATTTTGAAGCAAAAGTATCTGAAACTGCAGTGTGAGAATAGGCTATTCCCCTTCCCCTCGCTTTTTTCCCCAAGTGTTTCAATTCTTATATTGAAATTTCCATAGCCAAACTCAGCTATTCACTCACTGTTGCAGCCAGGTCTTGTTGCTTCACCCATATAGTTCCATGAGCTAACTCACATCTTGTGGTTTTGAGTCACGGACTGAATACAAAACAAAACAGGGCAGCCGGGCTTGACTAATTGATTTCACTTGGGCAATACACTGACCAGAGGTTTTTGACCTCCAGTATATACATCAGCCTAGAGGCACACCACCCAACTTTAGTCATCACTGTCAAAGTTCCAGGTAGAGCCTCTAATGATGTAGTGGATGGGAACTTTGGAGTGTGGAAGGGGCTGCAGCAAAGCAAAGGAGGAGCATCCAGGTTAGGGCTGCCCAGCAGTTGAAACCTGGCTGAGGACACCCCTCCAGTCCCTTTCCTGCATCCAACCCCTGGCACATGGGACCTGTCACTATTGCCTAGCTGCCACTAGGGTGGAGGTTAGGGACAACTGGGGAAAATGGCTTGGGACTTGAGGAGTGGAATGAGGGGCAACCTCAGTCCAGGTCCCCTCTTCCCCTTTACATTCCCAGCAGCCCGGGTGACAACAGGATGGCCAATTCTTACTCATTCAGCAGAAGGAAAGTCCACAAAGTGTAAGTATAATCCAAGGTGCTCTTGTCTAGATGGGGAACAGGACATTACAACTTGGTGTGATAAGGACTATGATGAGGGAAGAGCGAGGTCTGATGGGAGCACAGGAAGGGGGACCTAAGCCAGTGTTGGGAGTCATGGAAAGCTTCCTCGAGAAAATTATTTTGACTCTTGAAGCAGTTGATTAGAAGCCAAAGATGGAGTGGGGAGAAGGGTATTTCAGGCAAACAGAATAGTGTGTGCTTACCTGGACACCTAAAAGAATGTGGCTAGCATGTGGGTGTGTTTCGGGGTAAGTTTAGCTATGATGAGGGATAGGGCTGATGAGACCAGATCATGAAGTATCTTATAAATAGAGTGACCTTACATCTATTGTCCCAGCATCATTATTAATAGCATCCACTTTCATTCTCAAGTGTCCTGATTTGGATGATATGGTAACTCTACTTGTAAGACTAGGGAGTTTCAGTTTTATCATGTGAGCAATGAGGATCCAGAAAGGGTTTTAAGCAGGGTGTTGACAGGCTGGAGGGAACAGGAAGGAGAGACAAAATTTAAATTGGCAATAATGTGAAAAATGGATTACGTGGGGGCAAGAGTGAAGAAAGGCAGACCAGTTAGGAAGCCATGCAGTTGTCCAAGTGAGAGATGAGGGTGACAAAGGTAAGAAAAGTGCTGGTGAAGAGACCAATATACAATATATTTTGGAGGAAAATGTAACAACAGCACTTGGTGATGTGTTGATGTAGGAATTGAGGAAGGAGTAGTCCAGGACAGTTTCCATTTTTTTCTGGACTAAGTTCCTGGTGGATGCTGGTATTGTGCAATATGAGGGATGATGCTAAGTTTAAGTTGGCTAGATTCAACTAGCAGCCATTGCAGTCAGCAGGTAGATTAAGTTCATCAACATATTTTTGCAAACATCCTCTCCAGATAGTCAAGAAATGGTAGAGCTGTACACTAGGCTTGCTTTATATATCCTAGGTGTTTTAATGCATAGGGCAAGTAAAAGTGGGAGAGGTTATGGAACAGGAATAAAACTAGGGAACAATAAAGGCAAAAGGTTTTAAATGCATAAGATGAAAATCTGGATTATAGTTTACCTAAAGGATAAAGATAAATAGAAGCCAACAAAGAAGGCTCTAGAACAGATATGGGTCTTTTTCTAAACTATGGACAGTTTACAACAGCATTACAGACAATTTGGGAAACGTGTGTAAAAAGCCTTAACCCATAATCTGCTGCTTCATTACAATGATGATTATTTCGATGTATTTGGTAGGTAGACATGAGTGAAGCAAGAGTGGTAGCAGCAGGTTAAGCAAAGAAAATCTGTAGGGGAGAACTAAGATGGCGGCAAAGGCGAAACACCTATCTTGCCGTCATAATCAGCAATTTTAATACTACAACTTAACGAAAGAACAAACACCTTCCAGAATCATCAGAACGCTCGCCGAGTGAAAATTCCACAAATAAAAGTGAAGATAAGACACTGTGACTCGGAGGTGCGGCGGTGAACAGCGTTGAAAGATTCGCACGCAGAGAGAGGTTTGGAGTGCGTGCCGCGGAGAGGGCGGGCGGCTGGAAACCGGCCAGTTTTCTCGAACGGGGAGACAAAGGCGTCCCACTGGACTGATTCTCCAGCTCTGGGCGAAGTCCAGGGAACCCACTATCACACGGGGTGAAAACTGGACAGTGGGAGGGCACGCCAAAGCTCGGGTGCTGCCGGGTCTGCCGGCTTGTGGAGACGGCAGCTTGTGCGAACAGCTCGGCTGCGTGACGGCGCAGGGAGCTCTCTGCGACTTGTCTCTCATTCGGAAAACCGTCAGTCTGCTTTGTTTTACGACCCTGGGTGAGACATTGCGCATGCAAAGTCATTTGGGGACAGTCTGAATTCCCCGGCAACCGGTGGAGCTCCACAACGGCTCTCTCTCAGAGGTGCTGGCAGCCATTGCCCCTGGCACAGAGCCCCTGGGGCTGCATAGGGCGGAGCTAACGCTGTCTGCTTGGCCCAGAGACTCCGCCCACCCAACCCGAGCACAGCTGAGCTTCACAGACAACTGGCCTGGAGGTCAAACCCTCCTAGGGCTAACAACAACTGGGTTTAAATTCAAAAACACTGAATACAACCCATAAAGGATTGCAGTAAGAGTACCCACCTCAGGTAACTGGGGAGACTGAGCCACTGTCCCTTTGAGGATAGCCACCACATAAAGCAGCCACCATGCAGAGACATGGAAAGAAATCAGGTGTGAAAGAAATGGAGGAGAAAAGACGACAAGACATAGAGTTCAAAACCACGGTTATAAGGCTTTTCAAGAGGCTCCTACAAAAGGTCGATCAACTTAATGAGAATTACCAGTAAATAAACAAGACCAACCAGCAAATGAATGAGAATTACAAGGAGATGAATGATACTTACAAGGAAATGAATGAGACCCTCAGGGAAATGAACAAGACCTCTGAGGATACGAACCAGACCCTCACAGATAAAAAAAAAAAGGACCAACTAGAAATCAAGGATACACAGACTGAAATAAAAAATATTACACAAAGTCCTAAAAGCAGTCCAGAGGGCCACAAGAACCAAGTCAAAGATTTGAAATACAAAGAACCAAAATCCACTCAGCTGGAAAAGCAAGAAACAAAAAGAATTCAGATAATTGAAGATAGCATAAGGGGCCTCTGGGACAACCTCAAGCAAGCCAACATCCGAATTATTGGGGTGCCAGAAAAAGAGAGAGAGCAAGTTAATGAAAACCTACTTGAAGAAATAGTGACTGAAAACTTTCCCCACCTGGTGAAAGAAACTGACTTAAAAGCCCAAGAAGTACACAGAACCCCAAAATATAGGAATCTAAAGAGGACCACACCAAGACATATCATAATTAAAATGCCAAGAGCAAAAGATAAAGAGAGAATATTAAAAGCAGCAAGAGACAAACAGTTGGTTACCTACAGGGGAGCACCCATACGATTGTCAGCGGATTTCTCAACAGAAACGATGCAGGCCAGACGCGAGTGGCAAGAAATATTCAAAATAATGAAGAGCAAGAATCTACAACCAAGATTACTCTATCCAGCAAAGCTATCATTCAGAATTGAGGATCAGATAAAGTGCTTCGCAGATAAGAAAAAGCTAAAGGAGTTCATCACCACCAAACCAGTATTATATGAAATGCTGAAAGATATTCTTTAAGAAGAGGAAGAAGAGCCGAGACCAGTTTGGCTCAGTGGATAGAGCGTCGGACTGCGGACTGAAGGGTCCCAGGTTCGATTCCAGCAAGGGCCTGTACCTTGGCTGCAGGCACATCCCAGTGGGTAGCGTGCAAGAGGCAGCTGATCAATGTCTCTCTCTCATCGATGTTTCTGACTTTCTATCCCTCTCCCTTCCTCTCTGTAAAAAAATCAATAAAATATATTTTTAAAAAAAAAGAAGAGGAAGAAGAAAAAGGTAAAAATATAAATTATGAACAACAAATACACATCTATCAACAAATGAACATAAAAATCAAGTGAACTGATAGGCTGATGAACAAGATAAACTGGTGACTATAACAGAAACATGGACATAGAGAGGGAATGGACTGACAATTCTTGGGGAGAAAAGTGTTGTTGGAAGTACAGCAAGAGAATGGACAAAAATCTTGCAACAATGGGAGAGGACATTGGGGAAGGGGAGGTGAGGGTGGAGGGTGGGATAGGTACAGGGTGGAGGGCAGATATAGGGGGATAAAAAAAGGGGAAACAATGTAATTAATAAACTGAACAATAAAAAAAATTTAAAAAAAAGAAAGAAAAAAGAAAATCTACTGTAACAGTTTAACAGGGTCCAAGGTCAGACTTGGAAGGCTACATCAGTAACCCAGATAGGGAATGGCAATCAGGGCCTCAATGAAAAGAGGGGCAAGGGCTTCAGAAAATAGAACAGAGAGTCCCTATGCCTTTGTTTAAATTAAAATGCTTACTTTGAGATATGTACAGATTCACATACAGTTGTCTCATGTGCCCTTTACCTGGCTTCTCCCAATTGTAACATCTTGCAGAATCAATACAGAAGAGACAAAGCAGTGCCATCGCCGCAAGGAGCTCCCAGTGACCTTTATACAGCCACTGCACTTTCCTCCTATCCACTTTCCTTGTTAACCCCTGACAACTACTAATCTGTTCTTTATTTCCACGATTTTGTCATTTCAAGAATCATAGGGCATGTAGCCTTTGGAGATTTACCTTTTTTTTCTCAATCTAATTCCTTGTAGTTAAAAATATATATTTATTTCAGAGAGAGGAGGGGAGAGGGAGAGAGAGATAGAAACATCAATGATGAGGGAGAACATTGATTGGCTGCTTCCTGCATGCCCCACACTGGGGATCGAGCCCAAAACCCAGACATGTGCTCTGACTAGGATTTGAACTGTGACTTTCTAGTTCATAGGTCTACACTCAACCACTGAGCCATGCCAGCTGGGCTAATTCCCTTGTAGTTTTATCCAAGTTTCATATATTAATAGTTTGTTTCTTCTACTGTGAGTAGAATTCCATCGTATATATGTACCACAGTTTGTTTAACCATTCACTCACTGAAGGACATGTGTTTCCAGTTTTGGACTATTAAGAATAAAACTGGCCTGGCTGGGCCCTGGCCAGGTAGCTGAATTTGTTAGCGTGTCATCCTGATATGCCAAATTGTGGATTCAATCCCTGGTCAGGGCACATATAAGAATCAACCAAGGAATATATAAGTAAAAGGAAGAATAGATTTTTCTCTCTCTCTCTCTCTCTCTCTCTCTCTCTCTCTCTCTCTCTCTCTCTCTCTCTCTCATCAATTAAAGAATAAAACTCCTATCAACATTGATATACAGATTTTTGTGTGAATATAAGTTTTTACTTCTCTGAGATAAACACCAAAAATGTAGTTGCTGAGTCATATGGTAGATAGGTGCTTAGTTATTTTAAGAAACTGCCAAACTGATTTTCACAGTGGCTATACTATTTTATATTCCTACCAGCAGTGAATAAATGGTCCAGTTTCTCCCCATCCTCACCAGCCTTTGGTGGTGTTGCTGGTTTTTGTGTGTGTGTTTTTTTGTTGTTGTTGAGCTATTCTGATAGGCATATTGCAATCTCTTATTATAGTTTATTTGTATTTATTTAATGGCCGATGTTGAACATTTTTTCATGTCTTTATTTACCATCCTTTCTATCCTCTGATGAAGTGTCTGTCAAATGTTTTTGTATCTTATTTAAGCCTTTTGTTTTAGCTGGTTCCCTCTGACACCACTCCAGCAAGGGAAGGAGGGGTGGGGCACCACCTCATGACTACCAGTTGGGGGTCCAATATTAAAGGTCCCTACTCAGCCCCCATTGACAACCAAATTAGGAACCTCCCTATTAGGAGAAGATGGGAGTCCCAGCCTCCACTAGGCCTCAAATGATACTTCCTGGCTGGGAGGGGTAGGAGTTTCTCATACTGTAAGTATGAGAAACTTACTAGGTCAAATTCCCACATAGCCTACCCTGACACCACAGGATGAGGAGGATATGGCCTCATTACTGCTGGGTGATGGTGAAAGTCATAGCTCCCCACTAGATCTTCTGACACTGCCTAGCCAGGAAGGGAAAAGTCACCTTGTAACTGCCTAGTGGGGGTAGAAGTCCTTGCTTGCCATGTGGTCTCCAGTGACACCCCTGGAGGGAGGCCTTGATACCACTCAGCAGGGATGAAAGTCCCAGCTCTCTACTAGGCCTGCTCTAACATTCCCTGGTAGGGGTCATGGGCAGGGAGCTTGGGGGCAGGGTGTCTTTTCAACCTGAAATTGAAGTATCTGCTCCCCACTAGCACCTTTGCTGTCAGGGGTGGGACTATAGTTTTTTCCTCTGGTGTTCAGTTACAGCAGAGAAATTAATATCTACAGTTTTCTGTCTTCCTAGGCTGCACCTTTCCTAGAGAGACACGACTTTTGCTGGAGTTTTTTTTTTTCCGTCTGCATTCATTGGCATTTCTAGATTGTTAGCTTCTTCAACCAAGTCTGGAATATATGAGGCAAGAAGGAAACCCAGGGAACTCACCATCATATTGTTCCTTGAGTCCTCAACCTCTATTCAAGTCTGCTTTCTTTCTACTTTTTAGAGTCTTCTGTGGTTGTTTCATATATACTGTCCAGAGTTTTCTGTGGTACTTGGTAGAAGGAAAAGGCAAAAGTACAACTATTTCATTTTCCCAGACTCAATATGCTTTTGAAAAAAACAAAACTTTTGACATAAAACACACAAGAAAGTGCATATTTGATAATTATAGCTAATAAATTTTCACAAACTGAACATGCGTAGACTCAGATCCAAAAACAATATTACCAGCACCCCAGAAATCCCTTTTTAAAACTTTCAGCCACAACTCCCAACACTAGAATAGTTCCTACCTCTTAGGAGAAGGGCATTGAAAGCTTGCAACCTATTCTGTCTGACTGGCTTAAAGCTCTCTCCAGTGTGTGTGTGTGTGTGCGCGTGCGCACACAGAAGCACAAACTTGTGTGCACACACACCCTTGAGCATAGGCCTGTGGTTATTGGCAAAAAACTATCAATTTGATTTCCTTGCCTAGGCACCTTAGGCTTGAAAGTTCTTAATACCTGGGTTCAAATTTGGGCTCCATTGTTTACCAAAAGTACAGTGTAGTGACTGAGAGCATGGGGTTTGGAGTCAAACGTAGTTCAAATTCCAGTTCTATCACTTTTTGCTAGGTAGCCTAGGAAAAGGTCACAATAGTACTAACCTTGTGGTGTTGTCATGAAGATTAACAACTCATGTAAACTGTTTTTTTATTATTTTTATTAAATCTTCCTTTAAATTCAGGTGATTCCTTTTTTAAAAATGTTTTTAACTGATTTTTTAAAGAGGAAGGGATAAGGATAGAGATAGAAACAATCTGCTGCCTCCTACATGCTCCCCACAGGGGATTGAGCCCACAACCCAGCATATGCCCTAATGGGGAATTGAATTGGTGGCCTTTTGGTTTCTGGGTCAATGCTCAACCATTGAGCTATACCAGCCGGGCTCATGTGAGCTGTTTAAATGGTGCTGGGTAGGTACATAAGCCAACCCTCAATCAATGGTAGGAATTACCGTTACTAGTATTAGGACCCTTGTGAATATTAAGTGATATAAATTAGGCAAAGTACCTGATAAAGTTCCTGGAACTCAATCTTTTTTAAAATAATTCTTGGAGAGACACCAAGATGACGGCATAAGCAAACACCTATTGTTCCGCCCCGCGCAACGATTTGGGAACTACAACATAATAGCGGAACAGACAAGCACCCAGAATCGCCAGAAAGCTGGCTGCATAAAAAATCTACTAATAGGAGCGGAGGTGGGACACTAAGACTCGGGACCTGCGGAAGCGCAGCCTTTCAGACGAAAACAGGTTAGGAGCCGCCCTGGTCGCGCGCGCGCGCGGGCTGGGGCTGGAGCAGGGACCGGCCGGATTTCTCCAATGAGGAAGGGCGGAGGCGTCTCACTGCCCAGATTTCCCGAGCCGGGCGAAGTCCGAGATCCTGGGTAAGGGAAGAGGTCCCCCTGCACAGATTTCCCGGAACCGGGCGAGGTCCGAGGTCCGGGGTACGCACCCTGGAAGCCGGGCGTGGCAGAGGCTCCTAGTCCCAAGGGTCGCGCAAACCCGAGACTTGCCCCCGGGAAACTTGTCTCCTGGTTCCGGAAACCATCTATTTTACAGCCCTGGGCTGGACTTTTGGTGTGCAGGCACATTTGGGGAAAGGCAGAATTGTCTGGCAAGGGGAAGAGACTAGCGGCTTTCTCTTGGAGTAGTCTGCAGACATCCCCATCCAACACAGACCCGCGCATGAGCACCGCATAGGACCCAGCTGCTGCCGCTGCCGCCGCCGCCGCGCAGCCCAGAGACTCCACCCATCCAACCTGAACACAGTCTCCCTTCACAGCCAATTGGCCTGGAGGTCAAACCCTCCTAGTGCTAACAACAAAAAGCTGGATTTAAATTAAAAAATACTGACTACAACCCATAAAGGATTGCAGTAAGAGTACCCACCTCAGGTAACTGGGGAGACTGAGCCACTGTCCCTTTGAGGATATCCACCACATAAAGCAGCTACCATGCAGAGACATGGAAAGAAATCAGGTGTGAAAGAAATGGAGGAGAAAAGACGACAAGACATAGAGTTCAAAACCACGGTTATAAGGCTTTTCAAGAGGCTCCTACAAAAGGCCGATCAACTTAATGAGAATTACCAGGAAATAAACAAGACCAACCAGCAAATGAATGAGACTTACAAGGAGATGAATGATACTTACAATGAAATGAATGAGACCCTCAGGGAAATGTACAAGACCTCTGAGGATACGAACCAGACCCTCACAGATAAAAAAAAAAGGACCAACTAGAAATCAAGGATACACAGACTGAAATAAAAAATATTACACAAAGTCCTAAAAGCAGTCCAGAGGGCCACAAGAACCAAGTCAAAGATTTGAAATACAAAGAACCAAAATCCACTCAGCTGGAAAAGCAAGAAACAAAAAGAATTCAGATAATTGAAGACAGTGTAAGGGGCCTCTGGGACAACCTCAAGCATGCCAACATCCGAATTATTGGGGTGCCAGAAAAAGAGAGAGAGCAAGTTAATGAAAACCTACTTGAAGAAATAGTGACTGAAAACTTTCCCCACCTGGTGAAAGAAACTGACTTAAAAGCCCAAGAAGTACAAAGAACCCCAAAATATAGAAATCTAAAGAGGACCACACCAAGACATATCATAATTAAAATGCCAAGAGCAAAAGATAAAGAGAGAATATTAAAAGCTGCAAGAGAAAAGCAGTTGGTTACCTACAGGGGAGCACCCATATGACTGTTAGCGGATTTCTCAACAGAAACGATGCAGGCCAGACGCAAGTGGCAAGAAATATTCAAAATAATGAAGAGCAAGAATCTACAACCGAGATTACTCTATCCAGCAAAGCTATCATTCAGAATTGAGGATCAGATAAAGTGCTTCGCAGATAAGAAAAAGCTAAAGGAGTTCATCACCACCAAACCAGTATTATATGAAATGCTGAAAGATATTCTTTAAGAAGAGGAAGAAGAAAAAGGTAAAAATATAAATTATGAACAACAAATACACATCTATCAACAAATGAACATAAAAATCAAGTGAACTGATAGGCTGATGAACAGGATAAACTGGTGACTATAACAGAAACATGGACATGGAGAGGGAATGGACTGACAATTCTTGGGGAGAAGGGTGTTGTTGGAAGTACAGCAAGAGATTGAACAAGAATCATGCAACAATGGGAGAGGACATTGGGGAGGGGAAGGTAAGGGCGGAGGGTGGGATAGGTACAGGGTAGAGGGAAGATATAGGATAAAAAAGGGGAAGCAATGTAATTAATAAACTGAATAAAAAAAATTAAAAAAAATTCTTTATTGTTGAAAATATTACATATGTCCCTGTTCTCCCCCATTGACTCCAGCCTGCCCCTGCCCTTTCCACACCCCCACCCCCACCCCAGGCTTTCAACACCCTATTGTCTGTGTCCATGGGTTATGTATATATGCATACAAGGTCTTTGGTCAATTACCTCCCATGTGGCCACCCTCACCCACCTTCCCTCTGAGATTCCCCACTGTCTTACATGCTTCCATGTGTCTGGATCCACTTAATTCTTCAGTTTATGTTGTTACTTAGATTCCATATATAAGCACGATCATGTGATATTTGTCTTTCTCTGACTGACTTATTTCACTTAGTCTGATACTCTCCAGGTCCCTCCATGCTGTCTTAAAGGGTAAGAAATTCTTTTTTACTGCTGCATCGTATTCCATTGTATAAATGTACCAAAGCTTCTTTATTCATTCATTTACTGATGGGCACTTGAGATGTTTCCAGATCTTAGCTATTGTAAATTATCCTGGCACTCAGTCTTAGTTCTCTTGTGTCCTACCTGCAGGGGAACAAGAAGTTGTATCAATTGTAACTTTAGCCTATGGGTTGGAGGGAGGTCGAGAAAAGCTTCAATGGGGAGAGTAGCTGTGCTTTAGTGTCCTTCTCAGGGCCTTCTGGGAATATGCAACATGTTTCCTTTGGACAGATCCCCTTCCCTTGCTGAGGAACAAGGTCAGCTCCCACTGTCTTCATTTATGCCCCTATTGAGTTCATAAATTACATTCAATTATGAGAGTAGCTAGCTGACCCCAAACTTTGGAGAGCTGTAATGCCTTAATTATGTTTATCTTTAAGATACTATTAGTGAAGGACTGCATGGAGCAGAAAGCAATGCTGATAGGAAAGCCAGCCTCTCTTCATGGCCCCTAGCTCTAACACAATCTACTTTCCTCATAATTTGGTGGAATAAAGTTCCTGGAGAGTTCTAGTCTAATATAACTCATGTCCTAGCTTGGCCTCTATGAATCCTTTCCTCTCTCTGGCAAATGGTATCAGCTACCTTTGCCCTGGCCTGCCTCAGTGAAAGCCAAAGGTAGCTCCCAGTACCTCAATTTAGGGATTAAGGGGAGAGTTTGTCACTAAATATCCAAAATGTGATTTGATATTACCTTCATTTTCAAACTATGTTACCACACATTATTGTGAGGAGAGAAGGAAATAGTATCTTTAAAAAAAAAATATATATATATATATATATATATTATTGAGTTTTTACAGAGGAAGGGAGAAGGAAAGAGAATTAGAAACATCGATGAGAGAGAAATATCAATCAGCTGCTTCCTGCACACTCCCTACCGAAGATGTACCTGCAACCAAGGTACATGCCCTTGACCAAAATTGAACCTGGGACCCTTGAGTCTGCAGCCAACACTCTATCCACTGAACCAAACCAATTAGGGTGAAATAGTATCTCAAAGATAAACATAATTAAGGCATTATAGCTCTCCAAAGTTTGGGGGTTAGCTAGCTACTCTCATAATTGAATGTAATTTATGAACTCCCAACCACCTGTGCTGCTGAGAAATTTGCTATAGCATTGTCCTTCTCTCTGCAGACAGCAGAGGGCCTCATTAGCACAAACTCAATGTCACTGGCAAATCCATGGAAAGGGAAGTTTACCAAGGTTCTGGAAGCTCAGTAAAATTTTGATGAACAGAGATGTGTAAGCAAATTGGCTATTCAGCTTAATTCCCTTAAAAATTTTCTGAGTTAATAGGGGTTACACAGAACCTTCTAAGTGTTCCACTCCTTGTGGTTGAAAATTCATCCAAAATTCCCAAGTCATCTTCACTGCCTCAACTTATAATAGGAATCCTGAGTAGAAAAATACAGGGTATCACTCAAAACCATAAAAATCCCAGAAAAATCATAGGCAGTAAAATCTTGGACATTTCTCATAGCAATATTTTTTCTGATATATTTCCTCAAGCAAGAGGAAACAAAAGAAAAAAGTAAATGGTACTACATCAAACTAGAATGTTTTTGCACAGCAAAGGAAACCAACAAAATGGAAAGACAACCCACTGAGTGGAAGATATATTTGTCAATAATACATCTGATAAGGGGTTAATATCCAAAATTTATAAAGAACTTATAAAACTCAACACACACAAAAATCAGTTGAAATATGGGCAAAAGACCTGAATAGACACTTCTCCAAAGAGGACATACAAATGGATAATGTATGAAAAGATACTCAATGTCACTAATTATCAAAGAAATGCAAATTAAAACTATAATGAGATACCTCATACCTGCCAGTTATCATTGATAAATCAACAAACAACACGTGCTTGTGAGGATGTGGAGAAAAAGGAACCCTAGTGCACTGTTGGTGGGAATGCAGACTGGTGCAGTCACTATGGAAAATAGTATGGAATTTTCTCAAGAAATTAAAAATGGAACTGCTGTTTGACCCAGTGATCCCACTTCTAGGAACATATCCTAAAAACCCTGAAACACCAATAAGAATATATACGCTCATATGTTTATAGCAGTGTTATTTACACTAGCTAATATTTGGAAACAGTCTTAAGTACCCATCAATAGATGAAGAGATTAAAACACTGTCATGCACTTACACAATGGAATACTATGAAGCTGTGAAAAAGAAGGATCTCTTACCCTTTGGACCAGCATGGACAGACTTGGAGATTATTATGCTAAGTTAAATAAGCCAATCAGAGAAAGACAAATATCACATTATCTCACTTATCGATGGAATCTAATGAATAAGATGAATTGACCAACAAAATAAGTTCTGAGGCTTAGAGGCATGGAACAGACTGACATATCTCAGGGTGGTGGTTGGGGGATGAGAAGAAATAAACCAAAGAACTTACATTCTTACCAGAGGCCCAGTGCACAAAATTTGTGCATGGGGGGGGAGCGGTCTCTTAGCCCAGCCTGTACCCTCTCCAGTTTGGGACTCCTCAGGGAATGTTCAACTGCCTCTCACAATCCAGGACCACTAGCTCCTAACCACTCACCTGCCTGCCTGTCTGGTCACCCTTAACTCCTCTGCCTGCCTGCCTGTTCACCCCTAACCAACTTCGCCTGCCTGCCTGATCACCCCTAACTGCTCCCCTACAGGCTTGATTGCCCTTAACTGCCTGTTTTGCCCCACATCCGTGAACCAGGATTCCCTCCTCCGACCGGTCACGGGCACCCAGGACTCAGGCTGGCTTTGCCCAGGCCGGCCGCAGCTGCAGGGGACTGTGGGCAGGCAGCTTCACTCAGGCCATAGCCGCAGGCACCTGGGACTGTGGGGCAGGCAGCTTGTTCCTCTTCTGGGCCACAGGCACAGGTGCAGGTGCAGCCACTGGCACCTGAGACCACAGGGTAGGCAGCCACGCAGCTGGGCTGCTGGTGCCAGAGTGGAGACACAAACCCGCAGCACAGGGCTGAGGCTGGGGGGCGGAGAAGAGACACAAACCTGCAGGGAGTCTGGGTTTGATTCTGATCAATGGCATGTACCTAGGTTTCAGGCTCCTCCCTGGCTGGGGCTCAGGTCAGGGCTCATGCAGGAGGCAACCAATCAAAGTGTGCCTCTCACATTGATGTTTCACTCTGTCTTTGCCTCTCTCTTCCACACTCTCTAAAAATCAATGGGAAAATATCCTATGAAAGAGACACCTTTAAAGTGCCTAAAGAAAGTTGTCATTTTTTCGTGGTGAAAGGACTAGAGTCTGTGTTGATGAAAACACCTTGGCAGCTGAGGTGGCTGGTAGTTGCAGCAGCAGTGGGGTGATAGGGGTGGCACCTTCCCCTGAACAGCCTGGTTGCCTCCTGTAGAGGGAGGCCAGACTGCAGCTTAGGCCTGCTCCCCCTGGGGAGCGGGTTTAAGCCATCAGTAGGACATCCCCTGAGGGCTCCCAGACTGAGAGGGGGCAGGCTGGGCTAAGGGACCCCTCCCCCCCCCCCAGTGCACAAATTTTGTGCACCTGGCCTCTTATGTACAATAAACCAACAAATAACAAGTGTTGGAAAGAATGTGAAGAAAGGGGAACTCTAATGCATTGTTGCTGGGAATGAAGTTTGGTGCAGCCATTGTGGAAAGCACTATGGAGTTTCCTCAAAAAATCAAAAATGGAGCTGCCTTATGACCCAGAGATTCCATTCTGGGCATTTATCTGAAGAAACCTGAAACAATAATGTGAAAGAATATATGCGCCCCTATGTTCATTGCAGTGTAATTTTCAATAGCCAAGATTCTGAAGCAGACCAAATGTCCATCAGTAGATGAGTGGATAAACAGCTATGGTACATTTACATAATAGAATACTGCTCTGCCATAAAAAGGAAGAAAATTTTACCCTTTGTGACAGCATGGATGGACCTGGAGAATATTATGCTAAGTGAAATAAGCGAATCAGAGAAAGACAGGTGTCATATTATCTCATTCATATCTGGAATGTAATTAAACTGAACTAACAAGCAAAATAGAGACAGACTCATAGAGAGCAGGTTGATAATTCTGGTGAGGGGAGTGGAGGGATTGAGCAAAAAATAATATAAAGAACTCATGGACACGAGCAACAGTGTGGTGATTGTGAGGGGAAGGGTGAAAGTAGAGGAGGGCGTGGAGAAGATAAATGGTGATGAAAATGATACATTATGTCAAATAACCACACTGAACTTCATATCTTTTAAAAAATAAGATAGATGGAGTGAGGAAGGCAGATCAGCTAGGATTCTAAGGACCTGAGAAACAGCATAGCAGTGAGTTCCCTGGATTTTATTTTTGCCTTATATATCCTGGACTGGGTGCTAGAAAGACAGGCCACCCAGGAATGCCAATGGGCACAGACAAAAAGGCCCTAACAAAATTCACCTCTCTCTAGCTAAAGGAGCAATAAAAAGACAGCTTAAAAGACAGAAAACATATAGACAATAATCATTCTATGGCAACCAAACACCATAAAGAAAGCCTGCCAGAGCCTGCCGGCATCAGTCGAACAGTACCTGAAAGGGGGGTGAGGCTTAAGGAGAGATAGAGATAGAAAGATAGATAGAAATAAAAAAGAAATAAAAGATATGGGATCAGGAGGTCCGCAAAGCCCTCTTTAGGTCTGCGGCCCTGAGCTTATTTTACTCCACTCTTTTAAATAGTTCTGGTTACATATTACACAATTCTTTGTTCCCATAAGCAAAACTATACTCTATTAACATGTTTCTCCACTAAACCCCTTATCTTAACTAACTTCCTTATGGCTATACCTTCACCCAAGACGCCACCTAAATCCCTTTCCACAGATAGCTTAGCTATTTACAATGCTATGTGCTGGAGGACAACTATATTTATGTTTAAAGGTAACCATTCTCCAAGGGGCAGAAACCATGACTAATCTTAAGAGCAGGCAGGCCAACTCGTGGCCAGCCCTCTTGGAGGACTTTGTCTGCTGAGGACGCTCTCCACAAAAGCATGCCCTGTCTGCCCCATGCCAGCAAAGACCTAGTGGGAAGCCACGGTGTCCACTCTCACCAGGCTGTAAGGAGTGGATTCATAAAAAGCCTAGCATAGGGCTGGGGCTTCCATTACAAATATGTGGTAAAAAGGCCTCTCACCCCATAGTGTCAGTGGAGGCACATCCCACCTCTTTCAGTAGGGCCCTGATGGGGAGCCTGGACTCTCACCCTTGCTTGACTTCTGGTTGTCAACCAAGGCTGAGTGGGGACTCTGGACTTCCATTTCATATGGCTCTTATGAGGTCATGCCCCTTTCTTCCACCAGTAGTGTGTCTGAGGAGGATGGCTAAAAGAGACCGTTTAAAGAAGATCCAGAATCTCATAATACTCCAAATATCCAAGCTGAAAAAAAAATTACTCTTTTTCCTAAGAGCCAGGAAGATCTCAAATTGATTGGAAAAAAGATCATCAATAGATGCCAACACCAGAATAACATGATTTTAAAGCAGCTATCATCATAAGAATGTATCAATGAACAAATATGAACATGTTTGAAAGAAATGGAAAAAATAAAAGTCTCAACAAAGAAATCCTATATAAAAAAGAGGAAATGTGCAAATTGACCATCACTCCACCACAAATATGGCAGTGCCCACAGTAGAGGCGGGGTTTCCATAACACAAGATGGCTGCACCCACAGTGGAGGCTGAGTTCCTGTAACAAGCCTTAATGAATGAGCAATCAGCAGGGACCTGAGGCTGTGACCACCCTCCACAGTGGGGCTTAACAGAGGGCCTCAGGCTGCACCCTGACCCTGGCACCAGGCCAAGGGACCTAAGGCCACACCCTCACCCAGTAGGGCTTGATGGGGGACCTCAAGTCATGCCCCCCCACCCCAGTGCCAGGCCGGGGGACCTCAGACCATGCCCCCACCCCAGTGCCAGGCCAGGGGACCTCAGGCTGAACCCCTACCCAGCAGGGCTTGATAGGGGACCTCAGATTGTGCCTCCCACCCTAGCACCGAGACGGGGGACCTGAGGCCACACTACCTCGCTCTGGTGCAAGGCTGGGGGACCTGAGGCCATGCCCCCTGCCTGGTGGGGCTTGATGGGGGACCTGAGGCCATGCCCCCACCTGGAAGGGCTTTACAGGGGGTCTCAGGCTGTGTCCTTCACCTGGCAGGGCTTGACGAGACCTCAAGGCATGCCCCCTGCTCCGGCCCAGGATAGGGGACCTTAGACCATGCCCCCACCCTGACACTGGGCCAGGGGACCTGAGGCTGCACCCCCTGCCTGGTGGGGCTTGACAAGGGTGGGACCAGCCAGGTCTGAATCTAGCTCAATGTGGGGGGACCAGCTGGGTCTGGGTCTTGCACAGTTTTGAGGCACACGTGGTTGGGGACTTGACTCTGGGTACCATAGTGTGCCCCAGACTCTGACAAGAGGAAGATTTTCATATACATTTTACTAATTTTATTTAATCTCTGACACTTCTATTATAGAGAAAGGACAAATAGCAATATTAAAATATTTCCTCTAATTAATCCCCTTTCAATGTGCATGAATTCCATGCACTGATCCACTAGTAGAGGTATAAAGAGACAACTGGAAATGCAAAAACTCAATGGATGAGCTACACATCAGAGTTGAGGGGTCAGAGGAAAGTGTCAATGACCTCACACATAAAACAATAGACATGATCTATTCTGAACATTAAAAGTAAATGGGAAATATAAAAAGGAACAGAACCTTGAGGATTTGCACAACTATAACAAAGGGAGGAGAGGAAAAAGAGGATACGGCTAAAAAGGTACCAGAAGAAATAATGGCTAAAAACTTCCTAAATTTGGCAGAAGACATAAATCAACAGTTTCAAGAAGCTCAGTAAACCCCAAATAGAATAAGCCCAAATATAATCCACACTAAAACACAGCACAGTCATACTTATAAAAAACCAAAGACAAAAAGTCTTAAAATTAGGGAGAGAGAAATGATATCTTACCTATAGAGGAAAAGCAATTCAAATGACAGCAAATTTCTCATTAGAAGAATGGTGGCCAGAAGGGAGTGCTGAAAGAAAAGAACTATCAATCTAGAATCCAGTGAATATATCCTTCAAGAATGAAAAGGGGATAATCAAGACATTCCTAGATGAAGGAAATTTTAAAACTATTTGTCATCAGCATATCTACTCTAAAAGAATAGCTAAAGGAAGTTCTCTACACAGGAAAAAATTATTAGAAGAAGGAATCACATCTCAGAATAGCAGAAAAGAGGAAAGAACATGGTAAGCAAAAATATGGGTGAATACAATAGGCTTTTTTTCCCCTTTTGAGTTTTGTAAATTATGTTTGATGGTTGAAACAAAACTTATATCCCTGTCTGATGTGCTTGTCAATGTTGGTAGAAATAATACTTAATACAATTATGTATTTGTCAATTATACCTAAATAAACTTAGGAAAAATTAGAATATAAGAAAAAAGTTAGGAGGAACCAAGATGGCAGCATAGGTAAACACCTATACTGCTGCCTAGTACAACAATTTCAAAACTACCACTAAAAGACAAAACAGACATCATCCAGAACCACCAGAAAGCTGGCCGAGTGGAAATTCTAGAACTAGAAGGAAAGAGAAAAGGATACTGAGACTCGGAGGAGGTGTGGAGGGCAGAGGTGTGGAGACAGAAGTACGGAGACACAAAAATGCGCACACGCAGAAAGGATGGACAGCTGAATACGCAGCTGGCTTCCTCAAATGGGGAGGGAGACAAGGGCCCCCCACTATGTTGAACTCCAGTTCTAGGCAAGACTGGGGAAACCCAGACTCATACTGGATGAATCTGGACTGTCAGGAGGAAGCACACTAAGAATCAGGGGAACTGCAGAGGCACGTGAGCTTGTGGAGAGGGCACACAACTGAGCGTGTGGCTGGCTCTCTCATTCCGGAGGAAAACAAAACCTCCAAACTGCACTGTACTTCAGTTCTGGGAGAGATTTTGGGTATCAAGACTCATTCGGGGAGAAACTGACTGTCTGGCAGCAGGCAAAACTTGAGGGCAGATTTCTCTCAGAGTTGCATGCAGCCATTGCCACTGGACACTGAGACCCAGGAGCCACTTAGGGCGGGGCTGATGGGAAACCAAGGCTGACTGCTCAGCCCTCAGATTTTCCCTCAACCAAGGTGAGCACAGAAGCTCTCCCAGTGTAGACACAGCTGATCCTCACAGCCAATTGGCCTGGAAGTCAACCCCTCCCACTGATACCAACAACAATCTAGGCTTAACTACAAGAAGACAATGCAGCCTATAAAGGAGTGCACCAAGAGTATCCACCTCAGGTAACTGGGGAAGCTGAGTCACTGTCTGCTAGAGGACACCTACCACAGAAAGCCACTCGACCAACTCAGGAAAGCAGCCAAAATGTGGAGACAAGGAAACATCACAATAGAAAGAAATGGAGGGAAAAAATACTGGATATAGAGTTCAAAACCACAGTTATAAGGTTTTTCAAGAATTTCCTAGGAAAGGCCGATAAATTTAATGAGACCCTCAAGGATATGAAAATGTACCAACTAGAAATTAAGCAAACATTGACTGAAATAAATAATATTATACAGAGATCTAACAGCAGACTAGAGGACTGCAAGAATCAAGTCAAATATTTGAAATACAAAGAAGCAAAAAACACTCAGAAAAGCAAAAAGGATCTAAAAAATTGAAGATAGTGTAAGGAACCTCTGGGACAACCTCAAGCATACCAACATCCGAATTAAGGGGGTGCCAGAAGAAGAGAGAGAGCAAGATACTGAAAACCTATTTCAAGAAATAGTGACCGAAAACTTCCCCCACCTGGTGAAAGAAATTGAATTAAAAGTCCAGGAAGCACACAGAACCCCAAAATATAGGAATCCAAAGAGGACCACACCAAGACACATCATAATTAAAATGCTAAGAGCAAAAGACAAAGAGATAATATTAAAAGCAGCAAGAGAAAAAGTTACCTACAAGGGAGCACCCACACGATTGTCAGCTGATTTCCCAACAGAAAATATGCAGACCAGATGGGAGTGGCAAGAAATATTCAAAGTGATGAATAGCAAGAACCTATAACCAAGATTACTCTACCCAACAAAACTACCATTCATAATTGAAGGTCAGATAAAGAGCTTCACAGATAAGAAAAGGCTGAAGGGGTTCATCAACACCAAATCAGTATTATATGACATACTGAAAGGTATTGTTTAAGAAGAGGAAGAAGAAGAAAAAGGTAAAAATAAAAATTATGAACCAACAAATACATGTCTATCAACAAGTGAATCTAAAAATCAAGTGAATTAAAAATCTGATGAACAGAATAATCTGGTGACTATAATAGAATTAGGGGCATAGAAATTCAGTGTACTGACAATTGTCAGGGGGAAAGGGGTGTGGGAGGTGCAGGAATAGACTGGACAAAAAATCGTACACCTATGGATAAAGACAGTGTGGGGGAGGTAAGGGTAGAGGGTGGGGTGGGTACCGGGTGGAGGGAAGCTATGGGGGTAAAAAGAGGAACAATTGTAATAATCTGAACAATAAAGATTTATTAAATTTAAATTTTATTTTAAAAGAAAAAAGTTGTATTATTTCTACACTTCACTCAAACTGGTAAAATGTCAGCACCAGCAGTCTGTATTATGTATATATTATACACTAGGGGCCCAGTGCACAAAATTCATGCACTGGGGGTGAGTGGTCCCTCAACCCAACCTGCCCCCTCACACATACTGGGAGCCCTCAGGGGATGTCCAACTCATGGCTCATCCCTAGCCATCATTCTGCTCAGCTCAGCCCTGGCTGCCTGCGACCACCCAGCCCCGAGGGCTGGGCGCTCACCGCCACTTCCACTCACAGCGCCTGGGGGCCGGGCGCTTCCTGCCACTGCCACCATCGCTGCTGCTGCTGCTGCTGCCACTTCCCCTCACAGCGCCCGGGAGCTGGGTGCTGGCTGCCACTGCTGTTTCATTTCCACCCTCGGGGCCTGGCGCTAGCACCACTTGGCCCCGCCCCCACTCCTGATTGGCTGGTAGCATAGCCAATCAGGAGCAAAGGTATGGTCAAATTTGCATGTTTTTCTTTTATTATATAAGAAGGTTCTCTAGAGCAACCACTAAAAGTTATGCAAACACCCCAAGGCAATATAGGTAATTAAAATATATACTAATAAAAGCCTACATGGCCCTCGCGTGTGACCTCATCACAAGATGGCTGCCATAAGATGGCCACACTCACAGCAGAGGCAGGGCCCAGTGACCACTCCACATGGTGAGGCCTGGGGGTCCTACAGCTCCACGCGGCACAGAGTAGGTGGGTCCCGGGGAAGGAGGTGGGTCACAACAGGAGAGGGCAGTTGTGGGAAATCAGGCAGGCTGGGGAGGGCAGTTGGGGGCAGTCAGGCTGTCTGGGGAGCAGTTAGGCGTCAATCAGGAGGGCAGGGGAATAGGGGATGATTAGGCTGGCAGGCAGAAGTGGTTGGGGGCAATCAGGCAGGCAGGCGAGTGGTTAGGAGCCAGCAGTCCTGGGTTGTGAGAAGGAAGTCTGACTGCCGGTTTAGGCCCAATCCCGCAAGGGTCCTAGATTGGAGAGGGTTCAGGCCAGGCTAAGGGGCACCCCTCCCCCATGCACAAATTTTGTGCACCAGGCCACTAGTAAAATTATAAAAATGACACAAGTAACCCACAGGAAGTTAGAAAAAAGAGAACAAAGCAACGAAAATTTTAACACATAGGAAACAAACAATGAAATTATAGTCTTGATCTCAAGCATATCTAGTAAATAATTGCATTTGATGAATAGAATATAAAATACACCAATTAAATGTCTTAGACTGACATAGTGGATTTTAAAAGCATGAAAAAAATACTGGCTGGATATTAACTAGACTTATTGTGATTATTTCACAATATATTCATACATCAAATGATTATACTGTACACTTGAAAGTAATATATTGTCATATGTTGATTATATCTTCTTTTTTTTTAAGATAAAGAAAAACTGGACTCCAGGGTAAATTTGAATTTCAGATAAATGATGAGGATTTTTTTTTTTAGTATAATACATCCCATACAAGTGCTACCTTAAATTCCCCATGACTGCTTCTTTTCTTTCCAATTGCTCATTTCTCCTAAAAATCAGTGGGAAGAAGAAAAATAAGTTATTTAAAACATGTGTCTTCTTCAAGGAAACTTAGTCATTTGTCTGTGAGGTAGATGTCTCTCACAGGATTATTGTGTAGATTAGAGCTAATGGAAATGAAAGCCCTTAGTACTCAGGAGTTGCTCAATAACTGTTATGCTTCTTTTTTCCTAAATATCAAGGAGAACTTTCAGACATCCTCAGCCTGTCTGTGACTCAGAGATAAACCCAGCTCACCCTTGAACTTGAAATGTCATTATCATTTTAGTAACTAATGCTTTTATTGAAAGAATAAGACACAGTTAACAAAAACTGAGGCAGTACAAAATGATATATGATGAAAAGGAAGTCTCTCTCCTATCTTAGGCCACAGTCATCCACTTCCTCTGGAGGCAACTGCTGTTACCGATTTATTCTTCCAGAGGAGTTAGATGCATGCGGATGCCTATATATAACTCTCATTTTTCCCACCAATGCAAACATACTATACACACTATTTTTAGCTCCTAATTGCCTGGCTGCAGTGGGATACAAGCGGTTGATCCTAAAGGTCCTTATGAAAAACAGTCCTTCGAAACTTGTTGATACCGCTATGTAAGGATGTCGTTCATTGTGTCCCACAGCATCCTCTCTGAAGACCCCCCAGGGAGGAATTCCTGACTGATCTTACTACTCAGAACAGTTGACCTTCTGAGCAATGTGTTTGTTTTTATCTCCTGAACATTGTGAATTGCATAATAACAAGGTTTCCCCTTTCCTGTTGGCTGCTAGAAAGCTTATAGTCAACTTTTGGGTCCACCCTTTGTGAGACAACAAGGGTTGTTGTTTTTAAAATATTTTTATTGATTTTTTTTGAGAGAGGGAGAGGAAGAGAGTGATAGAAACATATATGAGAGAGAAACATCAATATTGATTGGCTACCTCCTGCATACCCTTTACTGGGGATTGAGCTGGAAACCAGGCATGTGCCCTAACCCAGGGAATAAAACTGGCCACCTTCTGTTGCACGTGTCAATGCTCAACCACTGAGCAATACCAGCTGGGCAGAATAGAGGTTTTTATGATATGCATTTTTACTCTTATTCTTGTTTTTCTATATTTAATTTATGCTACCTTGACATATCTTGTGTATATTTGTAAGTTACTGGATTTTTTTTCTTTAGAAAGGTAAAGTTAGAATAATTACATAACTGCCTGGCTTTACTCACCCAATGTCTCCAGTCCCCACCCCTATTCACCCCAATCATATCCTTGCAGTGGCTTCCTGGTACACCCCTCTGGCTTGCTTGGCAATTATTCTCCTGCCAACAATTTATCTTAGTCACACTTTATTGCTTTGGGGCCTTAGGGGGCCTCTCTTGCTGGTCTTTGCCTCACCTACCCCCCTGCCACAATCCTCACCTTCATATGTATTGTGGGCTACCTTTCAGTGCTTGATTTGATCATTATAGGACTGAAGATTCTGGCTCCTAGCCACATAGTAGTCCATTGCCTATCTATCTAAGGTTTGAATTTGTACCCCTTGCAGCCAAGTCTGCATTTGGTAATGTGAGTAGTGTGTGCTAGCTTTTTCATGAACAGAGTTTTCACAGGTTCATGTTACCTCTCTAGACCATGCTAGGCAAAGCTTCAAGGGAGGGCCCTAGAGAAGAGATAAAAATTTTTAAATATATTTTTATTGATGTCAGAGAGGAAGAAAAAGGGAGAGAGAGATAGAAACGTCGATGATGAGAGAGAATCATTGATTGGCTGCCTCCTGCACACCCACCTCTGGGGATCGAGACCACAACCCAGGCATGTGCCCTGATCAGAAATTGAACTATGACCTCCTGGTTCATAGGTCGACGCTCAACCACCGAGCCATGGCAACCAGGTAAGAGATGAATTTTAAAAAAAGTTATTTTCAGAGAAACAGGAAGTTGGACACACACACACACACACACACACACACACAGATGTTCCACTGATTTATACATTTATTGCTTGATTCTTATATGTGTCCTGACCAAAAATCAAACTCACAACCTTGAGGTATCAGGACAATGCTCTAACTAACTGAGGTACCCAGCCAGGGCGAGAAGAGTTGGATTTTGAAGGGCACTACATACCAGGGCAGCTAACCTTGTTTTCCAGGTGAAGGGATTGAAGGGCCAGGAAGGCAGAGTGGTCCCTGGAAAAGAGCACAAAGTTCCTACAGGCCCTAGCCGGTTTGGCTCAGTGGATAGTGTTGGCCTGCGGACTGAAGGGCCCTGGGTTCAATTCCTTGTCAAGGGCACATACCTCAGTTGCAGGATCTTCCCTCGCTCAGGCCCTAGTTGGGGCTCATGCAGGAGGCCACCAATCAATGTATTTCTCTCACATTAATAGTTCTCTGTTTTTACCTCTCTCTTCGACTCTCTCTTTAAAAAACAATATCCTTGGGTGAGGATTAAAAAAAAAAAGACCCTACATAAAAATTAGGAGCCATGAATTGTCTTTCTATACCTGCCACTGAGTGATTAGACAGTGATAGATAAGTCCTATCCCCTCCCTGGGCCCTGGTTTCCTAATCCATAAAGATCAAAAGATAAGGGCCCTTCCAGCTTTGACAGTTCATGATTGTATGCTTCCTACTATTCTTCTTATGGTCTCTATTCCCTCCCTTGGGAATTTTCCAGCCTTTGTTAGCCAGTCTACATATTTAAGCCGATCAGCTAGTTTGCCCCCTATTTGAAGAATGTGCTCGTTTCTCTGGTCTGCTGCCAGTTGGCCTACACTAGGCTTGCTCATAAGACACTCTACTCACTGCTGCAATTATCAATATTCTACCATGGCAGAAATGCTCCTATAAATTAAGGGAAGCCAAGCTTCAAAGTCTGATGGGTCCACTGCATAGTTAGTTTCATTTTCCTTTCAAAGCATCTACAATATTGTCTATTTTGTACTGTAGAGTTGCCATTGGTAGATTGTCTGGATATAGTGAGTGTCATTTCATGGTGGTACTAATTAGCACAACGATCACTCTTATCAGAGCTAAAATTGCTCAGAAGTTAATAGTTGTCTTTCTTCATGGAATGGAAATATATATTTCTTAAATTCAGAAACTTTTTAAAAATATATATATTGCATTATAACTTAGATTTAATAGTAGTACATATGTTTTCCCCTTTTCCTCCCCATTATCCTCCCCCCAGCCTCCCCTAACCTGCAGCACATGTCTCCACCTGCCCCCCCCCCCAGTGTCTTTCATTCATTGGTTATGCTCACATGCATGCATACAAGTCCTTCAGTTGATCTCCCCCAGTACCCACCCCCCACCCTCCCCAGCCTTCCCCCTGTAGCTTGACAGCCTGTTCAGTGCCTCCCTGCCTCTATATCAATCACTCTCCCCTGTTTCTTTTCTTCAAAAATATCTTGCATCTGCATACTAGAAATAAACGTACAAGAACAAAAAATGTTTGAGTCTTAGTTTCAATGTCCAACTGTTCTGAGTCCCAGTTTCAGTGTCAAATAGTTCTTTATGTGTACATGTCAGCAATGGTATCCAGATGGTGGACACATCGTGGCAATGCAAGTTCCATCCTCTCAGGTTTGGTCCTGGGCCGCCTGCAGCCAGGCACAGCTGCTGTTAGCATGGCAAGATGTCGTCAGTGTCCCCCATCTCTGGACCATCCTCGTGACTAGAACAAACCCATCAGTTCCTCACTGTCGCAGGAACTGACATGGTCTTGGAGTTGTTCTCTGAAAACACACAAAAACATTCGCGACCAAAAGTTAACAAATGGATCTTCTATGCAAAATAGATTTGGGATTCTTTTTATTTTTGCCTAAAAGATTTTCCTTTGGCTTATTTTGACACGATGTGTGTTTTTCATGGGTGTCCTGCTATTGGTATTACAAAAGGAAGTTACTTTTCTGGAGTAAGAATTTTCTAGATGTATTTTACATACAGGATATTTTTCCTTATATGATATTACCCCACTATCGCCCCCCCCACCTTTTTCATTAATGGGGGCTATGGGAAATTTTAGATTGCAGTCTTGGTAATTTTACACTTTAATTTTTGCACACAAATATGACTGCTTTACGTTCTTTGGATGTTAGGCAATTTTTACAGTGAGATGAACTACTCATAGATTTTTTAGTTATTGTTTTAGGAACAGCTTTTTGTCCAGTACACTTAAATTTTCTTGAGTGTTCACTTATTTCACTTGGCCAATTTAAATTAATCTGAACACTTGATTACTATTTTACTGTCAATTTTAATACTCAAGCAGAAATCTTAGTTTACCCTATAAATATTAGTGGAAGGGAATATTTGCATTTTTGAGTAGGTCATGAGCATTCCTGGTAATAGATTGAATTTAGATATAGAGTAGCTATTGCTGGCTGAGTCTCTGTCTGCCACCTGGGTCCCAGTCCGAGCCGTGCGTGGGAGGCGAAGCAGCTATTGGGGCAAGAGACCTACCTCAGGAGGGGTGAGAATTCAAGTCCCTGCAAGGTTTGTGGGTGAGGGTCTGTGCCCTACCTCTGTTGACCTTTTAGTTCTCTCCTTTTGGCCCCTCTGCGACTGTCCCTGTCTTAGGTTGTTCCTTCCCTGAGGAATCTTACCCGTCTCTGGCTAACCAGCCATCCTCTGGGGCCAAACAGGGTGATGTGAGGTTCAGTTCTGTCTCCTTTGTATTCTATGCCCCCGTGGCCTCCACATCCAGCACCTGCCTTGGGGTCCCCTCGCCTGCTGGCGGGGTCCCAGTACTGACCACATATCTCGGGGGACCCAGGTTTCTTCTCCAGAGAGGGCCCAGCTCACACCATGTCAATTCAATCTTAAACTAGCTACCAATTTTTTTATAACTTTATATAAACTTTGTCAGGGATGTGAAAACACAAATTACTTACCTTAGTTCAAGAGTTCAAATATATTGACTTTCCCCCTTACTCCCACCATCTGCCACTTACCCTGAGGGTTGACATTCTGATGGACCTTTCTCAGTCTCTGGATCTATTCTTGTTCATCAGTATATGTCATTCATTATATTCCTCAAAGGAGTGAGATCATGTGATATTTGTCTTTCTCTGCCTGGCTAATTTCACTTAGCATAATGCTCTCCAGCTCCATCCATGTTATTACAAATGGCAGGAGCTCCTTCTATTTTACCGCAGCGTAGTATTCCATTGTGTAGATGTACCATAGTTTTTAAATCCACTCATCTGCTGATGGGCACTTAGGCTGTTTCCAAATCTTAGCTATGGTGAATTGTGCTGCAATGAACATAGGGGTGCATATATCCTTTCTAATTCGCATTTCTAGTTTCTTGGGGTATATTCCTAGAAGTGGGATCACTGGGTCGAATGGGAGCTCCATTTTTAGTTTTTTGAGGAAACTCCATACTGTTCTCCACAGTGGCTGCACTAGTCTACAATCCCACCAGCAGTGCACGAGAGTTCCTTTTTCTCCCCATCTTCGTCAGCACTTGTCCTTTGTTGATTTGTTGATGTAAGCCATTCTGACAGGTCTGAGATAGTACAGCAAGTTTTCATATGTCTCTGGGCCTTCGTTTTGTCTTCTTTCGAAAAGATTCTATTTAGGTTTGTTGCCCATTTTTTATTGGATCAATTGTCCTCCTTTTATTGAGTTTTGTGAGTTGACTGTAGATGCTTAAGATTAAAACTTTATTACTGATAACATTTGCAAATATGTTCTCCCATACAGTGGCTTTTCTTGTTGTTTTGTTGATGGTTTCTTTAGTTGTGCAAAAGCTTTTTATTTTGATGTAGTCCCGTTGGTTTATTTTGTCTTTAGCTTCCATTGCCCTAGGAGGAGTATCATCGAAGAAGTTCTTTTGGCATGTGTCTGAGATTTTTCTTCCTGTGGATTCCTCTAATATTTTTATGGTTTCCTGTCTTATGTTTAAGTCCTGTATCCATTTTCAGTTTATTTTTGTGTATGGTGTAAGTTGGTGGTCTAGTTTCATTTTTTTTTTGCATATTTCTGTCCAATTTTCCCAACACCATTTATTGAAGAGACTCTCTTGACTCCATTTTATGGTCATGCCTCCTTTGTCAAATATTAATTGAGCATAGTGGATTGGGTTGATATCTGGATTCTCTATTCTATGCCATTGGTGTATATGTCTGTTCTTGTGCCAGTACCAGGCTGTTTTGAGAACAGTAGCTTTGTAATACAGCTTGAAATCTGGAATTGAATTCCCACCGACTTTGTGCTTCTTTCTCAGGATTGCTGTGGCTATTCGGGGCCTTTTTAAAAATTCCAGATGAATTTTTGGAGAGTTCTTTCTAGGTCTGTGAAATATGTCATTGATATTTTAATGGGGAGTGCATTGAATCTCTAGATTGCTTTGGGTAGTATGGACATTTTAATGATATTGATTCTCCCAATCCATGAACATGGTATGTTCTTCCACCTGTTTACATCTTCCTCTATCTCTTTTTTTAGTGTCCTGTAGTATTCCACAAATAGGTCTTTTACCTCCTTAGTTAAATTTATTCCTAGGTATCTTAATTTTTTTGGTGTGATGGTAAATGGGATTGCTTTTTTAGTCTCTCTTTCTGTAAGTTCACTATTAGTGTATAGAAATACCATAGATTTCTTGGCATTAATTTTGTAGCCTGCTACGTTGCTGAACTCATTTATTAAGTCTATTAGTTTTTTTATGGAGTCTTTCATGTTTTTTATGTACAACATCATGTCATCTGCAAATAAGGATAGCTTTACTTCTTTTTTTCCAATTTGGATGCCGTTTATTTCTTCTTGTTGTTTAATTGCAATAGCTAATACTTCCAGTACTATGTCGAACAGGAGTGGTGAGAGTGGGCATTTCTGTCTTGTTCCTATTCTTAGGGGAAATAGTTGCAGTTTTTGCCCATTGAGTATGATGTTTGCTGTGGGTTTATCATATATGGCTTTTAATATGTTGAGGTATGAACCTTCTATTCCTACCTCGTTGAGAGTTTTTATCAAGAAAGGATGCTGGATTTTGTCAAATGCTTTTTCTGCGTCAATTGATATGACTATGTGATTTTTATCTCTCAATTTGTTTATGCGATGTATCACATTTATTGATTTGCGGATATTGTATCATCCTTGCATTCCTCGGATAAATCCTACTTGGTCATGGTGTATGATCTTTCTGATGTACTGCTGGATCCGATTTGCTAGAATTTGTTGAGGATTTTGGCATCTATATTCATGAGGGATATTGGCCTGTAATTCTCTTTCATTGTGTCATCTTTATCTGGTTTTGGTATTAGGGTGATGCTAGCTTCATAGAAGGAGTTGGGAAGTGTTCCATCCTCTTGAATTTTCTGGAATAGTCTGAGGAGGATAGGTTTTAGTTCTTCCTTGAATGTTTGGTAAAACTCCCCTGTGTAGCCAACTGGCCCTGCACTTTTGTTTGCTGGAAGATTTTTGATGACTGCTTCAATTTCTTCCATATTTATTGGTCTATTGAGCTGTTTAGATTCTTCCTTATTGAGTTTTGTGAGGTTATAGTTTTCTAGGAATATAACCATTTCCTCCAGGTTTCCAGTTTGTTGGAGTAGAGTTGTTCATAGTTTTTTTAAACAATCCTTTTTATTTCAATGGCATCTGTTATTATTTCACCTTTCACTTCCAATTTTATTTATTTGGGTCCTCTTTGCTTCTTGGTGAGCCTGGCTAGAGGTTCATCATTCTTGTTTTTCCTTTCAAAGAACCAGCTCTTGGTTTTATTGATCTTCTGTATGGTTTCTTTGGTCTCTATAACGTTCATCTCTGCTCTGATCTTTAGTATTTCCTTCCTTCTGCTTACACTGGGCTTTTCTTGTTGCTTTCTTTCTAACTCTTTGAGTTGTTGGGTTAGATAATTTATTGCCACTGTTTCTTGTTTTTTTGCAGTAGGGTTGTAGAGCTATGAACTTCCCTCTCAGAACTGCTTTCACTGTGTCCCATAGATTTTGGATTGTTGGGCTATCATTGCCTTTTGCTTCCATGATGTTTTCTATTTCTTCCTGATCTCTCTAGTAACCCAGTCATAGTTTAATAGCATGCTGTTTATTCTCCATGTGTTTGGCTTATTAGGATTGTTTTTATTGTAGTTGATTTCCAGCTTTATGCCACTGTGATATGAGAATATGCTTGATGTGATTTCTTTCTTCTTGAATTTGGAGAGACTTTGCCTATGAACCCATCTTTGAGAATGACCCAGGGGCACTTGAAAAGAATGTATATTCTATGGCTTTGGGGTGAAATGATCTGAAGATGTCAATTAATTCCATCTGGTCTAGTGAGTCATTGAGGATTGATGTTTCTTTACTGATTTTTTGTTTAGAGGATTTGTTCAATGGTGATACTGGGGTATTAAAGTCTCCTACTTTGATTATATTGCTGTCTATCTCTCCCTTGATATCAATCAGGGGTTTTTATATGTATTTGGGTGCTCCTGGTTTGGGTGCTTATATGTTTACCAGAGTTATTTCTTCTTGTTGAATTGCTCCCTTTATAATTTTGAAGTGGCCTTCTTTATCTCTTGTTATGTTCTTCACTTTGAGATCTAATTTGTTGGATATAAGTATTGCTACCCCAGCTCTTTTTCCATTTCCATTCACCTGAAGAACCTTTTTCCATCCTTTCACCCTCAGTCGGTGTGCATCTTTTTTTCGGAGGTGGGTTTCTTGTAGACAACAGACATATGGGTTGTGTTTCTTATCCTATGTCTGTTACCCTATGTCTTTTTTTTATTGGAGAATTTAAACCGTTTACATTTAAAGCTATTATTGATAGGTACTAATTTGTGGCCATTTTTGTTCTTTACCCCTCAGTCTGTGTGCATCTTTTTTTCAGAGGTCGGTTTCTTGTAGACAACAGATATATGGGTCGTGTTTCTTATCCTATGTCTGTTACCCTATGTCTTTTTATTGGAGCATTTAAACCATTTACATTTAAAGCTATTATTGCCGAGACCGGTTTGGCTCAGTGGATAGAGCGTCGGACTGCAGACTGAAGGGTCCCGGGTTCAATTCCGGCAAGGGCATGTACCTTGGTTATGGGCACATCCCTGGTAGGGGGCGTGCAAGAGGCAGCTGATCGATGTCTCTCTCTCATTGATGTTTCTGACTTTCTATCCCTCTCCCTTCCGCTCTGTAAAAAACGAATAAAATATATTTTTTTTAAAAAAAAGAAAAAGAGAATAAAGCTATTATTGATAGGTACTTATTTGTGGCCATTTTTATTCTTTACCCCTGTGTTCCTTCTTCACCTCCTATTTCTATTTACAGCAGACCCTTTAGCATTTCTTGCATTGCTGGTTTGGTGGTAATGTATTCCCTTAGACCTTTTTTGTCTATGAAGCTCCTGATTTGACCTTCAATTTTGATTGATAGCCTTGCTGGGTACAGTATTCTAGGATTCAGACCCTTTCTTTGCATGACTTTGTATATTTCATTCCAATCCCTTCTGGCCTGAGAAGTTTCTGTTGAGAAATCACGTCCTAATCTGATGGGGGTTTCTTTGTAGGCGACTTTCTCTCTCTCTCTGGCAGCTTTTAAGATTCTGACTTTGTCGTTGATGTTTGCCAATTTTATTATAATGTGCCTTGGCGTAGGTCTTTTGGGGTTTATTTTGCTTGGGACTCTGTGAGCTTCTTGGATTTGTGTGGGTTTTTTCTTTCCTATGTCAGGGAAGTTTTCTGTCATTATTTCTTCCAACAGGTATTCTATTCCTTGTTCAGTTTCCTGTCCCTCTGGAAGCCCTATTATTTGGTTGTTGTTTTGTTTTAGGTTTTCCCAAAGCTTTGTTTTCTTTTCTTTTCTTTTCTTTTCTTTTCTTTTTTTTTTTTTTTTTTTGAGGTGAAAGCATTTTTATTTTATTTTATTTTATTTTTCTATTTTTTTATTACACCATAACTTATATTTAATAGTAGTACATATGTTTTCCTTTCCCCCCTCCAATACTCTCCCCCCAGCATCCCTTACCCCCCAGCACATGTCCCCACCTGCCCCCCTCCCCGCCCCAATGTCTTTCGTTCATTGGTTATGCTCATATGCATGCATACAAGTCCTTCGGTTGATCTCCCCCAGCATCTGCCTCCCATGCACCCCAGACTTCTCCCTGTAGCTTGACAGCCTGTTCAAGGCTACCCTGCCTCCCCCCTGTTTCTTTTCTTCAAAAATATCTTGCCTCTACATACTAGAAATAAACATATAAGAACAAAAAATGTTTGAGTCTCAGTTTCAATGTCCAAGTGTTCTGAGTCCCAGTTTCAATGTCAAATAGTTCTTCTTGTGCACATGTCAGCAATGGTATCCAGATGTTGGACACATTGTGGCCATGCAAGATCCATCCTCTCTGTTTTGGTCCTGGGCCACCTGAAGCCATGCACAGCTGCCAACTGCTAGCATGGCAAGGTGTCGTCAGCGTCCCCCATTTCTGGAATGTCCTCGTGGCTTGAACAGACCTGTCAGTTCCTCACTGTCACGGGAACCCACATGGTCTTGGAGTTCTGTGAAAACACACAAACACACTCTCGACCAAAAGTTAACAAAGGGATCCTCTCTGCAAAATAGACTTGGGATTCTTTTTATTTTTGCCTAAATGATTTACCTTTGGCTTATTTTGACACCATATGTGTTTTTTCATGGGCGTCCTGCTGTTGGTATTACAAGAGGAAGTTACTTTTCTGGAGTAAGAATTTTCTAGATGTCTTTTACTTACAGGATATTTTTCCTTACATGATATTACCCCAGTGTCCCCCCCCCTTTTTTTGATTTATGGGGGCTTTTGGAAATTTTATATTGCAGTCTTGGTAATTTTAAATTTTAATTTTTACATACAAATATGATTGCTTTAGGTTCTTAAGATGTTAGGCAATTTTACAATGAGATGAACTACTAATAGATATTTTAGTTAGTGTTTTAGGAAAAGCTTTTTGTCCAGTACACTTAGATCTTCTTGAGTGTTCACTTATTTCACTTGGCCAATTTAAATTAATCTGAAAACTTGATTACTCTTTTACTGTCAATTTTAATACTCAAGCAGAAATCTTAGTTCACCCTGTAAATATTGGTGGAAAGGAGTATTTGCATTTTTTGAGTGGGTCTTGAGCATTCCTGGTAATAGACTGAATTTAAATATGGAGCAGCTATTGCTGGCTGAGTCTCTGTCTGCCACCTGGGTCCTGGTCTGAGTTATGCTTTGGAGGCGAAGCAGCCATGGAGGCAGGAGACCTCCCTCTGGAGGGGTGAGAATTCAAGCCCCTGAAAGGTTTGTGGGTGAGGGTCTGTGCCCCACCTCTGTTGACCTTTAGTTCTATCCTTTTGGCCCCTCTGCGACTGCCTGTCTTAGGTTGTTCCTTCCCTGAGGAATCTTACTCATCTCTAGCTAACCAGCCATCCTCTGGGGCCAAACAGGGTGATGTGAGGTTCAGTTCTGTCTCCTTTGTATTCTATGCCCCTGTGGCCTCCACGCCCTGCACCTGCCTTGGGGGTCCCCTTCGCAAAGTTTTCTTAGGCTCTCCTCCTGCTTTTTAATTTTTTTTTCTAGAAGCTGCTCTACTTGGGTATTTTTTCCTACCTTGTCTTCCAGCTCACTGATGTGGTCCTCTGCTTCTTCTAGTCTACCTGTGATACTTTCTATGGAGTTCTTTACCTCAGCAATGTCACTTTTAATTTCTTCTTGGGTCTTCTTCATTTCTTCTTGGGTCTTCTTCATTTCCTCTTGGTTCTTCTTCAATTCCTCTAGGTTCTTACTCATAATGACTTCTATTCTCTTCAGCCACCCTAGGACCATTTCTCTGAACTCTCTCTCTCTCTCTGACAGGTTGATTGCTTCCATTTTGTTTACCTCTTTTTCTGGTGAGGCTTGTTTTTCTTTCATTAGTGTTCTGTTTCTTTGTCTCCCCATGGTCTCTCTTCTCTGTGTGTCTGGTTATGTAGTTCTCACTCTCCTGTGTTGATTTAAAGGCTCAAACTACAACACAACCAGGTGCAACGCACCAGGCACTGCAGAGGAATGTATTCACGGTATTGGTAACTCCAAATTAAAGGTGATTGCCAGGGGAAGGCAAATTGGGTGATAGGTGAGAAAGAATAGAATAAGAGAAAACACACTCGCACTCAGAAAAGAAAGAAAAAGAAAGAAGAAAGAAGAAAGAAAGAAAGAAAGAAAGAAAGAAAGAAAGAAAGAAAGAAAGAAAGAAAAGAGTGAATGCCAAAATGAAATTGGGTAACGGGGAAGGAGTAAAAAGAAAGAAAGGGGAATAAACTGTAAATATGGGTTGAAAACTCCTAAAGGATCGCCACTAATCCCAGCAAAAGCCAGCAACAAGTACCTGGATATTGATACAAACTACATACAACAACTAATGTCAAATGAGGTTAGGGAACACAGAAGCATAAATCTTAAAAAAAAAACAACAACAAAAAAACCAAACAATACAAACAACAACGAAATAAAAAACAATGCCAAAAATCCCCCACAAAACAAATTAAAAGAAAAGAATAAGTAAACCAGTCTCAAAAACATGCATAAAATATCGATATGATCAACAGTCAGGTAAACAACATCAGCAGGACAGAGAGAAAAAGAATTTAGGATAGTGAAGTCAGAGAAGTGAGAAATGTGTATGGACTTGGAGCAGGTGGTTGGAGATTAGATATAAAAGGGGTGAAATTTTAACAGGGGGTAAAAAGAGAGAATAAGGAAAATCTAAAGTAGAAAAAGTGTAAGGGGAACAAGACACTAATTAGGGAAAAGTTAGCAAGAGAGTGATGGCATATGGGTGAAGTTGAGGTCGAGTAAAAAGATACTAAAGGGTAGATGAAAATATACTGTATAACACTAATCCCAAAGTAGAATAAAGATGAAATAAAATGGCACTTAAAAAAAGTTTAATTAGTAGTAGAAATAAAAATTGATTTATTAATTTGTGTTACACAAGAGTCAATTTGTGATCCAGGTGGCAGTGTTTCTGGATTGACCTCTGGGTCTATTGGTCCTCTTTAGCCTGATCTAAAATCCCGCTATGCCTATGGTATTCAATACTGATTTGTGGGAATAGGCTGCCCCAGAGCTGCCTCTCTAATGGTGAGCACCTGTTCTGATCCCCAGCCTCAGAAAAACAGCTCACCTCTGGTCTCCCAGGTTATCCCCCACCAGAGGATCCCACATTCCTGCTTCAGCACTGAGAAACTCTGATTGGGAGAGGAAAAAACGCAGGCGCGCGAACTCAAGTCCCGCCCATATGTCTGCGCAAAACCCCTTTACCCCTTGGGTTTGGCAGCCCACTCCCTCCCAAAATTGTTAGCCTGGCCTTCTCCTTCAGGTCCAAATGGGTTGCTTTCTAGGTATCCCCTCTGCCACCAACTCTGAGGGCCCTCTTCCACGTTTACCAGCTCCAACAGCCATGGACTTTTCCTTTTTTTTTTCTTCCAGGAGCAAGTCTCCCTGCTTTGCCAGCTCCCTCAACCCCAGGGGAAATCTGACCTTTCCGTGGCAGAGCCTGCCTCGGAATCCACTTCTGTGCCAACTAGGAACCAATGTTCCGGGGGTCTCAGCCGCCCATTGGGTACTGCAGCTGTAAAATTTTCAGGCTCTTCCCCCTTCAAGATGGCGCAGTCCGCCTCCGCGCCAGTGGCTCCGCAAGAGAACCCAGCCACAACAGGGCTGCTCCATTAGGGGAGGCAAATCTAACAGTCCCCTCCTTCTCCCAAAGCCCAGCTGTCTCCCAACTCTCCAACAAACACTCCCCCCACGACCCTTAGTTGCTCCCTTCGTCTACCCTGGGACACAAATGATTATGTGTCCTTCTGTTCCACCGCCATCTTTTTACCTCTCCAGAACTCTTAACATATAGAAAAACACAGAAACAATAATAGTTGATTCTAATAGTTCGTTTTTATGGATCAACTTATTCTTCACAACAATCCATTGAAATTGGTACCACTCTAATAAACAAAATATGTAGCCATAACTCTGATTTATCAAATGTTTACTTTTTTGCCATATTTACCTTAGATTATTTAAACAAAAAAGAAAAGAAAGAGTCAAAACCGGTTTGGCTCAGTGGATAGAGCGTCAGCCTGTGGACTGAAAGGTCCCGGGTTCGATTCTGGTCAAAGGCATGTACCTTGGTTGTGGGCACATCCCCAGTAGGGGGTGTGCAAGAGGCAGCTGATCGATTTTTCTCTCTCATCGATGTTTCTGACTTTCTATCCCTCTCCCTTCCTCTCTGTAAAAAAATCAATAAAATATATTTAAAAAGAAAAGAAAAGAAAGCATTGCCGAAGCAGTTAACATTCTCCCTAACCCATTCCTCTTCTACTCACCCAATTGGTAACTATTATTCTAAAGCTGGTGGTTGGTGAGAATCTATTTATGTTTTTATACTTTATCACATAGTGTTTATCTATAAACATTCTATAGTATTGATTTCTTGGGGTTTTTAAAAATGTTTGAATAAATGATGACATCATGCACATTTCTTTTTTAAATTTGAGTGGTTAATTTTGTACTTTGTTATACAAATCATAAAATGTCAACAATTAGGTCCCATCTAGACTCCCTTTTATCGTAGAACTCCTAATTCCCTCACAGCCTTGGGTTTCAAGAGGTCTTCCTATCAGTCTTCCATGAACTAAGTTTATGCCCTTTACAATAAGACCAATCTAACTTGCTCCCATCAGGCCAGTAGGTATGAATTCCCTCAACTTCTAAATTGACCCCACCAAATGATCTGTATCTTTATTCACCACCAAAACCCCTTTTCTTCCAATCCCCAGAATTTCAATGAATGCCTCACAAATCTGTATATATCCATAATTTACTCCTGATCTCCAGGACCATATATCCATCTACCTAACTGGACACTCTGGGTGACTCTAAGGCACCTCAGATTCAAATTGCCTGAAATAAAAGTTTGTCCACCCTCCTCTGTAAAACAAAGCACACACTTTTAAAAAAATCTTCACCCAAAAATAATATTATTGACAGAGAGAGAGAGAGAGAGAGAGAGAGAGAGAGAGAGAGAGAGAGAGAGGGAGAGAAGAGAGAGAGAGAAGAGAGAGAGTCCTCGGGACAAATCCACAAAGTAGGTATGTGCCCTGACCTGCAATCGAACCCGCTGCCTTTTGGTGGATGGGACGATGCTTCAACCCACTGATCCATCTGACCAGGCCCAAGCATAACTCTTGAAAGAATTGTTTTTTTTTTTGAAGGTAGATGTTTTCTTTTTATATATACAAGACACATTAATCCATTAAATTTGAAGACACAGTACAAAAAAAAAACAACCACTTCAACTAATCCATCTGACAATGCTGTTCATATTCATGACGCCATTTTTTGTTGTTATTTTGTTTCCTAATAATAAAGGAGGAGACATAGGGCTGTTGGGCTGATATATATTTGGGGGTACCCCCCTCCCCACCTCATCCATACACCACCAGGGTGAACAGGAGGAAAAGGAAGGGCAGGGCTCACAGCAAAGTTTCATAATCTTGAATGCAAGGGGGAAGGAGGAAAGGAAAGGGGGGGGGGGGAGTGAAAATACAAATCCTATAATACATACAACAGAGTGGGGATGGTATGGGAATGAACAGACATGAAGCTGAGGCATGGGATGGGCCACTGGGGGTGAGGGTGGGGCAGCGGAACCCTTCCACATTCCTCTCTTTGATGCTGTTTCCATAGTTGCCAGGCTGAGAAGCCCTCTCAGGAGATGGGACCAGGAAGAGAGGGTCAGGGCCTCAGTTGGCCCCCCAGCTGTAGCTGTTGTAGGCAGACTTGTTGGTCTGGGGCTTCTGCGGGATGGAGCTGGTCTGGCTATGTTGCCCGCTGCCCATCTGGCCATCCTGCTGTAGGTGATGGTGAAGGATCTGGGAGTGCGGCTGCTGATGGGGGGTCAGAATGTGCATAAAGGGGGCAGGTGGGTAGGCAGCAGCTGTGGCTGGATTGATGGGCCCCCTACTTCCTAGGGCTGAAGGCAAGTTGAAGGAGGCAGCAGGAGTACCGGAATGAAAACCTTGTTTCTCAAAGGATTGCTGGGTTTTGGAGTACACAGAACCCAAGATATCTGGCACGCCCATGTTACTGGAGGTGACTAATACACCAGTGTTGTATCCATGAGACCCATATCCACTTGGCTGTTGGAAAGGGGTGGCCGATGCATTCACACTGACATTCACACCATGCTGCTTGGAAGAGGTAGGAGCCACAGGGAACACCGCAGGCCCATACTGGAAGGTGCTGGGGAGGCCCGGAACCCCTGTGTCGTATGGCAGGCTGGTGTAACTGTAGCCAGGAGGCAGCGCCGGGTTCAGGAATGTCTGCTGCGTCGTGTGGTGAATCTGCGTCTGGTTCTGTTGGGGTTGGGCCAAGGTAGTGGCCGGAGCTGGGGAGGAGGCATCCCCACGGCCAAACTTTGTGAGGTCACCAGAATAAGGGTTGCTGACCAGGCTACCATCCCTTCCAGTCAGTGGCGTGGTGGGTGTGGGAAATGGGATGCTGTAGTAATCCAATGGAAATCTTCTTTGAAGCATCTGCAAGTCATCATAACCATATACTTGTGGCGGGTAGGCATGTAACAGCCCTGGAGCCATAATATACGATTAGGCAACAATGGTGGGACCCCAGGAGGGAGATTAGGAGGAGCTTTTCCTGAAGGTGTAGCAACTGAGCTTCGAATCGAGGCTGTGACAGTGGAGTTGCTACCTAGGCTGAGGCCCAGGCTGCTGCCACTGTTGAGACTGGAGGAGACACTGACCACTGGTGGAGGTGCAGAGACTGTGCTGGACATTGTGGAGAAAGTGCTAGAGGAAGAATGAAGATTCGCCTCACTCTCCACGCTTGTGTGCAAAAGAGTGGATGTTGAAGTGCGCCCAGAAGATGTTGATGACGAAAGGGTATTCTGCTGAGTAGATAACGTACTGTTGTGTTGTGTGGTAGTAGTATTTGGAATCTCCTCACTGAGGCTCAAGCCACCCAAAGTGGATGAGTGCTGATTGGTTGTCGTCAATAAGGAAGCTGCAGATACCGTTTCACTGAGAGGGGGGATACTAGAAGTAGAAGGTGAATCAGATTTCACTGCAGAGCCTGTAGCACCTTCAACAGATTGCGTGGTCTGTAACTGCGTGGCCTGCACAGAACTGAAGCCATTCTTTGCCTGAGTCAGGTCCTTTTGGGGTGATGAAGGGATGGAGCTGGGGTACAGCCGAGTCTGTGTGGATCTCTGTTCATACAGAGGGCCCTGAGCATTGTTTTGGGAGGTATAGGTTGTCGACTGAATTGGGCCACTCTGATAACCGGACTCCTGACTCTGATTAGATGAATTTGTAGATGAAGATTCACTGGCCGTGCTGGTGTAGAGGCTATTTGGAGCCTGGCTTGAAGAGGCGCTCGTGGTTGGAGTGGACTCATAATCAGAAAGCACAGGCTCTGACCCAAACTGCAATGCCCCAAACTGCAGGTTTAGCCCTGAGATATCTGCTGAGCCAGGCATCACCACAGCCAGAGCAGGAATCTTAGAAGTCAAGGAAGCTTTTTTTTTCTGCTGTTTCAGTTTTTGCTGGGCCGGCTGAGGGCTGGAGGATTGGTTGTTCTGAAGACCCAGGAGACATTTGTGGAGCCGAGGTGGGTTTGCTTGGCAGAGGAGAAGAGGGGGGTGGAGGTGCAGCTGTGGAGGTAGCCACTGCGGGTGGTTTCTCCTGAAGAAACACCTCCATCATGGTTGAAGATGGGGTAAAAGCCTGGCGCTTTGTAAATGGGCTATGCACTGTTGAATCATTTGGGTTCTTCAAATCGTATTGCGCCAGCGAGGGGGACGGTGTGGTGGAGCCCATGTCCCAAGAGGAGGTGGTGGTGGTTCCAGACTGAGAATGCTGTGCTGCCAGCTGAGCCAGAGCCTGAGCAGTCTTGAATTGCTCCAAGAACTGGGAGCCTGTGGTACTGCCACTTTTAGCTTCACTGACATCGCCAAATCCTTTTCCTAACATGCTCACCACACTGTGATGAAAAAATGTGTTCCCAGAAGCAGGCTGTGATATAGTATTCTGCTTCGAGTTACTGAACACCAGAGGCTGGGCAAGAGAAGGAGCCTGAGAGGGATCCAGATTAGACGAATCATTCTCCATTGAAGATGGTGTCTTCCCCAACAGAACAGCAAGGTCAATTCTCTGACCAGCAGTGAATGTCACATTCTCTGCAGGCAGAGGCACTGAAGACACGTTAGAGACAGTGAAGATCTTGGTCTCAGAAAGATCTTCATTCCAATCTTCAGTTCCCCACTCTTCTGTTGCGGTCCTCCATGCACTCGTCCCATCATCTGGCTCGAAGTGGCCAGTGTTGTTCCATGCACTGCCGCTGTTATTGCCATAGTTATCATCAGCATTGGCTGGTTCTGCATAATCAGCCGGATTAAAGGTTCCCATTCCTTGAGCGGAAAACCTTCCTCCCCGCCTACCAGAACCACCTCTGCCTCGTCCACGACCTCTTCTGCCTCTCTCTGTGCCTCTTCCAGAAGGCCCTCCACTCTTGGTGCCTTCTAATCCATTTTCCTGACCCCGAACTCTTCCCCATCTTGGTGGCCCACCACGTCGCCAACTATAGTCTCTGTCCCGGTCTCGATTTTCTTTGCCTTCCTCATTGGATTCCGTTTGGCCACCATCCTTCTGTCCTGAGACTCTTTTCTTCTTCCCAACCATCTCCCAGGAATGCGTGTCTGGGTTTTCTTCCAGCAGTACATTGATGGCTCTGTTGACATCTCCATTACAGTCATGCAAAGCAATGACACATTCATCCTGGTTCTTGCCTGTGATATCAATCAATTGTTTCACCTTTTCCTCAAAGTCAGCATCATTATGGTCTGAAATCATCTGTGCAAGTCGAATTTGTTCCGCAGTGGCCTGTGGCCGTTGCTTGTGCTGTGTCTGGTTTTGGTTTTGAGGTTGTTCCCAGTTTCCCCGGGCTCGGTTCGTGCCCACCGACGTCATCATTTACAGTATATACAAATAACAGTATTTACAAGGTAGAATACTCAGTCTCCTCCACATTGACACCCCCGGGCCTTGAAAGAATTGTTTACACACAGTTTAAATGTCTTATTTCCCACTCACTCTTCTTTTTTAATCTAATCACTTCTTTTTTTTAACATTTTAATCTTTATTGTTCAGTTTATTAATTACAATGTTCTCCCTTTTCCCTCCCTATAGCTCCCCTCCACCCAGTACCCATCTCACCCTCTGCCCTTATACCCCCCCCCCCACTGTCCTCTTCCATAGGTGTATGATTTTTGTCCAGTCTTTTGCTGGACCTCCCCCACTCCTTTTCTCTCAAAGAATTGTTAGTCCATTCCCTCTCTATGCCCATGATTCTGTTATATTCACCAGTTTAACGTGTTCATTAGATTTTTAATTCACTTGATTTTTAGATTCATTTGTTGATAGTTGTGTATTTGTTGTTCATAATTTTAATTTTTACCTTTTTCTTCTTCCTCTTTTTAAAGAATACCTTTCAGCATTTCATATAGTACTGGTTTGGCGGTGATGAACTTTATCTGACCTTCAATTATGAATGATAGCTTTGCTAGGTAGAGTATCCTGGTTATAGATTCTTGCTATTCATCACTTTGAATATTTCTTGCCACTCCCATCTGGCCTGCATAGTTTCTGTTGAGAAATCCGCTGACAATAGTATAGGTGCTCCCTTGTAGGTAACTAACTGTTTTTCTCTTGCTGCTTTTAATATTATCACTTTGTCTTTTGCTCTTGGCATTTTAATTATGATGTGTCTTGGTGTGGTCCTCTTTGGATTCCTATAGTTTGGGGTTCTGTGCAATTCCTGGACTTTTAAGTCAATTTCTTTCACTAGGTGTGGGAAGTTTTCGGTCACTATTTCTTGAAATAGGTTTTCAGTATCTTGCTCTCTCTCTTCTTCTGGCACCCCCATAATTCAGATGTTGGTATGCTTGAAGTTGTCCCAGAGGCTCCTTACACTATCCTCAATTTTGGGGATTCTTTTTTCTTCTTGCTTTTCTGGCTGAGTGGATTTTGCTTCTTTGTATTTCAAATCTTTGACTTGATACTTGTGGTCCTCTAGACTGCTTTTAGGTCTTTGTATAATATTTTTTATTTCATTCAGTGTATGCTTAATTTCTAGTTGGTCCTTTTTCATATCCTTGAGAGGCTCATTCATATCCTCGAGGGTCTTGCTCATATCCTTGAAGGTCTCATTCATATCCTCAAAGGTCTCATTAAGTTCATCAGCCTTTTCTAGGGGCCTCTGGAAAAACCTTATAACCGTGGTTTTCAACTCTATGTCCAGTCGTTGTTTTTTTTCCCTCCATTTCTTTCAAATGTGGTTTCTTTCCATGTCTCTGCATTTTGGCTTCCCTGAGTTGGTCAATTAGCTTTGTGTGGTAGATGTCCTCTAGGGGGCAGTGGCTCAGCCTCCCCAGTTAGCTGAGGTAGATACTCTTGGTGCAGCCTTTTATGAGTTGCACAGTCTTTTTGTAGTTAAGCTTAGATTATTATTGGTAGCACTAGGAGGGTTTGACCTCCAGGCCAATTGGCTGTGAGGATCAGCTGTGTTTTTATGCTGTGAGAGCTGTTGTGCTCAGGTTGGATGGGCGAAATCTTCGGGCTGAGCAGGCAGCCTTGATTTCTTGTCAGCTCCACCGTATGCAGCACCTGGTTCTCTGTGCCTGGCGGTAATGGCTGCACACACCTCTGACAGAAAGCTGCTGCCAAGCTCTACCCGCTGCTGGATAATTCAGCTTCTCCCCAAATGAGTCTGCACACCCAAAGTCTCACCCAGGATTGTAAAACAATGCAGTCCAGTGGTTTCCCTTCCTCCTTTTTTTTTTTTTTTTGCTCCCGAACGAGAGAGCAAGTCACAAGTCTTCTCTGCGTGCTCGCACACTTTTGCAGTTCCCAAGTTTACACGCCCCCTCTGCAAGTTCGCAGACCTCTGCAGCACCCGAGTTTCAGCATGCTTCCTCCTTACTGTCCAGTTTCACCCCGTATGAGTGTGGGGTCCCCAGACCTCACCCGGAACTGGGGAATCAGTGCAGTTGGATGCCTTTGTCTCCCTCCCTGTTCGAGAAAACCAGCCGGGTATCCAGCTGCCCACCCTATCTGCTCACATGCATGGTTTCGCGCTTCTGACTCTGCGTCACAGTGTCCTATCTTTATTTTTATTTGTGGAATTTCCACTCAGGCAGCTTTCCGGTGATTCTGGATGATGTCTGTCCTGTCATTTAGTTGTAGTTTTGAAATTGTTGTGTTGGGCAGCAAGATAGGTGTTTACCTATGCTGCCATCTTGGTTCCTCCATGTTCATTTTCAATCTAATCACTTTTCAACGCATTCCTATCTAGCTTCCATCCCCACCACTTCATGAAAACTATTCTTGTGAAGGTCCCTGGTTCTCTCCAAGTTATCAACATGAATGGTCAATTGTCTGTCCTCAACTTGCTAGTTCTCTCAGTACTAGCTGTCTCATCTATCACCCACTCCTCCTTGAAACTTTTTCTTCATTTTGTTTTTTGGGATTCCTCCAAATTTCCCCAGTTTCCCTACCTCACTTGTTACTTCTTCTTAGTCTGTTTTGAAGGGCTCCTCTCATGGTTGTGATTTCTAAATATTGGCATTCCCAGGACTTAGTCCTCAGAGCTCTTTTCTATACCTGCATTCGTTAATTCATCCTCATTCAGTCTCTTTGCTGATGAGCCCTAAATTTGCAGCCCCACACTCCCTCTGTACTCCAGACTCATATATCCAACCACTTACAAGGCATTTCTGCTTGAGAGTTTCATAGATAGTCCTAACCAATGTAGTCCAAACTAAGCTCAAGTAGTTGCCCAAAGCAGACTTCTCCACCTCAGGACATAGACGTAAGCAGAAACCTAGAAGTGATTCTTAACATCTTCTCCCCAACTTCCCACACCCTATCTATCACCAAATCTTGCACATTCTGCTTCCTAAACCTAGACCTATTCCCACCAACTCTCATCAATTCTATAGCTTCCACCCCAGTCTGAGCCATGATATTCTCTTTCTTGGGCTTCTAATTGGTTTCTCTACCTCTGACCTTGCCCTTATATAATCTATTCTCCATACATACAGAAGATATTAAAACTATTAGATATTTGGAAACCACAGTAGGCTCTAGATCCTTTAATATTTACCCATTGTCCACAACAGTAGTTTTCAAAACAGTGATGTTTTGTCTAAAACAGTGGAACTCTTTTTTTTTTTTTTTTTTTGGTAAAAACAAGCAAAACTTTTAACACAGTTAAAAGTGGAGCTATTCTAGCTGGAGAGGGGCAGAGATCTTTACAGCCCCATCTACTCAGTGTCTTCCTTGCCCCTTCTTCTCCTCTCACCTCCAGCAGCTACTTGGATAGCTCCAAATACGCCTCTTTGCAGAACTTTAGTACTCCAGGAAATAGTCAGAAAACCTGCAGGATAAAGTCCAAACTCTTACAAAACAAAGATACCACCAACAACAGAAAGTACTTTTTCATGCTCTGGGTCATGCTCCCCTGCTTGAATTTCTTATCTTGCCACACCACCTCATTCCTTATATTTTGGCCACAACCATTGCATGGCCCTCAGCACCACCAGCACTTTCAGCCCTTAGTGCACAAAGGTCCTGTCCCTTGGGGAATGCCCTGACCTTCCTGCCATGTCTCAGTCTGACAAAATTCTCTTTCAAGTGTCAACACAAACATCAGCGCTGCCTCTGCAATGTCTTGCCTCACTCCTTCAGGAAGATTTAGGGAGACCTTCTTCAAGCCTTGTATTTTCTTGGCTTGGGTCCCTCAAGGGAAGAGATCTTATTCTACTTATCTCTGTATGCCATAGGCACCTAGTTTTTATTTTTAAATATATTTTTATTGATTTCAGAGAGAGGAAGGGAGAGGGAGAGATAGAAACATCAATGATGAGAGAGAATCATTGATTAGCTGCCTCCTGCATGTCCCCTACCAGGGAATGAGCCCGCAACCTGGGCATGCTCCCTTGATCAGGATCAAACCTGGGACCCTTCAGTCCGCAGGCTGAGGCTCCATCCATGGAGCCAAACCGACTAGGGCAAGGACACCTAGTTTTTAATAGGTGAATTGGAGAATGGCCAAGTAGAGTGAAATGATGGTCTTGACCTTATTAGTAGACCCTGTTGATAATGTTGATTTAACCAACAGGACTAACTAGATAGGGCTATCTTATAAACATAAAATACACTGGGCCTGGTTTCTTCTCTCCTAGCCTGGATTCCATAAACAATGTATGTGCCCCCTCTGTCACAGGTTCCTGAGGGGAAAGAGGTTTCTTAGAGCCAGCTGCTGTTGGCAGTTTTTCTGAGCCATATTTGGTCTGAATAAGAGCCCAAGTGGACCTCCGGGTTATCATGCACACAATGGCTATAATATGCTGGTTTGCAGGAATGAAGACAACAATCTCTATAGTCTCTATATTGTTCACACTAACTTAACAAAAGCATTTCACACAAGTGGAGGGGTGCCAGACTGAGAAGACTATCAACACAGAGAAGCAGTGGGGAATGGTGAAGAGCAAAGTCTATCAATTCAAAACCAACTCTCCCCAGAAGACATAATGAGGTAGTTACCACTATCTCCTGGATGTGTGTGTTTTTTTTTCCCAAAGAGTCAATGAGGGAGAGAAAGGAAACTTACAAACAATAGCTCCCATTTATTTATCATTTACTATGCACCAGGCATTTCACTTATGGTTTTCTGTATATCATTTAATTCCTCATAATCCCTTGAGATATGTATTATTGTCCTCATTTTACAGATGTTGAAACCAAGATGTGGTGGGGTCAACTAGCTTTCCCAAGTTTATACAAGGAATAAGCCAGGATTCAGATATCAGCAGTTTGGTCTCAAAGTCTTTAACTACTGCACCACACTATCTCTCACTGCTTACACAAAGGCCATTTTGGGTAGCTGAAAAAGAGGGCAACCAAAGACTGAGATGATCTTCAAGGGATAGACTATGACTAGACATACATAGGGAAGAAAAGAAAAATCAAATCCAGAAAGGCTAATCAGTCAGAGTTGGTGCTGGGTATTATTGGCAACAGGGTGAGAGTAGTGTGGAGTGAGTAAAGAGCTTTTCCTAGAGTGAGGGCAGAAAGCTGCACAGGCAAGTTTACTTGGAAGAATGTCAGGCCACTAACCTGCCACGGGGAATAGGCAAACATCCCTAAACTCCACTCCAAGGTACATATCCCCAAAAAGTGAAAGCAGAGACTCAGACAAACACCTATACACTCATACACACAGCAGCACTATTTACAATAGCCAAAAGATAAAAACCCAAATGTATACCAATGGATGAATGGATAAACAAATAATAGTATATAGACTCAGTGGAATATTATTCATCCTTAGAAAATAATAAAATTTTGACACATGCTACAATTTAGATGAACTTTGATGACATTAGGCTAAATGAAAGAAACCAGACACAAAAGGACAAATACTGTATGAGTCCACTGGTATGAGGGAGCAGGAATAACCAAATTCATAGAGCTAGAAGGTAGCATAGTGGTAACCAGGGGCTGGAGAAGAGTGGGGAATATTTAATGGGTATAAAGTTTCAATTTAGAATGATGAAAAATTTCCAGAGATGGGTAATGTTAATAGTTGCACAATAATGTGAACATACTTAATGCCACTGAATTTGTACACTTGAAAATGATTCAAATGGTAAAAAAGAAAATAAAAGCAGGCCCAGCAGCAGCCTTCTCCACTGAGCTTACAGTCCACAGGGAATGGTGGTGGATTTTGAGGTCCAGGAACAAAGCCTCAGGTGGCAGAAACTGGTTACCCAGAGAGAAGAGTGACAGTAAGTGTGCATTGCCTGAAGAGGGTGCCAGAGAGCTCCCGGACGGTGAGTTTCCTCAGGCACCTCCTTTGCTCACCCCACCCCACCACTGGGTCAACCTGTGCCTGCATAAACACACACACACACTCAACTACCCCACTATAAAGCAGACACTGCCTGCCAGCCCAGCAGAAGCAGTAGTTAGGTATGGTCTGACTCCCAGGGAGTCCTGGGGAATCCCTATAATAAAGCAAAGTTTGTGCCTGCTTCTCCCAGCTTCTCCAGGCAGCTGTCCTTTCCTCTGAGGCCTGAGCCAATTTATTCTCTAGCAAAAAGATCACTGAGTTGCTGCATGTCCAGTCCTCGGGATTGTCGTAGTGGGAAAAGGATGGAGTCCAGTGGAAAGATCATGGATTCTGGAGTGCACCAGTCTAGAGTTCAAATCCTGATTCCTACCACTTGGTAGTATAGGACATTGGGCAAAATATTTAACCTCGCTGTGTCTCAGTTTCCTATAAAATGTGGTTAATGATAGTACAAGCATTTATCTTACAACTGGTATAAGAATTAATGAGATATGTCAAGTGCTTACAGTAGTACCTACACATAGTGAGTGTGAAATAAGTACGAGCTAGCATTTCCTCACAAAGTGTCTGTGATGGTTAAAAGGGAAAGGTTGAAATCACCCAAAACCATATGGGCATTCAAGTAGATAATAATAATGTTAATACCAGAGATCCAGGCCCCTGAGCAATCAGATTCATGGCTGGGGGAATATGGAGATACTTAATGTTACTAGAGAAAGGAAAGCCATGATTTCTGATCTCCTGGGAAGACAGTGATAGCCAGTACCCAAAGAGTTTGCCTTGCACTTCACCCCCAGGTGATTGTTTAGTGGCCATTTAAGAATGCTTGGGAAGGGAATGAAAGAACCAGCAGTAGACACTTTTGGCCTTCCCTGCATGGCATGCCTTCAGGGAAGGGAAAAAGAGTGGGTCCATCTGAAATCTTCAGGGACCAGCTGTACAGTAACGGCCTCTTTTTGATTCCACCCCTCTTGGTGTCTAAACTTGTTTTTGTGGCTGGAAAGGAAAGACATGGGCGGGGCTTTGCTGTACTGCACCAAGAACCACAAACCCGCCCACAGAGTAAGGGTACAGAATGTACCCAGACAGCAAACCACACCCTGTGGCTTGGGGAGGCCCCTAGGGCGGGCTGGAGAACTGTCACACTACATTGTTTGAGAGCGCTGTGCCTAGCAACTAGCCTGGGATTCCACAGCACTCAGACAATAAGATGTCTTAAGGGGCCAGGACTGAGTTTAAAAACTTCCTGCCAAAGGGTATCCCAGAACCGAGGATGCCTCTGAGCTGAAGAGAAGTCCACAGACCCCTGGCACCTTGCTGGGGCCAGATTAGATATGGAGCTGGCTCAGGAGAGTTTCCAGCCTAAGGCCACCATAAGGGGACACTCCCACCCACAGCCAGCCCCTCCTCCACTCCCCCCAAAATTTAAGGGTACAGATTTGGCCTCCCTCCTGTCTGCACCATTCCCCAGGAGCTTCTTCAGGGTTCCAAGGCAGTTAAAGGAGAGAGACAGATGGGACACTTGCAGAATGTGGAAAGTTTCCCCAGGTCTGAAGTGACCTGAAAATGAAAGAAGTTTGGGAGGTGGCCTACCCCACAGGATATGGAGAAAGGACTTCAAGTTGGATGTTTTGGAGGGAGAAAGTGCTGCAAAACCAGGATGAAATTCATTGGGAACAAGTGCAAGGGGTTTGTTAATGACAAAACCTAACAACATAATTTGGCTCAACACAAATCAACAAGCACAACACCAGGTGAAAGAGAGAACTAACCACAAGTTGAATATGAATCAGCCTCAAAATAGATCATGGCTCACTTATTTTGGCCACATTTTCCATATCAAAGGTTAGGACATTTCTCACAAGGATGAATATAATTATGGAGAAACTAGAGGCCCAGTGCATGGATTCGTGCACATTGAAAGGAAGTTAATTAGAAGGGAGTTGGTGGGGTGGGACTGGGTGAGACGGACTGGACATGCCCTGAGCCAACCTCCCGTGGTCCCTCCCTGGTTGACTGCACCTGGGGCAGCACCTGGGTTCAAAGGGTGTCTTCAGAGTGAGCGGGGTCCCTCTGGCAGGTGGGGTGTCATGGCCTGGCCTGTGAGAATCAGGCTGAAACCAGCTCTCCAACATCCCCTGAGGAGTCTTGAAGTGGGACAGGGCACTCTGCAAAGTTGCTGTTGCTTGGCAGCTCCTGTGTTGAGTGTCTGCCCCCTAGTGGTCAGTGTGCATCATAGCAACTGCTCATTCTACAGTTTATTTGCATATTAGGGTTTATTATCCTATGTAATAAAGAGGTAATATGCAAATTAACCCTCATGCCTTCACAAGATGGCTGCCTATGACCAGGTTGGCAGGGGGGTTAGTGAGGGACAACCAAATGACTGAACAGCAGGCTGTGAAGGGTGACCAGGCTGGCAGGGGGAGCAGCTCAGGGCGACCAGGCCAGCGGGGGGAGGGGACACTTGGGAGCGACCAGGCCAGCAGAGGGTGCAGTAAGAGGCAGCCAAGCTGGTGGCAGGGGGCAGTTGAGGCGATTAGGCTGGCAGGAGGGGCAGTGAGGGGCAACTAGGCCAGTGGGGGGCAGGACAGTTAAGGGCAACCTGGCCAACAGCGGGAGACAGGGGTGACGAGGCAGGTGTGCGGTTAGGAGCCTATGGTCAAGGATTGGGCCTAAGCCAGCAGTTGGACATCCCCCAAAGAGTCCTAGATTGGAGAGGGTGCAGGCTGGGCTGAGGGGAACCTCCCCCCAGGGCACAATTTTCATGCACTGGGCTTCTAGTCCTATCTAATAAAAGAGTAACATGCAAATGTGACCATACCTTGGCTCTTGATTGGCTATGCTACCAGCCAATCAGGAGCAGGGTGCTTGGCCATGCAGTGTGTGATCCTGCCTCTCCCGCTGCCTCTGCATGGCCTGGGGTACAAGCACCATGGGCCTGGGGAGCGGACGCTGCGCTGGTGGTCCCGGCAAGCTCGCAGTGCCAGTTCCCCAGGCCGCACGGAGGCACAGCGGGAAGGCTGGTCACCACCGTGCTTTGCTGTGGGCACCTGGGGTCCGAGATTGCGAAGGGCTTGAGCGCGGGGGTCCCAGATCACTGGTGTGTGTGCAAAGAGCGGGGCCATGGGAGGCCGGGGGGAAGACCGGCTACTGCCACGCTTCACTGTGGGTGCCGGGGGTCCCAGATCATGAAGGGTGTGTGTGTATGGGGGTCCCAGATCGCCATGGTGGAGGGGCCAAGCAGAGGCCCTTAGGGGTGATCAGGCCAGGAGGGGAAGGCAGTTGGGGGTGATCAGGCCAGGAGGGGTGGGCAGTTGAGGGTGTTCAGGCTGATGGTGGGGGGCAGTTAGGGCCAAGCAGGCCGGCAGAGGGGACCAGTTGCAGAGTGGTTAGCAAGCAGAGTGGTTAGGGGTGATCAAGCAGTCAGGCAGGTGAGCGGTTATGAGCGGATTGTGAGGGGGTTGTCCAAGTGCCAGTTTAGGCCTGATCCCACAGGGATCTCAGATTGGAGAGGATGCAGGCCGGACTGAGAGACAACCCCCACTTTCACCCCCTGTGTGCACAAATTTTGTGCACCAGGCCATTAGTCCTATGTAATAAAAGGGTAATATGCAAATTGACCCTAACAGCAGAATGACCAGGAATGACTGGTCACTATTATGTGCCCTGACCACCAGAGGGCAGATGTTCAATGCAGGATCTGACCCCTGATGGTCAGTGCACGCCCACAGGGGGAGCTCCGCTCAGCTACAAGCTGGGCTCATGGCTGTGAGCTGCAAGTGCAGCAGCAGTGGCAGGGAATGGGCCCAAGCTGGCAGGTGGACATCTCCTGAGGGTTTCCAGCCTCCCAGAGGGATGTCTGACTGCTAGATTAGGCCCGGTCCCCGAGGGAGCAGGCCTAAGCCATCAGATAGAAGTCCCCAGAGGGGTCCTGGGCTGCACAGGCTGGGCTGAGGGACCCCCTTGAGTGCACGAATTTTCGTGTACCAGGCCTCTAGTATAGGATAAGCCTGGAACTGAAACTCTTTCCCAGATAACTTAGTTCCTAGGCTCTCTGAGGCCATGCTCTGTGGCAGTTTAGTCTTCACTAGAGAGATATGTCCATAATCTGGAGGAAATGGAGAAAATTCAGAAGAAGAAGAAAAAAAGAGAGATGAAAATGGGGCCTTTGGGCAAAGACCAGTAAAATGAAGGCTCTGTGATGAGGTAGAAAGAGCTTAGGCACCAATTTCCAGGAGATGGATACAGCCACTGTGCAAAATCAGGAAAGTTACTTAACCTCTCTGTGCTACAGGTTCCTTGTCTTTAAAACTAGAATAATAATATCTGTCATAAAGATTGTTGTGCCCTAGCCAGTTTGGATAGAGTGTTGGCCTGCAGACTGAAGGGTCCCAGGTTTAATTCTGGCCAAGGGTACATGCCCAGGTTATAGGCTCGATCCCCAGTAGGGGGTGTGCAGGAAGCAGCCCATCTATGATTCTCTCTCATTATTGATTTTTCCATCTCTTTCTCCCTCATCCTTCCTCTCTGAAATCAATAAAAATACGTTTTTTAAAATATTTAATTAATTTTAAAATTGTAAAGCACCATCGTAAGTCCCCAGTAAATGTATAGTCATTGGTTTGGAAAAGGGAAGATAAGACTTGAGAGGATTTTATGAGGTGGCTACTAAGTACTTGTTTCTTCACTTCCACGGGACCTGGAACAAACAGAAATGGACTCCAGTTGGAATAGGAAAGATTTTGGTGGGCATGGGTAAGAACCTGGTGATCATCAGAAGTTGCAAACTGGTAGCTAACAGGCTGAATCCAGCCCTCTGGCATGTTTTGTTTGGCCCAAACAATGTTTTCAAAAAATTTGAATTAATTGCCAACCTTTTAAAATGTGGAATATTTCACATAAAAATCCAAATTTCTGGCTTCTTTTGAAAAGGCCGAAAATCTAGCACCTCTGGACCCACATGTCTGCATGACAAGGATGTGGGAGGGAGGAACGGCTGCTTCTTTTAGAAAGTCTCTTACATTGGTGCTTCTCAAGCTATAATGTGCAGAGGAGTCACCTGGGAATGCAGTTAACATACAGAATAGGTGAATACATGGAGACAGAAAGTGTAATAGTGGTTGCCCATGCTGGAAGGAGGAGGGAATGGGGCATGATATTGCTAATGGACATGGGGTTTCTTTGGAGGATGATAAAAATGAAACTAAGTAGATAGATGTGGTGGTTATGTAGAATTGTGAGTATACTAAAAAAAAACACAACACTGAATTGTACACTTTAAAGGGGTGTATTTTGTGTGAACGATATCTTATGAAAGCTGTTAGTTAAAAAATTCAGGTGCTGTTAGGTGGGGATGAGGTAGAGATGGAGATTTTGCTTTTTAAACAAGCTCCCAGGTGTCAAGGCTGGTAGTCCTGGACCAGTTCTGAGGAGCTCTTACACCACTGCCTTTCAACCTCTGCTGCCCATTGGAACCACCTGGAGAGTTTTAAAAACTGCTCAAGCATGCCTCCCTCTCCTCCCCTTCCCTAGGATTCTGATAACATTGTTCTGGGGTGAGGTCCCTGCATCAAGAGTTTTAAAGTTCCCCCAGGTGATTCTAATTTTCAGCCAAATTTGAGAACCATGATTTTACATTACACCCTGGCCAATTTCCCATCCCCTGACCTGCAGGCTTGGACTCCCGATCTGCTCAGAGCTCAAAGCTTGGCTTCCCCAGCGCTGCCCACGACTTTCATCCCATCCCAGTGCTGGGATTCTGAGCCAAATATTTCCTCTCTCTCCCCCCGCCCCCCTCAAGCCCCTTGCTAGTGTCGTTTTTTGTTTTGTTTTGTTTTTGTATTTGTTTTGTTTTATTGGGTGAGTTTGGGTAAGGACCTTTGTTAGGGGCCTTTGGAAAATATCAAGAATTCTGATCTCAGTACTTCTGGTAAGTAAGTAACCAGGTCTCTCCAGGAGCTGCCGCCCTGCCCCCCTGCCCCCTTACCACGCCCTCGTCTAGTGGTCTGAAGGCTGCAGGGCGGAGGAGGAAGCATGGGATAACATGTGCTCAGAGAGAAGGGTGAGCTGTCTGGGCTTGGAGACCGCGGAAGCACCAACCACAATGACTCTTCAAGTGGGAGGAGGACAGAGGGAGGGGACGAAAGGGGGCGGGGCGGGGGAAGGGACCTTGCACCAGGCTGAATTTAGTGTATTGCCTGAGAGCTTCTTAGAGCGGCAGCCCTGAGCAAGGTCCAGACTCCGGCAAGTCATTCCAAGTTAAAAGAGGTTATAACCACAAAAGATAGAACATTTCATTCTATCTGTGTGGGAGGAACACAGCTGGGCAAAGCCAATGGAAAGCCCCCTTCTGCTCCCCAAGCCTTGCTTTCACAGGACTGATATTACTTCTCAGATGTTTTAAGCATAACATCTCCCCCCCACCACCACCACCACCAACTACTTATTTTTTCTGTGCAGTCGGCTTGAATGCAGCTATTTGTGTCTTCTCTTTGTCAAATATTTGCTTTCCTCTTTTCCTAGAGATTGGAAAGGATTTAATGAGAGTCTACTTAGAAGGTGCAGTAAAGCTGGGGAAAAGCTGGTGTTATATCACAGGCTTGATTGCTAAGGTGATGATAATAATTTAGCACTGGGGACATTTTCACACTTGGTCTTGAAGTGCAGGGACACATTAAGTGCATTATGGAGGTATACAGCTTGGAGAGCAAACAAAGACCTATGGTGGCAAGTCACTGCCTGGCTCTCCAGGACCCCCTGTTTTTGCAAGACTAGTTTTGTCCCATGGGTTTTCAGCGTGTGTTATGAATCAGGGCACATGGGTGCCTGTGGCAAGGGCAATAGAGGATGACAGCCCCCGGGCTAGGCTGAGAGGCTGCCAGAAGGGCTATGTGGGAGGTAAGCTTTGGAACTCTTTGAGCTTCCTGTTCCTTCTTTCCATCCAAGAGATCAGAAATCCTGCTGGGGAAAAGGGCAGTGGCCCCAGGGCAGGCCTGATTGGGCCAGAAGCAGTGTGGCACATTCTCAGAAAGCTGTCTCTCAGCAGCCACATTGAAAAAAAAAAAACACAGGGCAGTCTCTCAGCATCTCCTCTTCCCCACCTGGAATAGCCAGCTTGCTCTCTGCCCCTGCCTTTTGTCCTCATCTCTGGCTCCTTCTCCAGCAATGACACAACAGATAAAAGGCAAAAGACTAAGGTATAGAGGGCAAGTGGCTGTCAATTAGGATGAGAGAGCACAGGAGACTCACCATCTGTGGAGCAGGGAAAGAGTCCCTCAGAGAAGAATCCTTGGGGAGGGCTCTATGGCCAGGCAATGGTGGATAGTTCTGAGCTGTGACCTTGGGAAAAAGAATCTGGTGAGGTGTGAGGTAGAACACAGACGCAATGGCAATGAGTGACGATAATTGCACTAGCTAGTATTTATTCAATGCTTACTAAGTTCCAGACATAGGGCAAAATGCTTTACATGGGCAATCTCATTTAATTCTGCCAACTACCCTAATTACCATTGTACTACACTGATAGTACAAATTCAGGCTTATAGATTAAGTATCTTGTCCAAGGGTCACAGCTACTAAGGGGAGAGTGAAACCTAGAACTCAGCTCTATCTGAGGTTAGAGTCACTGCTCTTAACTAGGAAGCCTCCAACTGATGGCATAATAGCCTCAGAGGTTACCAAAGAAGGTGCTGGGAGCTCCATCACAGGCCCTGTAGGATCAGTGCATCCCACAGATCCTAGGGCAAGACAGCAGCTTTAATAGGAAAATTATCACTCCCCTCTGTACCCACTTTTGCAACCTGTAGAGAAGAGCTCTTCCCTGCTATGACAGCTTCTAGTCCCTACCAGAGCCATATGTAGCTCCACATGCAGCTAGGAGGATCATGGGATAGGGGCGGGATTTGAGGTTGGCATAAGTGCCTGGACTAGAGCAGAACAAATTAGCCACAAGCAGACTCTGCCTTCTCAGCTCTTTCATCCCCCAAGGAGTGCAAGGCCTGAGCTAAGAAAGTATTCTAGATGTTCCTGGCCAGCAAGGCAAGATGGGACATCTTTTTCTCAGCTGTGCTAAAAATCACCCCATAAAAGGCCAACACTCTTTGACACCTGTTGTTTTCTTCCATGTGAACCTTTCCATAAGGGTTTGCACTGGGGACCCTTTAGAATGTTCCTTAGGGTTGCCTGGTCCTTGCTGCAGCAGGCAAGCCCTTCTGGCCAGAGATTATGAATCATCCAGCCCAGAATGTGTGCATCTGCTTGGGAGAACACTGTGTGCCCTGGACTGGTGCCGAAGCCAGAGGGGAAAGGGAAATGTGCAGGACTGACCAGCCAGGGGAAAGACAGGGAGAGGTTACTGCTATGGCAGCTGCTCAGGCTCCTCCACCTAATCTTTTTAAAAATATATTTTATTGTCTTTTTACAGAGAGGAAGGGAGAGAAATAGAGAGTTAGAAACATCGATGTAAGAGAGATATCGATCAGCTACCTCCTGCACATTCCCCTACTGGGGATGTGCCCGCAACCAAGGTACAACTTGATCGGAATCAAACCTGGGACCTCTCAGTCTGCAGGCTGATGCTTTATTCACTGAGCCAAACCGGTTTCAGCGTCCTCCACCTAATCTTCACCAGTGCCTGCCTCACTTCCTTTATTTGGGTAGCAGGAGATCCTGGGAGAAATCACATGATTTCCAGCCCAGTGACAGCTTAGAGACTACTCCCCTGTGGGCCTGAGCTTTGCATCAGAACCCCCATATCTTATTCCCCCAACATATACTTATTACTAATGTAGCACTGTCTGATTTGAGCTGGATTGCTCCTGAACTCCAACCTCTTCACTATGCCCACAACCTATGTCATGACTCAGGCCTTGATCCTCTGTCACTTGAATTGCTTTCACAGCCCTCAGCCACCCCTCTCCCCTCAATCCATTCTTCTCACCACTACCTGAGCCATCTTTCTAAAGGGCACAATTGACCAGGTCATTTCTACAGTGAAAACCCTTCAGTGACTCCTCATTACCATCAGGGCATAAGGTAATCATTTAAGCATAGCATTCAATACTTTTATGGTTTGGCCCAATCTTGGTATCCACCACTATAGAGATGCTCAGTTAAATGTGAATTTCAGATACCCAACAAATAACTTTTTGTTTAAGTATGTCCCTTGCATTGTGCCCTTTATTTTTATTTGTTGAATCTGGAAATCCTACTCTAGCCACATAGCCATTCCTACTGATATAGCTGTATTTCAAGCTCTTGTCATCACTGTCTTTTATGAAGTCACCAGTGTCCAAACTGACTCTGTGCTCCCCTCTGCCCCAAGATGTTGCTCAGACCATTCCATCACTGCCATTGAAGAATGTTCCTTATGCTTCCATTCCTGTCCAAATCCTTCCCATCCTCAAGTTCCTCATCATGCTCTTTCTAAGAGTTCCAACAATAGTTACTTCCCTCTCTTCTGGGCTCTTGATGCACCCCACTGTCACACCTAACATTTGATCATATCATGTTTTGTATTGCAACCTGCTAATTTGTGGAGAGTGTACCTTCTAGACTTGATTATAAGCTCAAAGATGCCAGGCATCATGCCTTGTCCTTTTGATTATCTCCCTTCTCTCACCATCGTGTAGTGGGGCCTCAGTAAATGTAGGTTGGTTGATCAATGGCTTATTTACTCTCTGACAAGACTGTGAGATCCTAAAGGGCAGTTTTTTGACTGAGTCTTATGCAGTTCTGTTTTACTTAACATTTTAAAAAATCTTTATTGTTCAGTTTATTAATTACATTGTTCCCCCTTTTTTATCCCTCTATAGCTCCCCTCCACCCTGTACCCATCCCACCCTCTGCCCTCAACTCCCCCTCCCCACTGTCCTCTCCCATTGTTGCAAGATTTTTGTCCAGTCTCTTGCTGTACTTCCCACACCCCTTTTCTCCCCAAGAATTGTCAGTCCATTCCCTCTCTATGTCCATGATTCTGTTATATTCACCAGTTTATCCTGTTCATCAGATTATTAATTCACTTGATTTTTATATTCATTTGTTGATAGATGTGTATTTGTTGTTCATACTTTATATTTTTACCTTTTTCTTCTTCCTCTTCTTAAAGAATATCTTTCAGCATTTCATAAAATATTGGTTTGGTGGTGATGAACTCCTTTAGCTTTTTCTTATCTGCGAAGCACCTTATCTGATCTTCAATTCTGAATGATAGCTTTGCTGGATAGAGTAATCTTGGCTGTAGATTCTTGCTATTCATCACTTTGAATACTTCTTGCCACTCCCGTCTGGCCTGCATCGTTTCTGTTGAGAAATCTGCTGACAATCGTATGGGTGCTCCCTTATAGGTAACTAACTGTTTTTGTCTTGCTGCTTTTAATATTCTCTCTTTATCTTTTGCTCTTGGCATTTTAATTATGATGTGTCTTGGTGTGGTCCTCTTTAGATTCCTATATTTTGGGGTTCTTTGTACTTCTTGGGCTTTTAAGTCAGTTTCTTTCACCAGGTGGGGGAAGTTTTCAGTCACTATTTCTTCAAGTAGGTTTTCATTACCTTGCTCTCTCTCTTTTTCTGACACCCCAATAATTCGGATGTTTGCATGCTTGAGGTTGTCCCAGAGGCCCCTTACACTATCTTCAATTATCTGGATTCTTTTTGTTTCTTGCTTTTCCAGCCGAGTGGATTTTGGTTCTTTGTATTTCAAATCTTTGACTTGGTTCTTGTGGTCCTCTGGACTGCTTTTAGGACTTTGTGTAATATTTTTTATTTCAGTCAGTGTATGCTTGATTTCTAGTTGGTCCTTTTTTATATCTGTGAGGGTCTCATTCATATCCTCAGAGGTCTTGTTATTTCCTTGTAGGTCTCATTCATTTCCTTGTAGGTCTCATTCATTTCCTCGTTGGTCTTGTTTATTTCCTCGTGGTTCTCATTAAGTTCATCGGCCTTTTCTAGCAGCCTCTTGAAAAGCCTTATAACCGTGGTTTTGAACTCTATGTCTAGTCGTCTTTTTTCCTCCATTTCTTTCACACCTGATTTCTTTCCATGTCTCTGCATGGTGGCTGCTTTATGTGGTAGATGTCCTCTAAGGGACAATGGCTCAGCCTCCCCAGTTACCTGAGGTGGGTACTCTTACTGCAATCCTTTATGGGTTGTACAGTATTTTTGAATTTAAGCCCAGCTTGTTGTTGTTAGCCCTAGGAGGGTTTGACCTCCAGGCCAATTGGCTGTGAAGGGAGACTGTGTTCAGGTTGGATGGGTGGAGTCTCTGAGCTGATCAGGTAGCCTCAGCGTCAGCTATGTCTTATGCGGTGCTCACACGTGGGTCTCTGTTGGATGGGAATGGTTGCAGACACCTCCAAGAGAAAGCCGCTAGTCTCTACCCCTTGCCAGACAACTCTGCCTCTCTCCAAATGAGTCTGCACATCCAAAGTCTCGCCCAGGGTTGTAAAACAAAGCAGTCCGGTGGTCTCTGGGACCAGGGAGCAAGTCACGCGTCTGTGCTGTCGCACACTTTATGCGCATAAACTGCTTTTCCAAGCAACCTGGTTTCTCCTCAGACTAGGAGACCTCTGCCACGCCCAGCTTCCAGGGTGCGTACCCCGGACCTCGGACCTCGCCTGGCACTGGGGAATCTGTGCAATGGGACATCTCCGCCCTCTCCTTTGGCGAAATCCAGCCGGGGTTGCTGCTGCCAGCCCTACAGCCCGCGCGTGCGGCCACGGCTCCTAACCTCTGATTCCACGCGTATCTTCAAGGCTGTGCTCCCGCCGTTCTTCTGAGTCTCAGTGTCCCACCTTTACTTTTATATGTGGAGTTTTCACTCAGCCAGCTATCTGGTGATTCTGGATGATGTTTGTTTTGTTGTTATGTTGTAGTTTTTGAATTGTTGTGCGGGGCAGAACAATAGTTGTTTACCTATGCCGCCATCTTGGTTCCCCGATTCTGCTTAACATTTTTTGAGTGCTCATTCTGAGCCAGGATCTATTCCAGATGTGAGGATATAGAGATGAATAGGATAATTCCTGTGTCCTCAAGAAACTAGGGTATTACAATGTGTATGGATACTTATAAGGCAACATGAGTTATGTAATGAATAAAGCATATGGAAGATGCAAAATGTTTACAGAGGTAGAAGCGATGAACAGAAATTAAGAAATGGGATGTTAGAGGGGGCACTCTTCTAGTTGCTAGATTCATGAATCTTTTAATAAAGTCAATAAAAAATAAATGCAATGTTAGAGACATTATAGCAGAGGTTAGGCCACTTTAGGGGGAAGGTATGGGCATTCTAGGCAGGTGAACCAAGGACACAAAGGCATAGAGCCAAGAAACAGCATGGTGTTTTAAGGAACCATAGGATGTTCAAGAGTTGGGTCAGGTATGCAGGACCTTGAAAAGTAACGAGATGTTTAGATGGAGGATGATGGCGAATTGTTCAAATGTTTTATCCCCCCAGTTTTATTGAATAATTGACATAACTGTATAAGTTTAAGATATACAATCTGATGATTTGAAATACACACACACACACACACACACACACACACACACACACACAGGGGTGGGCATAAGTAGGCAAATTACCAGCCATCCTATCTAATAAAAAAGTAATATGCAAATTGACTGTAGCTTCACCACACCCACAAGCCAATCAAAGTATGCAAATTAACCCAACCAAGATGGTGGTTAATTTACATATCCACGTGCAGAAGACTGTGTAAAAAGAAGCCAAGCACTGCAGAAGGGAGCAAAGCTTCAGAGAAGTAAGCAAGCAGGGTAGGGGAGAAGGGAGGGAGCAAGGCAGTGGAGATGGGAGAGAGCAAGGTAGTGGAGAAGGGAGCAGGGAGCAAGGCAGCAGAGAAGGGAGGGAGCTTTGCTCAGGCTGCAGGAAACTCTATTCTTCCAGGAATCTTCCTGCAATGGGTCTCTAGTAATTACATAAAAGATAAATCATAAGTAAGGCTATGAAATAATAACAATAATAATAAGACAAGCAATACAAATAAATAAACCTTGTTTTGCATACTTACAACTGTAAATCCAATTTTGCTCTCTCTTATATTGCAAAATGATTACCACATTAGTTAACTCATTCACCAACTAGATAACATTTTGTTCAAGGATTTTAATTAAGCAAAATTCTGTTTTAAGACAGGCAACTAAAGTTTAAAAAAATAGCACATGGTACTTGATTTCATTTATATGAAATACCTAGAAAATGCAAATTCATAGAGACAGAAAGTAGATTAGTGGTTGTTTGAGGCTGGGGGTGGGAACAGTAAGTAACTGCTAATGGGCATGAGGGACCTTTGAATAGTGATGAAAGGTTCTAAAATTGTATTGGGGTGGTTATTAAACACAGAATATACAAAAACCATTGGACTACACACTTAAAACAGGTGAATTTTATGGTATGTAAACTATACCTTGACTAAGCTGTTTGAAAATAAGAGACCAGCAGTCTGGTAGCAGTGTGGGAAATGGAGTTAGACAAACTTGGCAGTGATGAGATCAGTAAAGAAACTTCTGTAAGATCCAGGCAAGAGTTTGTGACCTCTGAACAAAGGCAGTGGTAGAGGGGCTAAGGAAGAAGGTTAAAGTCAACAGACATTTAGGAGTTTGAATCAATGAAGTTCGGTAAACAGATTGCCTGGAGGGGATAAGTAAGAGAGACAGAAGAATCTAGGATGACACTATGGTTTCTGGTTTTGACAGGTGGGCAAATGGTGGTACCACCAAATATCACAGCACATAGTACAGTGCCTGGTCCTCAGCACACATTTGGAGAATGTATAAATAATTGAAAGAGTGAATGAAGTACATTCATGTCTTCTCCTCCTACTCTTTTGCTCCCTATCACTAGTGTACTTGTTTCTACCACTGCCCATTTGGAGGCATGGGGTGGCTTGGAAATTATGGTGTTTCTGGGTTCACCTCTAGAAAAACCCTCATCTTGTTTCTTCCCTTCTGGCCCAGAAATGTCCTGGGCACACCAGAGATCCCTAGCCTGTGGGCAGAAAACTCAGGAATGTATGGCCACCAATGGCCTGAGGACTGTTTTTAAAATATCTTTTTACTAGCTGCCCGATGCATGAAGATTCATGCAGAATGGGCCTTCCTTACCCTGGCTGCCAGCACAGCCTTTGCTCTGGCTCAGAGCTGCCTTTCTGCCTTCCCACACTGCCCAGAGACCCAGAGTGGCTGCTGTGGTGGGAAATGCCTTTGTCGTCACCATGGCAATGACACAAGTACCCCATCCCCGGCTGCTGGGCGCCTGTGTATGCAAATTAACCCACCATCTTTGTTGGGTTGGTTAATTTGCATACTCACTCCTGATTGGCTGGTGGGTGTTGTGAAGGTACAGTCAATTTGAATCTTTCTCTTTTGTTTGTGTAGATTGATCTCAGGGAGGAAGTGAGAAGGAGAGAGAAATAGAAACATCAATGATGAGAGAGAATCATTGATCAGCTGCCTCCTGCACACCCCACACTGGGGATTGAGCTCATAACCCAGGAATGTGCCCTTGACCAGAATCAAACCTGGAACCCGTTAGTCCACAGGCTGACACTCTATCCACTGAGCCAAACCAGCTAGGGCAGGCTTGAGGACTCTTTAATCATGGACTCAGGACTCCACTCTTTTTTCTTAAAAAAATTTACTTTTATTTGTTTTATTTTATTAAATTTGTTGGGGTAAAATTGGTTAATAAGATTATGTAGGTTTAAAGTATATATTTCTGATACATGATCTTGTGTACCCACCACCCAAAGTCAAATTATCTTTCATCACCATATGTTTGGCTCCCTTTACCCTTTACTACACCCCCACCTCCTTTCCCTCTGGTAACTACCATACTGTTGTCTGTGTCAATGGGTTTCATTTTTATATCCTACATGAGTGGAATCATCTTGTTCTTAGCTTTTTCTATCTTTTTTTTAGCTTTTTCTATCTTATTTATACAATGGAATACTACTCAGCCATAAGAAAAGATAAAATATGCATTTGCAACAATATGGACTGATCTTGAGAATATCATGCTAAGTGACATAAATCAGAAAAAAACTAAGGACTCCACTCTTATACCATTAATACCACTCTCACTCAGACGCTGCCACTAACCCACAAACTCATTCCCTACCCCCATCAATCAGTGGTGTAACCCAAGTCTTCAAGATGCACTGCGGTCCTCGGCTTCCATTTAAGTTCCCACTTGCATTTATTACCTGCCAGACACCTGACCAATTTTCCTCTGGGTGTTCTCTTTGAACTAACAGTCTCAGAACATGCAGATGGCTGGATTCCATGCCTGACCCACTCAATCAGAATCTACAGGCTAGGTCAGAGGAAGGAGTGGTTTCTGCATGTTTCAGAAGCTCCCTAAGTGGTTCTGAAATTCAATAATGTGAGAGTTGCTATGGTTGATTGTGTGATCATGGGTTGGTTGGATGGGCCTGTAACCCCAGCACACAAAGCCTAGTGGTCACTCAATGGACAGAGAGCCTTCACCAACATGGGCCTCCTCCTCCTCCTTCTTCTTCTCATCCTCCTTCTTCTGCTGCTGCTTCTCCTTCTCCTCCTTCTTCTGACCTTTTTTAAAAAAAATTCTCAGACAGGTATGTTTTATTTGATACATGGTGCTACTAGTTCACATAAATACACATGAACACATAAATGAGCATAAAGGTTATATAGACACAAATTATTAAACAGAACATATACTTAGGTACTTATATATTTTTCAAGTATCCAATTTAATGCTTACTATACAATGTCCAGCCTATATACTCAACTATATGATGGTTGTATCCATGCATTTTTTGAATCAAGTTATCTTTGAACTAACTAGAAGACAGCAACCAAAAAATTTCAAGGGCAAGAAAACATTTGGTGGGTAAGCCTCTCCATAAATGGACTAATTCAGTCAGGTATTTAGTCTCCCTGAGCTTTGAATAAGCTGTGGGGTTCGGTTACAGCCATGATGGCGAACCTATGACACGCATGTCAGCACTGACACGCGTAGCCATTTTCAATGACACATGGTTGCATGTGGTCGCATATAGAGAAGTATGGGGCCAAATGCCGAGAAGGACATTTTATCCTCGGCTACTTCAATTGATATTTAAAGTTGTGTCAGTGACTACAGATGGGGCACCAAACATGGTGGGGAAAACATTCGGATTTGTAAAATTGTTTATGGAAGCTATTGGATATCTGATTGTGCCTTTTCATTGTATTATCCATCAGGAGGTTTTATGTGCCAAGGCAGGACTCACCGACTTAAACATCTTAATGTCAGTTACAAAAATAGTTAATTTAATAGCTGCTCTCCCCATTCACAAGCGAGAATTTTCTGCACTTTTACTGGAGGTTGATTCCACCTACAGTGGACTGCTGATGTACAATAATGTAAGATGGCTGAGCCAAGGCAAAGTTCTTGAGTGCTTTGTAGAGTGCTTTGAAGAAATTAAGTATTTCTTGAGGATAAGGATCTGGGAAACTTCTCTCAGCTCAATGATGATAAGTGGGTCAACACCCTGATATTTTTTACAGATCTCTGTGTTCATATTAATGAACTGAACTTAAAGTTACAAGGTTTTGGCAAAAGCGTTGACGTTATGTTTGGATACATAAAAGCTTTGGAAAGTAAACTTAAAATTTTCAAGTGAGATGTAGAAACTAAAACTTGTAAGTATTTCCCTCAAGTAGTAAAGTATTTTGAGAAGGCCAGTGCAGCTGTACAAAATAAAATAGAACCCCCTTGCATATAAAGTACCAGTATGTTTTAGACTCGATACTTGACCAGTTCAGTGATAGATTTAATCAATTTAGAAGCCAAGAACAGAACATAAAAATAATTAAGTATCCTGATGTAGTAGTTTACAGTAGTTTGAAATTAAATGGTTTCCAATGGATGCAAATTGATGATTTGGAAGTGCAACTTGCAGAATTTCAAGACAGCATCTGGACTCAGGTGTTTGTAGACTTGAGATCAAAGCTTGAGGATCTGGAAAGGTGCTGCTTGGAGAATCAAAAGGAGTGTCACTATGAACAGGAAATTTGGAGTGCCTGCAACCGATTACCAGACACTTTATCACCCTGAAAAACATAGCAATGGCTTTACTCCCAATTTTTCCCTCTACGTACTTTTGTGAGATCTTATTCTCAGCGTTAAATAATATCAAAACCAACAAAAGAAACAGATTGACAGATGAAGTTAGCAGCACTTGCTTGGGCTTGAAGTGTACAAAATACCAACCTTCAATTGAAGGTTTAGCCAATAAAATTCAGCAACAAAAAAGTCACTAATAGGCAGTTTAAAGAATTCCCCCTCCCCCTCACTTATCTTAGTTCACAGCATCCCACACAAATTAAATAATATCAAGACCAACAAAAGAAACTGACTGATACATGAACAAAGAAGTCACTTAGCAGGTTAGTTAAATAATTAGTTTTTGGTTTATTAAATACAGTTACATATTACAATTATACATTTTTGTTATTTAAACTATAAATATCACGAAATTATGGTTTTTTTCTCGAAGTGGCACACCACCCGATTTATGCTCGGTTTTTTGGCGAATTTTGGCACACCAAACTCAAAAGGTTGCCCATCACTGGGTTAGAGGAAAAGAGCTGGGGAAAACAGAACTGGAAAATTGTTACTTCTGAAGATCTAGCCAGCTTTACATTGCTTTGAATTGTTCTCATTAAGCTCTCTAGGCAGATAGGTAGCAAGTGTGGAAGTATAGATCAGAGAGTAGGAAAGAAACTGAAATAAACTGATGATTTTCATGACACTCAATTATCTACTTCCAATAACATTCTCTTTTGGTATTGAAAAGGCACTGAATCCATGGAAAGACTTTTTATTTTTTAAATATATTTTATTGATTTTTTACAGAGCAGAAGGGAGAGTGATAGAAAGTCAGAAACATCGATGAGAGAGAAACAGCAATCAGCTGCCTCTTGCACGCCCCCTACTGGGGATGTGTCCGCAGCCAAGGTACATGCCCCTGACCAGAATCGAATCCAGGACCCTTCAGTCTGCAGTCCGACGCTCTATCCACTGAGCCAAACCGGTCTCGGCCATGGAAAGACTTTTTAAATAATATTATTTTAGGTAGATATATATCAGGAGTTATATTCCATACAACTGTTTGCAATAGAGTCTGTGAGTTTACTTTTTGGAGGTAATAAAAGAAGAAAGAAAAGGAGGAGAAGGAGGAAGTAAAGGAGGAGGAGTGGGGAGAAGAAGAAGATGTTTTTCCAAGGATCTTTATGAGAATGAAAAACAAACAAACACAACAGTAACTAAAATCCAAAGTGCAGATTATCAGATTGACCCACATGTTTCCACCAATGAGATGGCTTCATTAGATGTGGACAAGACAGTGTGTTGACATCTAAAGTCCATAACAGATGGCAAGTGACAAATGAGAACACTCGTGAGCAGTCTCTCACAGATGGCACGCGAAACACGAGAAAACTTGTGAGCAGTACGAAATGTGTTAAATTTAAAGCTCTTATAGAAATATAAAACCAAGAAGGAAAAAAATGGCGGCGGAACGGAGGGATGCGATCTGAATCTGCTCACAGGGCAGAGGGAGGGAGCAGCTGAAAGTCGCGCAGGGAGCATTTGTTGGCGACGAGGGGGACAGCTGTGCTCCGGGAGAAGATAGGGGACTGCTGGGATGGCCTCCCCAGCCTGAGCGGGCCCCAGTACTGCTGGGTTCTCTCCATGAGCCAACTGCGCAAGGAGGCTCGCAGAGGCAGACCACCACATTTTGAAGGGGAAGGACCTGAAAATATACAGCTGCAGTACTGGCTGGACGGCTGAGACTCCCGGAACACCAGTGCCCAGTTGGCGCGGATGCGCGCAGAGTCCAGGGAGCTCTAAACTCCAGCACGGAAAGGTCAGATTTCCCTGGGGGTACTTTGGGCTCGAAACTGAGGGGGCTGGCAGACTGGCAGATCTGCACCTTAGAACTCAAAGCCCGGAGATCTGCACCTGAAATAAAATCTGTGGCTGTTGGAGCTGGTAAACGTGGGAGAGGGCCCTTGGAGCTGGTGGCAGAGTTAATCCCTGGAGCGCAATCAATTTGGACCTGACAGAGGAGGGAGACCCGGAAGATTTGGGGAGGGTCCTGGCTGCTAAAACACCAGTCACCATTAGAGAGGCAGTATTGAATACCACAGGGACAGCAAAATTTTAGTTCAGGATAGAGAGGACCAATAGACCCAGAAGTCAATCTAGAAACACTGCCATCCAGGTGCCGAATCACAAATTGACTCTTGTGTGACACAGGGAATTGAATATATTTTCTCTTCAAACTTGGGAATACAGTCTATTTTCATCTACTATTTAGTATCTTTTACTCTACCTCAACTTCACCTTTATACCACCACTCTCTTGCTAACCTTTCCCTATTTAGTGCCTTGTTTCCCTTACACTTTTCCCGCTTTAGATTTACCTTAATTCTTTCTTTTTACCCCCTGTTAAAATTTCACCCCACTGATATATCTAATCTCCAACCACCTACTCCAAGTCCATATATACCTCTAGCTTCTCTGACTTCACTATCTTAAAGTGTTTTTATCCCTGTCCTGTTGTTGTTGTTTACTTGACTGTTGATTATATCGATTTTTAAAGAAGGTTTATGAGATTGATTTGCTTATTCTTTTATTTTGGTTTGTCTTGTAGGGGGGGTTATTTTTATTTTTGGTGTTGTTTCTTGTTTTGTTGTCCTCATTTGCATTGTTTTTGAGATAGATTTTTGCTTCTGTGTTCCCTCACCTCCCTTGATATTAGTAGTTGTATGTAATTTGTATCAATCTCCAGGTACTTGTTGCGGGTTTTGGTTCGGATTAGGGGCTGTCATATAGGAGTTTTCACCACACATTTATAATTTACTCCTTTTTTTTCTTCTTCTTCCCCTTTTCTCATTATCATTTTGGCATTCCTGTCTTTCTTTTTTGTGAGTGTGTGTGTGGTGGGGGGGTCACTTTCTTATTTTGTGAGTGTGGGTGTGTGAGTGTCTGTGTGTGTCTGGGGGAGGTTCCCTTTCTTTTTTCTCACCAATCACTGAATTTGCCTTTCTCTGGTGGTCACCTTTATTTGGAATTACCATCACTGTGACTACATTCTGGTTCAGTGCCTGGTGCGTTGCACCTGGTTGTGTTGTATTTTGTTCCTTTAAATCAATGCAGGAGAGTGAGAACTACATAACCAGATACACAAAGAAGAGAGACCATGGGAAGTTAAAGAAACAGCTCACATATGAAAGAAAAACAAGGCTCACCAGAAAAAGAGGTAAACGAAATGAAAGTTAACAACCTGTCAGAGAAAGAATTCAGAGAAATGGTCATAAGGTGGCTGAAAAGAATGGAAGACAAATTTGATAATATGAGTAAGAACCAAGAGGAAATGAGGAAGACCCAGGAAGAAATGATGAAGAGCCAAGAAGAAAAGAAGAGCCAAGAAGAAATGAAAAGTGACATTGCTGAAGTAAAGAACTCAATAGAAAGTATTAAGAATAGACTAGAAGAAGCAGAGGATCACATCAGTGAGCTAGAAGACCAGGTAGGAAAAAAATAACCAAGTAGAGCAGCTTCTAGAAAAAAAATTAAAAAGCAGGAGGAGAGCCTAAGGGAACTTTGGGACAACATGAAACAAAACAACATCCGTATAATTGGGCTTCCAGTAGGACAGGAAACTGAGCAAGGAATAGAAAACCTGTTGGAAGAAATAATGACAGAAAACTTTCCTGGTATAGGAAAGGAAAAACCCACACAAATCCAAGAAGCTCACAGAGTCCCAAGCAAAATAAACCCCAAAAGACCTACGCCAAGGCACATTATAATTAAATTGGCAAACACCAATGACAAAGTAAGAATCTTAAAAGCTGCCAGAGAGAGACAGAAAGTCACCTACAAAGGAACACCCATCAGACTAACAAGTGATCTCTCAACAGAAACCTATCAGGCCAAAAGGCCATGGAATGAAATCTACAAAGTCATGCAAAGGAAGGGTCTGAATCCTAGAATACTGTACCCAGCAAGGCTCTCAATCAAAATTGAAGGTCAAATCAGGAGCTTCACAGATAAAAAAGGACTAAGGGAATTCGTCACCACCAAACCAGCAATGCAAGAAATGCTAAAGGATTTGCTGTAAAAAGAAATAGGAACCGAAGAAGGAACACAGGGGTAAAGAACAAAAATGCCAACATATAGGCACCTATCAATAATAACTTTAAATGTAAACGGTTTAAATGCTCCAATCAAAAGACATAGGGTAATAGACTGGATAAGAAAATACAACCCATGTATCTGCTGTCTACAAGAAACCCACCTCCGAAAAAAAGACGCACACAGACTGAGGATGAAAGGTTGGAAAAAAGTTATTCAGGCGAATGGAAATGAAAAAAAAAAGCTAGGGTAGCCATACTTATATCCGACAAATTAGATCTCAAAGTGAAGGACATAACAACAGATAAAGAAGGCCGCTTCATAATACTAAAGGGAGCAATCCAACAAGAAGAAATAACTCAGGTAAACATATATGCACCCAATACAGGCGCACCCAAATATATACAAAAACTCCTAGAGGACATCAAGGGAGAGATAGACAGCAATACAATCATAGACAATCATAGTAGGAGACTTTAATACCCCACTATCACCATTGGACAGATCCTCTAAGCAAAAAATCAGTAAAGAAACATCAATCCTCAATGACTCATTAGACCAGATGGAATTAATTGATATCTTCAGATCATTTCACGCCAAAGCCACAGAGTATACATTCTTTTCAATTGCCCATTGGTCATTCTCAAAGATAGACCGTGTGTTGGGTCATAGGCAAAGTCTCTCCAAATTCAAGAAGATAGAAATCATATCAAGCATATTCTCAGATCACAGTGGCATAAAGCTGGAAATCAACTACAATAGAAACAATCCAAAGAAATCAAACACATGGAGACTAAACAGCATGCTATTAAACTATGACTGGGTTACTAGAGAAATCAAGGAAGAGATAGAAAACATCATGGAAACAAATGACAATGATAGCACAACAATTCAAAATCTATGGGACACAGTGAAAGCAGTTCTGAGAGGGAAGTTTATAACTCTACAATCCTACCACAAAAAACTAGAAACAGCGCCAATAAATTATCTAACCCAACAACTCAAAGAGTTAGAAAGAAAGCAACAAGAAAAGCCCAGTGTAAGCAGAAGGAAGGAAATAGTAAAGATCAGAGTAGAAATAAATGACATAGAGACCACAGAAACAATACAGAAGATCAACAAAACCAAGAGCTGGTTCTTTGAAAGGATAAACAAGATTGATGAACCTCTAGCCAGACTCATCAAGAAGCAAAGAGAGAGGACCCTAATAAATAAAATCAGAAATGGAAGAGGTGAAATAACAACAGACCCCATTGAAATACAAAGGATTGTTAAAAAAAAAAACTATGAATAAGTCTACTCCAACAAACTGGACAACCTGGAGGAAATGGATATGTTTCTAGAAAATTATAACCTCCCAAAACACAATCAAGAAGAATCTAAACAACTCAATAAACCAATAACTGTGGAAGAAATTGAAGCAGTCATCATAAAGCTTCCAGCAAACAAAAGCCCAGGGCCAGACGGCTTCACAGGGGAGTTTTACCGAACATTCAAGGAAGAACTAAAACCTAAACTCCTCAGACTATTCCAGAAAATTCAAGAGGATGGAACTCTTCCAAACTCCTTCTATGAAGCTAGCATCACCCTAATACCAAAACCAGATAAAGATGACACAATGAAAGAGAATTACAGGCCAATATCCCTCATGAATATAGATGCCAAAATCCTCAATAAAATTCTATCAAATCGGATCCAGCAGTACATCAAAAAGATCATACACCATGACTAAGTAGGATTTATCCCAGGAATGCAAGGATGGTACAATATCCACAAATCAATAAATGTGATACATCACATAAACAAATTGAGAGGTAAAAATCACATAGTCATATCAATTGATGCAGAAAAAGCATTTGACAAAATCCAGCATCCTTTCTTGATAAAAACTCTCAACAAGGTAGGAATAGAAGGATCATACCTCAACATAATAAAAGCCATATATGATAAACCCACAGCAAACATCATACTCAATGGGCAAAAACTACAACCATTTCCCCTAAGAACAGGAACAAGACAGGGTTGCCCACTTTCACCACTCCTGTTCAACATAGTACTGGAAGTATTAGCCATTGCAATTAGACAAGAAGAAGAAATAAATGGCATCCAAATTGGAAAAGAAGAAGGTAAGCTATCCTTATTTGCAGATGACATGATATTGTACATAAAAAACCCGAAAGACTCCATTAAAAAGTTAGTAGACTTAATAAATGAGTTCAGCAACGTAGCAGGCTACAAAATCAATGCCAAGAAATCTATGGTATTTCTATACACTAATAGTGAACTTACAGAAAGAGAGTAAAAAAGCAATCCCATTTACCATCACACCAAAAAAATTAAGATACCTAGGAATAAACTTAACTAAGGATGTAAAAGACCTATTCGTGGAAAACTACAGGACACTGAAAAAAGAGATAGAGGAAGATGTAAACAGGTGGAAGAAAATTCCATGTTCACGGATTGGGAGAATCAACCTAATTAAAATGTCCATACTACCCAAAGCAATCTATAAATTTAATGCACTCCCCATTAAAATATCAATGGCATATTTTACAGACCTAGAAAGAACTCTCCAAAAATTCATCTGGATCAAAAAAGGCCCCGAATAGCCACAGCAATCCTGAGAAAGAAGCACAAAGTCGGTGGGATTTCCATACCAGATTTCAAGCTGTATTAAAAAGCTACTCTTCTCAAAACAGCCTGGTACTGGCACAAGAACAGACATATAGATGAATGGAATAGAATAGAGAATCGAGATATCAACCCAAACCACTATGCTCAATTAATATTTGACAAAGGAGGCATGAACATAAAATGCAGTCAAGACACTCTCTTCAATAAATGGTGTTGGGAAAATTGGACAGATACATGCAAAAAAAATGAAACTAGAGCTCCAACTTTCACCATGTACAAAAATAAACTCAAAATGGATACAGGACTTAAACGTAAGACAGGAAACCATAAAAATTTTAGAGGAATCTACAGGAAGAAAAATCTCAGACATATGCCAAAAGAACTTCTTTGATGATACTGCTCCTAGGGCAATGGAAGCTAAAGAGAAAATAAACAAATGGTACTACATCAAAATCAAAAGCTTTTGCACAGCTAAAGAAACCATCAACAAAACAACAAGAAAACCACTGTATGGGAGAACATATTTGCAAATGTTATCACTGATAAAGGTTTAATCTCAAGCATCTACAAGCAACTCATACAACTCAATAAAAGGAGGACAAATGATCCAATAAAAAAATGGGCAACAGACCTAAATAGAATCTTCATGAAAGAAGACAAAAGGGAGGCCCAGAGACATATGAAAACTTGCTCAAAGTCACTAGTTATCCGAGAGATGCAAATCAAAACGACTATGCCGAACCATCGCACACCTGTCAGAATGGCTTACATCAACACATCAACAAATGACAAGTGCTGGCGAGGATGCAGAGAAAAAGGAACTCTCGAGCACTGCTGGTTGCATTGTAGACTAGTGCAGCCACTGTGGACAACAGTATGGAGTTTCCTCAAAAAACTAAAAATGGAGCTCCCATTCGATTCAGTGATCCCACTTCCAGGAATATACCCCAAGAAAGCAGAAACGTGAATTAGAAAAGATATATGTACCCCTATGTTCATTGCATCACACTTTACCATAGCTAAGATTTGGAAACAGCCTAAGTCCCCATCAGCAGATGAGTGGATTAAAAAAACTATGGTACATTTACACAGTGGAATACTACGCCACAGAAAAAAAGAAGGAGCTCCTACCATTTGTAACAACATGGATAGATTTGGAGAGCATCCTGCTAAGTGAAATTAGCCAGGCAGAGAAAGACAAATATCACATGATCTCACTCCTTTGAGGAATACAATTAATTTCATAGACTGATGAACAAGAATGGATCCAGAGACTGAGAAAAGTCCATCAGAATGTCAAACCTCAGGGTAAGTGGCAGGTGGTGGGAGTAAGTGGGAAAGTCAATATATTTGAACTCTTGAACTAAGGTAAGTGATTTGTGTTTTTACATCCCTGACAAAGTTTATATAAAGTTATACAAAAAATGGCAGCTAGTTTGAGATTGAATTGAAATGGTCTAGTGCTTGTTATATCCTATGGACACCAGTCCTTAGGCTAGGGCCTCCTTAACCTCCCGTGACACCATAATACACTTACATGATATTATTCTACAATGTCATTATAATATTTGATATTTGACAACAAAATATTATACAATTATCCCAAATAAACTTACAAACTAATTCTTTGAATGTTGGGCAGCAACTTAAAAAAGGATAGGAAAGAAATTAATGCCTTTCAGAAGGAATTAAAGCACTGGGAAGGCATTCGAGCATTCTATATTGGCCCTTCTTGCCCTTTCTGCCAAGAGGGACCTTCTTCTTACTATCCAAAAACACACAGTTGATGCCTGAGTTTTCAGTTCAAGCTGTGGCTGAGGCCTCTGGGCAGCTGGCACCATGGATCTGTATCTCGACCAATGGTGTGAGCTGGGTCCTCTCTGGAGAAGAAACCTGGGTCCTCCGAGATTTGTGATCAGTACCGCCAGCAGGCTAGGGGACCCCAAGGCAGGTACTGGACGGGGAGGCCACGGGGGCATAGACTACAAAGGAGACAGAACTGAACCTCACATCACCCTGTTTGGCCCCGGAGGATGGCTGGTTAGCCAGAGATGGGTAAGATTCCTCAGGGAAGGAACAACCTAAGACAGGCACAGTCACAGAGGGGACAACAGGAGAGAGGTAAGAGGTCAACAGAGGTGGGGCACAGAACCTCACCCACAAACCTTGCAGGGGCTTGAATTCTCACCCCTCCTGAGGGAGGTGTCCTACCCCCATGGCTGCTTCGCCTCCCACGCACAACTCATACCGGGACCCAGGTGGCAGACAGAGATTCGGCCAGCAATAGCTGCTCTATATCTAAATTCAGTCTATTACCAGGAATGCTCGGGACCTACTCAAAATTGCAAATATTCCTTTCCACTAGTATTTACAGGGTAAACTAAGATTTCTGCTTGAGTATTAAAATTGACAGGAAAATAATAATCAAGTTTTCAGATTAATTTAAATTGGCCAAGTGAAATAAGTGAATACTCAAGAAAATTTTAGTGTACTAGACAAAAAGCTTTTCCTAAAACATTAAAAAATCTATTAGTAGTCCATCTCACTGTAAAATTGCCTAACATCCAAAGAACCTAAAGCAGTCATATTTGTGTGCAAAAATTAAAATTTAAAATTACCAAGACTGCAATATAAAATTTCCAATAGCCCCCATTAATCAAAAAAGGGGAGGGGGCAGTGGGGTAATATCATGTAAGGAAAAAAATATCGAGTAAGTAAAATACATCTAGAAAATTCTTACTCCAGTAAAGTAAATTCCATTTGTAAAACCAACTGCAGGATACCCATGAAAAAACACACATGTTGTCAAAATAAGTCAAAGGAAAATCATTTAGGCAAAAATTAAAAAGAATCCCAAGTCTATTTTGCATAGAGGATCCCTTTGTTAACTTTTGGTCGAGAATGTGTTTGTGTGTTTTCAGAGAACAACTCCAAGACCATGTGGGTTCCTGCAACTGTGAGGAACTGATGGATCTGTTCCAGTCACGAGGATGGTCCAGAGATGGGGGACACTGACGACACCTTGCCATGCTAGCAGTCGGCAGCTGTGCATGTCTGCAGGCAGCCCAGGACCAAACCATAGAGGATGGGTCTTGCATTGCCATGATGTGTCCACCATCTGGATACCATTGCTGACATGTACACATAAAGAATTATTTGACACTGAAACTGGGACTCAGAACAGTTGGACATTGAAACTGAGACTGAAACATTTTTTGTTCTTATACATTTATTTCTAGTATGCAGAGGCAAGATATTTTTGAAGAAAAGAAACAGGGGAGAGTGATTGATATAGAGGCAAGGTGGCCTTGAACAGGCTGTCAAGCTACAGGGGGAAGGCTTGGGTGGATGGGAGGTGGATGCTGGGGGAGATCAACTGAAGGACTTGTATGCATGCATATGAGCATAACCAATGAATGAAAGACACTGGGGCGGGGAGGGGGGAGTGTGGGGATATGTGCTGGGGTTAGGGGAGGCTGGGGGAAGGATAAGGGGGAGGGGGAAAGGAAACATGTACTACTATTAATTATAAGTTATACTGCAAAAAAATCAATAAAAATATATTTTAAAAAATAATAACATAATTTAAAACAAGATAATTTCCAAACAAAACGAATTTAGAAGACTAAATAATGATTTGTCCATTCATAACTGGTACTTATTTTTTATTTTATTTTATTTTATTATTATTATTATTATTTATTGATTTTTTGCAGTATAATAGTAGTACATGTTTTCCTTTCCCCCTCCCCCTTGTCCTCCCCCCAGCCTCCCCCACCCCCAGCACATATCCCCAGCTTCCGCCCCTCCCGCCACAGTGTCTTTCATTCATTGGTTATGTTCATATGCATGCACACAAGTCCTTCAGTTGATCTCCCCCTGCATCTGCCTCCCATCCACCCAAGCCTCCCCCTGTAGCTTGACAGCCTGTTCAAGGCCATCCTGCCTCTATATCAATCACTCTCCCCTGTTTCTTTTCTTCAAAAATATCTTGCCTCTGCATACTAGAAATAAATGTATAAGAACAAAAAATGTTTCAGTCTCAGTTTCAATGTCCCAACTTTTCTGAGTCCCAGTTTCATTGTCAAATAATTCTTTATGTGTATAAGTCAGCAATTGTATCCAGATGGTGGACACATCGTGTCAATGCAAGATCCATCCTCTCTGGTTTGGTCCTGGGCTGCCTGCAGACATGCACAGCTGCCGACTGCTAGCATGGCAAGGTGTCGTCAGTGTCCCCCATCTCTGGACCATCCTCGTGACTGGAACAGATCCATCAGTTCCTCACCGTCGCAGGAACCCACATGGTCTTGGAGTTGTTGTCTGAAAACACACAAACACATTCTCGACCAAAAGTTAACTAAGGGATCCTCTATGCAAAACAGACTTGGGATTCTTTTTAATTTTTGCCTAAATGATTTTCCTTTGGCTTATTTTGACACCATGTGTGTTTTTTCATGGGTGTCCTGCAATTGTTTTTACAAATGGAATTTACTTTACTGGAGTAAGAATTTTCTAGATGTATTTTACTTACTCGATATTTTTTTCCCTTACATGATATTACCCCGCTGTCCCCTCCCCTTTTTTGATTAATGGGGACTTTTGGAAATTTTATATTGCAGTCTTGGTAATTTTAAAATTTAATTTTTGCACACAAAGTGACTTCTTTAGGTTCTTTGGATGTTAGGCAATTTTACAGTGAGATGAACTACTAATAGATTTTTTAGTTAATGTTTTAGGAAAACCTTTTTGTCCAGTACACTAAAATTTTCTTGAGTATTCAGATATTTCACTTGCCCAATTGAAATTAATCTGAAAACTTGATTACTATTTTCTTGTCAATTTTAATACTCAAGCAGAAATCTTAGTTTACCCTGTGAATACTAGTGGAAAGGAATATTTGCAATTTTGAGTAGGTCCCGAGCATTCCTGGTAATAGACTGAATTTAGATATAGAGCAGCTATTGCTGGCCGAGTCTCTGTCTGCCACCTGGGTCCCCGTATGAGTTGTGTGTGGGAGGCGAAGCAGCCGTGGGGGTAGGAGACCTCCCTTAGGAGGGTTGAGAATTCAAACCCCTGCAAGGTTTGTGGATGAGGGTCTGTGCCTCACCTCTGTTGACCTTTTAGTTCTCTCCTGTTGGCCCCTCTGCGACTGTGCCTGTCTTAGGTTGTTCCTTCCCTGAGGAATCTTACCCGTCTCTGGCTAACCAGCCATCCTCTGGGGGCAAACAGGGTGATGTGAGGTTCAGTTCTGTCTCCTTTGTAGTCTATGCCCCCCTGTGGCCTCCACGTCCGGTACCTGCCTTGGGGACCCCTCGCCTGCTGGCGGGGTCCCGGTACTGATCACATATCTCGGGGGACCCAGGTTTCTTCTCCAGAGAGGGCCCAGCTCACACCATTGGTGGAGATACAGATTCATGGTGCCAGCTGCCCAAAGGCTTCAGCCACAGCTGGAACTGAAAACTCTGGCATCAGCTGTGTATATTTGGATAGTAACAAGAAGATCCCTCTTGGCAGAAAGGGCAGGAAGGGCCAATATAGAATGCTCGGATGCCTTCCCAGTGCCTTAATTCCTTCTGAAAGGGATTAATTTCTTTCCTATCCTTTTTTAAGTTGCTGCCCACATTCAAAGAATTAGTTTGTAAGTTTATTTGGGATAATTGTATAATATTTTGTTGTCAAATATCAAATATTATAATGACATTGTAGAATAATATCATGTAAGGGTATTATGGTGTCATGGGATGTTAAGCAGGGCCTAGCCTAAGGACTGGTCTCCATAGGATATGACAAGCTCTAGGCCATGTCAATTCAATGTCAGACTAGCTGCCATTTTTTTATAATTTTATATTAACTTTGTCAGGGATGTAAAAACACAAATCACTTACCTCAGTTCAAGAGTTCAAGTATATTGACTTTTCCACTTACTCCCACCACCTACCACTTACTCTGAGGTTTGACAATCTGAAGGACTTTTCTCAGTCTCTGGATCCATTCTTGTTCATCAGTCTATGTCATTGATTGTATTCCTCAAATGAGTAAAATCATGTGATATTAGTCTTTCTCTGCCTGGATAATTTCACTTAGCATAATGCTCTCCAAATCCATCCATGTTGTTACAAATGGTAGGAGCTCCTTCTTTTTTTCCGCGGCGTAGTATTCCATTGTGCAAATGTACCATAGTTTTTTAATCCACTCATCTGCTGATGGGGACTTCGGGTGTTGCCAAATCTTAGCTATGGTAAATTGTGCTGCTATGAACATAGGGGTACATATATCCTTTCTAATTCGCCTTTCTAATTTCTTGGGGTATATTCCTAGAAGTGGGATCACTGGGTCGAATGGGAGCTCCATTTTTAGATTTTGAGGAATCTCCATACTGTTCTCCACAGTGGCTGTACTAGTCTAAAATCCCACCAGCAGTGCACGAGAGTTCATTTTTCTCCGCATCCTCTCCAGCACCTGTCGTTTGTTGATTTGTTGATGTAAGCCATTCTGATAGGTGTGAGATGGTACCGCATAGTCGTTTTGATTTGCATCTCTCGGATAATTAGTGACTTTGAGCAAGTTTTCATATGTCTCTGGGCCTTCCTTTTGTCTTCTTTCGTGAAGATTCTATTTAGGTCTATTGCCCATTTTTTTATTGGATCATTTGTCCTCCTTTTATTGAGTTAGGTGAGTTGCCTGTAGATGCTTGAGATTAAACCTTTATCACTAATAACATTTGCAAATATGTTCTCCCATACAGTGGGTTTTCTTGTTGTTTTGTTGATGGTTTCTTTGGCTGTGCAAAAGCATTTGATTTTGATGTAGTTCCATTTGTTTATTTTCTCTTTAGCTTCCATTGCCCTCGGAGCAGTATCATCAAAGAAGTTCTTTTGGCATATGTCTGAGATTTTTCTTCCTGTAGATTCCTCTAATATTTTTATGGTTTCCTGTCTTACGTTTAAGTCCTGTATCCATTTTGAGTTTATTTTTGTGTATGGTGTAAGTTGGTGCTCTAGTTTCATTTTTTTTGCATGTATCTGTCCAATTTTCCCAACACCATTTATTGAAGAGACTGTCTTGACTCCATTTTATGTTCCAGCCTCCTTTGTCAAATATTAATTGAGCATAGTGGATTGGGTTGATATCCGGATTCTCTATTCTATTCCATTGGTGTATATGTCTGTTCTTGTGCCAGTACCAGGCTGTTTTAAGAACAGTAGCCTTGTAATACAGCTTGAAATCTGCTATGGAAATTCCACCGACTTTGTGCTTCTTTCTCAGGATTGCTGTGGCTATTCGGGGCCTTTTTTTGTTCCAGATGAATTTTTGGAGAGTTCTTTCTAGGTCTGTGAAATATGCCATTGGTATTTTAATGGGGAGTGCATTAAATTTATAGATTGCTTTGGGTAGTATGGACATTTTAATTATGTTGATTCTCCCAATCCATGAACATGGAATGTTCTTCCACTTGTTTACATCTTCCTCTATCTCTTTTTTCAGTGTCCTGTAGTTTTCCACGAATAGATCTTTTACCTCCTTAGTTAAGTTTATTCCTAGGTATCTTAATTTTTTTGGTGTGATGGTAAATGGGATTGCTTTTTTAGTCTCTCTTTCTGTAAGTTCACTATTAGTGTATAGAAATGCTATAGATTTCTTGGCATTAATTTTGTAGCTTGCTACATTGCTGAACTCATTTATTAAATCTACTAACTTTTTTATGGAGTCTTTCGGTTTTTTTATGTACAATATCATGTCATCTACAAATAAGGATAGCTTAACTTCTTCTTTTCCAATTTGGATGCCTTTTATTTCTTCTTCCTGTCTAATTGCAATGGCTAATACTTCCAGTACTATGTTGAACAGGAGTGGTGAAAGTGGGCAACCCTGTCTTGTTCCTGTTCTTAGGGGAAATGGTTGTAGTTTTTGCCCATTGAGTATGATGTATGCCTTGGGTTTATCATATATGGCTTTTATTATGTTGAGGTATGATCCTTCTATTCCTACATTATTGAGAGTTTTTATTAAGAAAGGATGTTGGATTTTGTCAAATGCTTTTTCTGCATCAATTGATATGACTATGTGATTTTTATCTCTCAATTTGTTTATGTGATGTATCACATTTATTGATTTGCGGATATTGTACCATCCTAGCATTCCTGGGATAAATCCTACTTGGTCATGGTGTATGATCTTTCTGATGTACTGCTGGATCGGATTTGATAGAATTTTATTGAGGATTTTGGCATCTATATTCATGAGGGATATTGGCCTGTAATTCTCTTTCATTGTGTCGTCTTTATCTGGTTTTGGTATTAGGGTGATGCTAGCTTCATAGAAGGAGTTTGGAAGAGTTCCATCCTCTTGAATTTTCTGGAATAGTCTGAGGAGTATAGGTTTTAGTTCTTCCTTGAATGTTCGGTAAAACTCCCCTGTGAAGCCGTCTGGCCCTGGGCTTTTATTTGCTGGAAGCTTTATGATGACTGCTTCAATTTCTTCCACAGTTATTGGTCTATTGAGTTGTTTAGATTCTTCTTGATTGAGTTTTGGGAGGTTATATTTTTCTAGAAACATATCCATTTCCTCCAGGTTGTCCAGTTTGTTGGAGTAGAGTTGTTCATAGTATTTTTTAACAATCCTTTGTATTTCAATGGGGTCTGTTGTTATTTCACCTCTTTCATTTCTGATTTTATTTATTAGGGTCCTCTCTCTTTGCTTCTTGATGAGTCTGGCTAGAGGTTCATCAATCTTGTTTATCCTTTCAAAGAACCAGCTCTTGGTTTTGTTGATCTTCTGTATTGTTTCTTTGGTCTCTATGTCATTTATTTCTGCTCTGATCTTTACTATTTCCTTCCTTCTGCTTACACTGGCCTGTTCTTGTTGATTTCTTTCTAACTCTTTGAGTTGTTGGGTTAGATAATTTATTGCCGCTGTTCCTAGTTTTTTGCAGTAGGATTATAGAGCTATGAACTTCCCTTTCAGAACTGCTTTCACTGTGTCCCATAGATTTTGGATTGTTGTGCTATCATTGTCATTTGTTTCCATGATGTTTTCTATCTCTTCCTTAATCTCTCTAGTAACCCAGTCATAGTTTAATAGCATGCTGTTTAGTCTCCATGTGTTCGATTTCTTTGGATTGTTTTCTATTGTAGTTGATTTCCAGCTTTATGCCACTGTGATGTGAGAATATACTTGATATGATTTCTATCTTCTTGAATTTGGAGAGACTTTGCCTATGACCCAACACATGGTCTATCTTTGAGAATGACCCATGGGCACTTGAAAAGAATGTATATTCTGTGGCTTTGGGGTGAAATGATCTGAAGATGTCAATTAATTCCATGTGGTCCAGTGAGTCATTGAGAATTGATGTTTCTTTACTGATTTTTTGTTTAGAGGATCTGTCCAATGGTGATAATGGGGTATTAAAGTCTCCTACTATGATTGTATTGCTGTCTATCTCTCCCTTGATGTCCTCTAGGAGTTTTTGTATATATTTGGGTCCGCCTGTATTGGGTGCATATATGTTTAAAAGAGTTATTTCTTCTTGTTGAATTGCTCCCTTTAGAATTATGAAGTGGCCTTCTTTATCTCTTGTTATGTCCTTCACTTTGAGATCTAATTTGTCAGATATAAGTATGGCTACCCCAGCTTTTTTTTCATTTCCATTCGCCTGAATAACTTTTTTCCAACCTTTCATCCTCAGTCTGTGTGCGTCTTTTTTTCGGAGGTGGGTTTCTTGTAGACAGCAAATACATGGGTTGTATTTTCTTATCCAGTCTATTACCCTATGTCTTTTGATTGGAGCATTTAAACCGTTTACATTTAAAGTTATTATTGATAGGTGCCTATATGTTGGCATTTTTGTTCTTTACCCCTGTGTTCCTTCTTCGGTTCCTATTTCTTTTTACAGCAAATCCTTTAGCATTTCTTGCATTGCTGGTTTGGTGGTGACGAATTCCCTTAGTCCTTTTTTATCTGTGAAGCTCCTGATTTGACCTTCAATTTTGATTGAGAGCCTTGCTGGGTACAGTATTCTAGGATTCAGACCCTTCCTTTGCATGACTTTGTAGATTTCATTCCATGGCCTTTTGGCCTGATAGGTTTCTGTTTAGAGATCACTTGTTAGTCTGATGGGTGTTCCTTTGTAGGTGACTTTCTGTCTCTCTCTGGCAGCTTTTAAGATTCTTACTTTGTCATTGGTGTTTGCCAATTTAATTATAATGTGCCTTGGCGTAGGTCTTTTGGGGTTTATTTTGCTTGGGACTCTGTGAGCTTCTTGGATTTGTGTGGGTTTTTCCTTTCCTATACCAGGAAAGTTTTCTGTCATTATTTCTTCCAACAGGTTTTCTATTCCTTGCTCAGTTTCCTGTCCTTCTGGAAGCCCAATTATACGGATGTTGTTTTGTTTCATGTTGTCCCAAAGTTCTCTTAGGCTCTCCTCCTGCTTTTTAATTTTTTTTTCTAGAAGCTGCTCTACTTGGTTATTTTTTCCTACCTGGTCTTCTAGCTCACTGATACGACCCTCTGCTTCTTCTAGTCTACTCTTAATACTTTCTATTGAGTTCTTTACTTCAGCATTGTCACTTTTCATTTCTTCTTGGCTCCTCTTCATTTCTTCGTGGCTCCTCTTCATTTCTTCATGGCTCTTCATCATTTCTTCCTGGGTCTTCCTCATTTTCTCTTGGTTCTTACTCATATTATCAAATTTGTCTTCCATTCTTTTCAGCCACTTTATGACCATTTCTCTGAATTCTTTCTCTGACAGGTTGTTAACTTCCATTTCGTTTACCTCCTTTTCTGGCGAGCCTTGCTTTTCTTTCATATGTGGGCTATTTCTTTGTCTTCCCATGGTCTCTCTTCTCTGTGTATCTGGTTATGTAGTTCTCACTCTCCTGCATTGATTTAAAGGCACAAAATACAACACAACCAGGTGCAACGCACCAGGTACTGAAGCGGAATGTAGTCAAAGTAATTGTAATTCCAAATAAAGGTGACCGCCAGAGAAAGGCAAATTCGGTGATAGGTGGGAAAAAAGAAAGAGAACCTCCCCCAGACCCACACAGACACTCACACACCCACACTCACACAAAAGAGAAAGAGACCCCCCCACACACATACACTCACAAAAAAGAAAGACAGGAATGCCAAAATGATAATGGGAAAAGGGGGAGAAGAAAAAAAAAGAAATAAAAGGAGTAAATTATAAATGTGGGGTGAAAACTCCTATAGGACAGCCCCTAATCCGAACCAAAACCTGCAACAAGTACTTGGAGATTGATACAAATTACATACAACTACTAATATCAAGAGAGGTGAGGGAACACAGAAGCAAAAATCTATCTCAAAAACAATGCAGATGAGGACAACAAAACAAGAAACAACACCAAAAATAAAAATAACCCCCCCTACAAGACAACCCAAAATAACAGAATAAGCAAATCAATCTCATAAACCTGCTTAAAAAATCAATATAATCAACAGTCAAGTAAACAACAACAACAGGACAGGGCTAAAAACACTTTAAGATAGTGAAGTCAGAGAAGCTAGAGGTATATATGCACTTGGATTAGGTGGTTAGAGATTAGATATATCAGTGGGGTGAAATTTTAACAGGGGGTAAGGGGAAAGAATTAGGTAAATCTAAAGCGGGAAAAGTGTAAGGGAAACAAGGCACTAAATAGGGAAAGGTTAGCGAGAGAGTGGTGGTATAAAGGTGAAGTTGAGGTAGAGTAAAAGATACTAAATTGTAGATGAAAATAGACTGTATTCCCAAGGTCGAAGAGAAAATATAATCAATTCCCTGTCACATAAGAGTCAATTTGTGATTTGGCCCCTGAGTGGCAGTGTTTCTAGATTGACTTCTGGGTCTATTGGTCCTCTCTATCCTGAACTAAACAATACTGCCTCTCTAATGGTGACTGCTGTTTTAGCAGCCAGAACCCTCCCAAAATCTTCCGGGCTTCCCCCTCTGTCAGGTCCAAACCGATTGCGCTCCAGGGATCAACTCTGCCACCAGCTCCAAGGGCCCTCTCCCACGTTTACCAGCTTCAACAGCCACATATTCTATTTCAGGTGCAGATCTCCAGGTTTTGAGTTCCAAGGTGCAGATCTCCCAGACTGCCAGCCCCCTCAGTTTTGTGCCCAAAGTACCCCCAGGGAAATCTGACCTTTCCGTGCTGGAGTTTAGAGCTCCCTGGGCTCTGCGCGCCTCCGGGCCAACTGGGCGCCGGTACTCCGGGAGCCCCAGAGGTCCAGCCGGTACCGCATATGGCAGCTGTATATTTTCAGGCTCCTCTCCTTCAAGATGTCGTGGTCCGCCTCAGCGCGCCTCCTCCGCAGTTGGCTCAGGGAGAGAACCCAGCAGTACTGGGGCCGCTCAGGCTAGGGAGGCCAGCCCAGCAGTACTCTATCTTCTCCTGGAGCACAGCTGTCCCCCTAGTCGCCCACAAATGCTCCCTGCGCGACTTTCAGCTGCTCCCTCCCTCTGCCCTGTGAGCAGATTCAGATCGAATCCCTCAGTTCCGCCGCCATTTTTCCTCTCCACTGGTACTTATTTTTTAAAGAAAAGAATCAAAAAGCTGTTTGCATTCAAAGAATTAGTAAATCAGATTCATCCCTCCGTGCAGGGAACATTTATTTCTAAACTTAGTTTTAAATTCAATTCTAAACTTTATTTTCTTCCTGAACATAAGGGAAACCCTTCCTTCTCACATCCCCTCTTACATTTCTCTCCCTGTTGCATTGTAGGTGGCAACTGACTTCTTTTTCCTTTGAAATTTTAGAGCAAGTACATTAGGATGATGCCAAAGGATAACAATAATAGGTATTTACTGAGCGCTTGGAATGTGCCAGGCACTATGCTTAAGTAGATTAAGTCATCATCTCACCTAAATCTTCACAGCCCTCCAAAATTTGTGCTATCTCTCATTTGATGAGTGGGAAACAGGCTTAGTAAGACTTATAGATCATGGGGGCCATTCTTTTATGAATTGTTGACACTATTACAGATGTTCCCCATTTCTCCCCCTCCCCCCACATTTGTCTCCTTCTACACAACCTCCACCACCAGGCCTTCGCCACATTATTATGTTTCCATGGGCTATGCATATATGTTCTTTGGTTAATCTCTTCCTGCCCCCACACTCCTTCCCTGTGAGATGTTAGTCTGTTTCATGTATCCATGTCTCTGGTCTTATTTTGTTCGTCAGTTTATTTTATTCATTAGATTCTATATATAAATGAGATCATGTGATACTTGTCTTTCTTTGACTGCCTTATTTCACTTAGCATAATAATCAAGGACAGCATTTTTTCATTTTAGGATTGGGGTGCCTTGAGCAACATCAGCCAGCTAGGAAGTGGCAGACCTAAGATTAAAATGCAGGTCTTCTGCCATCTAGCCAGGTATCCCTCTTTTACACCAAGGTTGCCCCCAGAATATTCTCCAAGGGTGGGAATTGGCCAGCACCTCTCCCCTCCTGCAGCTCCAGCTTTGCAGTCCATCCATCAGCAGATCTGTCTACTGCCTCTGGGAGAAGCATCATCCTCCAGACCCTAGTCCCTTGGAATTTTTGGCCTCCTTTGATGATCATAATTCCATTAAGGAAGGCCCTTCTGTTCCTCAACTAATTGGATTACCCTCTTACACAATCATCTACCCCTCCTCCTTCACCACTAAATGTCCACAGGACAATCAATGCTCAACTGCTCTTTTCTGCTCTGTCCTCCCAGGCATTTAGCATAAGCCAGTAGTCCACAAACTCATTAGTCAACAGAGCCAAATATCAACAGTACAATGATTGAAATTTCTTTTGTGAGCCAAATTTTTTAAACTTAAACTTCTTCTAATGCCATTTCTTCAAAATAGACTCGTCCAGGCCATGGTATTTTGTGGAAGAGCCAAACTCAATGGGCAAAAGAGCCACATGTGGCTCGCCGGCCGCAGTTTGCCAACCACTGGCATAGGCTGATGTGCGTGAAAATTGGTGTTTACATGTGAAATTTCAAAGAGCCCAGACCAAGTCTTTAGACTAGCAGCATCTAGAACAGGACAGGTATACAGTAGGTGCCCAATAGGTACTTGGGGGATCAAATCATTAATGCAAGGAACCAGGGCATTAATAACATAAAACAGTCATTTGTTTTGGGCTTTAGGAGTGACCCTTTTCAGAGTCTTCCAACAAGAGGTCTGCCCTTCTGGCTTATCTGAAAGTGAGGTCGATAGATCAATGTGTTAGAGCACCAGAGAGGGCAGAGCACAGTACAGGCTAAGGAGCTGTGGGACTGGCACTTTGGGCTGGCCAGACTGGCAAGGCACTTCATTCATTCAATGAATTTTTATTTTTTTATTTTTTAAATAAATCTTTATTGTTCAGATTATTACAGGTGTTCCTCTTTTTTCTCCCCATAGCTCCCCTCCACCTATTCCCTCACTCCACCCCATGCCCTTACCTCACTCCACTGTCTTCATCCATAGGTGAAAGATTTTTGTCCAATCTCTTCCCGCATTCCTCACACCATCTTCCCCCTGAGAATTGTCAGTCCACTCCCTTTCTATGTCCCTGATTCTATTATATTCATCAGTCCATTCTGTTCATCAGATTTTTTTCATTCATTTGATTTTTAGATTCACTTGTTGGTAGATATGTATTTGTTGTCATTTTGTTGTTCATAGTTTTTATATTTACCTTTTTCTTCTTCCTCCTCTTTTTAAAAGAATACCCTTCAGCATTTCATGTAATCCTGGTTTAGTGGTGATGAACTCCTTTGGCTTTTTCTTGTCTATGAAGCTCTTTATCTGACCTTCAATTCTGAATGATAGCCTTGCTGGGTAGAGTAATCTTGGTTATAGGTTCTTACTGTTCATCACTTTGAATATTTCTTGCCATTCCCCTCTGGCCTACATAGTTTCTGTTGAGAAATCAGCTGACAGTCATATGGGTACTCCCTTGTAGGTAACCAACTGTTTTTCTCTTGCTACTTTCAAGATTATCTGTTTGTCTTTTGCCCTTGGCATTTTAATTATGATGTGTCTTGATGTGGTCCTCTTTGGATTCCACTTGTTTGGAGTTCTCTCCGCTTCCTAGACTTGTAAGTCTATTTCTTTCACCAGGTAGGAAAAGTTTTCTGTCTTATTTCTTCCAATAAGTTTTCAATATTTTTCTCTCTCTCTTCTTCTAGCACCCCAATAATTCAGATGTTGGTATGTTTAAAGTTGTCCCAGAGTCTCCTTACACTATCTTCATATTTTTGGATTCTTTTTTCTTTTTGTTTTTCTGGTTTGGTGTTTTTTGTCTCCTCATATTTCAGATCTTTGGTTTGATTATTGGGGTCCTTTTATCTACCATTGAATTTCTGTATATTCTTTATTTCAGACAGTGTATGCTTAATTTCTGACTGGTCCTTTTCCATTTTCTTGGCATTATCATTAAGGTCCTTGAAGGTCTCATCAAGTTTCTTGGTGGTTTTTAGAAGATTTTTGAGTAACCTTATAAATGTGGTCATGAACTCTATGTCCAGTAGTCTGCTTTCCTCCATTTCTTTCACTCATGACATGTTTCTTGGTCTCCACATTTTGCTGCTTCCCTGTGTTGATGGAGTGGAAGAACTGCTGTGCTGGAGACACATCTACGGGCAGTGGGGCTTTGGTGCTCACCAAGTCTGCCTCTTGAATGTGTCACTTATGGATGTGAGTAGGTGAAATCTGGTGTCGTTTCACACCCACCTCTAGATACACTAGCTTCTTGATGTCCAATAGGGTGCAAGTCAACTACTGTCTGAGGCGACTGAGCAGGAGCTATAGCGAGAACTATAGTTTTCTCCTCTTTGCTTGGGGTTTGGAGGTTTTGCAGCTGTCTGACCAGAGCTGCAGTTTGTTAGATTAAGCTGCGATAGGACAAGCCATTTATATGCAAATTCTGCTGCACACAGCTCGGGCGGGTTTGCAGATTGTGTGGGGCGGGGTCTCAGGGAGTCACTAGGCTAGGGCATGGCAAACAGTGATGGCTGCCACTCAGCCCTCTCTGCGTCTCTGCAATTCCAAGTCCCCACGTGCTGTGCCCTGCGCCCCTGCGCAGTGAACAATGATTGCTGGACACCTTGGCAAGGGAGCCACCCTGACTTTCCGACCTGGTGGCAGACAATCCAGCTTCTCCCATAGGAGTCTGGGTCACCAGCATCTCCCAGAAACTGGAGTTCAGAGTAATCAGGAGGTTGTTTCCCTTTGGGTTGAAAAAAAGCAGCACCCAAAGTCACCAGCCGCCAGCCTGGTTTGTGAGCCTCTGTACCTCAGCTTTTCATCTCTTGTGCACATCTCAATGCTCTTTTCTCTTTCCTTCTAGTTGCAGAACTTCCATTTGGCCAGCTTTCCCGTGGTTCTGAGATTGTTGTGCGAGGCAGCAGTTTAGGTGTTTGCCTATTCTGCCATCTTGGCTTCTCTCATTTAACCAATTTTTAGTGAGCTCCTGTTATGAGGCAGACACTTCATAAGGTACCAACGGTGAAATGGTGAGCAGGACACATGAGGTTCCAGCTCTCACAGAGCTTAGAGTTAGTGGGAAGACATTAGGAAATATAGCTGTGAGAATGCTGTAAAGGAAAAGAGCAGAGTCCAGTGAAAGTATATATCACAGGAGAACCTGAATGAGCCTGGCAGGAATGGAGATGGGGTAGGAGATGCTGTTCAAGGAGGTTTACCCAAGGAAGTGACCTTGAGTCCAGACCATTATCAGGAATTCAATAGGCAAAAAACAAAAACCTGAGGGAGGGCATCTCAGGCAGAGCGTACATGAAGACCTGAGGCAATTAAATGCTTGGCATGTTTGTGGAATATGCCAGAGGACTGGTATATCTAGAACAGAGGGAATGAAGGGGTAGGAGGCAGGAGATGAGACTATGTAGGCCTCCAAAATCTTAGCAAGGAGTTTGCGTTTTATTTAAAGACGGGGAGTAGTACGATCCAATTTGTGTTTTAAAGAGTCCCCTAGCTACCATGTTGGTAGTGGATTGAATGGGGGACAGGAGTGGAAGCAAAGTGACAAATCAGGAGAGTGTTGTTTTTTTTATGGTTACTTGGCCTAGAGTGACAACTGTGGAGACCTCAGTGAAGGAGTTCAGCTCACAAATTTTACAGATTAGGAAACTGAGACCTACAGAAGGGGAATAACTTGCTCAAGGTCACCCTGTCCCCTGGTCCTGGTCTCCCACAAGAGAGAGGTTAATAGGGAATAAAGCAGAGAAGGCAAAGTGAGTTTTGGAAGCCGATCAGATGCTCAGAGTGGGAAGGAAATGAAACAACTCTGGTATCCATTATTTGGGGTGCTCTGGAGTTTCACTGTCTGGGTGTGTAGTGAAGCCAGCAGTAGCCCTCAGTTGCATATCCCATCCCTGTTTAGTCTGGCCATTGTTCAGCGAGGAGCTAAGTACTTACTGGCCAGTTCCTTCCTTCCTCCATAATATAACCAAGTGCTGAGCTGGGCAGAACTCCCAGTGCTCCTGGGTCTGAGAGCAAGCAAGCAACAATCTCATGCAGGGCCATGTGAGGTAAGGAGGAGGGGCCTCACTCCTAAGTTTTCATGGAATTGGCTGCTCTTGGACACACCACTTCTATGGAATGCCAATCACAAGAGCCACAACATCCTTGCTCTTTTCCCCCTCTCTGCACTTGCCCTTAGAAAAGCCACAGAACTTCCCCCTCCACAAAGTGAGCTGGAGAGAGAAGTTCCTTCCATTCCCAGCCCCACACCCAGCCCAAAAAGCCTTGGGGAGAGGCGCCTGGCTCACAGCCCAAAGAAGATGAATGTTCTGCTTCTCAAAGTGAAACTTTTGCTCTTTGAGGATATCTCAGTTGACAACAAATTAAGGAGAAGCGACACCAAATGGTTGTCAACCAAGGCTTTGCTGAAATAGATAATCATGAAAATAATCCTAGAGAGGAAAATTCTCATAGGCATTATTTGCTAGCCAGCATTGGCGCCAATTTACACTGCACCAAAGTGGTATTTGCTATCTCCCCAACCTGGGCTCCAGCAGGTCAGACCTCACTTCACTGCTTACCCATCTACTTTGGGAGTGCTGTTCTTTGGGGAAGAGTGGCATCACAGTAGATTGAAAGGAGATAGGGAAACTTTTCTGAACTTGGGTATTTCATTTACAAGTTAGAAAGCCTCCCTCTACATCCATTTACCTATCTAGAAAATGAGCAGTCCAAGTAAATGTCTCCAAGGTTACTTCTAGTTGTGACATGCTAGCAGCCAAGGTAAGTGATTTACATTTTTTCACCTCATTTAATCTCCAAAATAACTCCTGTGAGGTAGATACTATTCTTCTTCTCCCTCATTAGAAAAATGAAGTTCAGAGAGGTTAAGTGACTTACCCCAGGTCAAACAGCAAAGGGAAGAGCCCAGTGTCTGAATTCAGATCTGTTTGATCCCACACCTCCTCACACTAATAATTGCTTCCCTAAGCAGTGACTTTATAGCTCTACACTATCCAGATTAGTCTTGAAGCCCTGACAATCTTCGAATGCCCAAGAGAGAAAATGACCATGCCTCCCCATTTTACACTTAGAGTGTCAGCCTGACATATTGGTAGGTAGAAGCAGGTGGTCACTATGTTGCTATGAGCTAAGGAGTCCAAAAAGGCCTTTTTTCAGTTGGCTTATGATAATGGTGCCATGGTAGAGGGTTCTGGGCACCTAAGAAGAAACAGAAGGGTACTGGCAGCTGGGAAAGTTGACAGGAGTGACTCATGAGAGCAGTATCTGCTTCATGGCCTCAGATCCCTCCCTTGTATTCTGGGATGTCTGACAAATACTGGATAGGTTCTCAGGTTCTCTTATGATATTAATAAGGACAGGGGAGCCTAGTGAAAATTTAATAGACAAGTATAAAAAGTTTCACATACTCTGTCTGTCGAAGTTCTTTTGAAGGTCTGCACAAAGGCACAGGGGCTGTTTGGTACTCTTCATCCAAAAAAATTATTAACCTTCCTTGTTTCTGGAGAACGAGGCAATCTGTTTATTAAATGCCTAAATTAAAGGGAGAGAATATAGTGCAGTTGGGGGTTTTCCACCATAATTCATCTGAGGCTCTTGGTCAGGGAAATTCAAGCCTAAGGCAGACTCAGCTTCCTGACCACTTTCTGCTCCCAGGCTTCTTCCAACCCTGTGCCTCTAATAAATTCAGGTTGTTCAGAGTTCAGCTCTCATTAACCCTTTGAAGTCTGGGTGGATAAATCACAATTAAAGTCCATGAACCACTTAATGTACATCAAAGATTGGTCAGGGAAGCAGTTGTTCCAGCATGGATGCTTCTGTTGTAAGGATCAAATGAAACAATATGTGTGTGAAAGCACTCTGTGATCCTTGAAGCATTGTAAATTACTTTTATTGTTATTTTTCTCAATAGGATGATTTATTTATTTACAAGATGGATGCCTGTCCTTTTTAGGAGCCTTTGAACAAACCAAATTGATACTTGGTGAGCATGGAAAAGTATTAAACTTTCCTTGTATTTCTCCTGTGTTCTCCAAGCTAACTGACCCTTGATAAAGAACCTTTTGATAGGCTGTGGCCTTGTACAATTAGAGCCAGGATGATTTTCTTATTGTTAAGATGCAAGGGTATTGCCAGCAATGTAGGACTTGGGTTTGTCCATGCTCCTTCTGTGATGGGACTTCTCAAGGGGCAGAATTATGTGTTGAGTGGCTGAGGGACCTTTGTGTGCAATGGGATGGATCAGTCACAAACACAGGTCAGCTAGGAAATGTTGCTAGTTAATGTCCTGAAAAATACTCTTCCAAAAATGCCTGAGGTGATTCTCATATACTACTGGTGGAAAATAAAATTGATACCACCCTTTGGAGGGGTATTTGACAATATCTCACAAAATTATATATGTGTTTACCTGTTGACTTACCAATCCCATTTCTAGGGTTTTACCTTCATGCTACTAATATGGAAATGTATATGCACAAGATTATTCATAAAACATTATTTATAATTGCAAAATATTTTAAACTATCTAAATGTCCATAAAAAGGGGAGTGATTGAATAGAATTTGGTACAGCCACAGAATAGAGCACCTATGCTACAGTAAAAAAGAATGAAGACACTTCCTATGAATTAATGGAGAGTGATCTTCAGGGTATGTTGAAAAGTTTTTTCAAAAAGCATAGTGCAAAATAGTATCTTTAATATGCTACCTTTTGTGGCCCTAGCTGGTGTGGTTCAGTTGGTTGCGTGTCATCACATTGCACTGAAAGGTTTCCAGTTTGGTTCCTGGTCAGGGTACATGCCAGAGTTGTGGCTCCATCCTGGTGGATATTTTGCTGTCACGTCGATGTATCTCTCTCCCTCTCTCTCTTCCTTCCTCACTCTCTCCAAAAACAAAAAAACAAATAAGTAATGCTACCTTTTGTGTAAGAAGAGAAGGAAGAAAGTATAGATGCATTTGCTCATTTGTACAAAAAGAAACAAAAAAAAGAATAAACCAGAAACTAATAGGATTGATTACCTATAAGAGTGGGTGGGAGCAGTACACAGTAAGTACTCAATAGGCATTTCCTGTCAATGACGTACAGATGCTATAGATGACTGTATACATTCAGCCTGGGAATATCAGGAAATTTCTATTGCTGTCTTGAAAGATGAGTTATGTGGTCATCAGATTGGCTGGTCATAATGTGGAGATTATCCCAAGCAGAGGGCATAGTTACCAGCAAAGATCCAGAAGCAGGTGTGGGGGGGTACTATTGTGTGAGAAAACTGGATAGGGCAGGCAGAAACCAGATATAGACTTCCTTTCCTGCATTGGTAGGGAGTTTGAATTTATTTTATTCTAAGTGAGATGAGAAACCATTTGAACAGAGGAATGATATGGGCATTTTATACTCTATGAGTCCTTCAGGCTGTAATGTGGGTGTGCACTGAAGGGAACAGAGTAGAAGCAGGGGGACAAGTTAGGAGGCTGCTACAGCCATCCAGGTGGCTTGAACCAAGAAGGTGGTAGTAGAGGTGAAAAGGAGTAGACATGTTCTTGATATATTTTGAAGGAACAGCTGGTGGAACAAATTGGTGGACTGGATGTGGAAGAGGGTGAAGGAGAAAGAGGAATCTGGGATAATTTCCATATCTCTGGCTTAGTTGATCGGGTATCTGATGAAGTCGTTCAGCAAGATGGGGAATACAGTAGAAGGAGACAAATTTATGGGGAAAAGTGATGGATCACTTTGGATGTGTCAAGTGTGAGATGACAGTGAGACATCAGCAGTTGGATATACAGGTCTGGGGCAGGAGAGAAGTCTGGGCTGGAGCTATATATGTGGGACCATACAGATTGAGGTTGAAAATATGAGGCCAGAATGTGAGAGTGTATTAATTATAAGAAGAGAAGAGGTCAAGGTATGGAGTCCTGGGGCACAGTAACATATAAGAAGGGCAGAAGATGAAGACCATGTCAGGTAGGTAAAAGGAAATTGTAATAGAGATAGGAGGAGAACTAAGAGAGAGGGCCACAAAGGCCCAATGTGAGAGAGAGTTTCAAGGGGAGTATGCTTAGCAGTGCCCAGGGCTGCAGAGGAGTCCTTAAATAGGAGCTGCAACATGTCCATTGGGAATGGCTTCACTTCTGATCTTTGAGCAGATAGGGGAGGGGAGAGATAAAGGCAAACTATAAGTACTGCTGAATGTGCAAGAAGTGAGGAACTGCAGTCACTGAAGGGGGCTCTCCTTCAAAGACCTTTGACTATGAAGGGAAGGAATGACATGGGATGGCAGGTGAGAGAAGGGAAAGTGAAGGGTTAGAGAGTCATTATTATAAGGAAGAGACAAACAGGCCGATTTTAGCCATAGAGAAATTCAGTAGACATGTAAGATTGAAAACCCAGAACAAAAAGGTATTAATCAGTGAAACCATGTTGGAGTGGGAGTGGGGCCTAGATGGCATGGAGAGATCAGGGAGAAGGAGTAGGGTTGAATAGGAAAAGGCAGACTTCTCTCTGAAAGGTTACTTCTCATGAAATCATTTTCAATGGGAAGAAAGTAGCGAAGATCAAATTATCCATGCATGCACTGGGGCTCTTTGAAAACTTGGAGAGCACAGGTGTAATCATATGTTAATTCCAATAGAACCTTGGGCCTGGGCCATAAACATCTAGAGAGGATATTGCTGACAGATGTGCTGGTTCCTTACTGCCAGCTGCAAACAGTGCACACTTCAGATATTTTTGTACAGAATGAATCACAGTTCAATGTACACATGGGAGCCTATGATATTAATCAAGATAAAAAGTCCTTAAAACACATTATGAGATTTTACAATGAATACATAGTAGTAATTATTGCATTTTCCAGTTCTTTCCTGCTACTTTCCTATTTTCATCTCTGAGGCTACCCCTAGCTCTGAAGGTTCAGCAGAACTCAGGGCAGAAGTGAGGACTGGGTGTGATAGCAGGCTGATCTTTTATAAATCAGTGTGTATTATTGCCCAGAATGGGGTTTATCTTGGTGAAAGATCCCTGTAATCTTTATTTTAAGTGTATCTTTTATTGATTTCATAGAGGAAAGGAGAGATATAAACATCAATGATGAGAGAGAATCATTGATTGGCTGCTTCCTGCACACCCCACACTGGGATCAAGCCCTGAACAGGAATCCAATCATGATCTCCTGGTTCATGGGTCGACACTCAACCACTGAACTATACTGTCTAGAGTTGATCCATGTAATATTGAAAATAATGTGTAATCTGCTGTTGTTGGATGAAATAACTCTATAGATATCAATTACATCCAGTTGATTTTTCTTGTTTTGATTTCTTTATTGATTAAGGTATTACATATGTGTCCTCATCCCCCATTATCCCTTCCAACCCCACCCTCCCAACTTATGCCCTCACTCCCCTGGTATCTGTGTCCATTGGTTAGGCTTATATGCATGCATACAAGTCCTTTGGTTGATCTCTTACTCTACCCCAACCCTCCCCTACCTTCCCTCTGAGGTTTGACAATCAATGCTTGTCTGTCTATGGATCTGTTTTTGTTCATCAGTTTATGTTGTTCATTATATTCCATAAATGAGATCATGTGAAACTTATCTTTCTTTCACTGGCTTATTTCACTTAGCATAATGCTCTCCAGTTCCATCCATGCTCTACTTTAAAGCAGTCACCTTTTCCTCCTTTTTCTTCTTCTTCCTCTTTCTTAAATAATACCTTTCAGCACTTCATATAATACTGGTTTGGTGTTGATGAACTCCTTTAGCTTCTTCTTATCCATGAAGCTCTTTTTCTGACCTTATGAAGGATAGCTTTGCTGGGTAGAGTAATCTTGGTTATAGATTCTTGCTATTCATCACTTTGAATATTTCTTGCCACTCACGTCTGGCCTGCATAGTTTCTGTTGAAAAATAAGCTGCTCCCTTGTAGGTAACTAACTGTTTTTCTCTTGCTGCTTTTAATATTATCTCTTTGTCTTTTGCTCTTGGCATTTTAACTATGACATGTCTTTGTGTGGTCCTCTTTGGATTCCTTTTGTTTCGGGTTCCCTGTGCTTACTGGACTTGTGGGTCTATTTCTTTCTCAAAGTGGGGAAAGTTTTCGGTCACTATTTCTTCATATAGGTTTTCAGTATCTTGCTCTCTCTCTTTTTCTGGCAATCCATAATTCAGATGTTGGTACTCTTGAAGTTGTCCCAGAGGCCCCTTACACTATCTTCATATTTTTTGATTCTTTTTTCTTTTTGCTTTTCCAGTTGAGTGTTTTTTGCTTCTTTGTATATCAAATCTTTGACTTGATACTTGCAATCCTCTACTCTGCTGTTAGATCTCTGTATAATATTTTTTATTTCAGTCAGTGTATATTTAATTTCTAATTGGTACTTTTTCATATCCTCAAGGATCTCGCTAAATTTATCTGTGTTTTCTAGAAAATTTTTGAAAAATCTTATAGCTGTGGTTTTGAACTCTATATCCAATCGTTTACTTTCCTCCATTTCTTTCATTTGTGATCTGTTTCTTTTTTCTGCATTTTGGCTGCTTCCCTGAGTTGATAGAGTGGCTTTGTGTGCTAGGTGTTCTATAGGGCCTAGTGGCTCAGCCTCCCTAGTTACCTGAGGTGGACACTCTTGGTGCACTCCTTTGTGGGCTGTGTGCACAGTCTTGTAGTTAAGCCTAGATTGTTGTTGGTGTCACTGGGGGGAATTGACCTCTAGGCCAATTGGCTGTGAGAATCAGCTGTGTCTATGGTGGGATAACTTCTGTGCTGGAGACACCCTTACAAGACAAGACTTGTAAAAGCCTCTGTGCTCAGCTTAGATGGGGAAGAGTCTCAGGGCAGGGCAGACAGCATTGGTTTCCTGTCAGCCCTGCCTTAATAGGCCTTTGTGTTTCAGTGTCCCATGGTAATCACTTCAAGCACCTCTGAGAGACAGGTACCCTCAAATTCTGCCCACTGCCAGACATTCCAATATCTCCCCGAATGAGTCTGGGTCTCCAGAGTCTTGCCCAGAACTGGAGTTCAGTGCAGTTGATAGCTTTGTCTCCCTCCTGCTTGAGAAAGTCAGCAATGCACTCAGTTGCCACTCCTCTCTGCACACGTGTCTCAGTACCTCTGCCTCCTGTAGCTCCTCTGAGTTTCAGTGTGCTTTTCTCTTTCCTTCTAGTTGTAGAATTTCCAATCAGCCAGCCTTCCTGTGGTTCTGGATGATGTCCATTTTATCTTTTAGTTGTAGTTTTAAAATTGTTGTTTGAGGCAGCAGTTTAGGTGTTTATCTATACCACCATCTTGTTTTGTTTTTCTGGGTGTTATTTTTTTTATTCACTCTGACGATCTGTCTTTTCAGCAGAGCATTTAGGCCATTGATGTTTAAAGTATTTATTGATATAGTTGGATTAACGTCTACCATATTTGTTACTGTTTTCTATTTGTTTTCTCTATACCACCTGATGCATAGTGCAGTACCTTATATAATAAAATATTTCTAATTATGTTCTATATCTTGTGTCATTGCTATCATTCACTTACTTATACATAAAAACACATAATCAAGTGTAAACAATATATTGCTGTTATTTAGAACAAAGTGTTATATGTTAGATCAATTAAGAATAAAAAAATAAAAGTTTTGCTCTCCCCTGTGAGGCAGCCCAGAGGTCCTTCTCTAATAAAGCCTGTGGTCCTGGAAAAAAATAAATAAAAGTTTTTATTTTACCATTATATATTTATTTTATGATGCTCTTTCTTTCTTCATGCAGATTTGAATTTCTGACCTATATCATTTTCCTTCTTACACCAGGGTGCAAGTTTCTGTGTTTTAAGGCACATAAACTTTTTTTAAACATTTCTTTTAATGTAGATCTACTGGTAGAAAATTTCCTCAATATTTGTTTGTCTGAGAAAGTCTTTAATTCTCCTTCATTTTTTTAAATTAATTTTTTATTATTTTCTGCAGTAAAACTTATATTTAATAGTAGTACATATGTTTTCCTTTTTTCTTCCGTTATCCTCCCCCCAGCCTCCCCTATCCCCCAGCACATACCCCACCTGCCCCCTCCCTGCCCCAGTGTCTTTCATTCATTGGTTATGCTCCTATGCATGCATACAAGTCCTTCGGTTGATCTCCCCCAGCATTTGCCTCCCATCCACCCCAGCCTTCCCCCTGTAGCTTGACAGCCTGTTCAATGCCTCCCAGCCTCTATATCAATCACTCTCCCTTGTTTCTTTTTTTAAAAAATATCTTGCCTCTGCATACTAGAAATAAATGTATAAGAACAAAAAATGTTTGAGTCTCAGTTTCAATGTCAAATAGTTCTTTATGTGTACATGTCAGCAATGGTATCCAGATGGTGGACACATCGTGGTAATGGAAGTTCCAGCCTCTCTGGTTTGGTCCTGGGCCGCCTGCAGCCATGCACAGCTGCCAGCTGCTAGCATGGCAAGGTGTCGTCAGTGTCCTCCATCTCTGGACCGTCCTCGTGACTGGAACAGACCCATCAGTTCCTCACCATCGCAGGAACCCACATGGTCTTGGAGTTGTTCTCTGAAAACACACAAACACATTCTCGACCAAAAGATAACAAAGGGATCCTCTCTGCAAATTAGACTTGGGATTCTTTTTAGTTTTTCCTAAATGATTTTCCTTTGGCTTATTTTGTCCCCGTGTTTGTTTGTTTTTTCCCCCATGGGTGTCCTGCTGTTGGCTTTACAAATGGAAGTTACTTTTCTGGAGTAAGAATTTTCTAGATGTATTTTACTTACAGGATATTTTTCCTTACATGATATTATGCCACTGTTCCCCCTCCCTTTTTGATTAATGGGGTCTTTTGGAAATTTTAGATTGCAGTCTTGGTAATTTTAAATTTTAATTTTTGCACACAAATAAGACTGCTATAGGTTCTTTGGATGTTAGGCAATTTTACAGTGAGATGAACTACTAATAGATATTTTAATTATTGTTTTAGGAACAGCTTTTTGTCCAATACACTAAAATTTTCTTGAGTGTTCACTTATTTCACCCGGCCAATTTAAATTAATCTGAAAACTTGATTACTATTTTACTATGAATTTTTTAATACTCCAGCAAAATTCTTAGTTTACCCTATAAATATTAGTGGAAAGGATTATTTGCATTCTTGAGTAGGTCCTGAGCATTTCTGGTACTAGACTACATTTAGATATAGAGCAGCTATTGCTGGCTGAGTCTCTGTCTGCAACCTGGGTCCCGATCTGGGCCATGCGTGGGAGGCGAAGCAGCCGTGGGGGCAGGAGACTTCCCTCAGAAGGGGTGAGAGTTCAGGCCCCTGCAAGGTTAGTGGGTGAGGATCTGTGCCCCACCTCTGTTGACCTTTTAGTTCTCTCCTGTTGGCCCCTCTGTGACTGTGCCTGTCTTAGGTTGTTCCTTCCCTGAGGAATCTTACCCATCTCTGGCTAACCAGCCATCCTCCGGGGCCAAACAGGGTGATGTGAGATTCAGTTCTGTCTCCTTTGTAGTCTATGCCCCCGTGGCCTCCACGTCCAGTACCTGCCTTGGGGTCCCCTCGCCTGCTGGCGGGGTCCTGGTACTGATCACATATATTGGGGGAACCAGGTTTCTTCTCCATAGTGGTCCCAGCTCACACCATTGGAGGAGAGACAGATCCATGGTGCCAGCTGCCCAGAGGCTTCAGCCACAGCTTGAACTGAAAGCTCAGGCAACAGCTGTGTGTATTTGGATAGTAAGAAGAGGGTCCTTCTTGGCAAAAAGGGAAAGAGGGGCCAATATAGAATGCTCGGGTGCCTTCCCAGTGCCTTAATTCCTTCTGAAAGAGATTAATTCCTTTCCTATCCTTTTTTTAAATTGCTGCCCAATATTCAAAGAATTAGTTTGTAAGTTTATTTGTGATAATTGTATAATATGCTGATACAGCATTCTATGTTGGTGCCTTTTTTCTCGTTAATTATTTTACTCCATTCTCCTCTTGCATGCATGATTTCTGAGGGAAAGTCAGGTTAAATACTTATTTTGCTCCTTTATAGGTAAGGTGTTTTTAACTCTGGCTTCTTCTTGTTTTATCCTCTTTATTTTTGGTTTTATGAAGTTTGAATACAACATGCTCATGTATAGTTTCTTTTGCCTTTATCTTGCTTGCTGTTCTCTGAGATTCCTGGATCTATAGGCTCATATCTGACCTTAATTTAGGAAATTCTCAATCATATTAAGTTCAAACATTTCTCCTGTTTCTCTCTCTCTCTCTCTCTCTCTCCCTCTCCCTCTCCCTCTCTCTCTCTTCCTATCATTTCCTTCTGATATTTCAATTACACATATGTTACACCTTTTGTAATTTCCCCATAGTTCTTGGACATTCTCTTCTGGATTTTGTTTGTTTTTGTTTTTCAGTTTTGGAAGTTTCTATTCTCATATCCTCAAACTCAGAGAGTCTTTCCTTATCTATTTTCAGTCTATGAATGAGCCTATTAAAGATATTCTTCATTTATGTTAATGTCTTTGATGTCTAATATTTCCTTTTGATTCTTTCTTAGATTCTCCTCTCTGTGTACATTATCCATCTGTTCTTGCATATTGTCTACTTTATTTATCAAAGCCCTTAGCATATTAATCATAGTTTTAAAAAATTCCTGGTCTGTGCTCTCCCTCCAGGGATCACTCATGTGCCATTCCTTTCCCCCTCTCTTTCCTCCACAGGCACATGTCCCCTAAATTCTAAGGGACCCTGTGAGACTTGCAATCAGGGGAGCAATAGGCAGTGGCAGCTCATCCTTGACTAATCTCCTGAACCTGTCTCCAAGACCCCCTATTCTCTGACTTCCCTGTGAGCTAAGGCAGCCCAGCCTAGGCTCTTCTGTTACTTTTTCTATGTCCTTCCTTATTTATTTTTGCTGTGATCAATACATTCTTACTTGCTTTTTAAAAATAATCATGCTGTGATAACTCCAACATTCCTGTGTTCAGTCTCTTTTAACTGTTTTTTTTTTCCTTTTAGTATGCTTTATACTTTTTTATTGAAAGGTGAATATGATGTACTGGTTAAAAGGAACTGTGGTAAATAGGCCTTTGGTAATGTAGTAGTAAGGCATGGGGAGAGGGAAAGCATTTTATAATCGTACTAGAGGCCTGGTGCACGAAATTTGTGCACAGGGGGCGGGGGATGTCCCGTAGCCCAGCCTGTACCCTCTTCAATCTGGGACCCCTAGAGGTATGTCCGACTTCCCATCTAGTCCCGATCCTGGTAGGATCAGGCCTAATTGGGCAGTCAGACATTCCTCTCACAATCCAGGACTGCTGGCTACCAACTGCTCACCTGCCTGCCTCCCTGATTGCCCCTAACCGCTTATGCCTGCCAGCCTGATCACCTCCTAACCACTACCCTGCCAGCCTAATTAATTTTTCACTGCTCCCCTGCCAGCCTATTTGCCCCCAACTTCCCTCCTCTACCAGCCTGGTCACCCCTAACTGCCCTCCCCTGCAGGCTTTATTGCCCCAACTGCCCTCCCTTGCAGGCCTGGTCCCTCCCTCCCAATTGCCCTCCCCTGCTGGCCTGATTGCGCACAACTGCCCTCCCTTGCAGGGCCTGGAACTTCCAACAGCCCTCCCCTGTGGGCCATCTTGTAGTGGCCATCTTGTGTTCACATGGGGCAGGATCTTTGACCACATGGAGGTAGCCCTCTTGTGTGTTGGAGTGATGGTCAATCTGCAAATTACTCTTTTACTAGATAGGATGATTAGGTCTCAGTCTTTTGCAATGCTGAAATTAATTTTGTTCTTCATTGGACTTTTAACTTTGGATATTGGAGCCCCACATTTTGACGTGGGGCTGCCTATTTTAGGGATCACATTCTCTTTGGCCTCCATAAAAACATTTAAGAGGATAGTATGGGCTCCCAATTTCTAGAATCTTACTGATCAGAGGCCTCTTGGGTCACCTCAGTGTTTCTCCTTACTTGGGATAGGATGTTTAGAGTGGGCTAAAGTTGGGTATTTCTCTTCTTTCACATAGATGCTAGAGCCAGCTAGAGTCGAATATTTCCTTCCCCTAGGTCAATTAGGCTCTGATAAAACTCCAGGAATCTAGGTGCTGGTAACCTGATTTGTCCAGAGGGGAGAGAAAATGGCAGCAGAATAGGTTCAAACATGTGCTGAGCATTGTCCAGGAGCAAATAGAATGGGCAGCTGAAACAAATAACTTCCAACCTGAAATGGGGAAGGAGACTCAGCTGGTGAGACAGTTTGCAGCCGGGAAGGGCAGAGGATCACTGGAGAAAGGTAAAATCAAAGGTCTGGGCAGGAGAGTCTACCAGACCTCTGAGTCCAGAGAGTCAGAAGGATCCACACAGCACCAAGCCACGTCCCTGGAGACAGGTACAGTATCTGACTGTGGAAAGAAGGTCAACAGGACTGCTAGACTGCAGGGGATTCTAGAACTGGGTCCACGGCCACAAAAAAGCTGAACCCAGAGGGTGCAGCCTGTGAGGCTGGCCAGACTGCACAGCACTGGCAGAAGAGGAGCATGCAGAGG